>CM038679.1:483150300-483750300 GCA_021605205.1 Aegilops longissima | reverse complement strand
AACACAATAGTATAGTAACATAACACACCAAAACAAACGAATCAAAACCCAAAGGAAAACTCGAAGAAATCCAACTCAAAGTTTTTCCTACTTCAAGCAACAACTAAAATAGTTTTACATAACAAAAATTTTCTTAATAGAACCTAAGCATGGGTTTATGCTACCTAACAGAAAATAATTTCATCATACAACTAGGAGCAAAAAGAATCACTTTAAAATCTATTATAAAACTCCTATTAGGCCTAAAGCAATTTCCAATAAGAAAAATAAAATAAAAGTTTTATTTATAATAAATAAAAGTTCATGCTCTAAAGTGACAGAAACTAACCTAGAATAATCTATAACATATGAAAAATAAATTTATTTGCTAAGTAAAACAATAAGAAAACAGTAGCTAGTTAATTAATTAAGAATAACATGATTCTGATTAAAACTATTTTTTATTAATCCTAAAATGCCCAAATAAATTCCTACGGTTAGGCAATGTCAAAACAAAGTTGTGACAAAAAGAATCACTAAAAAATAATTTTCCTAACTCATTTTATAGCAGAATTACTATTCTGACTAAATCTAAAATAAAGCAATTTTAAATAATTTTAACATGACTAATTATATTTTCTGCAGAAACTATAAGAAATTTTCAAACCAACAGAAAAAGAATCACTTAAAAATATTAAGTAGAATAAAAGATATGAATTTTTCAAATCTGAAACTATTTTGTTAAAACAGAAAACGAAAATAAAAGAAAAACGGGCTAATGGGCCTATATAACGCTTCGGCGTAATATAACTAAAACGGGCCTAGGGTTTAAAGGAATCGGCCGGTCTAATAAAAAAACTAGCTAAAAATAAACCGGAACTAACCGGGATAAAACCGGTCTTTAAAATAGACCGTACCCCTTCGGGGGGATCTAATCTACGCCCTAGATTACGGATCGGACGGCGGAGAGGGGCTCCGGCGACTTACCGGTCGGCGACGGCGACGGCGGCTCGGGCGTCGAGTGCTCCGGCGTCTCCGGTGGTCGGGGACGACGGCGGGGAGCTCCGGTGGGTGTGGACGGGCGAGGGGGTCGGTTTGGTGGAGTCGGGCGAGATCGGGATGGCAGGGCGGCGAAAAGGTTAATGGCGGCGGCGGCGCCTCGGCTCCGCGGAAGTTGCGGGGAGGAGGCGTGAGGGGGAGGCGGGGAATGAGGTGAGGGGGTATTTATAGGGGGTCCTCGACTTGGGCGAGGGGCAACGCGGGCGAGGGAATCATGGCGAATCCGGATCTGCGGGATCCGTGGCGGCGCGGGGCAGGTGCGTGGGCGAGGGGAAGACGACGGTGGGGTCCACCGTCGGCAGTGAGGGGAGAGGGGTTCGGTCGGTCGGCCGACAGGAGGGGTTTCGTGGGGCTCGGTCGGGCCGGTTGGGTGGCGCTGGGGGCACTGGTCAAGCGCTGGCAGGCCGCTGGGTGTTAGCTGGGCGGGTGGCTGGCCGCCGCCAGGGCTTTTTTTTTCTATTTTTTAAATAAAACAGAGATAAAATATATAGAATATAAATATTTTATATAGGACATATATATATCAAAATGATTAGGGAATATTCCTATCATTTGAACATTTTCGAGGCAAAATCCAAACTTTATAAAATTCATTTTTTTCAAAATTCAAATAAAACTCAAATTTGAATTCAAACCTTTTGGCAATGTTTTTCCTCTGATATTTTTGGAGTGTCATGTTTACTCCTCTCATACTTTTTCTCAAGCATTTATCAGGCATAGTTTTTGAAATGATTTCCATTGCCAAAATTTGAATTCAATTCCAATCAACACCAAAACTTCTGAAACTTCAAATGCCACTCAAATTCAAACAGAATGCATAGATGCTTAGCTATAATTGTAAAACATTCCAAATAAGAAATTTGGGATGTTACAGTTTGACTCTCTTACTTATCAAAAGGACTAATGCTTGATCCCCTATACTTGTGGGTCATCACGCTTCAACTGGAGATTGAAGACGATCAAGGAGAACTCCCGCGCCTAGGGCTATACCATATCATGCTATTATGAATTGCCTGAGATGTTTATCCCTTTGTTGTTTGCATCCTTTGATTGCGCAGTACTCAATTATTAAGGTGATCTCTCACAGTAAATATCAAGTTAAAAGGTGCTATTCCCAGTGTTGCAATAGTCTATACATGTAGCGCTCCGGAGTGTTTAATGTCCACATGAGTACAAACGGGACGTGAGGTGTAAGGCGGGGATGGTCAAACCATGTATGCAGATAGCACTGGGTTGTCTTGAAGTTCTGACAGAATCATTCTGAGCTCGGAGCACGAAGCATCGAAAGATGAACAAGAGTCATATGGTGATATGATCGGCAATAGTTTGCGCACCGGTCAAAATTCCCGTCAGGAGTTATGACCACATCAATGGCTGAGAACCAGACTGGGATCTTGAATCACTCACTATTAATTATGGGAGATATTGATTTGAGTGGGAGTACAATTATATATTAATTTATTTTAATCACTAGTGCAAATTAGTTATGAATAATGTCTATGTGTAGTTTGCATTATAGTTGTAGAATTATGGCTCACAGTTCCAACTTTCTTATTGAAATTGATTGATTGTTATTTATCTGGTTGAATCTTTATGATTGAGAGGATCATCCTCTAAGAGTGACAAGAAGGATTTTTGTCCTACTGCACGCTTGCAATGCTCTTCTGCTAATAATATGGATGATGAGACTCACGCCCTTTGATCCAAAAGATAGAATTACATTACAGTTTGCTTGCTTCCGAGAAACTCAAACTTCAAAAATGTTTGGGATAGTTAAGTGATATTCTTGGAACTGATTTTTTTCCAGAAACAAACAAAAGTTAAAAGATATGTGATATCTAAAGAAGTGTTTTGTTTGCAAGATCTAGTGAAGTGTTCAACTATGTTTGCGACTGAAATGCATAAGACCCGGAAGAACACCAGTCATGAGTTGATGGCGAGAACTTAAAGAGAAAGAACAAAACCAGAGGATGTAGTGTGACTTACATGCATAGGGAAGTTCGGGGCTCACGCCACTCTTAAAAATTTAGATGATTCTTCTGTTGAGTGGGAGAAATATTGAAAGTAAAACTATAGGAAGTTTAGAGGAAGCGGAAAGAAAAGAAGACTGGAATGTCCAACTCAGGTATGAATGTCATACAAGTTGTAACATGTAGATAAAGTCGGTCAAGTAAAGTGTGATTCTAAAGAATCGTGATTAAATTGTTAAACACTAAATTCTTCGGGAATTGTGATTAAAAGTTGATCACAAGAATACCAACTCGATTGCATGTTGTTGTCAATAGATGCAAGAATTACAACTGCCTAATAACCAACAAATAATGAGGTTAAAATATGTGTTGAAATTTTTGTAATAGTTATGATACTTTTTCATCAACATATTACCCCTGAATTTATTGTCATATTTCATTTAGTTTTTAAACTCTATCCCATTGCATAGAAGTTGCAAGGAGCTTGTTCATAAGAGAACAATAGTTGTTCGATGTAATGAACAAAAGGGACAAACTCCTATTGTGAATAGGATGTAAGTTATGAATATTGATGATAGGATTGAACATACATAACACTGACGCTAAATGTCGCAAGACTAAAAATACCACAGATGTGTGTGACACTTCATTTAGTCACATTGGAGAAATTCTATAGTAATGGATTTTAGAGTCATATGATTATGAATAATCTCACACTTGCAATTTTCGTCCAAATAGTGAAGTGAACTAAAATACCGTTCAGTGGCCATAATGAACGAGCAACAAAATAAATTGGAAATATGCATATTGATGTATGTAGTCCAATAAGTGTACTTGCAAGCAGTCGATTTATCTATCTTCAAGGATGACTCAAGTACATATTTGTATTTACTAACTGAGACATAAATCTGGATCTTTTGAAATGTTTCAAAAGATTTTCAGAATGAAGTAGAATTTATTGTAACAAGAAAATTATGTTTCTACAATTGGATTACAGAAAATAATATTTGAATTACAAATTTAGCAAATGTCTGATGAGTTGTGAAAAATGTTTTATAGCTTGCACCTCCTAGAAACACTACTAAGAATAGAGTGTTTTGAGTAGATGTAATTAAGCTATGTATGACATTGTTGGATCAGAGATGCATTAATTTTTTCGCCAATATACTTTTATTGTGATGCTTTAGAGACTATGGCTTTTACATTGAAAAGAGTGTCATCAAACTTGTTAAAATAATTGCTACTTTGTAGGTTATCCCAAATGGTTAGGTATTCCTATATCACTACATCGAGCAAAGTGCTTTGTCTCATAGTGCGGAAATTTTGAAGAAAATGTTTTATGCAAAAGAGTGAGTGGGAGGACACTGCAATTTGACGAGATTACAGAATCTTCGTGACCAAGTCAAAGAAAAGAAATGCTAGAAGTAGTTCCAAAATTTCTTTGTACGACTGATACAGAAGCCTCAACATAGGATATAGAGACTTTGGTCGAACATGCAACTGAACTATATAGGTTGGAAAATTCATACAGACCTTCAGGGTGTGCAGACGAAATATTGTTGAAACAAACAATGAACCTATGATACACAGAGAAGCGTTGATGGATCTATAAATTGAAAAAGATAGAAATGTTTTATAATGCTTGACTTGTTACAAATAGTTTATGACAAGATCAAGGAATTGATTATGACGAGATTGTCTCATCATAATAATACTTGAAGTCAGTTCGAACTAAACTAGCAATTACTAAATATTTCAGTTATGAGAGATAACAGATGGATGTCAAAATGATTCCCATGAGATGGAAATAGAACCAAGGTGTATATTTGATACGGTCCAAGGTAATTTTTTTCAATCCAGAGGATGCTAGTAAGTGTGCAAACTTCAAGAGATCTAGTAATGATTTGAAGTAAGCATAGTGGAGTTGGAATCTTTGTTTTTGATGAATTGATCAAATAATATGATTTCATCAATAGAAACAAAGATGCTTGTATTTACAAGAAAGTAAGCTTGCATGATAATATTTCTAAACACTGTGTGTGCATGACACATTGTTAATTGGAAATTATATAAATTTCTTGGCATGGTTTAATATTTAATTGAAAATAGTTTTTTAGTAAAGTACATAGGCAATATAGCCCTTGGATTAGGCATACTAATCTATGGAGATAGTAGTGTCTAATCCGGCTTAATCAAAATACATATTGACAAAGTACTAAAGAAGTTTAGTATGAAAAAACGCCAAGAAGAGTTTCTTATCAAAGTCACATGGAAGGAGTTCTTAGCAAGAATATGTATCTTGAAATACTAATGAATGAAATATGTGATTTGAATCACACTTGTGTTAATTCCATGGTATGTAAATAACCATATATGTCCAGTACTCCAAGTAAGTTGTGAGTAAAGTTACTGGAATGGTCAAATTGTTGATCATATGGCAACAATGAAAATGTCGTTAAGTACTAACGACATGTTTCTCACATACGGAGAAAATGAAGAGATTACCGTAAGGAGTTACATCAATACATGCTTGATGTAAGTAGTACTTTAACAAAATCTTCAATTGGTGCTCCAAGCGAATTTTGATTTAAATTAAATTATTTATGGTGACATAGTAAGTTGGAATGGTCTAGAAAAGTTATTGTGGTGAATTCTATAACAGAAGGCTGAGTATATTGTCACTTTAGAAGCAACAATAGAGAGTGATGAATGAAAGGTTCATTTATGAACTTGGTATAGTTTCTATATAATTGTGCAAAAAGAACACTGTTCTCAGATAGTGGTTCTATAGATCAATATAATCAAAGGACTTACCAGTGATTCAATATATACTAAGCTTGTTTCAAACAAATTATGAATTTATGTGAAAGCATGATGGATGCATTGAAATGCAAATTATACGCATGGATTTAAAGTTTTTAGATTCGATAAGACAAAGTCTATACCACAAGCATAGCATGGACTGACACCGGATTGCCATTGGTGTAAAAGTTAAAAGTGCTAACTAGGTTATTGACTCTAGTGCAAGTGGGGGATTGTTGGAAATATGCCCTAGAGGCAATAATATTTGTATTATTATATTTCCATATTCATAAATTATAGAGTTTATATTTCATGCTATAACTTCTATGATTTTGGAATATGTGATTCAGTGGAAAACTCATATGCACGTGTGGAATAATAAACGGTTAAATAAAAAATTTCCTAGTCTTGCCTCTAGGAGTAGCTCAAGTGTTGTTGGTGATCACGTTTTCCAGATCTTAGGATATCATTTAAAGTGTTAAACAATAGTCCTAAAACAACTTTCAGATTACGATGTTGGAAGAACGATCATATTGAATCGACCCAAACTTGTTTGTTGTGAATTGAATTAATATCATGTGTATTCAATTGTAATAACATGGAGTGTTAACATGTGATTTTTCTCCTTCGACCATGTGAGCATCGCGCTCACTTCTTACTATACGGTGAGCTTTGGGGTTGCTCAAACATCACCTGTAAGACGGTGATCATAACGACAACTTATAGGTTCATCGGAAAGTTTGACAAGTGGTCGGATAGCTAAGAGTGGGATTTGCTCCCCCGATGATGAAGATATATTTTTAGGGCCCTCTCGGTGTGACGGCATTGATCATTGTCGGGCCAGACACACGTGACTTCATCATGAGGATGCCGGAACACAATAACGAGAAAGAAGAACAAAACCAGTAATGAGGATTTCGGTATAGCAAGCATAGTGATGACTCAGGAGGATACTGATGCATCCCGAATTTTGTGAAGTATTGCAAAGCAAAGGGAACATCACAGGATAACCAAAGGTTCACTCAAATATCATTTGTGTACTCATAGGGACCGATACGGACGTCTACGGTCCTGCTGCCGGTCATTGAACGAACGGTTTCGTTCATGTCTATGAGTTACCGAACCTACGGGGTGACAAGCTTAAGGCAATCATGATCTGCTGAGTGTTAGTAGTGTGGGAGTTCATGAGAATATATTTATGGAATTATTTCATGAATATTCGGAATAGTTCCGAGAGGATTCGAAAGCGTTTCCGGGTCACCGGAAGGGTTTCGGAGTGTACCGGCTAAAACCGGGTATTACCAATAAATTATATATAGGTGGAAATTTTTTCCGGAGATGTTAAAAAATATATATAATGGTCTAGAGGTATTTAGAATATTTTATATTTAATTTAAATATCAATGGGCCTAAAAAGGCAAGTGGTGGAAGACCATTTGGGCCACTTGGGCACAATAGGCGTGGCGCCCCATTCTCCACATTGAAAGGGGAGAGGGAGGCGGAATTGGAGGGGGAGTCCTCCTCCTTGGCTGGCCAAGGGAGGGTATTTTCCTCCCTCTTGTGGCGCCCCCTCCTCTCCTCCTAACATATATATACTTGAGGTATTAGCCCTTTTCTACATACAAGTTTTGGAGGCTCCTCTAGTTCTTGTTCTAGTTGGTCCTAGTTGACTAATTAGAGCGTGGCTAATCCTATTGTCCTCATAATTAGAAGCCCTGTGTGGTTCTAACCTCTTCCCTCTAATTCTCCGGCGACGATTAGCTCTGGATGGCGAAGCGCTACCGAATCATAAAGGCCTCACGCTTGCAACCAAGTAGAGAGGCCATGCTTTCGGTCTTCGATTAGAGGGACTGTTCGTGGGCGGTATGAGGGATATTTGGTCGAAGGTTCTAGGGACTCCAAGTACCATCTACAATGACACGTTCTTCTTCCGCTGCAACTCGGTGACAGTAACGATCGTGATCCCAACCCGTAATGCATCTTCATATTGATCTTGGGTGATCGTAGCTGCGAATTTTTTCGTTTTCTACTACGTTTCCCAACAGAGAGAAGATGAGTACAATGAGACCTGGTAGGCGTCGATCTCGGCCGATGCGCCGCTTCAATGCCGACCCCTATGCGATGTCTCTTCTACTCTGGCTCGACATGAATGCAACGTTGGCCAGCATGAATGTGTGGAACTACTTCGCGGTAGAAAGGGCATAGGCGAGGGAGTGGAACTGCTTCATGGTGGAATGGACGCAGGTGAGGGAGAGGGTTTGGGTGAGAGCAGGACGTCGGACGCGTGCGTGGCAGCGGTCCGGACGCTCGCAAAGCCCCCCTCCCCCCTCTCGCAGTTTGCTTCCAGTTTGCGGGAAAAAACGAATGTCTGGACCAATCCGCGAAAGAATGGAGTACCGGGGCAAAACATGTTCTAACCATCCGGTCCGGACGGATGCAGACGGTTTAAAGGTCAACATTGGAGATGCCCTTAGCTCTACATCATCTGTTATGTGTTGGAGATGCTTTGAGGTCCCTGAATGTGCGAGGACTCAGTTATGTTCTCGTTGTCATCTTGGGGGTTTCATGTACAAAAAGGGATGGCATGCTTGTATTTTTCATTTTCTTTGGGTCTTCTATGTAGTGTTATAAAAGTTTATTTTAACTGCCATCAGAAACGGGCTGTACTTGGCAACTCACATTGGATACAACAACATAGAAATTGAATTATATTGTTCCATCGCGGTGGACTCCGTGAACCAAGTTGATGATTATTTAGGCCCGGTGGTATCTACCATCACAGAGTGTAAATAGCTTATGATGGACTTTCGGTCCATATCCTTCAAACATTGCTATAGAGAGGCCAACCAGGTGGCAGATGAACTAGCAAAGAACTCTTTTACTACTAGATCCTCTAGTTCTTGGGATGATGAGTGAGGGAGTCCTGGACTAAGGGGTCCTCGGACGTCCGGCTTGTTATCCGTGGGCCGGACCGATGGGTTGTGAAGGCATGAAGACCCAAGATTGTACTCGTGTCCGGATTGGACTCTACTTGGCGTGGAAGGCAAGCTTGGCAACCGACTATGTAGATTCCTTCTTATGTAACCGACTCCATGTAACCCTAGACCTCTTTGGTGTCTATATAAATCGTAGAGCATAGTCCGGATAGGGGACATTCATGGCCATATTCACATAGGCTAGGCTCCTAGGGTTTAGCCATTACGATCTCGTGGTAGATCAACTCTTGTAACACTCATATTCATCAAGATCAATAAAGCGGGAAGTAGGGTATTACCTCCACAGAGAGGGCCCGAACCTGGGTAAACATCGTGTCCCCCGTCTCCTGTTACCATCGATCCTAGGCGCACAGTTCGGGGCCCCCTACCCGAGATCCGCCAGTTTTGACACCAACATTAGTGCTTTCATGAGAGTTCCACTGTGCCGTCACCAAGAGGATTGATGGCTCGCCTTGTTCTCAAGGATAATATCATCTCCGGAGGAACTCTGGCTCCAGGCCAAACCCTCCGGCTGGGCGACTTCGTCATGACCGCCGGGTCGGCCCTTAAGCCGACAATGACCTCTCAAGTCCTCGAAAATTGCCTCCACGTCGACCCCGAATATTCTGCCCGGATGGACCCAACGGAGTTATCGTCATTGAACGAACTCCTGGATCGCATGGCCGCCTTGGGGGTCGCTACAAACTACGATCGGGTTGGGCTTAAACCCGACCAGAGAGAAATTAAAACTCCGCCGATCACCCACCAGATAGAAGTAATCGAGGAGCGGAGCAACTCTTCTACTATATTGAAGATGAACTATGTTTGGATCTCCGATCTTGAAGGGCCGGATATTCTCCGGCAGAGAGGCATGTTCCGTCCCCCGAACACGGAGTTGGACGATGAGCCTAAAAAATCAGTCGATCTCCCGGAGCCCGAACCGCCAGGGCCGGTAGATCTTCAAACTACGGATCCAAAATCGGGCCAGGGTTCGGATTTCATTCCACCCACCCACCCGGACAAAGACGCTCTCATGAGCATCAAACAACAGCCGCAGGAAACGGTCCACCACTTCTGGGCCAGATTCCTCCTTGTCAAAGATAAGGTAAAAGATTGTCGTGACGAAGACGCGATAGCAGCATTCAGCAACAACTGCGCGGACGAAGGCATCCTAAATGCCATCAATCACCGCCACATACTAAAGTTCGCTGACTTAGCAACCTTCGTACAAAAGTACAGCGCGATGGAAAGCGCCTGGAAAATTCATGCAGCTCGCTGGGAACCATCGGCGCCAACCCAACTTATCTTCCAGACGAAAAGGATGCACCCCCGCGGTACGCCTGATGAAGTCATGTACCTGGGGTAGGGTCATAGACCTGCCCAAAGGTACCCTCCACAAGGACACTCACAAGAGAAGCAGCCTTCCAGTCGACTTGGTGGACTACCACTCGACTGATTCAAAGACACTCGACTATGAAGACCCACTCGACCACCAAGAGTCCAAGAGCCACTCGGTGTCCAAACGGTCTGTAGTTAAATAGTCTTTATGACCTTAATGACGCTTTATGTAGGGCGTTACCAAGAACGCCTAGCCTTAACGCATTTTAAACCCTCTCGCTACGTGGGCTGGCTGGGGTCTGGCGCACTCTATATAAGCCACCCTCCACAGTAGAAGGGTTCGCACCCTGTAACACATACGCATATAATCCAATCGACCGCCTCCGGGCTCCGAGGCGAGGGGCTATTACTTCCTCGAGAAGGGCCTGAACTCGTAAATCCCTTGCGTATACAACTACTCCATAGCTAGGATCTTGCCTCTCCTTACCTACCCCCCATTCTACTGTCAGACTTAGAACCACGACAGTTGGCGCCCACCGTGGGGCAGGTGTTCTAGCGAAGTATTGGAGAAGTTGGGATTCTCTCGATCTCCGGCATCATGGTTTCGGTGGAGTTCGTCGACAGCCACGAGATCCGTCTCGATGCGCCACGTTAAATCGCCGGCGACTCCGCTTTGGCTTCAGGAGGCTCCACTCGACGTGGACGCGCTCCCCATCCGCTGGGCGACGACTTTCGCGCTTGTGTCCGCGGCGTCCTCCTGCGGCAACCGTCGACCCAAGATGGGTCGGCTCTGCGCCGTCTTCACTCCCGATCCTCCCGCCGCATAGCGTTCGGGTCGGTCGAGGCTTCAGCGGTGGGTGAGGCATGCGGTGGCCCGCCACGGCCATCCCCAAGTCGCGCAATCGAGCCCGACGAATCTCTCTGGCCTGCTCGACTGGCCGACCGGCTCCGTAGAGATCTGCGCCCGAATCCGATAGCAGTGACCCGACGGCAGAGGTTCTGATGGTCGATGGACCATGCAGTCCCCTTGGATTCACCCGCACCAACGAAGGTGGCGGTGGAGGCGATCCGCGCAAGCCCATGAAGAGTACTTGCCCGAGCCCCTCACTTCGCTCGGAGGAAGAACTTCGTCGTCGGAACATGGATGCGCTTCACACTCCTATCATTGGAGAAACCCCGAGGCTCGCGCTTTGGAGGATGCGCGCTAGCCAACCGGCTGAGCGCACTCGACCGAGAATCTTTAGCGAGCATCGATTTGGGCGGCGTACGATCGAGGATTCCGAATCCATCGACGCCAGACTCTTTCAACCACCAACCCAGGTATATCGAACTCCGATTCAGAATTTAGCAGCTGCTGCCCGTATAGCGGAATCAATTCAGCCTTCCCAGTCGGAGGCAGGTAGAGGTTTGCAGCAAATCAGGGATTTGCTCCGGGCGGCAGGAGATCAAAACTCAGTTGTGTCCCAGTCGCGGAACAGGGTTCACAGCCGATCCGTCGCTGCGAATTCATTCCAGTCGGCCCATAGTCCGAGATCGCCCCCGAGGCGTGAGGAACGTGGGGGCCGGCGTGACGATCAATACAAGGGTCGCGAGCAGTATGAGCACCGATTCGATCGCAATGATCGACGTCGAGTGCCCACTCCTCCCCCAAGGGGTGGATCATACGCTCCTCGGCAAAAGATGACGACGCCAAAACAGTCTTTGGGCGAAGAGTTCCAATGACCCGAGGAGCCGTGCTTTGACGCGAGATCCATTATCGCTCAAGGTTTGGTCGACAGAACAGAGCTCACCGAGACGGCCATGATAGAGATGTTCCTTCCAATGAGCAGGATCCATGTCTCGACCGAGTGTTTCAGCGAGCCATCGTGGCTCTGATGATTCCCCAGTTTCAAGTTGGCGATCGAGTCGGCAAGTTCATCGGAGAATCCAAGCCCGACACCGGCTTGAAGATTACCGAGTGGCGTTCAGATCGGCGGTGGCAACGATGAGGTAGCCATGAAGCATTTACCTCTTATGTTGGCAAGTTCAGCCAGTATGGTTGAATCGATTAGCACCAAGAGCATTTACACTTGGGAAGATCTTGCCCGAGTGTTTGTCGGACATTTGAAGGAACTTGCAAACGACCAGCGGGTTTGACAGAGTTGCGATCGTGCGTGCAAAAGTCGAGTGAAACCTTGAGGATTATATTCAGAGGTGGATCACTTTGCACCACACAATGGAGAACGTGTCGATCACCAAAGATCTGTGCTTTCAAGGAAGGTGTCAAGAACGAGAATTGAGTTTGAAATTTGGTCGAACCGAGATATGACCTGAGCGGATGATGGAGATTGCCACCAAATATGCAAATGGTGAAGAAGAGGATCGACTTGAGTGGTAATATAAATCTGCCGCCAATGAGGCCATGGGAGGAAACTCGGTCGAAGCGAAGCGCAAAGCCGAGCCAGCGGCTCCCGGAGAGGCCTTGGCAGTGAACCCAGGAAAGTTCAAGGGGAAACCCAAGGGTCCTTGGAACCCTAAGAAGGTGAAAGACCAGGATGGGAACGATGTGTTGGATTTACCATGTCATATTCATACAAAGAAAGATGAAGAAGGTAAACTCATTTACCCGAAACATACCACTCGACAGTGTCGGCTCTTGATTCAGCAGTTCCAAGGGAAACAGCCCAAGGATAAGGATAAGGAGACAGACAAAGTTGAAGATAAAGATGACAGTGATGGTGGATATCCCCAGGTCAATTCCACCCTGATGATTTTTGCTGACGTCGAAAGCAAAAGTCGATTGAAGGTTATCAATCGGGAAGTAAACTTGGTTGCTCTGGCAACTCCCAACTATCTGAAATGGTCCCAGACCGCCATCACATTCGACCAGTCTGATCACCCGACGCACATTGCCACCCCTGGGAGGCAAGCATTGGTGGTCGACCTAGTTGTCGAGGGCACTCGACTGACCAAAGTCCTGATGGATGGTGGTAGTGGTTTGAATATATTATAGGCGGAGACGTTGAAAGGGATGGGCATTCCGATGTCTAGACTCAGTACCAGTAACATGAGCTTCCACGGAGTCATTCCTGGAAAGAAGGCTGAGTCACTCGGCCAAATTGCTCTTGATGTAGTTTTTGGTGATTCAAAGCATTTCCGAAAAGAAAGGTTGACCGTTGAGGTCGTGGATTTCCAGAGCGCTTATCATGCTATTCTGGGGAGACCAGCTTATGCGCGTTTCATGGCCCGACCATGTTACGTGTATCTTAAACTGAAGATGCCTGGTCCCAAGGGCGTGATCACTGTCACGGGCAATCGGAAGAAGGCGTAAGAGTGCTTCCGTAAAGGCTCTAAGATCGCCGATGCTCGGTTAGCGATGGTTGAGCTACAAGAATATCGAAAACCGCAGATCCGAGTGATTTGTTGCGAGCTAAGAAGCCCGCCACTGAGTCGAGATTCCATCGATCGGCGAGATGAAACAGGTTCACATTCACCCGACCGATCCCAAACGCTGCTCCAACCAACATCTCAACAACACTCGACTCAAAATAGGAAGAAGCGCCATCCGGTTCCTCCGTGAGAATCGGGACATCTTTGCATGGAAGCCTGGCGACATGCCGGTGTTCCTGTGGGGCTGGCTGAGCATCGCCACGAGTAGACCCAAAATTCAAACCAGTTAAAGAGTATCTTCGGAGGTCCGCCGTCCAGAAGAGAAAGGCCATTGGCGAGGAGGTGGCTCGACTCTTAGCAGCAGAGTTCATCCGAGAGATCTACCACTCCGAGTGGCTCGCCAACGTTGTCATGGTACCCAAGAAGGACAAGTCGCTGCATGTGCATCGATTTCAAGCATATCAATCGGGCCTGCCCGAAAGATCATTTCCTCTTCCTCGCATCGACCAAATAGTCGACTCAAGCTGCGGGATGCGAGAGGTTGTCTTTCTTAGATGCCTATTCCGGTACCACCAGATCCGTCTCAGATGGACCCGATGAGATTAAAACAGCGCTCATCACTCCGCTCGGGTGCTTCGTTATGTCACCATGCCATTCGGTCTTAAGAATGCCGAGCCACATTCATGAGGATGATTCGAAGTGTTTGCTCACTCAAATCACCGGAATGTGGAAGCATACATGGATGATATAGTGGTCAAGTCACGAAAGGGTTCCGACCTGTTGACCGACCTTGCTGAAACATTTGCCAATCTCGGGAGGTATGATATCGCTTAATCCATCAAAGTGTACATTTGGGGTTCCCGTGGAAAGTTACTCGGTTTTCGCTTCCGAGCGAGGAATCGATGCTAACCTGAAAAGGTTGGCACCATACTCCGAATGAAGCGGCTGTGCGCAGCACGATGTCCGTAAACTTCTTCGATGCTTGGCCGCTTTAAGTCGATTCATCTCGCCTCGGTGAAAAGGCATTGCCTCTTTACCGATCGATGAAGAAGTCGACAAGTTCGAGTGGACTCTAGAAGCGATGCAGCGTTCGCAGAGCTCAAAGCTCGCTCTCCACCTAGCCGGTGCTTGCTGCTCCAATCAGCAAGGAGCCTTTGCTGCTTTACATTGCAGCCATCGGACAAGTCGTTAGTACCGCATTTACGGTCGAGCGGAAGAAGAAGGAAAAGCTTTCAAAGTTCAACGCCCGGTTTATTATCTTTCTAAAGTCTCGACCCCGTCAAAGCAAAGATATCCTCATTATCAGAAGCTTGTTTATGGAATCTATATGACCACGAAGAAGGTTGCTCATTATTTCTCTGATCATTCCATTACGATTCGTCCGACGCCCCTTTGTCGGAAATTCTTCATAACAGATGCAACTGGTCGAGTGGCAAAATGGGCGATTGAACTCCTTCCCCTTGATATCAAATTCGAGGCAAAGAAAGCCATCAAGTCCCAAACAATAGCAGATTTCCTCGCCGAGTGGACTGAATAGCAGCTTCCGACTCAAGTTCACTCAGAACACTGGACTATGTTCTTCCATGGTTCCAAGATGTTGAACGGTTCTGGTGCAGGAGTTGTATTGGTTTCCCCCCGAGGAGATAGGCTCAAGTATGTTCTCCAGATTCACTTTGATTCTTCCAACAACGAAGCAGAATATGAAGCACTCCTGTATGGGTTGCGCATGGCCATTTCACTCGGCGTCCGTCGCCTTATGGTTTATGGCGACTCAGATCTGGTTGTTAATCAAGTGATGAAGGAGTGGGATGTCAGAAGCCCAGCTATGACAGGTTATTGCAATGCAGTGAGAAAGCTGGAGAAGAAGTTCGAGGGGTTAGAGCTCCATCATATACCCCGACTGAAAAATCAAGCTGCGGATGATTTGGCGAAGATAGGGTCCAAGAGGGAAGCCATTCCCAGTGATGTATTTTTAGAACACATTCATGTTCCATCACTGCAGGAGGATCCTTTCACAGAAGAAGCCCCACAACAAAAAAGTGCCAATGATCCGACTGAAGTTGAGGTCCCAGCCGTGGTCGACCTAATTATGGAAGTTGTGGTCGTCACTCCCGACTGGACAGTGCCGTACATCGCATATATCCTTAAGAAAGAGCTCCCAGAAAACGAAGAAGAGGCTCGACAGATCGTCTGTCGATCCAAGGCCTTTACATAATCAAGAGACAATTGTACAGAGAAAGCGCGATCGAGTCGGCCGTAAGTGTATCACGCCGTAAGAAGATCGATAATTCTTGAGGATATCCACTGGGGACCTGTGGCCATCATGCGTCCTCTCGACCATTGTGGCTAAAGCATACCGAGCGGGATTTTATGGCAAAGCAAATTAAATGGCAAAAGAAATAGTCGACAAGTGTGAAGGATGTCAGTTCTATTCCAACATGTCGCACAAGCCAGCCTCAGCCTTGAAGACCATTCCACTCGTTTGGCCCTTCGCTGTTTGGGGATTGGACATGATTGGACCATTGAGGACTGGTAGAAGCGGCTTCACTCATTTGCTAGTAGCAGTCGACAAGTTCACTAAGTGGATCGAAGCCAAGCCCATCAAGAACCTCGATGCATGCACTGCTATCAGCTTCATCAAAGAGTTGATATTCAGATATGGAGTTCCACATAGCATCATCACTGACAATGGGTCGAACTTCGATAATGACAAGTTCAAAGCCTTCATGCCTCTCAAGGCACGCTGGTCGACTATGCTTCAAAGGGCTCATCCTCGGTCGAATGGACAAGCGAACGTGCAAACGGCCTCATTCTCAAAGGGCTGAAACCTCGGTTGATGCGTGATCTCAAACACGCAGCAGAGCTTGGGTCGATTTAACTTCCATCAGTTCTCTGGGGATTGAGGACCACTCCTAATCGGTCGATCGGGAGAACTCCATTCTTCCCGGTTTATGGAGCTGAAGCGGTTCTGCCGAGTGACCTGCTTCACAATGCGCCTCGAGTCGAGCTATACTCTGAAGAGGAAGCGGAACAAGCCCGACAAGATGCCGTCGACCTCTTGGAAGAGGAAAGAGAGATGGCCTTGATCCGCTCGACTATCTATCAGCAAGATTTGCGTCGATTCCATGCCAGAAATGTGAAGAGTCGAGCCTTCCAAGAGGGAGGTTTGGTCCTCCGAGTGGATCAACAGAAACCACACAAGCTTGCTCCCACTTGGGAAGGTCCCTTCATCGTCACAAGAGTCCTCAAAAACGGACCATATCATCTCTACAACGTTGATCGCCAGATCGACGAGCCTCAAGCTTGGAACGCGGAGCTGCTCCGCCCCTTTTACACTTAAAACTCATTCGGTTGAGATGTAATAAAAGTACTTTTGTAGTTTGTTTATCTAAGAAAAGAATGTTATAATTTTCCCAGTGATTGATATTGCTTTTTGTTGAATTTTCCCCCAGTGGGTGGCTTAGCTGCGAATCCGATTCGCCTAAGTTTGTAAAAAAATCCTTTCCGAGTGCGAGCAGCCTCACTCTCGGGCTTAGCTGCGGATCCGCTTCGCCTAAGTATTCAAAATCCTACCGAGTGGAGAGCCAGCCTCCCACTCAGAGGCTTAGCTGCAGTCCAAGTACTCGCCTAAGTATCCAAAATCCTACCGAGTGGCGAGCCAGCCTCCCACTTGGAGGCTTAGCTGCAGTCCAAGTACTCGCCTAAGTATTCAAAATCCTACCGAGTGGAGAGCCAGCCTCCCACTCGGAGGCTTAGCTGCAGTCCAAGTACTCGCCTAAGTATCCAAAATCCTACCGAGCGGTGAGCCAGCCTCCCACTCGGAGGCTTAGCTGCAGTCCAAGTACTCGCCTAAGTATCCAAAATCCTACCGAGTGGCGAGCCAGCCTTCCACTCGGAGGCTTAGCTGCAGTCCAAGTACTCGCCTAAGTATTCAAACCCTGCCAAGTGGTAAGCCAGCTTCCCACTCGGGGGCTTATAACAGCCCAAAGATTCGCCTCGAGCATCCAAAGTAATAGAAATCCTACCGAGTGGAGAGCAAACCTCTCACTCGGGGGCTTAGCTGCAGCCCAGTGCTCGCCTAAGTAATAGAAATCCTACCGAGTGGAGAGCAAACCTCTCACTCGGGGGCTTAGCTGCAGCCAGTGCTCGCCTAAGTAATAGAAATCCTACCGAGTGGAGAGCAAACCTCTCACTCGGGGGCTTAGCTGCAGCCCAGTGCTTGCCTAAGTAATAGAAATCCTACCGAGTGGAGAGCAAACCTCTCGCTCGGGGGCTTAGCTGCAGCCCGGTGCTCGCCTAAGTAATAGAAATCCTACCGAGTGGAGAGCAAACCTCTCACTCGGGGGCTTAGCTGCAGCCCAGTGCTCGCCTAAGTAATAGAAATCCTACCGAGTGGAGAGCAAACCTCTCACTCGGGGGTTTAGCTGCAGCCCAGTGCTCGCCTAAGTAAGGAATTCATCCCAATCCGCAAGGACGACGAGGTGCAGGTCGACTGCTACCTCCTCGTTCGGAGCTTCGCCACAAGTACAACATGCGGTCCATCCCAATCCGCAAGGACGACGAGGTGCAGGTCGACTGCTACCTCCTCCTTCGGAACTTCGCCACAAGTACAACGTGCGGTCCATCCCAATCCGCAAGGACGACGAGGTGCAGGTCGACTGCTACATCCTCCTTCGGAGCTTCGCCACAAGTACAACGTGTGGTTCATCCCAATCCGTAAGGACAACAAGGTCGATCGCGATCAGGTTCCATCTCTACCGCAGGATAGATGAAGCACAAGTCGATTGGAATTTCAACAGAATATCTTCCAAATGAGGAATAAAGTTCTCTCAAAGGCAAACAAAGCATGTTAAAGGAAAAATCAAGTTCGGATAAACGCCCCACGGATCCAAAGGTGCTCGGGCATTAAGCACATTAAAGTTTATCGATTCTGAAAACCACTCAGCATTCCGAGGCAAATTTAAAGTGGGACTTAGAAGTTTTTTACTCCTCCGGCGGAGGACTGGAAGGTGCAACAAATTGGTCGAGGTCGATCCCGTCGGCGATACGGGTAGCAGCAGTGATGAAAGTCTCCATGAAAGATCTGAAGTCGTGCTTCCTGGTATTGGCAACCTTGAGAGACACCAGCTTGTCCTCTTGCACTTCTTTGCAAAGGACACGAACCGAGATAAAGCAACATCAGCACCACACCGCGCATTTACTTCTTCCATTCTTGCACTCGACTTGGAATCTCATTCATCGAATCATCAAAGATTCAAGATCATTCGAGAGTCTGCATTACGCCAAAGAGTCGAGTCTATCCGCGACAATCGCAACTTTCGATCGAGCAAGATAATCCACCGCGCTAGCAACACGGGACTCGAAATGAGCACATTCATAGCAGCTTCATCCTTCACAGGAGAGTTGATGGGGTCCAAACTGGTTTCCACTCGGCTGGTTTCCTCTTCAAAGTTTTGGCAGAATTCTGAAAACACAACTCAGATTCAAAATGAAGATCATATGATGAGCCGGTAAGAGTGAAATAGTTGGATAAAAGAGAATTACCTTCAAGCATGAGAAACAGCTTCTTGGCGAGCCCTCCAAGATAAACCTCCAGGTCATTTCGCTTACCGCCACCGCCAACTTTGTCGATGAATATTCTTGTCGTTCTTCATCGACCGACTTCCTTATTGGCGCGTCAAGAGAGGTTTTCAGCTTGGCATTTTCATCTTCAAGTTTGTCGACCGAGGCAAGCTTCTCTTCAATGACCGTTTTCTCCAAAGCATATACGTGCCTCTGCAAGGTCAAGGTCCTTCTTCTTCAAAGTTTCTTCCAGCTTATCGCAAAGAAACAATGAGAACAGGTTGAGAATGAGCAGAAAACACAAGCGATCGTCAAAAATTCTCACCAGCCATACCTTTTGCTTCGTCCCTGCTTTACGCAAGTTCTCCCGAGCAAGCTCAAATCGAGGTTGAGCTGAATCTGCTTTTTCTCTAACTCAGTGTAGCGAGCCACAAGCTCGCAAGATTTCTACGAAGAGTCAACCAACAAAAGACATCAAAAACAGGTCACTTCCGAGTGACTAAGGAAAAATAGTAGCATTTCTAAGACTACGGTCGAATAAAACATTCGACAGTAGTCTCGGGGACTACACCCAGCGGGTGCACTCAGCGTGCCCCCACTGGTTTACCAATTTGGTTCGATCAGTCGACCAAAGAAGGCAAAAAGGCTATGATTCTAAAAACATGGCTAGTCGTCAGCGGTCAGCCGCAGTAAAAAAAACAGTTCTTATAGTCTCGGGGACTACACCCAGTGGGTGCACTTAGCGTGCCCCCACCGGTTTTACAGTTCCATTCAACTTGGTCCGTCCAAGTCGAGTGAAGAAGATCACAGCATAAAGACCATAGCCGACTGCACGCATCGACCATGGTCTCGGGACTACACCCGGTGGGTGCACTCAGCGTGCCCCACAAAAGTTCAACGACCCACACACCGGTGGGTGTACAGAGATGGAAATCTCCGTAAGAAAGCAGTTTGAGATAGTATATCCTAACAAAGCAAGCGACGATGACTTACTTGGACATTGCTCGAGAGCTGAATCTGGCGTCATAGGTCGCTGACTTGCCTCTCGCGCCGCTTTCACCTGCTCCATCATGATCCCTGCCTGGCGTATGGCCTCCTTAGCAGCACTTAGTTGGTCTTCCGGGACGTGGTGCGTGGCAAAGAGAGACGGCGGATCAGCAGTCGATGAAGTGGGTCGGGCACTCGTCAGTGGTACAGCAAAAGATACAGAAGTCCGAGTGGGATTGCCTCCCTCGGAAATCAACGTCTCAGGAGTCACCGCAGCTTGGGCAGCCTTGCCAGCAGGCACTTTCTTGTTCCTCTTCTTCCTCAATGGCGCTTCTTCGTCATCATCAGGAAGATCAATGACGTGAGGCAGAACTGCAAGAGAGGTCCAGAAATAAACATGGAAGCCCAATCGACTAAAAAGCTCCAGTCAGCTAAAAGTGAGATCTCAGAGATCTTACCAAGATTGGAAGTGGCCGCATCCTCCATTTCCTGGTCATCGCGCTTGGCGGAAGTCTCGGAGGTAGCGGCGCTACAGATTTCATTAGTCGGCTGATCAGTCATCGAGTCGACTAAAAACTCATTCATGTTGAAAAAGGAAATACAAGGTTCAGTTGGTTACCCGGAGATGATGGGGATGACCATTCGCATCTTAGGCAGGGCCTTCGCCGGCTTCGACGACGTCGCTCGAGGTTGTTTCGGCGGCTTCTCAGTCGGCGCGGGAGAAGTTGTCCTAGGTCGCTTCGTCGACTGACCAGTGGGCACAACCGCTTTACCGCGCCCGGCCACCGGGTCGTGCGTCGACTTGGACCTTACTTCTGAGCGAGGAGGGTCGACGTCCTCCTCCTCCTCTTCCTCCTCCTCCTCATCATCAGAGTCGTCATCCTCCTCATCCTCTTCGCCGTTGGACTCCCATTCCTCCGGACTTTCACCTCCACTTCCTTCTTCTTCTTCGGCTGCTTCCTGTGCCCCGTTGGGCATCGAGTACATCTCGGTGGTAACCTAGAAGACAACAAAACAAGGTGACGGTCAGTCGACGAAATTGACATCAAAACAGAATGGATGCAGCAAGATCACAGTCGGAGATAAATAATGATACCTTGTCTGGTTGGTAACTCTGGTCGAGTGGTGGAATCCTCCTAGCTCCGCGAGGGTTGTCTTTGTTCCCTGTGATGGCAGTCATCCACTTCTCCAGTATGGTGTCGTCAACCTCCTCCGGATGGACCCGAGTGGTATCATCCGTACCGGAGTACATCCACATCGGATGACCTCGGTATTGGAGTGGCTGGATACGCCATCGGAGAAAAACCTCCAGGAGATCCATGCCGGTCACCCCTTCACGAATAAGCTGGACTACACAGCTTCACTTGGGCCTTTTCCTCTGGCAACACCTTCAGGGAAGACGGCTTGTTCACTCGGCTCATGGAGAAAGGAGGGAGCCCAGTCGACTGCCCCGGCGTCGGCTGGTCTTGGCAGTAAAACCAGGTCGACTGCCACCCTCTAACCGAGTCGGGGAGAGTCATAGCTGGAAAAGCGCTCTTCCCCCTCATCTGGACTCCGAGTCCCCCACACATTTGGATTACTTGGGTCTTTTCATCATTCGGGCTCGTTTTCTTCACCGTCTGAGAGCGACAGGTGAATATATGCTTGAAAAGACCCCAATGCGGTCGACAACCCAGGAAATTCTCGCAGTTTAAACGAAAGCAGCCAGATACACAATGGAGTTCGGGGTGAAATGGTGGAGTTGTGCTCCAAAAAAGTTCAGAAACCCTCGGAAAAAAGGATTTGGCGGCAAAGAAAACCCCTATCTCGTGGGTGGCCAAGAGGACGACTCACCCTCTTCTCTGCGGTTGCCACTCCGTGCGGAAGCCTCGCCGACCGTGGGGGATCAGTCCTTCATTGGCCGATCGGTGAGGTCTTTTTCGGTGATGGTCGACGGATCCAGCCTCCTTGGACCCAGCCTGCGGCAGCTTGGACCCTTGAAGAGGAGCCGCCTCGGGCGCTCTCCCTTAGCCTTCGCCGCCGTCTTCTTCACCCGCTTGGGCGGCGGTCTTGTCCTTACCATGGTCGCCGGCGGAAAAGGAACTGAGCTGCGGCTGGGCGGACGAAGAGCGCGAGAGAGTTTGGAGGCGAGAGAGAGAAATCTGAGGGCGACTGCTCAAAATGCCGGTCCAACGCCTTATATGGGGTCGCTTCGAGTGGCTGACCGGTAGGCCCAGCAATCCTGTCACGATCCCACAGCAGCGCCAAGACGCGATACGTGGCGAAAAAGGCGGCGCTTGATCGAGCGCCATCGTCTTATCCCATCCGAGTGTCGCGGTTTTCTCGCTTAGCGCTTCCCAAAATTCGGATCCCGTAAATCCGCTTAACCGCAGAGCGACTCGTCAGATAACAGATTTCTTCAGATCCGTCGCTCGGAAACCTTCAGGTTCACAAAGTTCACTCGACAAACATGAAGAATGGATCAAGGCGACTGAAAGAAAGGTTGATGCCATCACCAAAAGGTCGTTGATCCAGAGTAAGACGCACTCACAACACGAAGAACAGGTTGGAAAGATTATCAAGTCCTTCCTCACTCAAACCTCGATCCATTCGGGGGCTAATGATGAAGTCATGTACCTGGGGTAGGGTCATAGACCTGCCCAAAGGTACCCTCCACAAGTACACTCACAAGAGAAGCAGCCTTCCAGTCGACTTGGTGGACTACCACTCGACTGATTCAAAGACACTCGACTATGAAGACCCACTCGACCACCAAGAGTCCAAGAGCCACTCGGTGTCCAAACGGTCTATAGTTAAATAGTCTTTATGACCTTAATGACACTTTATGTAGGGCGTTACCAGTAACGCCTAGCCTTAACGTATCTTAAACCCTCTCTTTCATGGGCTGGCTGGGGTCTGGCGCACTCTATATAAGCCACCCCCCACACGTAGAAGGGTTCGCACCCACAATACACATGCGCATATAATCCAATCGACCGCCTCCGGGCTCCGAGACGTAGGGCTGTTACTTCCTCCGAGAAGGGCCTGAACTCGTAAATCCCTTGCGTATACAACTACTCTATAGCTAGGATCTTGCCTCTCCTTACCTACCCCCCATTCTACTGTCAGACTTAGAACCACGACAACGCCCAGCCAAACAGTAAAAAAATAAACCCATCACGCTGCACGGCACCGTTCTGGAGGGATGGCTCAATGGCACGTGCAAAATACGCACGACGCCGGATACCGCGGCAACCCACAGCCTTAGAGCATGTTGGATACTTCTGCAGGTAGCCAAGAGCGGCGAGAACATCCTTATCAAGGACACCCCAGAACAGCACCCTCTAGCAAACAACGACACTAGAGTATTGACAGTCTTCGAGCCATTCGCTTCAAACAATAAGCATAAAAGGGCACTGCGCGATCTCGCCGAAGTTTGCCAGGTCGCCGCAATTGACCTCTGGAACGACACGGCCATAACCTTTAACGCCAGTGACGAACCCAAATATAGAACAGTCCGATAGCAGCTGCATTAGTCCTCAGTCCCATCGTGGACGATTTTCGACTTACAAAGGTCCTCATGGACAGCGGCAGCGGACTAAACCTCATCTACGAGGACACGCTCCACAAGATGGAAATAGATAGGAGCCGCATCGAGAAAAGCAGCACGACCTTTCGAGGTATCATTCCCAGTCGGGAAGCGCGGTGTGCGGGAAAAATTACACTCGATGTGATATTCGGCACGCCGGAGAATTATCGATCCGAAGAAATAACTTTCCAGGTGACCCCTTTCAACAGCGGATACCACGCCCTGTTAGGGCGAGAGGCCTTCATGCGCTTTCAAGCCATACCCCATTATGGGTATATGAAGCTAAAAATGCCCGGGCCTAATGTAATAATCACCCTCGTCAGCGATCCGGATATAGCACTTCGTGTCGAGAACAAAACTGCATCCTTGGCCCTCGAGGCATTATCTGAGGCCCTTGCGGCTGAAGAACTAACCGCACTACGCTCCACTATGGACAGAGACGATGTTATCCTGGACAAACGACCCAAATCTACCTCCTTCAAGCCAGCAGAAGAAACGGTCAAATTTCAGGTCCATCCAACAGACCCGAAGAAGATAGCCTCTATCGGAGCGCAACTCGGCCCCTCAGTCGACGCAGCACTGCGAGACTTCTTGTGCGAAAACTGGGATATATTCGCCTGGCACCCATCAGATATGCCAGGAATCCCACGTGAGTTGGCCGAACACAGCCTCAACATACTAAAGGGATATAAGCCGGTCAAACAAACCCTGCGGCGCTTTTTCGAACCCAAACGACAAGCTATGGGGGAGGAGCTAGCCAAACTCATCGAGGCCGGATTCATCAAAGATATTAAACATCCGGACTGGCTGTCAAACTTGGTAATGGTACCAAAGAAGGATAAATCCCGGCGCCTATGCGTCGATTTCAAAGACCTTAACAAGGCTTGCCCTAAAGATCCCTTCCCCTTCCTCGCATTGATCAAATCATTGATGCTACTGCAGGACACGACTCGCTATGCTTCCTCGATGCATATTGCGGATACCATCAAATCAAAGTGAAGGAGTCCGATCAAGCTGCAACAACATTCACTACACCATACGGGCCATTTTGCTTCAACACCATGCCTTTCGGGCTCAAGAACGCCGGCGCCGCCTACCAGCGCATGATCCAAACATGCCTCAAGAAACAGATCGGCAAGACAGTGGAGGCCTACGTGGACGACGTCGCCATCAAAACTAGACACGTCGAAACACTAATAAACGACTTGCATCTCACATTCGACAACCTCCGCACATACGACATCAAGCTTAACCCGGAAAAATGCGTCTTCGGCGTCCCCGCCGGTAAACTAATGGGCTTCATCATTTTCAATAGAGGAATTGAGGCAAATCCAGCCAAAATCCGAGCTCTGTCACAATTGACCTCGTCGTTGAAGCCTGGTTCGGGGGCTACTGAGGGAGTCCTGGACTAAGGGGTCCTCGGACGTCCGGCCTGTTATCCGTGGGCCGGACTGATGGGTTGTGAAGGCATGAAGACCCAAGATTGTACCCGTGTCCGGATTGGACTTTACTTGGTGTGGAAGGCAAGCTTGGCAACCGACTATGTAGATTCCTTCTTATGTAACCGATTCCATGTAACCCTAGATCTCTCCGGTGTCTATATAAACCCGAGAGCATAGTCCGGATAGGGGACATTCGTGACCATATTCACATAGGCTAGGTTCCTAGGGTTTAGCCATTACGATCTCGTGGTAGATCAACTCTTGTAACACTCATATTCATCAAGATCAATCAAGCAGGAAGTATGGTATTACCTCCATAGAGAGGGCCCGAACCTGGGTAAACATCGTGTCCCCCGTCTCCTGTTACCATCGATACTAGACGCACAGTTCGTGACCCCCTACCCTAGATCCGCCGGTTTTGACACCGACAATGAGATCCCTGATTTTATTTCTCATCTGCTTGTAAATGACATGTCTATTATTTGAGAAATAAAGTCTATTTGCGGTCAAAAAAAAACTTAGACGCTCAAAATTCACACATACATACACTCATTTCAATGAGCGCATACACACACATTCTACCTCTATGAGCACACATCATCTTGAGATTGACGAAGTCGCCACAGATATCTTTGTAGTCGATTGAAACGTCTCCTTGCATAAATTCAAGAAAAAACGAGCACCGGTGTCAATCTAGAACTTAAACTCTGATGGGCTGAATATATCACTGTCCTCCTATAACCATCCAACCGAGTAAATTGCTCAAAGCCACCACATTTGTGGCTAGAATACTCCAAAACCTCCGCTTTTGTAAAAAATCACGAAAAACCACCGACTCCGCGGCAAGTGAGTAACAAATCGCACTAATTCGAAACTGAGACGCGTATAACAGTGGAACTGACGAGTTGGCCCCACATGTCAGGCTGATTTGGCGTGCCTAGCTGGATAATATGCTGAGGTGGCAAAGGGCCCACATGTCAGCCTCACACCTCCGTCTTCCTCCTCACATCTGCTCGGGGGCGCTCCTCGACGACTGGCAACGGCGGACGCGGCCGTACCCAGCTGTCGCCGCACTGCCGGACACCAGATCCGACCGGAATCAGTCTCCCGCCTCCAGATCTGCCCTCCGCCGTTGTTTCCCGTCCAAAACGGGCTCCAACCACCGCCGTTGGGCCCCGGCATCGCCGCCGCCGATTGGACTCGAACCCCACCGTCGCAGGGACCCTGCATCGCCGTCGTTATCGATTCACTAGTGGCCGGCAACGACAGGAGCATCTGGCGGCGAGGAGTCGCTCCGCCCGAGCCGCTCGCCAGGGTCAAGCGGCTGGCCACAGTCGCGTCCGCCGTCGCCTGGCCTTGAACCCACCGCCGCAGGGCCCTTGCATCGCCACCGCCGCCGATTCACCAGCTTCTCACGGTTGGGCATGGCCGCGTTCACCGCTGCCGACTGACCTCGACCCGTCGTCTTTGGCGCCTGCCTGACGGTAGCTCGGCCTTGTCGGAGCAGCCGGGCTGGCTCACGCCACTCGGCCTCGCCGAGCAGGCAGCGGGCGCGCTGCATGGAGCAGGCAGGGGAGGGGGCGCACGAGGAGCAGCAGCGATGGCGGGCATCGGCAGCTTCGGCCCACGGAGCAGGCAGGGGGCGGGCGCACAGGGGCTAGGCCTCGTCGGAGTTGACTGGGGTGCAGGTAGGGGTGGGCATGTGGCAGGAAGGACATGAGAGAGAGAGGAGATAAGAGTTGTGGCAGACAAGTGGGACCCATGTCCACCTCAGCAGGTCAAACATTGACTAGAACTAGTCTTTGCCACATCAGCCTAGACATGCAGGTCCCACCTGTCAGTTTTGCTATTAACGCGGCTTAGTTTCGAATCAGTGGGATTTGTTACTCACTTGCCACAGAAGTGGTGGTTTCTCGTGATTTTTGCCAAAAGCGGTAGTTTTGCAGTATCCTAGCCACAAATGTGGTGGCTTTGAGCAATTTACTCCATCCAACCATAGGTTGGTTCTCGGTGTTACAAAGTTTTTGTTGCAATGAATTCAGGCTTCTAGGATCTTCCGTCCCTACCCGCTGTTTAATAAAAACAGGGAAAATACCTCATTCAATGTAGTTTGTTTTCCTGAACTCCTTGCTGCAATATATGCTTTTATGTCAAATCGGTGCCATAACTAATCCAGATTTGTAACTTTGTACCATAGGCAGATCTTGGCCTAGTATGCATCCCTTATTTTATAGATGTGCAGTTTTTGCTTTTCGTACGTGTGGCATAACTCATTTTGGCACGTACCGTTAGGTAAGCTGAATTGCCACCTTCCAAGTCCAGTTTTCTCGTACTGAATGCCAGAGCCACGCCATCCAAGAAACTTGGTACGCAGCATTGGTCATAGCAAGGGTTCAAAGAAAAAAACATTGGTCGTCATAGCAAAATACTACAGTAAACACTGCTCTTCATTTTGTTCTGGTATACAAAAGGTTAGCATGTATTTTTATATCAGTAATTTGACTAATGAGGTCCAAGTTATATGTAAAGAATATACCATTAGAAATTTGCTTTATACTGAAATTGCTTTTTACACGCCTCTGAAATAGGATGCACGAGTTGTAACTTGAAGTTTTGCATGTATCTAGGACATTACCCTTCTAACATACTGTGTTTTTTGGGATAATCTTTGTCTGCTATTAAAATACGGTTTTCGTTGAGTTTTCACCGCCATATGGATTTGACCTAAAGTTCACAACCATAAACTCATGCTGAAAGAACATAAAACTTGAATGTTTAGTTTGTCTTAGAAAATATCCTACCAAAGTTTTGATATCACAAGAAGAATTGGTTTTGTTCGGAATGGTTGCCAAATACATACACTTCCACATTTAATCTAGACATCACATACTCGCACTAATCGATGACTGTGTTGTCTTCATTTTTATCCTAACGAGCATAGGAGTATGTGTCTTTCTACCCATGCAGCAAAAAAAAAGTAAAAACCGAGTAGGATGGTAACACGTACAATTAATTTTTGCATGTAAATACAATATTCGAATCCCCTAGCGAAAAAACTAGGGTTATCTATCCTCTGGCGGCTCTGAACCGCCGAGAGTATCTCCATTCCAATCCCTGCATCCCTCGCGTTCTCGCCCGCATTGGAGCCTCTTGCCCTGACGGTGGTGGCGCTAGATCTTTGTGCTAGTGGTTTGTTGTTGCCCCTTGTCCGATCACGGGCGACCGAGGCGAAAGTGGGGTGTCGAAGGACCCCGTCGAAGAATTGCTGAAACGTCTAACGCCACATGAGGAGGATGCATACGAGTACATTTGGGAAGATGAGATCAACAACCTACCTCACAAGGTAAAGTGGCCAGCAATACCTAAAGTCCACGCCTCCAGAGGATTTAGCCATAGGGCTTTCTTGTGGCTATGCGACTGACATGGAATCCAGTTAAGGAGATGGTCTAGAGAAGGATTGAAGAAAATATTTTTACTGTTCAGTTCGCCTGCGCGGGTGATTAGAATAAAGCTGCAAATCCAGGGCCATGACTGTTTAGGAATCAGGTTTTGTTGATTAAAGAGTATGATGGATTTTTAAACCCTAGAATAAAGATTTTGGATAAGTTGACAGTATAATTTCCGGATAAATCAGGCTTCGTTGACGTAGGACCTGGAACGGACTACATATGACAAAGTTATGATAATCACCATAATATTTCGAATTTCCATCCTAAGGAAGTGTCAATAAATTCTGGTACTGAGCTGAAAAAATGCAACGAATGTTGTTCTTCAACCTTCGAGGGTAAAAATTCCAACTTAAAAGCCAATTTTAAGGCTCCTCCAGTGCTCCTGGCGCATGCATTGCGATGAAAACATGTGCCTTTGCGAATGGTTTCGCCCCTAGAGACATGGTACCGGAACCTGGAACGACGTGTGTGCACACTATATGATGGGCAGAATTTCATTAGGATGGAAATTCAAGAAAACCTATTGAGTATATACATTTCCTTTCCATTTCGCGACGACATCAATCTTGATCATTCCTTCATGAGGCGCCACCCAATATGCATAAGGTAAATCATACAAAGGGATATCACCTCGGGGCGATACTTTTACCTTCATAATGTTTCGACGAACCCAAATCCTTGGAAGCTCCATAGAAGGTGGTCCACATATTGTCCAAAAAGACAACTGACATCCCAACCGAGGCCTTCCCATCATTAAAAATAACGTTATTTCTCATGTTCCATGCCCTCCACAACAACAACAACAATTTTGATCGTTCATTAACATTAATCTTACCCAATAAGTAAAGATACAAATCTGGGACATCTTGCTTTATTAGATCCTCTCTAGGTAAGTTTCAAATGTCATAGACCACTAGGCGAAGCATACGAACTTTTGGACACACAACCAGAGCATGCAATATGTCCTCCTTAGCCGATCTACATATAAATACACGCAGTACAAAAGATTTGACGATGTCGTAATCTAGGCACTGGACCGCCAAACTATTGGTGACCGCTCTCTAAGTGGGAACTCTCAATTTAAAGGGGGCATTAGTATTCTAAATGAGGTTCCAAATATTCATAAACCAATCCACTGTGTCACTTCCCTTGTATAAGAGCTTCTCTAGCCGAGTCGCCATATTGGCATCATCGCCATAGTACTCGTCATTACGATGATTCTGATCAAAAAATGCATTCTAGCAGAGTCATCATATGCCATCCGACCGTCATAATTTATGAAGCGTCCTTCATATTTGGCCTCTCACACTTCATACATAACAACTTAGGGCTACCTATTGAAGCGCGCTCCATATGGCAGTAGTGTGCGGTTATGTATCATGAAAAAGAAACTTTAGGTGATACCCTACCTCACATGAGTTTTTTATTTTAATTAAAGAAAATGATGCCTCATTGACACATGATCCCATAGTTAAAGCATATACAACCGGGCACCCCAAACGGGCCTCAAACACCCGAGCAACCCGCCCCGTCACTGACCGGTCACGAAAATCTGACCCAGACGGGCGCATCAAACGGGTCTCAAACGTCCGGCTGACTGGCACCCCTCATATCCAGCCCAAATATGGGGCGGTATGGGGGCGCCCGGGCGCGTCCGCCACATAGGACTGACAGGGGGGTCCCACGCAAAACCGTCCGGAAACCCGACAGTCTGACGAACGCCTCCCCAGTCACCGTGGTGTGAACGCCACGTGGCGCCGCTCCCGCTTGCCACCCGAGGCCAAATCTGGCTAGTTAAGCCGATCGGCGTCCCCCAACCCTAGCCCATCCACCTCGTCCCTCTCTGTGCTGCCACCTGAGCCCGTCCGCCTCCTCTCCTACGCTCTCCAGCATCGCCATGGTCCGGCGGAAGATCACCATGTATGTTATGCTCACGCCGGAGCGCTGGAGGTAGATCGCGGAGAAGATCTAGGCTAGGCGCGCCGCCAGCATCGCTGTCGGGCTGCCTCCGGACTCGCCGGAGCCGTAGGAGGAGGTAGAGCAGCTGCCGGAGGAGGACGAGGCGGAGGCGGAGTTCGCCTTGCCCAAGCCGCGGAGATGGCGGAGCAACAGGTCATCCTGGAGTCCATCCAGGGTGAGGCCTATGTGGAGACCAACCGACAGTTCCTCAGGCAAGTGTGGGCAGCGACCGACGGCTCTTCACCGAACTTGACGCCGGGATAGAGGAGGAGGAGGCCGGAGCGGAGCAGCCGGAGGCGCCGGAGCTACAGCTGCGGCTCATGTACCCGGAGCCGGGCACGGAGATAGTCGACATCTCCGACGACGAGTAGCTAGGTGATCTATGTAGTACGTAGATTTTTTCGTTTGCATGCTTTTGTATGGATTTATTGAGGTGTTCGGATGCAGTTATGCTAATTTGAGGCGTGCCTGGTCACTCTCTGCGGACGCGCCCGGAACGTTCTCTAAGAGGGCCGGAGGGGGTGTCAAGAGGACTTTTAAAGGCATTTTTAGATGGTAGGAGATGGCAAATTCTGTCCATTTTTCCGCAAAATTCCCTTCTTTTCTAAAAACTATCATGCGTCTCGGAAGAACTGTCATGGTCTATCAAGAAACCACCGGGACAAAATATTAAAAAATGTTTCCAACGAACGTTCGCTGGCTATTGCGGTTCATATATTTTTTAACTTCCCACCGACGAATTGCATTTTCTTCTTCTTTGATTTATGTTTACACGCATGGAGCTAACGAAAAATGCGTCCGAGGCAGCATGCGGGCGAGACGACTCACGTGGCGCGCGACCGAGCGGGAGCGCTTTTTAAGGCTAGTTGTAATGGTAGTATCATATTAAGATCATACACGCCAACTAAGCGATTTTGATGAGGTGTCAAGATCAAAGGAAGAAAGAGAGGTGTAGATCGTATCACGATACCGTATCATATTAAATCTATACTACTTTTGTGCCATGCATTTACAATAAATAAAATCTTCACGATACTAATATACGATCTTACGTTAGAAGGTAGTATCATACACTAATATCATATGCATGATACTAGTATATGATACAACCAGCCTAAGTTGCGGCTCCGCGACAGCGCTAGTCATCCATGCCTGACATCGCTTCCTGTGCCAAAGCCGACGCCTACAAAAGCAACAAGAAAAAGCTAAAGCAAAACCGTCCCACGGCCTCCCCCTTCCTTCCTTCCTTCGGCTCCTCCGCCTATCACGCCGACCCCAACTCCCCTCGTCTCATCTCAACCCCTTCCCTCAAATGAGATACCTCGTACTACCACAAACTATAGTAGTATAGGAGGACTCGATCTGCCCACCGCCAGCTAGACATTGGAATCCAGGAGCCGAGCCGATCATGCCGCCGCAAGCCGCCGCCGCCTGGCCGCAGGGAGACTGCTGCCGCCACGGCCAGCTCCCCCGCTGGCACGGCGACGCCGGCGCCGAGGCGCTGCCCTTCTACGTGCCGCTGCGCAAGCGCCTCTCCGTGGACGGCAAGTCCCCGGCGCCGCGGATATGCATCTGGGAGTGCGACGGCGAGGCCGGCGACATCACCTGCGACATCGTCGCCGCGCCCTTCCGCCGCAGCTGCAGCGCCAGGATGACGATGCAGCCGCCGGCCCCCTTCTTCCGGACGATGACGCCGCCGCCGCCGAGGCCGCAGAGGGTGCTGGAGGAGGAGCAGGAGCAGCGGGACGCCAGGAGGCCCGGGAAGGCCATCCGCAAGGGCCACCGGAGCTACGGCCTCATGCTCAACCTGCAGCTCGGCATAAGGCAATGCGAATCAATGCCCGCTTCCTCTCGCATTTTCCCTCTAGTTATCGGAACACTTTGTCACATTGATTGAAATACAGTTATTCGGTGGGGAAGTCGTCGGCGCTTCCGTTCAAGAAGCTCCTGGCATCGGACTTCGACCCGCGGGAGAAGGTCTGGACGCGGTTCCCGCCGGAAGGGTCCAAGCTCACGCCGCCGCATCACTCGGTCGATTTCCGGTGGAAGGACTACTGCCCTGCCGTCTTCAGGCACCTGAGGAAATTGTTTGGGGTGGACCCTGCGGACTACATGCTTGCAATCTGCGGCAACGACACGCTCCGGGAGCTGGCGTCCCCCGGGAAGAGCGGGAGCTGCTTCTTCATCACCCAGGATGATCGGTTCATGATTAAAACCGTGAAGAAGGCCGAAGTGAAGGTCAGTAAGCGATTTTCTTATTCGGTTAGTCTGCTTTGATATAATAAGGCAGAGGGACGTGTATCCATCAAAATGAAGTTTCGACAAGTGAGTCAGCAGTAGTATCACATTGTAATGTGCCTTCAAAATACACGTCGAATCATTCATGTTTCTTAAATAATTTGGGTGCAACATTGCTCTTTTCTTTCCAAAAGGAGTTCAAATTTGTGCTTGTTTCAGATTCCAGGTTTAGATTTTTTTTTCTGGGAAATATTGCAGTACTAATTGGCGATTTCAGCGTCGACTAAACATAATCTTGGTTCATAGGTTCTTATTAGGATGTTGAGGAGTTACTATGAACATGTTCGTCTGCATAAGTCCACCTTGTTGACAAGATTCTATGGCACGCATTGCATTAAGCAAGTTGGATGTCCCAAGGTAAGCAATAATAATCATGTGAAGATAAATAGCTCACTCCATTCCTGTAGCTACTTCCGAGTGCAGATTATTTGCCCTTGACCTTATGTCAATCTACACAACTATAGGTCCGGTTGGTTATAATGGGCAATTTTTGCTGCTCGGAGTATAAGATTCACAGGCGTTTTGATTTAAAAGGTTCCTCACATGGTCGGACTATCGACAAAACGGAGCGAAAGATTGACGAAACCACCACTCTGAAGGACCTCGATCTTGACTATGCATTTCGGCTGCAAAGATTTTGGTATGAGGAACTTATGAAGTGAGTTCCCCACTATGTTAACTAGATTCAATGCAATTTCATGAGAACTATATAAGACCGATCCTAAATCTGACTCTTGAATGTAACATAGGCAAATTCAGATGGACTGCGTATTCTTAGAGACACAAGGAATTATGGACTACAGCCTATTGTTAGGAGTTCACTTTCGTAATGATTTATCTGTGTCTAAGATAGGCCTCTCTCAGCCCATTGCTCTGCCAAGTAAGTTAAAAACATGGGTATTTGTTCATCTTTACACACTCTGAATTATGATTTTACCTACAGTTTTCCATTGGCCTGATAATTTACCAGATTTCATCTAATCTTAACTATCAGAATCTACTGGCAAAAGAAAATCATTTGAAGGCGGTGGCAATTTTTGTGAGCAATGCTTTGTGGAAACAGGATGCAAAGAGAGGGATTTGATCACAGAATCCCGGTAAGTTATAAATTTCCACTCTTGCCATTCATAAGCAACCTATTGTTGACATTCTGGAACAACCGAAATACTAGGCAGGAGCCTTCAACAGTCAAACTGTTTTGATAAATTGGGTACCATGCCATGCATATATGGGATGTTTTTTCAGTAACGTTGACAACGAGTGCACATTCCCACTTTAGTTCCCAGACATAATGCTTCTCCACTAGGGTAAAGCAATACTTTCATGTCGTGTTTCTCTAAGCTATTTTTATGCTCTCATCATGATCCTATACTTTGCTGCCCCCTTTGTTCCAAACCACCTAGAGCATCATGGGGCCTCGCATGTTTGTTTAAGTCAACTGTTTGCGGCAAAGAGAACGGATAGGATACCTGCACCTTTTCTTCAAGGGGAAATATATGTGCCACTTTAGCATCGCCTCTTCATGATCCTGATTAACAATGTAGAAAGAAATTAAATATGGGGGTTGATTTTTTTGGCAGGAGGCCGTTTGTGCAGCTGGGCATGAACATGCCCGCCCAGGCGGAGCGCAGCTCGAAGAGAATGCTCGACAAGTTCCTTTTGAATGAGAGGCACCTGTTCATAGCCGCGCCGAGCGGGGGGCCCTGTGATGTCTACCTCTTCTTCGGGATAATCGACATCCTACAAGACTACGACATAACCAAGAAGCTGGAGCACGCCTACAAGTCTTTCCATGTCAACCCTGGCCGCATTTCTGCCGTGGATCCCAAGCTCTACTCGAGGAGGTTCCAGGATTTCATTCGCAGGGTGTTCGTGAAACAACAGCATTGAGGCTGAGAAGAATGCACAGGGTCTCACTGACTTTTTACATCTGGAGGAGTTTTTGCATCATGAGAGAGATCCATTGGTGAATGAAGCTCATGGCATGATGGCGTCGCTGATCCCGAGCATGCGCTGAAACAGTGCGGCTGGTGGGGTGGTTTGGCTTTGGCCACCATGCTGATGGACGTTTCTCGTCTGAATAGGCGGCTGCAAGGAGATGCTAGTAGCTCTGCCGACAGGCATGCTGAAACCGGAAGGATGGGGGAGCTAAACTACGGACATGCAAAGTTCCGTCTTTTGGAAGACTTGGGGGACTGTAAGTGCCTACCCCATGATTGCAGAGCTATGGCTCTAGATATTCCATGACTAGCTTAGCTAGCACCTGCCTCTGCTTTGTAGTGCTCTTTTGTAATTTGTTTCTTCCTTTTGCACCTACCAAGAACCCGATTTTTTTTCTGGGATTCATTCTTGGTGTGATGTGCTGAATAGCGGACATGGTCTTGCACAGGAGTGGTCGAGTGGGAATCAATCTAGCCTTTGTACATGTTCACGTTGTTGGACTGAAAACTGATGCATCTTGTCGAAATTCAGAAAAAAGGAACCAGGATGTCCATCCATCTCGCCTTCTTGCAGCTCTCGCTTTTGCTTGCAGATGCAGATACAGATGGCCAATCTCAGCAGTCCGGTTGAATTTTCAGGACACGTCTCATTCGTGGTTCAGAGAAAAGAAGCTGCCCCCTGTACACACTGTTGCCCTCTTTGCAAGCATTTGCAGCCTATCTTCTGCCGTGACCACAGTCGACTAGAGAGGCAGTGTCATTTGCATGCACATCTGTACTACTACTACTGCCTGCGCCGCTGCCATTGTGGACTGAGTGAAGCAAAAATAAAGTGGGAGGGAGGGGGAGGAGACACGCATCAAAAGGAGAGAAAGCGGGTGCAGGGAAGATGCTGGGACAGATCTGGTCTCCTCTCCTCATGCCATGTGTGGTGTTGTTCTTTTCTGCGCCTGCCTTCTCCTCTCTCTTTTCCCCTCTCCCTCTCGACTTTGCTTTCTTTCATGGCAATGGCATGCCATGCCGAGGCCTAGTCCATTTCGCCTTCTCCGTCCATCCCCTGCTCTTTTCGCATGCTTCGCTTTGCACCGCTCCTCCTGAGCTGGAGCACGCTGCTGTGCTCTTGTGCATGAGTGTGTGCTGTGGAGGGAGGAAGGAAGAGCAGGTGCAAAGATGCTACAGGCAGGGTGATGCGTGCTGCTTCCACGCGTGACGCATCCTGTCCTGTCCATGGGCATGGGTATTGTCAGTGTCATTGACTCATTGTGCCGATATAGAGTCGGTGGTTCTTGTTTATCACAGCTCCCGTTGTTTCCACTTGTGATGTACTCGCGTCATTTTATTGGATCTCTGCGGTAAAGTAGAGATTGCCTGGATGGATGACGCAAAAGCATCGGCTCCATGCTCTTCTTCACCATGTTAAGTTATTTTTGGGTGGTCCTAACGGTTGATGTAGAGGGTGTTTGGGATCTGTGTATCAGTGACCACTGGTCAAAAAGAAATGTACTCGTATATCAAGGCTGGATCTATCTTTACGCTTTACGACTACGCATTGCTCATTGTTTTCCAGCGACTTGGAGCATCTACAAGCGGACAACAAATCCGGATCCTATACGTGGCAGATGCATTCCGGCGTGTCCACGGATAGTAACTGATCACCCCTCATTTTGTGGATATTGAAACAGCAGTCATCATTTATTTATCCTCATTTCCATTACATTACATTTTTCGACAAAGAACCATTACATTACATGCAACATGAAAATCCACTACAATTGCTAAAAACAAGGAAACTAGCTACCTATCACAGTCAAATCCATGTATACATACCTCATTAATGATGGGCAACCTTTTCAGCACAAATATATATGGAAAATGAAAGTCCCATTGAACATAAAAATCTTCATGTGGTACTTGGATCGCAAGATCGTCATGACAAAAGATAATCTGAAGAAGAAAAAAAGATTGTCAAGGAGGCACTAAGTGTTGCTTTTGTGGCAATGAGGAGTCAATTCAGCATCTATTCCTTCAATGCCCACTTGCCAAGCTACTATGGCGAGCGGTTCATATAGTTTTCAATCTACCTCCACCCACGAGTAGTACGAATATGTTTGGAAACTGGTTAGTGGGGGTGCACCCCAAGTTGAAGTCTCAGATCTGTGTTGGAATTTGTGATTTACTTTGGGCCATTTGGAACACTCCTAATGATTGTATTTTTAATAGAACGAAAGTTCCGAACTTTCTGCACGCCAGTGGATCCATATGTGGTCATTACTACACAAGGAAGAGGATCGGGCGCCCACGGTCTTTGGGTGCAACCGATGGGAGATGGTCTCTCGGGATTTGTTCAGCCAATTTGACTGGCGGACTACTAGTAGGATTTGTGATGCATGAGACTCATTTCCCTATGGTATTCTATTTTTAATTTGCCCTTGGGCAGTCATGTGCGACAATTTATTGGTTGAACCTTATTATGGTCGGATGATGAACTTTGATATGATAAATAAAAGGTTGTGTGCATCACTCGGTGTAAAGGCCGAGGGATGTCCCCTCTTTTCGAAAAATAATCGGATATGCCGATGACATCCTTGCCGGAGTCGTCGGCCTCATAGTCATTGGCAGCACGGTGAAACTCTAACGGATGCTCCGCGTCGGCAAAGAGCTCCTCACGCTTCACATCCGCCTCATGGATGTAACAACGATTTGCCTCAACCTCAAGCTCCGACTGCATGGACTCGAGGATGGCATCCTGCTCCACTGCCTCATCTGCTTGCCTCAAACTCCGCTAGTGCGACCGCCATGCCAAATTCGGCCTGCTCCAGTGTGGGATCCGGCGGCTTGCTCCCCCTCTTAGTCCCACGGTTCCACCTCCTCCACTCTCTGTGTCCGGCGCCTCCTGCTCCAGGGCCTCGTCCTGCTCCTCCATCTCCTCCTCCAGAGAGTCCGGGGGCAAGCCGACTACATTGCGAGCGACACGCCATGCCTCCATCTCCACTAGGATCTCCGTTGGCGTTGCGGGGTCGGCATCTTGTAGTAGGTAATCTTTTGGCAGACCATGGCTACCAACAAACGGTGAGGCCGGAGCGGAATAGGGCTCGGAATGGAGGGCAAGGGAGCAAATGGAGGCGGCTAGGGTTAAGGCTCACCATCCAGCTTAAATAGCCAGGTTTGGCCTCTCGAGCGATGCACTGGAACGACAACATGAATGCGGACCAATGAGCTCCCGTTAGACTGATTTTTTTGTTTCAGCGTTTGTCTCACCTGTCAGTCTGACATGGTGTCAGCGTCCGCATGCATCCCAGCCTCTCCATATCCGCCCTAGATATGGGATGGGTGCCCGACAGTCCAGACATATAGGGCTGGTTTGAGGAGTCCAGTTGGGTCGCATTTTCGTGACAGGTCAGTAATCGGGTCGTCCGAGCGGACGTATAGGGGGGTGAGGGGTCCGGCTGTAGATGCTCTTAGAGATCAGGATCTAGGATTTGTTAACATTTCCTTCTTTCTTTAAAATACTAGATTACATGTTGCATGCTTGGGACAAAGGCCAATTGAAACCAAGAAATTAAGTAAGGTATGGACAACATGTTTTATGAATTATCTGTAAAAGGAGTTTCATGCCATACATGATCATGAGTGAGCACTGATGACCCGCAAGTATAGGGGATCAATCGTAGTTCTTTCGATAAGTAAGAGCGTCGAACCCAATGAGGAGCAGAAGGAAATGACAAGCGGTATTCATCAAGGTATTGTCTGCAATTGTTGTAGATAGTAGTAACATATAGTTTTGTAGGAAGGTAATTCGTAACAAGTAGCAATAGTAACAAAAATGCAGCAAGGTGGCCCAATCCTTTTTGTAGTAAAGGACAAGCCGAAAGTACTTCTTATAATGAGCAAAGTGTTCTCGGGGACACATGGGGATTCTCGTCTAGTCACGTTCATCATGTTTAGTCGATTCGCATCCACTACTTTGATAATTTGATATGTGGGGTGGATCGGTGCTAGGGTGTTGTTCTTACTTGAACAAGCAACCCACTTATGATTACACCCTCTCGCAAGCATCCGCAACTACGAAAGAAGAATTAAGATAAATATAATCATAGCATGAAACATATGGATCCGAATTAGCCCCTTGCGAAGTAACTCATCAACTAGGGTTTAAGCTTCTGTCACTCTCACGACCCATTATCTACTTATTACTCCCCACTGCCTTCCCCTAGGCCCAAACATGGTGAAGTGTCATGTAGTCGACATTCACACGACACCACTAGAGGAAGAACAACATACAAAACATCAAAATATTGAACGAATACCAACTTCACATGATTACTTATAACAAGACTTCTCCCATGTCCTCAAGAAAAAAATGAAACTACTCACAAATTATATTCATGTTTAAGATCAGAGGAGTATAATATATGATTGAGGATCTGAACATATAATCTTCCACCAAATAAACCAACTAGCATCAACTATAAATGTAATCAACACTACTAGTAACCCACAGGTACCAATCTGAGGTTTTGAGACAAAGATTGAATACAAGAGATGAACTAGGGTTTGACATGAGATAGCACTGGTGAAGATGTTGATGAAGATTAGTCCTCCCAAGATTACAGGAACGTTGATGATGTCGATGGCTTCGATTTCCCCCTCCCGGAGGGAAGTATCCCCAGCGGAATCACTTCGCTGGGGAGGAAATGTGCTCTTGCCTAGGTTCCACCTCAAGACGATGGCACTTCATACTGAAAGTTGTATTCTATTTGTTTTAGGGAAATTAGCTTCATATACTAGAAGGGGGACACCGGAGGATTGTTGTGGGCCCCACAAGACATCAGGCGCGCCCTTGGGATGGGTGTGCCCTATTGTCGTGTGGACAACAGGTGGCCCCCCTCTGGTGGTTCTTCGTTCCAATTTTTTTTTATTCAATAAAAAATCTCTGTGAAGTTTCAGGTCATTTGGAGCTCTAGAGAATAGTTATCTCTGTTGTAGCTCTTTTAGGTCCAGAATTCCAGCTGTCGGCAATCTCACTCTTCATATAAATCTTGCACATTAAGAGAGGGAAGGCATTAGAATTGTATCATAAAGTGAAATAATGATCAAAAACACTGTAAATAATTGTAGGAAAACATGATGCAAAATGGACCCAAGCTTAGATCTCGCTTGTCCTCAAGCGAATTTCAAACTTGGTAATCATTACCACATGTTTAGAGAGAGAGAGAGAGGTGCCGATTAAACGAAATGTGGACATGGTAGCATCATGATCGTTATTATAATAGCAACTATTCATCATATAGCTTCTCATAATCATGTAACAATTCATCCACAATGTTGAAATATGAAGCATAAACTTTCTTCAAAACTAACAAACTATGTTCTCAGTCATTGAAACAATTACAATTCATCATATTTCCAGGAAGAGTCTATGTAAGAGATTTTTGTTTTAGCAAGTTCCATGATAACCCACGAGTATAGGGGGTCGCAATAGTTTTCGAGGGTAGAGTATTCAACCCAAATTTATTGATTCGACACAAGGGGAGCCAAAGAATATTTGCAAGTATTAGCAGTTGAGTTGTCAATTCAACCACACCTGGAGATTTAATATCCGCAACAGAGTGATCAGTAGCACAGTAATATGTGGTTTGATAGTAGTAGTAACGGTAATAATGGAAATGCAACAACAGTAACAGTTTTGTAGCAGTTGTAACAGTAGCAAAAGTAATAGTAACTTAGCAAGAGCAATATGTGAAAAAATCGTAGGTATTGGATCGGTGATTATGTTGGATGATATTCATCATATAACAGTCATAACCCGGGCGACGCACAACTAGCTCCAGTTCATAAATATAATGTAGGCATGTATTCCGTAAATTATCATACGTGATTATGGAAAAGAACTTGCATGACATGGTTTGTCCTACCCTCCCTGGCAGCGGGGTCCATAAGGAAACTAAGGGATATTAAGGCCTTGTTTTAATAGAGAACTGGAACAAAGCATTAACACATAGTGAATACATGAACTCCTCAAACTACGGTCATCACCGGAAAGTATCCCAATTACCGTCACCCTGGGGTTTACGGATCATAACATGTAACAGGTGCATATGACTTGCAAGATCGGATCTAGAACATAGATATAATGGTGAAAACATAAACGGTTCAGATCTGAAATCATGGCACTCGGGCCCTAGTGACAAACATTAAGCATAGCAAATTCATAGCAACATCAATCTCAGAACATAGTGGATACTAGGGACCAAGCCCTAACAAAACTAACTCGATTACATCTCATCCAACTCCTCATCAGCCAGCGAGCCTACAAAGAAATTACTCACTCCCAGTGGGGAGCATCATGGAATTGGTGATGAAGGAGGGTTGGTGATGACGAAGACCAAAGATTCCCCTCTCCGAAGCCCCGAACGGGCTCTAGATCTGGCCTCCCGATGAAGAATAGGAGGTAGCGGCGGCTCCATATCGTAAAACATGATGAAACTTCCTCTCCTATTTTTTTCTCTGAAAATGTGAATTTATAGTATCCAGAATAGGGTTGGAGGAGCCTCGAGGGCCCTGTCGGTGTCAAAACTGGCCGATCTAGGGTAGGGGGTCCCGAACTGTGCGTCTGAGGATCGAAGGTAATAGGAGACAAAGGGGACACGATGTTTTACCCATATTCGGGCCCTCTTAATGGAGGTAGAACCCTACCTCCTGCCTGATTGACTTTGATGAGTATAGGGGTTACAAGAGTTGCTCTACCTCGAGATCATAATGGCTAAACCCTAGATGTCTAGCCTATATGATTTTTGATAGCCTCTACAGACTAAACCCTCCGGCTTATATATACACTGAGCACAAAGGCGGTTTACAAGGGAAGGAAACAACACATCCGGACTCCAATCTTGCCCTCGACGCATCTAGGAGTCCTACCCGAACACGGGGAATAATCTTTCGTTCTATCTTCACGGCCCATCAGCCCGGCCCATGCTTGAGTAGGCCGGACACCTGAGGACCCCCGAATCCAGGTCTCCCTCAGTAGCCCCCGAACTTGCCTTCAATGTCGACGTAGTATCCGACTTATGTCTTCGGCTTTGCAAGGCGGGTTCTCCATTATACTTCGGACCAACGATAGTCTGGTTCCGACCTCCATGTTCTGTCTTTATGATTTCCCTGTTGTCGCTTCAATTTCTGCGCGCCGGGCGAATACGAACGGTTCGTGCCTTTTTACAAATAATCCCCTCACCATGCTTGCACGACTCCTATATAAGGAGATTAAATCCCCAAACATCATCTCACATCGCGCAGAGAAAAAGTCATTACGATTAGCCACGAAAAAGCCCTCCACCATGGCCAGTGCCCCAGGATCCTTTTCGCGCCCCCATGGCCCTCAAGAGGGCGATTGGCAGAATTGCTCAGTGCTTCATCTCCAGCTGAGTCGACTGCAGACGCAGGGTTATCTTCCCCTCGCAGATCTAGTCTCTGTTCAAGCAGGACTAGCCTCAAGCAGCAACGACGTAATGGCTGAAATTTTCCCCAACCCCAACAAGGAGGAGAGGGTGTGTGTCGGTGTCAAAACTGGCGGATCTCGGGTAGGGGGTCCCGAACTGTGCGTCTAGGCGGATGGTAACAGGAGGCAAGGGACACGATGTTTTACCCAGGTTCGGGCCCTCTTGATGGAGGTAAAACCCTACATCCTGCTTGATTAATATTGATGATGTGGGTTACAAGAGTGGATCTACCACGAGATCAAAGAGGCTAAACCCTAGAAGCTAGCCTATGGTATGATTGTTGTTCGTCCTACGGACTAAAACCCTCCGGTTTATATAGACACCGGATAGGGTTAGGGTTACACAGATCCGGTTACAAAGGTAGGAGATCTACATATCCGTATCGCCAAGCTTGCCTTCCACGCCAAGGAAAGTCCCATCCGGACACGGGACGAAGTCTTCAATCTTGTATCTTCATAGTCTTGGAGTCCGCCGATGATGATAGTTCGCTATCCGGACACCCCTAGTCCGAACTCCTCAAGAGCCCCTCGAACCAGGCTTCAATGACGACGAGTCCGGCGCGCATGTTGTCTTTGGCATTGCAAGGAGGGTTCTTCCTCCGAATAATTTATAGAAGATTGTGAACACCAGGATATTGTCCGGCTCTGCAAAAATAAATTCCACATACCACCGTAGAGAGAATGATATTACACAAGATCAATCTGCTGACGTATTCTGTGGCGTGACCTCGCACCACTACCAAGCCTTTACTCAAATTGTTTTTACTGTTCCACCTCAGCGCGTTTAGCGAAGCGGTTTCCTTGGCACGTCTTGTTGAAGCAGAGATCGTGTTCCCCTTATTCCGGGATTCCCATCAATACGGACGTGGGTAACCCAACCGCGCCATTGATTGTGACGCTTGGGAGATAAGCGAGTTTTACCAGGCCGGTGGGGGCACATGTTTTTGCCCGCCCATATAAGGGGATAAAGATCCAACCCTTTTACCTGCGCCTTCTTCCTCCTTGGCTTATCCATCTCCGCGAACTCGAGCTCCAGCGCCCAAGTCCGCACTTCTCACCTCAACCTTCTCCAACTATGTCCAAGCGGAGGCAGTGGATGGCCTCCTCCGTCACGGAGGGGCAGATCAGAAGCTGCGCGACGCGGATATTTGTCCAGCAACATCGCAAGATCGGCTCCCGACGAGGGAGAGCTCGTCCCCAACCCAGCACCCCATGAGAGGGTAGTATTTCTTCCCCATTTCCTCCGCGGACTGGGCTTCCCGCTTCATCCCTTTGTCCGGGGGCTCATGTTCTACTACAGCCTAGATTTCCATGATCTGGCCCCGAATTTCATCCTCAACATCTCGGCGTTTATCGTCGTGTGCGAGGCCTTCCTATGCATCCAGCCCCACTTCGGCTTGTGGCTCAAGACCTTCAGTGTCAAGCCGAAGGTTGTGAAGGGCAGCCAAGCGGAGTGCGGAGGCGCCATGGTGGGCAGGATGTCCCACGTTACGTGGCCGGAGGGCACTTTGTGGAAACCATCAAGGGGTGGCAATCGGGTGGTTCTACATCACCGAGCCGCGTGACCCTGATTGGGCAGCGCCCCAATTCAGATCTGGCATCCCTACACGGCTCACCTCCGGAAAGAGAGTGGCGGACTTGGGGGATTCAAAGGAGCTGACCGGACTCCAAGCCAGTATCCGTAGCTGGTGGACAAGAAGCTCAAGCTTGTCAACGTAGTCCGTGTCATGCTCATCCGCCGGATTCTCCGTGCCAGTGAAGGGGCTTCAACATGTGGGATTTTGATCCGCGCAGCACTGCACCACGAGCGGGCTCTTCACACTATGTACGAAGATGTCTGGAAGGTGCTGTTCAAGGGCGCCGAAGCTCCCGCATCCGCTACCGAAGATCGCGGATTCCGCTCGCAGCGTCCAGCTGACGAGGTAAGTGATTTCACCACTCGTTTTCCATAGTTTGGCTCTATGCGGGATCTAAACTCCCTTTTCCTTTGACAGGAATGGCTGGCGAAGGCCGAACGGACTATCTGTCCGGCCCCATTGCCAGAGGATCCAGCGGACGCTCGCCTAACGGGGCTGCTGGCTCCGGCACCCCACGTGGTGCCGGAGAAGAAGGCCAAGAAGACGGCCACGGGGACTCGGAAGAGTTCCCGTTTTCAAGTGTTATAGGATGATGAATCCGAGGCCGACTCCTCCCACCAAGGCGAGGAGGAGAAGAAGAAAGCCTCTCCCCGGGGAAGGAGGAAGAAAGGAAGGCCTCCCCAACAAGGGAGGCCAAGGGTCCAAGAAGGAAAAACTCTTCCCGGACTGCTCCGCCAACGCCAAAGGATGTGACGACGAGGATCGCCTCCAAGGGCCAAGCCCTGGCGAGATCGTAAGTATCCGGACTCCGAATAACTTCAAGGTTTTTCTTTTCACCACATAATGTCTTTCTAATGCCGCATACAACCCTGCAGTCCGCCAAGGATGATCTTCCCGCTTGCCGAAGCGGGTCCTTGGGTCGTCGGATATGGATTCCTTCCGACTGCCTCCACCCCGTGCCGCTGGACGACGCCGAGGTGGGATCCCGGAAGGACCCACCAGGAGGAGGAGGCCCCGGAGCTGTCAAAGGACACCCTCCCGGACCTTGCACCGGACTCAGCCCCGGAGGCCACAGTGGCTCCGGAGTCCGGCGGGCGACCCCTTCATAAGAAGGGCAAGACCGCGACGCCAGCTGCCTCCGTCCAACCGGAGGTGCCGGATAATTCTTGGAGGCGCCAACGGCACCTCCATCGAAGAGGAACACCGCACTGCTTATGAGTGCGGTGATTCGAAGGTTCAGCTCGCCAAGAGCGGGCTGACCGAAGCTTCGCAGCAGCCTTCTAACGAGCTTTGAGGTAAGAATTTCAATATATGTAAAATGGTACCGCATAGACAGGTAGCCCCGATGCTCGGTTCGGTGTTCGGAAAGAAAAGCCGGATGAGGATCTTTAGAAAGATAAACGCAGGAGTCATAAAAATATGTCAATATGGGATTGCAGTCAAAGTCTTCTGTGACCTCCGCCAAGACCGATTGTGGAGGTCAATACTTTGAAGAAAAACCTCGGCGGTCCGAGAACGAGCTCGGTCATGCCAAGCAGCTCGAGGAAAAGAAGGTGAGTAATACCTTATGAAAATTGCACCTTCTGAGAAAAGGATTTTGTTGCAAGAAAATGACAAGGATAACGTGGGTATTGTAGGGGCCACTAACGAGGTGGCGACCACGAAGGAGGCGGTGGCATGCCAAACGCAATGCAGCCCTTGCGCACCGAGCGAGAGAAGTAGGAGGCGCGGTGGCGGAGGTACAACAAGAGCTCCGGGATCTCGTGAAAAACATGAGAGCTTGAGCGTGACTCAAGACTCGAGAGTCTGAGCTTGCAACGGCTCTTGAGAGTGCCAAAGCCGCTAAGGCCGAAGCCTACAAGGCCCTCCGGAGATTGAGGCGGTGAAGAAAATAGCAGCGGTAAGGCATTTTTCATGCAAAGTAAGCATGTGAGTGTTAATTACTGTTTCTTACCCGAATTGAGCTCTCGTAGGCGTTCGCAGATCTTCCTCATAGCGTGTCCTATGCTGCCGCATTCTACCGGGCCGAGGAGGGAGCTCGACGGAGAAGGTCTTCGGTCTCGTGATCTTTGAGGCGGACATCCGATGCCTTTAGCGACCAGTGAAGCAGCTGGTCGAGCTCCTAAGGCGGCGAACAGGCCATGAAGGGCCTCATAGTTCGGCTGTGGCCTAAGGAGGCCATGCCTAGGAGCTACTTCGGCTGGTGCGGTGGCTGATCGATGCGTGCCCGTGGGTTGAAGTTATCAAGCATTCCGCTTGTATTGAGGGTGCCGTCGGGCCTTGCCCGCGCAAAGGTGCACTGGGGCAAGATGGATGCCTGTAAGCTCGTGACGGACCCGCCACTAGAGGGCAAGGAGCATCGCACGCCGAGATGTATTATAAGAGTGTGTCAAGGGCGCCGCACTATTGCGGTGAGTGCTCCAAAGATGTAATATTTGAGTAGACTCGCATTTTGTTATCCTGTCGCTGAAAACTTAGTTCATATGCGCTAAGCAACGCTTGTTAATTTAAAATATTACCTTCATGCGGCTGTTTATCAAATCGAGAGATGGCAAGTCGTCGGCTTCAGCCCCATGCCACGAGTCTTTGGGGTGTTCGGATAAACTTGAGCGCTCTTGTTCCCATTTTGGGTCCATCTAGGGAGGCGCTCAACACAGCGAACAAGGCAACCGGACTTATAATGCTTGAACACTCTCACTTAGCCATAGAATTCTATAATTTTAAATTTCGTGAAGCCCCTAGTCTTCGAAGGTCAATTTGGGGCGCTATCACGCCTTGGCCGGACAGATCCGGCTCCTCGCTCTAAGCGGCATAAGTCTTTAAGGACTCGCAAAAACCTCTCGAACAGCGACCGGCTCTTGCCTCATCATGACGGTCAGTTTTAGCTTTCCATCGAGGCGTTAACCTAGCTCAACTGGGCGGAATCGCGGTGGTTCTCCAGTGCTACCTTAGCCGATATAATGGAACGTAAGGTACCAAAACATGGGAGCCGGGCAAACCCAACTATTGACCCAAGACATGATTCGGAGCCGATGCATATAGTGATATAAGTTCGGGGTGCCGCACTTGTGAAAGTGTTCGGACTCATTATACCATAATGCGGGAAACATAAGCCCCTGGTGTATATTAGCCGTACCAAAGTGTACGGATGCAACATGCCGTGAATGAACATATGTATGGAAAAGAAATGCAATTATAAGCAAAAAGGTGATGCATTGTTTTATTCAATAAGTGCTGCTACGAATGCAGAACGATACAAATAGTGCGATAAGCAAGGTATGGGACTGTTAAACATGTCCCCCTCCAGGGGTAGGCTGCAGATTGGTGTATAAAAATGCTCGTAATGGAGACCACCTGTATATTCGTTGTAGCCTTTATCATTCCCTGGCTGTTGCATTGTGAGTTCGGCAGGTCTGCTGCCGGACAGGGCCTTTGACAAACGGAGTCCTGTGGGTAAGAAGTAAAGGGTAAAAAAGAAAAAGAAAAAGGAACGACACACTTGAGAGCCCCTGGTGTGGTTGAGCCGCGATGCCTGGGTTTATCGTGGTCGTGCCCTCTCCCCATGCCCATGGTATCTTCAAGGCGTAATGGTGTACGCGAAGGACCGGCTTTGACGTTCGCGCAGAGATGGGGTTGGGGCCGCATCGCTGGCGTGCTCGATGCGTGCCAGTGGTCTTGTTGTAAGTTACTCCGGGCGCGCTTAGCTGTGTCCGGCCGCTTAACGGCCGGACTCGAGAATTGCCTTAAGAGGCTGCATTGCACTTCTGCCGCGAGAGCCTCTGTATGTTCCTCCGTGCGAGAGAGCGTTCGGTGTTTCCGTTGACCGTGATGACTCCTCGAGGGCCTGGCATCTTGAGCTTGAGGTATGCATAGTGCGGCACCGCGTTGAAATTTGCAAACGCGGTACGTCCGAGCAAGGCATGATAGCCGCTGCGGAACGGGACTATGTCGAAGATTAACTCCTCGCTTCGGAAGTTATTCGGGGATCCGAAGACCACTTCGGTGTAATTGAGCCTGTACAATTGGCTTCTACACCTGGTATGACACCTTTAAAGGTCGTTTTGGTAGGTTTAATCCTTGAGGGGTCTATGCCCATTTTGCGCACTGTATCCTGGTAAAGCAGGTTCAGGCTGCTGCCGCCGTCCATCAGGACTCTGGTTAGGTGAATCCATCGATGATTGGGTCTAAGACCAATGCGGCGAATCCGCCGTGGCGGATGCTGGTGGGGTGGTCCCTTCGATCAAAAGTGATCGGGCAGGAGGACCATGGATTGAACTTCGGGGCAACTGGCTCCATCGCGTAGACATCCCTGAGTGCATGCTTCCGCTCCCTTTTGGGTATGTGCGTTGCGTATATCATGTTCACCGTCCGCACCTGTGGGGGAACCCTTCTGTCCTCTATTGTTTGGCGGTTGGGTCTCTTCCTCGTCATCGCTATGCAGCCCCTTGTCATTGTTTTCGGCAATTAACTTGCCTGCCTGCTTGAATACCTAACAGTCCCTGTTGGTGCGGTTAGCTGGCTTTTCGGGGGTGCCATGTATCTGGAACAAGCGGTCGAGTATTCGGTCCAAATTGGACGGACCCGGAGTAGTTCTTTTGAATGGCCTTTTGCGCTGACCGGGTTTAGAGTCTCTGAATCCGGCATTGATTGCCGTATCCTCAATATTGTCGCCGTTAATGTGGCGTTTGTTTTTGTTACGACGCGGCCTGCGATTTTGGTCCTTGAAGTCCGGACTGCCAGAATTTTTGCTGAGGTTGTTGCTGCGTGCTAGCCAGCTGTCCTCACCCCGCGCAGAAGCGGGTCATGAGTGATGTGAGGGCTGCCATGGATTTCGCCTTTTCCTGTCCTAGGTGCCGGGCAAGCTACTCGTCGCGGATGTTATGCTTGATGGCGCGAGGGCCTCCGCATCCGGACGGTCGGCGATTTGGTTTTCTTGGTTAAGAACCGTGTCGAAATTGTCCGGCCGATTCGTCTGCTGCTGAATTATGTGGCTTAGGTCGTCGTCGTCGGTGGTCGCACATAAGTGCCCAGGAAGTTATCGAGGAATGCGGCTTCCGGTCCTCCCAGCTCCCAATTAACTCTGGCGGCAAGCTGTTGAGCCAATGTCGGGCTGGTCCTTTAAGCTTGAGTGGGAGGTATTTGATGGCGTGAAGATCGTCACCGCGGGCCATGTGGATGTGAATGAGATAGTCTTGATCCAAACCGCGGGGTCTCATGCCATCATAGGATTCAATATTGACGGGTTTAAACCCTTGAGATTTGATGATCCATTACTTCGTTTGTGAAGCATAGTGGGTGTGTGGCGCCTCAGATCGGGCGATATCACGACGGAGCTCAAAAGAGCTTTGTCTGTTTTGTTCAGCCCGGCCGGACTTACTGTGTCCGGCGCGACGGTTGTCGTCACGTACCGTGGGGCACCCACGCGATCCATAGATCGATCTTGATTGTCTTGCCTTGTCCTCCAATATATCTCGCAGGTCCGGAGCGTTCCCCTGTGGCCGTGTGCTTTTTGAGCGATGCCGGGGTACGGTTCTAGTGAAGGGCCTAGAGGCCTCTCTGTCGCGACCACGGGGTGGTCGGTCAGCCGTATTGTCTCCTGGTGATGCGGGTTCGTAAGCCTCCTCCTCTAATTGGGGGAGCAGCTTGCGTTTAGGGTAGCTTTTGGAGGGGCGTTCGAGCTCATGCTCTTGACGCGAGGACTTGATCCATCCGTCGGCTAGCAGATCTGATCAGCTCTAAGCTGTTGCTGCTTTTTCTTGAGGCTGTTCGCTGTGGCTATAAGCCTGCGTCTAAAACGCTCTTGTTCGACGGGATCCTCGGGCACGCGAATTCATCGTCGTCGAGGCTTGCTTCGTCTCCGGAGGAGGCATATAATCCTCTACCTCTTCTTCGCCGCTCTCTCGTGAGGGTCTGGCGTCTCCATCCTCTGCTGCGCCGGATCTTGCTTTGGAGTGGGTTGTCTTCGCACCTTGTCCGGTGTATTGTTATCTCTCGTGCGGAATCTTCATTCTTGCTGTGCCGGGATTTAGAGCGGCGCCGCTGACGCCGGCGCTTGGGCTGTTTCTTGGAGGGGTCATCCTCCTCTGTTCCTTCGCCATTCCCATCCTTTGGGATATCCACCATGTATATGTCATATGATGAGGTGGCTTTCCGCGCCGGTAGGCGCTGGTTCTTGTTCGTCTCCGGCATCGTCGTCCATACCGTCGATGTCTTCAGAATCGTAGTCTAGCATGTCGGTTAGATCGTCGACAGCGGCTACCAAGTGGGTGGTGGGTGGGCTTTGAATTTCTTCGTCGTCCGCATCCCAACCGTCCTGACCGCAGTCCGGCCAGGGCTCTCCTGATAACGAGAGGTACTTTAGCAAACTCAAGATGTCGCCAAAAGGTGAGAGTTGAAAGATGTCCGCTGCGGTGAACTCCATGACCGGCGCCCAATCGGATTCGATCGGAGGGGCGCGGGTGGTTCGAAGTCCGGCAAGGAGTCCAGCACCTCGGAGTCGCGAGCTTTATGAGGGACAAGATCAGTGTTCGGCTCTATCGCCGTAGAGGTTGCAGCCCCCGAGGCGGTGTCTAGCCATCCGTCCCCGATCTGCGCGGCCGGCTCTGAATTGAAGATCGGAGCGGGTTCGAGTGCGGCCTCCAGGGTACTGTCCGGCTGCAGAGCTAAATCATGCTCGCCGTGTGAAGGCGGCACGCCGTCGGTGTGGCTCAACTCCATCGAGGATCAAGTCCCGCGGATGTCGACTTTGAAGTTCAAACTTCCAAATCTGACTGATGGCGGGCGTAGCTTCGATCTGCTCCGGATGGCCAGCGAATCGGCCCGCAGTGCGAAGCCGCCAAATACAAAGATCTGTCCGGGGAGAAAAGTCTCACCCTGGACTACGTCGTTGATGATGGTCGAAGAAGCCATCGAGCCTATCTGTGACGACACAGAGGAACTCTCAATGAAAGCACCAATGTCGGTGTCAAAACCGGCGGATCTCGGGTAGGGGGTCCCGAACTGTGCGTCTAGGCGGATGGTAACAGGAGGCAAGGGACACGATGTTTTACCCAGGTTCGGGCCCTCTTGATGGAGGTAAAACCCTACGTCCTGCTTGATTAATATTGATGATGTGGGTTACAAGAGTGGATCTACCACGAGATCAAAGAGGCTAAACCCTAGAAGCTAGCCTATGGTATGATTGTTGTTCATCCTACGGACTAAAACCCTCCGGTTTATATAGACATCGGATAGGGTTAGGGTTACATAGAGCCGGTTACAAAGGTAGGAGATCTACATATCCGTATCGCCAAGCTTGCCTTCCACGCCAAGGAAAGTCCCATCCGGACACGGGACGAAGTCTTCAATCTTGTATCTTCATAGTCTTGGAGTCCGGCCGATGATGATAGTTCGGCTATCCGGACACCCCCTAGTCCGGAACTCCCTCAGTGTGCTTCATCCCATTCCTATTGCGGGGCCTATGATTTCCAATCCATCCCTTTATTAGGGGTCTATTGCAATTTTACGGCATCCAACTGCACAACCTTACCCCAGGTTCGATTTTGCACATCTCAAGTTTCGTTGCCCTCTGCGAGCTGTTTTAGGCATCGAGGCCCATTTTGAACTATGGAGGAAGTTCTTTTGCCTCATTCCCCGCCATCAAGGAGGCTCCATATTTGAAGTGGGTGGTGCCGAAGTATGGCGTATAGCCGGATCCGGATACCTCATAGGAACTCCCAAAGAAGTATACTCACAGTGGTCTTTGGAATGGTTCTATATGGACGACGTCCCACTGCTGGACCCAGTTCGACGCGGCCTTCCTGAATTTTCTAGTGCTCCTTTAAAGAAGCGCTTCAATTTGCGTCCCCGAAGTCCCAAGGAGGAGGACAGTGCGGAAACAAAAAGGTTGGTTAGCAAGGTCAGATTACTAGCCCATACCAAGCTCTCTATTGTCGAGGTTATGGCTATTGCAATAAAGAGGTGCGTCCAGCCTCTTCAATCCAGAGTAAATCCCTTATGGTGTTACAACGGAGAAGATGACGCGTCCCGTTACAGACGCAAGGGTCCGGATACCCCTGCCGAACTGGCCACAATTTTGGTCAATCTGTATAAGGGTGAAAAAGAAGATTTCCTCCGCTTAAATTGTCGGGAAGGCTATTCCATGTATAATATAATTGAATGGGTAAGATTTCGATTGCCTGTGCTGCCTTATTGCTGTTACGACATGCTAATCCGGTTTGTTCTTTATTAAAACAGTCATGGCGGAAGATGACCGAGGATGTTCACTGTCCTGCCCCACAGCCAGAGGATCATAATCACGAAGAAGATCCTGGCTTTCACGAGGATCCGAATATCTACATAGAGTTCGATGATGGGGTATTTTATCAAGTGAGCCTTGACGGCTCGGAAGTGGCTATCACCGCCAACTACCCCCGCCTCTATCCCTTCTGCATCGTAAGTATTCAGAGGACTCTTTAAAAGGAAGACCCTACCTGTATCTTTGTCTATTATACTGATCCGGACTTTAATAGGATCAGTGCTCGGTGGACCGTACCTCCTCAAGGGCGGCCACTATGCAGGGTAGTCGTTCAAAACAGAAAGGGTCCAGGAGCGCTGCAGAAACCTCACAGTCTTCCAAGAGGTATGTCCGCTCAATACATGCCTGGGTACAAGTCCAAATTGTTTAAAGTCTCCTTTTATCCTTGATGTCAGGAGAAACACGCGACAGACGGTGGGAAAGCGCCCTGTTAGCCGAATGTCCACCAATCCGGTGCCGGACCCGCCAACGAGAGCCGATGTGATGCCAGCTCTGCCGCCTCATGAAGATTCGAATGAAGTATCTGTCACGAATTCCGAAGTGGAGAGCGTGATGAATCACCGTCGATTGAAAGGGGCCATGCGTGCTCCGGCCTTTTCCGAGCAAGAATTTACCACACTCAGCTCGGTGGATGCATATATCTGAGCCGCTTGAGACGGACTTGCAGGAGTCACCTAGTTATTCTCAAAGGATAATACAGGTAAAAGTTTAAGCAAATATGATAGTCATATGCCAGTAGCCCCCGAGACTTGAAGTGGTGCGGCAAACCGATTTAAGGATCAATATGACCCGCAGGTTCTCAAAGAGAAGAATATGACGCTATCCCAGGAGCTAGAGGTAAACCAGACGCAACTGAATGCCGTCACCGCCGAACTGGCGGAGATGAAAAAGGCTACATTGAGCGCTTCTGGGAAGAAAAACACGAGGAGGAAAAAGACAAACAATCTAAAGAGATAGAGAGCTTAAAGGCTCAGTTATCGGCCGTGCAGAAAGAAAATGAGAAGTTGAAGGGCGGCATGTTCGGTATGTCTTCCTTGATTTTTGTTAAAATCACCCTAAGGGCTCATATTTAGTCCATAATTCAGAATTTCATGACTCTATTGCTACATGCCTGTTGACTGGTCGACCAGAGGAAGAAGTATTCAGATTTCAAGGCGACGTGCTGAAGGAAATGTCCAGGGTACATGCTCGAGCCCGGAAACCATGAGGAGTATGGTCAAGGCATTATGGCCAGCCGATACCCCTCCAGGGAGTATGGAGGGCTTGGAAAACCTATTCAGAGGTGGCCGGCGCTAGTTTGAGCTATGGAAGACATCCGCCTGCCGTGAAGGCGCACGAGAAGCCCACAAGGACCAGACGGGAAAGAAATTCCAGTGAATTTGGTGTATGACCAAGTAATGATCGCTGCGAAGTATTCACAGGAAGACTGTAGTTTTGCAGTATTATAGATGGAATAGATAAGGAATAGGCAGTTGATTAAATGTATAATGTACTTTATGATCAACCTGTACCTTTATCCGAACATACAAAAAGTTTGTCATCGCAGGCTTTCGGCTTTAACCTCCGAACCAAAATGGTGGAGTGTTTCCGGACACCATGCAGAATGGAAGGAAGCATTCAGTATGTCCGGAAACCATGCAACCCAGTCATAATGCTTGAACAGACAAAATTTTCAGTTCGGGGTGTATGTTATATTACATATGTAAGAAACATCTTCCAAGGATAATAGTTCCATTAAGGGTTCCTTTCCTTGGGGCGGCATGCTGTAATTGTGCGTGCCTGGACTTTGATCCGTATGACGAAAAAACGGTTCCGGAGTGTTAGGGTGGTTACAATAATGCAACAATCTGTCGTTTGGTTGCCGACCAATTATTCTCTTAAGAACGCTAGCTTTCGGCTTCACCCGTCTGAGGTACATGTACGGATGACCCGGTTGTAACAATCACAGAGGTGCTCCCTTTACGCCCTAGCCGAACAATCGGGAACGTAGGGCATAAACACAGGAGCAAGGCAACCCAGCTTGACAAAAACTTAAGTCGCAAAGGTGCATATAATGGCAAAAGGGTGTATAGAAACAAACGACACATATATTGTGAGCTCTAGGCTCGGAATAATAATAAGCTTCGTTAAAGAAGCCCCCAGTAATGGTGGGGTGTATACATTTTAGGATGTGTACCCCTCAAGTGTTCAGCTCTTCCGAACACATCCTGGAAATCGTATAAAAATGAGAAAACAAAGAACAAAATGAAGAGCAGCAGAAGGAACGAAAAAGAACTATGGTCGAACTTATGCGTAGAATCTTCGGAGCCAAGCAGAGTTCCAGGGATTCGGCTCCAGACGACTATCCGATGCATTACGAAGGCGATAGGCTCCTCCTGTGAGAACTTCATCTATAATGAAGGGACCCTCCCATTTTGGTTTGAGTTTGTCCTTATTCTTCTACGGGAGGTGTAAAATGAGTTCACCTACTTTGTAAGTCTTGGCCCGCACTTCTCTGCTTTGGTATCTCCGCGCCTCTTGTTGATAGAATGTGGAACAGGCTTTTGCAATATCACGCTCCTCCTCCAGACCGTCTAGGTCGTCCTGCCGATTGAGCTCAGCTTCTCTTTCTTCATACATGCGCACGCGAGGTGAGTCATGAATGATGTCACAGGGCAAGACAGCCTCCGCGCCATACACCATGAAAAAGGGTGTGTATCTGGTCGTGCGATTGGGCGTGGTCCACAGTCCCCAGAGTACGGAATCAAGTTCCTCGACCGAGTGTTTATCTGACTCCCGTAGGGATCGCACTAGTCTGGGTTTAATGCCGCTCATTATCAGGCCATTAGCCCGTTCGACCTAACCATTTGTTTGAGGGTGATATACGTAGGCGTAATCGAGCTTAATGCCCAGTTTAGCACACCAATTTTTCACCTCATCGGATGTGAAGTTAGAGCCATTGTTAGTAATGATGTTGTGCGGGACACCATAACGGTGTACCACGCCGGATATAAAGTCGATCACCGGCCCGACTTCAGCCATTTTTACTGGTCTGGCCTCTATCCACTTAGTGAATTTATCCACCATAACCAGCAAATATTTCTTCTTATGGCTGCCCCCTTTAAGGGGTCCGACCATATCTAGCCCCCAGACCGCAAAAGTCCAAGTAATGGGGATTGTTCTTAGGGCAGTGGGCGGCATATGACTTTGACTGGCGAAAAGCTGACATCCTACACAGCGCTGTACAAGGGCATGTGCATCTGCTCGGGCCATTGGCCAAAACAAACCTATACGGAAGGCCTTGCTTACAAGAGCCCGAGCTGCAGCGTGATGGCCACCGAGGCCAACATGTATTTCGGCCAAGAGCTGCCATCCCTCCTCTTCGTAGATACATCTATGAAGAACTCCAGTAGTACTTTTCTTGTAGAGTTCACCCTCGTGAACTTTGTAGGCTTTAGAGCGTCGAACTATGTGACGGGCCTCATTCTGGTCATCAGGGAGCTCCTGCCTAGTAAGGTAGGCCAGGAAAGGTTCGGTCCATGGAGCAATAATGGCCATGATTACATGGGCGAAATGTTTCATTTCAGTGTCCGAGCCCCCGATGATATCAGAACTGTGTTCGGCATCTGGGGGTATGATCGACTCCGGACTAGTATTTCTGTTCTCGTCCTGCCATACCATGGATGGCTTGAAGAGCCTTTCCACGAAGGTGTTAGGTGGGACAGGGTCGCGTTTAGCACCCATTCAAGCAAGGATGCCCGCTGCCTGATTACTGTCTTGAGCAACGTGATGGAAATCGAGCCCCTCAAACTGAGCTAATTTTTTGAGTACGACGTTTCGGTATGCCACCATCTTTGGATCTTTTGCATCGAATTCTCCATTTATTTGGGATATTTCAAGGTTCGAATCCCCATACACCTCTAGGAGTTGTATGCCCATAGAAACAACCATTCGGAGACCATGCAGTGGTGCCTCGTATTCGGCCGTGTTGTTGGAGTCCGTATACATGATTTGTAATACGTAGCGGACTATGTCCCCTATAGGGGATGTTAGGATGACACCAACCCCCAATCCGGCTAGCATTTTAGAGTCGTCGAAGTACATTACCCAGTTCGAGTATGTGATGTACTCCTTTGGGAGCTCAGCTTCCGTCCATTCGGCGACAAAGTCGGCCAACACCTGAGATTTAATAGCTCACGTGGCTTATATGTTATTTCAAATGGTAAAAGCTCAATAGAACATTTGGCTATGCGGCCAGTGGCGTCCCGATTATTTATGATGCCATTGAGTGGTACTTCGGATGCCACCATGACCGAATACTCTTGAAAGTAGTGCCGTAGCTTCCTGGATGCCATGAAGACCGCATATGCTAACTTTTGATAGTGTGGGTATCGAGATTTGCATGGTGTAAGGACTGCCGATACATAGTACAGTTGTTTCTGGAGTGGGAATTTGTGTCCCTCTTCCTCTCGCTCGACGACGAGTACGGCGCTCACCACTTGGTGAGTTGAAGATATGTAGAGCAACATAGGTTCGCCAACACTTGGTGCAGCAAGGATTGGGTTGCTTGCTAACAAAGTTTTTTGTTTCTTCTAATCCGGCTGTAGCCGCATCCATCCATTCGAAGTGGTCAGTGCGTCAAAGCAGTCGATAAAGTGGCAACGCCTTTTCTCCTAATCTAGAGATAAAGCGGCTCAAGGCTACCACACACCCAGCTAGTTTTTGGACCTGCTTTAGGTCTGTTGGCGTTGCCAATTGTTACAGGGCTTGGATTTTGGCTGGGTTCGCTTCGATTCCTCTATTGGAAACAATGAACCCGAGTAATTTTCTGGCTGGAACGCCGAAAACACATTTTTCCGGATTGAGCCGTATGTCATATGTTCGGAGGTCGAATGCGAGGCAGAGATCTTCCACCAATGATTCGACATGTTTAGTATTGATGACTATATTATCTATGTATGCCTACACTATCTTGCCAATTTGCTTTTCCAGACATGTTTGAATCATGCATTGGTAAGTGGCGCTAGCATTTTTTAGTCCGAAAGGCATAGTGTTGAAGCAGAAAGGCCCATACGGGGTAATGAATGCCGTTGCGGCCTGGTCGGACTCCTTCATCTTAATTTGATGGTATCCGGAGTATGCGTCGAGGAAACACAGTGAGTCGTCTCCTGCGGTTGCGTCAATGATTTGGTCAATGTGGGGCAACGGGAAGGGGTCCTTAGGGCTAGCCTTATTGAGGTCTTTGAAATTGACAAAGAGGTGCCAGGATTTATCCTTCTTCGGCACCATGACCAGGTTCGCTAGCCAATCCGGGTGTTTGATCTCTCTGGTGAACCCGGCTTCAAGTAGTTTAGCTAGCTCCTCCCCCATAGCTTGTCGTTTGGGTTCGAAAAATTGCCGCAGCGTTTGCTTGACTGGTTTAAACCCCTTTATTATGTTGAGGTTGTGCTCGGTCTAGTCTGCGTGGCATTCCTGGCATATCCGAAGGATGCCAGGAAAAGATGTCCCAATTCTCGCACAGGAACGCTCGTAAGGCGGCGTCGACTGCCGGATCCAGCTATGCTCCAATGGAGGTTGTCTTGTTAGGATCTGTCAGGTGCACTTGAAATTTGACTATTTCATCTGCTGGCTTGAAAGAAGTGGTCTTGGGCCTCTTGTTGAGGATCACATCATCTTTGTCCACTGTGGAACACACAGTGGTTAGCTCCCCGTCCGCGAGGGCTTCAGATAGTGCCTCGAGGGCAAAGGATGCAGTTTTGTTTTCGACGCGGAGTGCTATATCCGGGTCACTAGTGATAGTGTTGACTCCGTTGGGCCCTGGCATTTTGAGCTTCATGTACACGTAATGGGGTATGGCTTGAAAGCATGTGAAGGCATCTCACCCCAACATGGCATGATATCCTCTATTGAAAGGTGCCATGTGGAAGAGCAACTCTTCGGACATGTAGTTCTCCGGCGTTCGGAATACTACATCAAGTTTAGTTTTCCCTTAGCATCGTGCTTCTTGACTGGGGATGATACCTCGAAAGGTGGTACTGCTTTGCTCGATGCGACTTTTGTCCATTTGCATTTTATTGAGCGTGTCTTCGTAGATGAGGTTCCGTCCGCTGCCGCTGTCCATGAGCACTTTGGTGAGTCAAAAGCCATCCACAATTGGGTTTGAGACCAAGGCGGATGGTGCTCGAATTGGTCGGGCCCTTGGTTCGTCATCGGCGGTAAAAGTTATTGCCGTATCGTTCCAAGGATATATTGTGGCTACTTGGTTAACTTCGGTGAGGTTGCGGAGCGCCCTTTTGCGCCGATTATTTGAGGAAAAGGTCTCGAAGACCGTAAAAACATTGAGATCGTCATCCTCTGAAGAGTGCTTCTCTAGGGTAGTGTTGGTGAGGATGGTCTCGCCGCTCTTAGCCACGTGCAGGAGTACCCAGCATGCCTGAAGGCTATGCGTTGGTTCGGTATTTGGCGTCGTGTGTATCTGATAGGGTTTGTCAAGTAATTCGTCGAGGACAGTTATATGCCCCATGAAGGGCTTGATTTTCTTGTCAATAGGCTGATGATCGGGTGCCCCGTAAGGGTGCACCCTTTTTGTCCGTCCGGTGGGCTGCTTAAAAGCAAGAGGTTCCCACCAGGCTGTCTGGGCTTTCTAGGCGTTTTCCCTTGCGCAGTACTTTTGTACTATGTATGCCAAATCCGCAAAGTGCAGTATCCGACTGCGGTTGAGGGCATTGAGGATTCCCTCGTCCATACAGTTGCGGCAAAAAACTGAAACAACGTCGTTATCGCAACAATCTTTGATCTTGTTTTTAACAAGGAGGAACCTGGCCCAGAAGTGATGGACCGTTTCTTAAGGTTGCCGCCATACATACATTAGGTCACATATGTCTGGAGGACCTGAATTGCTTGGGGAATATTGCTTGTGGTGGGTGGGCGGGCTGTAATCTGAACCCTCACCCACTATTGGATCCGGAGTTTGAAGAATCTCCAAGGTCACCAGTTCAGGATCAGTAAGGTCCTGAAGGCCTCCGGACGTAATGCCCGATCCTGTGTTCGGAGGACAAGAAGTATCTTCTCGAGGATGAGTATCCGGCTCGCAGGGCTCGGAAATCCGAACATAGCTGGTGTTTAATTTAGGGGGAGAGGCGTTCTCAGCTCGTTCCTCAACGACCGCTACCAGATGGGTGACCGGCGGGGACTTGACTTCCCTCTGATCAGGTTTAAGCCCAATCTGATCATACTCTGTTGCGATCCCCAGGGCGGCGATGCGATCTAGCAGCTCGTTCAAGGACGAGACATCCGCCGGATCCATCTTTTCAGAGTATCCGAGGCTGACATGGGGATGATGTTTGGTGATTGTGGGGGCCGCCGTTGGCTTGACGATCAAGCGAGCACCCATGGTAAAACCGCTGAGCTAGAGGACCTGTCTTGGAGTTAAGGCCCTTGCAGAAGTAATATTGTCATTAATGACAAGGCAAGTGTTGGGGAACGTAGTAATTTCAAAAAATTTCCTACGCACACACAGGACCATGGTGATGGCATAGCAACGAGAGGGAAGAGTGTCTGTCCACGTACCCTCGTAGACCGAAAGCGGAAGCGTTATACAACGCGGTTGATGTAGTCGTACGTCTTCACGATCCGATAGATCCAAGTACCGAACGTACGGCACCTCCGAGTTCTGCACACGTTCAGCTCGATGACGATCCCCGGGCTCCGATCCAGCAAAGCGTCGGGGATGAGTTCCGTCGGCACAACGGCGTGGTGACGATGATGATGCTCCACCGACGCAGGGCTTCACCTAAGCTCCACGACGATATGACTTCTCCGGCGCAGGGCTTCGCCTAAGCTCCGCGACGATATGACCGAAGTGGAATATGGTGGAGGGGGGCACCGCACACGGCTAAGAACGATCACGTAGATCAACTTGTGTGTCATGGGGTGCCCCCTGCCCCCGTATATAAAGGAGCAAGGGGGGTGCGGCCAGCCCAAGGGGGGCGCGCCTGGAGGAGTCCTACTCCCACCGGGAGTAGGACTCCCCCTCTCCTAGTTGGATTAGGATTGGGGAGGGGGAAGAGGGAAGGGGGGCGCCGCCCCCCCTCTCCTTGTCCTATTCGGACTAGAGGGGAGGGGCGCGCCTGCCCCCGGCTGGCCCTTCCTCTTCTCCCTATGGCCCATTAAGGCCCATTGACCCCCGGGGTTCCGGTAACCCCGGTGTTCCGATAACTTCTGTTTTCATCCGGAACCTTTCCAAGTCAAACATAGGCTTCCAATATATCAATCTTTATGTCTCGACCATTTGAGACTCATCGTCATGTCCGTGATCACATCCGGACTCGAACAACCTTCGGTACATCAAAACTTATAAACTCATAATGAACTGTCATCGAAGCGTTAAGCGTGCGGACCCTACGGGTTCGAGAACTATGTAGACATGACCTAGAACCATTCTCGGTCAATAACCAATAGCGGAACCTGGATGCCCATATTGGTTCCTACATATTCTACTGAAGATCTTTATCGGTCAAACCGCATAACGACATCGTTGTTCCTTTGTCATCGGTATGTTACTTACCCGAGATTCGATCGTCGGTATCCAATACCTAGTTCAATCTCGTTACTGGTAAGTCTCTTTACTCGTTCCGTAATACATCATCTCACAACTAACTCATTAGTTGTAATGCTTGCAAGGCTTATGTGATGTGTATTACCGAGAAGGCCCAGAGATACCTCTCCGACAATCGGAGTGACAAAACCTAATCTCGAAATACACCAACCCAACAAGTACCTTTGGAGACACCTGTAGTACTCCTTTATAATCACCCGATTCGTTGTGACGTTTGGTAGTACCAAAGTGTTCCTCCGTAAACGGAGTTGCATAATCTCATAGTTACGAGGAACATGTATAGGTCATGAAGAAAGCAATAGCAATATACTAAGCGATCAAGTGCTAAGCTAACGAATGGGTCATGTCAATCACATCATTCTCCTAATGATGTGATCCCATTAATCAAATGACAACACATGTCTATGGTTTAGGAAACATAACCATCTTGATTAATGAGCTAGTCTAGTAGAGGCATACTAGTGACTATCTGTTTGTCTATGTATTCACACATGTATTATGTTTCCGGTTAATACAATTCTAGCATGAATAATAAACATTTATCATGATATAAGGAAATAAATAATAACTTTATTATTGCCTCTAGGGCATATTTCCTTGATCTCCCAATTGCACTAGAGTCAATAATCTAGATTACACAAAATGATTCTAGCACCCATGGAGTCTTGGTGCTGATCATGTTTTCTCGTGGAAGAGGCTTAGTCAATGGATCTGCAACATTCAGATCCGTATGTATTTTGCAAATCTCTATGTCTCCCACTTGGACTTGGTCCCGAATGGAATTGAAGCGTCTCTTGATATGCTTGGTCCTCTTGTGAAATCTGGATTCCTTTGCTAAGGCAATTGCACGATATTGTCACAGAAGATCTTCATTGGTCCCGATGCACTAGGTATGACACCTAGATCGGAAATGAACTCTTTCATCCGACTCCTTCATTTGCTGCTTCCAAGCAGCTATGTACTCCGCTTCACATGTAGATCCCGCCACGGCGCTTTGTTTAGAACTGCACCAACCGACAGCTCCACCGTTTAATAAAAACACGATCCGGTTTGCGATTTAGAATCGTCCGGATCGGTGTCAAAGCTTACATCGGCGTAACCATTTACGACTAGCTCTTTGTCACCTCCATATCGAGAAACATATCCTTAGTCCTTTTCGGTATTTCAGGATGTTCTTGACCGCTGTCCGATGAACCACTCTGGATTACTTTGGTACCTTCCTGCCAAGCTTCTTGCTAAGCATCGTCAGTCTGGTACACAGCATTGCATACATGATAGAGCCTATGGCTGAAGCATAGGAACATCTTTCATTTTCTCTCTATCTTCTGCTGTGGTCGGGCATTGAGTCGATTCAATCTTACACCTTGTAATACAGGTAAAAACCTTTCTTTGCCTGATCCATTTTGAACTTTTTCAAAACTTTATCAAGGTATGTGCTTTGTGAAAGTCCAATTAAGCGTCTTGATCTATCTCTATAGATCTTGATGCCCAATATGTAAGCAGCTTCACCGAGGTCTTTCATTGAAAAACTTTTATTCAAGTATCCTTTTATGCTATCCAGAAATTCTATATCATTTCCAATCAATAATATATCGTCCACATATAATATCGAAATGCTCTGAGCTCCCACTCACTTTCTTGTAAATACAAGCTTCTCCAAAAGTGCAGATAAATCCATATGCTTTGATCACACTATCAAAGCGTTTATTCCAACTCCGAGAGGCTTGCACGGACCATAAATTGATCGCTGGAGCTTGCACACTTTGTTAGCACCCTTTGGATCAACAAAACCTTCTGGTTGCATCATATACAACTCTTCTTCCGTAAATCCATTCAAGAATGCAGTTTTACATCCATTTGCCAAATTTCATAATCATAAAATGCGGCAATTGCTAACATGATTCGGACAGACTTAAGCATCGCTACGGGTGAGAAAGTCTCATCGTAGTCAACCCCTTGAACTTGTCGAAAACCTTTAGCAACAAGTCGAGCTTTGTAGACAGTTACATTACCATCAGCGTCAGTCTTCTTCTTAAAGATCCATTTATTCTCAATGGCTTGCCGACCATCGGGCAAGTCAACCAAAGTCCATACTTTGTTCTCATACATGGATCCCATCTCAGATTTCATGGCTTCCAGCCATTTTGCGAATCTGGGCTCACCATCGCTTCTTCATAGTTTGTAGGTTCGCCATGGTCAAGTAACATGACTTCGAATAGGATTACCTTACCACTCAGTGCGTATTTTACTCTGGTTGACCTCTGAAGTTCAAGAGCAACTTGATCTGAAGTTTCATGATCAACATCATTAGTTTCCTCACTAATTGGTGTAGTTGTCACGAAACCATTTCTTGTGGTAAACTACCTTCCAATAAGGGAGCAGATATCTGATTATCTCATCAAGTTCTACTTTCCTCCCACTCACTTCTTTCGAGAGAAACTCCTTCTCTAGAAAGGATCCGAATTAGCAACGAAAATCTTGCCTTCAGATCTGTGATAGAAGGTGTACCCAACAGTCTCCTTTGGGTATCCTTTGAAGACACATTTCTCGATTTGGGTTCGAGCTTATCTGGTTGAAGTTTCTTCACATAAGCATCGCAGCCCCAAACTTTAAGAAACGACAACTTTGGTTTCTTGCCAAACCACAGTTCATACGGTGTCGTCTCAACGGACTTAGATGGTGCCCTATTTAACGTGAATGCGGCCGTCTCTAAAGCATATCCCCAAAGCGATAGCGGTAAATCAGTAAGAGACATCATAGATCGCACCATATCAAGTAAAGTACGATTCGACGTTCGGACACACCATTTCTCCGTGGTGTTCGGGTGGCGTGAGTTGCTAAACTATTCCACATTGTTTCAAATGTAAACCAAACTCGTAACTCAAATATTCTCCTCCACGATCAGATAGTAGAAACTTTATTTTCTTGTTACGATGATTTTCCACTTCACTCTGAAATTCTTTGAACTTTTCAAATGTTTCAGATTTGTGTTTCATTAAGTAGATATACCCATATCTGCTCAAATCATCTGTGAAGGTGAGAAAATAATGATACCCGCCGCGTGCCTCAACATTCATTGGACCACAAACATCAGTATGTATGATTTTCAATAAATCAGTTGCTCGCTCCATAGTTCCGGAGAACAGCGTTTTAGTCATCTTGCCCATGAGGCACGGTTCATAAGTACCAAGTGATTCATAATCAAGTGATTCGAAGCCCATCAAGATGGAGTTTCTTCATGCGTTTTACACCGATATGACCCAAACGGCAATTACCACAAATAAGTTGCATTATCATTATCAACTCTGCATCTTTTGGTTTCAACACTATGAATATGTGTATTACTACTATCGAGATTCAATAAAAATAGACCACTCTTCAAGGGTGCATGACCATAAAAGATATTATTCATATAAATAGAACAACCATATTCTCTGTCTTAAATGAATAACCGTCTCGCATCAAACAAGATCCAGATATAATGTTCATGCTTAACGCTAGCACCAAATAACAATTATTTAGGTCTAAAACTAATCCCGATGGTAGATGTAGAGGTAGCGTGCCGACCGCGATCACATCGACTTTGGAACCATTTCCCACGCATCGTCACCTCGTCCTTAGCCAATCTTCGCAATCCGTAGTTCCTGTTTGAGTTGCAAATATTAGCAATGTAACCAGTATCAAATACCAGTACTACTGCGGTATTAGTAAGGTACACATCAATAACATGTATATCACATATACCTTTGATCACCTTGCCATCCTTCTTATCCGCCAAATACTTGGGGCAGTTCCGCTTCAAATGTCGGTTTGCTTGCGGTAAAACACTCCGTTTAGTGCTTAGGTCCAGACTTGGGTTTCTTCTCTTGAGCAGCAACTTTCTTGTTGTTCTTTTGAAGTTCCCTTCTTCTTTCCTTTGCCCTTTTCTTGAAACTAGTGGTCTTGTTGACCATCAACACTTGATGCTCTTTCTTGATTTCTACCTCCAGCTTTTAGCATTGCGAAGAGCTCGGGAATTGTTTTGGTCATCCTTGCATATTATAGTTCATCACGAAGCTCTTGTAGCTTGGTGGCGTGATTGGAGAATTCATCAATGACACTATCATCCGAAAGAGTAACTCCCAGTTGAATCAAGTGATTATTATACCCGGACATTTTGAGTATATGTTCACCGATGAACTATTCTCCTCCATCTTGCAGCTATAGAACCTATTGGAGACTTCATATCTCTCAATCCGGGCATTTGCTTGAAATATTAACTTCAACTCTGGAACATCTCATATGCTCCATGACGTTCAAAACGTCGTTGAAGACCCGGTTCTAAGCCGTAAAGCATGGTACACTCGAACTATAGAGTAGTCATCGACTTTGCTCGCCAGACGTTCACAACTTCGGCGTTGCTCTCAGCAAGAGGTTCGGCACCCAGCGGTGCTTCCAGGCGTAATTCTTCTATGCAGCAATGAGGATAATCCTCAAATTACGGACCCAGTCCGTAATTGCTACCATCATCTTTCAACTTTGCTTTCTCAAGGAACGCATTAAAATTCAACGGAACAACAAAGCACGAGCCATCTATCTACAACAAACATAGACAAGCAAAAATACTATCGGTACTAAGTTCATGATAAATTTAAGTTTAATTAATCATATTAAAACCTCCCATTTAGACAGACATCTCTCTAGTCATCTAAGTGATTACGTGATCCAAATCAACTAAACCATGTCCGATCATCACGTGAGATGGAGTAGTTTCAATGGTGAACATCACTATGTTGATCATATCTACTATATGATTCACGTTCGACCTTCGGTCTCCGTGTTCCGAGGCCATATCTGTTATATGCTAGGCTCGTCAAGTTTAACCTGAGTATTCGCGTGTGCAACTGTTTTGCACCGTTGTATTTGAACGTAGAGCCTATCACACCGATCATCACGTGGTGTCTCAAAGACGAAGAACTTTCATAGCGGTGCATACTTAGGAGAACACTTCTTGATAATTTTAGTGAGAGATCATCTTATAATGCTACCGTCAATCAAAGCAAGATAAGATGCATAAAGGATAAACATCACATGCAATCAATATAAGTGATATGATATGGTCATCATCATCTTGTGCTTGTGATCTCCATCGCCAAGCACCGTCATGATCACCATCGCCACCGGCGCGACACCTTGATCTCCATCGTAGCATCGTTGTCGTCTCGCCAACTATTGCTTCTCGACTATCGCTACTGCTTAGTGATAAAGTAAAGCAATTACATGGCTTTGCATTTCATACAATAAGCGACAACCATATGGCTCCTGCCGATTGCCGATAACTTCGGTTACAAAACATGATCATCTCATACAATAAAATATAGCATCACGTCTTGACCACATCACATCACAACATGCCCTGCAAAAACAAGTTAGGCGTCCTCTACTTTGTTGTTGCAAGTTTTACGTGGCTGCTACGGGCTGAGCAAGAACCGTTCTTACCTCGCATCAAAACCACAACGATAGTTTGTCAAGTTGGTGCTGTTTTAACCTTCGCAAGGACCGGGCATAGCCACACTCGGTTCAACTAAAGTGAGAGAAACCGACACCCGCGGTCACCTTTAAGCAACTAGTGCTCAAGCGGTGAAACCAGTCTCGCGTAAGCGTCTGGCGTAATGTCGGTCCGGCCGCTTCATCTCACAATACCGCCGAACCAAAGTATGACATGCTGGTAAGCAGTATGACTTATATCGCCCACAACTCACTTGTGTTCTACTCGTGCATATGACATCAACGCATAAAACCAGGCTCTGATACCACTGTTGGGGAACGTAGTAATTTCAAAAAATTTCCTACGCACACACAGGACCATGGTGATGGCATAGCAACGAGAGGGAAGAGTGTCTGTCCACGTACCCTCGTAGACCGAAAGCGGAAGTGTTATACAACGTGGTTGATGTAGTCGTACGTCTTCACGATCCGACCGATCCAAGTACCGAACGTACGGCACCTCCGAGTTCTGCACACGTTCAGCTCGATGACGATCCCCGGGCTCCGATCCAGCAAAGCGTCGGGGATGAGTTCCACAACCGACGACGGCATGGTGACGATGATGATGCTCCACCGACGCAGGGCTTCGCCAAGCTCCGCGACGATATGACTTCTCCGGCGCGAGGGCTTCGCCTAAGCTCCCGACGATATGACCGAAGTGGAATATGGTGGAGGGGCACCGCTGCGGCTAAGAACGATCCGTAGATCAACTTGTGTGTCATGGGGTGCCCCCTGCCCCGTGATATATAAAGGAGCAAGGGAGGGTGCGGCCAGCCCAAGAAGCGGCGCTGGAGGAGTCCTACTCCCACCGGAGTAGGACTCCCCCTTCTCTATGCGCCCGATGCGGCTATATCTCCCACGTGTCGAGGCACGACTTAGAGGCATAACCGCATTGAAAGCAATGTCGCAAGTGAGGTAATCTTCACACAACCCATGTAATAATTAAGGGAAAGATACATAGTTGGCTTACAGTCGCCACTTCACACAGTACATAAATAAACATCCATCATTCAGAGTACACTCAAGGTCCGACTACGGAACCAAAATAAAAGAAGATACCCCAAATGCTACACAGATCCCCGAATCGTCCCAACTGGGCACCACTACTGATCATCTGGAAAAGACACATAGTAACGACCACGTTCCTCGTCGAACTCCCACTTGAGCTCGGTTGAATCACCTGCACTGGCCTCATCGGAACCTGCAACTGTTTTGAAGTATCATGAGTCACGGGACTCAGCAATCTCACACCCGAGATCAAGACTATTTAAGCTTATAGGAAGGACAAGGTAGTAAAGTGGAGCTGCAGCAAGCGACTAGCATTTATGGTGGCTACTTCGCAAAAGAGAGCGAGAAGAGGAGCAAAGCACGGTCGTGAAACTAATAGCGATCAAGAAGTGATCCTGAACTACTTACGTCAGACATAACTCCAACATCGTGTTCACTTCCGGACTCCGCCGAGAAGAGACCATCACGTTACACACGCGGTTGATGTGTATTTTAATTGAGGTCAACTTTGGGTTTTCTACAACCGACATTAACAAATTCCCATCTGCCTCATAACCGCGGGCACGTCTTTGAAAGATATTACCTGCAGGGTGTCCCAACTTATCCCATTATAAGCTCTCATGGTCAACGAAGGATATTCCTTCTACCGGAAGACCCGATCAATCTCGAATCCGGACTACAAGACATTTCGACAGCAATAAAACAAGACCAGCAAAGCCGCCCGAATGTGCCGACAAATCCCGATAGGAGCTGCACATATCTCGTTCTCGTGGCACACCGGATTGTCCAAACTTCCGATAGGCCAGCTCGAGTTGCCCCGATGGCCACCGGCGGTGACAGTTTGGACCAGCACTCGAGAGGAGAACTGGCCCGGGTTAAAATAAAGATGACCCTCGGGCTCGCGAAACCCGGGGAAAAGGCTTAGGTGGCAAATGGTAAAACCAAAGTTGGGCCTTCTTTGGACGAGTCTTATTCAAAGCGAACTGTCAAGGGGTCCCATAAATCACCCAACCGTAAGGAAGGAGCGCAAAATCAAGGAACATAACACCGGTATGACGGAAACTAGGGTGGCAAGAGTGGAACAAAACACCAGGCATAAGGCCGAGCCTTCCACCCTTTACCAAGTATATAGATGTATTAAATGTAGCAGATATATATTGTGATATCCCCAACAAGTAAACATGTTCCAATAAGGAACAACATCTCCATGTTCCAACAAGGAACAAACTTCAACTTCACCTGCAACTAGCAACGCTATAAGAGGGGCTGAGCAAAGCGGTAACATAGCCAAACAACGGTTTGCTAGGAAAAGGATGGTTAGGGGCTGACATGGCAATATGGGTGGCATGACATAGCAAGTGGTAGGCATCGCAGCATAGGCATAGCAAAAGAGCGAGCAACTAGCATAGCAAAGATAGAAGTGATTTCGAGGGTATGGTCATCTTGCCTGCAATGTTCTCAGAGTTGTCGAAAGCTTGATCCTCGAAAGCGTTCACAACAGGTTCCTCGTTCACGTACTCTTCTCCCGACTCTACCCAAAGCAACAACACAAACAAAGGAACCACAATAAATCACGGTGCAATGCACAAACAACATGATGCAAAACATGACATGATATGCATGATGGGATATGCAATGCTTATGTGCGCTCCGGAAGGTAAATGATGAACCAGGCATCAACTTGGCAAACCAAGCATGCCACTGGAAAGATGAGATGATTTCGGTTGAAATCGATATAAAGATCACCGGAATCGGATGCACGGTTTGGAAAATGACAAGCAAAACAAGAATGGCGCAAATCTGCCATTAACAGCATGATGCCACTTAGCAAGCAACAAATAATTAAGCTACTGCACCCAAACGTAACAACAAAGCACATGGCAGTGATCTACACATGATGCTCGACAAAAGATGAGCACTGAGCTATGGCTAGTTCACATCATAACATGTTCAAACAAGCATGGCAAAAGTGCATTAATAATCAGGCTGGACATGGCAAAAACAGCATCAGGTTGCAATGTTCAGAGCAGCAAAACTACATGCTACAGGACCTTAAAATAGCAAAACAAGGCATGGCATGAATCTAATCAAAGCCTAGAACAAAAGTCCCTTACTGACCATAAGCCAAAAAGGACTAGAAAATATAGTAACACCCATGTCAATATTGAAAGTCTCGTTAACAGATTCAGCAACATGACATGTCAAAAACTGATAACGAGAGGGCATGTTTACAAGCTCAATGCACTCACTACAGAGCCTTATATGATAAACTAAGCATACATACATCAAGAAGACATGACATAGAAGGCATACATGGCAAGAACAATAACATAGCATAAATGGATCAACCACAACAAGCTTGGCAAAAATTGAATAACATGTAAACAATCTGCCAGGAAACATTTGATAGCAAAAGTAGAGCTCGATTGACTCAAGCTATGGCACTCCATAATTGCAAACAAAGGCATGAATGGATAGATCAAGACATGCTTTACAAAACACCCTTACTGAAGTATCTCAAAATATGCATAGATCTCTCGGTATCATCAAGTAAACATGGCATCAAAATCAGCTAAAACAGGGCTGAAATCAGCAACATTGGGACACCTACTTTGCATGCTTGTGCTAGTCACCACATATATCACAAAAATACATGGCATACACCCCTGGAAAGATGACATGGCATTTTACAAAACACATGTATGACTCAAATTCATAGGGTGCACACATTAATCATGGAAAAAATAACAAAAGTGCAAGTCCTGATAAAAATCAGAAACTAACAGCACATAGCACTCTTCCAACAGCATTTCGGGCATCAAGATGAGCTCAAATGAAAATGATGCAATGGAATGAAATGATCTACTCTTCGAAACGAACATTTTGACATATTATACGCGAAAAATGGATCTACGGATGCGAAGATATAGCATGATGAAAATTGCACAAAATTACAATAGATGCAAAAACTTGGAGAAAATGGAGGGAGAGAGAGAGAGGTCAACGGGCTCGGCGGGCCGGATCTGGACCGGATCGGGCGCGGCAGAGGAAGGACCTCGCCCGGCAAGAGGAGGCGGCCGGGGGGGACGCCGGGCGGCGAAGGGTCGGCGGCGGCGGGGCCGGGCCGGTGAAGCGGTGATGGCCGGCAGGGCGGGCGGGCGGCAGCGCCGGGCCGGGCGAAGCCGGCCGGGCGAACAGCGCGGCGGAGGGCGTCCGGGAGGCGGCGGCGGCGCGGCGCGCTTTCGGCGGCGGCGGCGGGAGGCGCCATGCGACGGGCGGCGGCGGGCGGCGGCGGAGCGGCGCTGCAGGGCGCGCCGGACCGGCGACGGGCGCGGGCGCGCCTGGCAAGACGGGCAGGGTTCGCCTGCTGGGCCAGCGGCGGGCGGGCGGCGCGGGCGGCGGGCGCGGACAGGTGGCGGCGCGCGAGTGGGGCGGACGCGGCGGCGATTTTTGTCCGGCGCGGGCGGACACGTCCGGCGCGCGCGGGGAGGTTTTTTAGGGTTTCGGGGAAGAGGATGATCCGGATTTCGGGGGAGGTGTTTAAATAGGCATAGAGGGAGCTAGGAGAGTCCAAATGAGGTGTAGTTTTCGCCCACACGATCGTGATCGAACGACGGAGAGCATGGGAGTGACTTAGATGGGTTATTGGGCTGTTTTGGAGGGGTGTTGGGCTGCAACTTAAAAGAGGCCTTTGCGAGAGTGCGGTTAACCGTTGGAGTACCAAACGAGCTCCAAATGACCCGAAACTTGACCGGTGGTCTACGGGTGGTATACCAAGGCCACTAGACAAACCTCGGTCCATTTCGAGAAGGTTTAGTACCCTTTGCGGAAAAACGTAAAAGGACCGCCGGGGAGATAGGAGTGCCGATTGCAAAACGGACAACGGGAAAAATGCTCGGAATCATGAGACGAACACGTATGCAAATGCGATGCACATGATGACATAATAAAAAATGCATGACATGGACAAAATGCAAAAAGGAGAAAACCCAACCACGGAGGGAATATCATATAACAATGCCGAAAATGGCAAGAGTTGGAGTTACAAATATGGAAAGTTACTTCCGGGGTGTTACAACACTCCACCACTACAAGAGGATCTCGTCCCGAGATCTAGGACTGAAAGAACTCCGGATACTCGAACGGAGGTGATCCTCGCGCCCGTGTAGCTTCTCGGTTGGAATGGTGTGACCACTTCACTTTGAGGAATTTGATTGACTTGTTGCAGTCTTGCGCTCGGTTTCTTCAAGAATAGCAACGGGTGCTCATGATAAGAGAGATCTTCTTGAAGGTCAATCTCTTGAAGTTGATAGTGCGTTCAGAGTCTTGAAGCACTTGCGAAGGCTGTGACACGTGAAACACATCGTGCACGTTTGCAAAGTTGGATGGAAGCTCAAGTTGATAGGCGAGATCGCCTCTTTTCCCAATGATCTTGAAAGGACCCACGTATCTAGGTGCAAGCTTCCCTTTGATACCGGGTTGCGAGTGCCTTTCATTGGAGAGATGCGGAGGTAGACATGGTCTCCGATTTCAAAAGCCACATCACGGTGCTTATCATCATAATAGCTCTTCCGCGCGATTATGCGGCTTTGAGATTCTCACGAATGACTTGGCACATTTCTTCCGCTACGTGATCAAGTCATTTCCAAGAAGTTGGCGTTCACTGCTCTGCACCAATTGAGAGGAGTACGACACTTTCTCGCCATAGAGAATTTCGAATGGGGCCTTGCCCAACTCGCTTGGAAGCTGTTGTTGTAAGAGAACTCGGCATAAGGAAGACAATCTTCCCACTTCATACCGAAGGAAATGACACAAGCTCGAGCATATCTTCAAGGATTTGATTTACTCGCTCGACTTGGCCACTTGTTTGAGGATGGAAAGCTGTCTTTGAAGCGAATGTTGGTGCCCATGGCCTTCGAAAAGAATCCCAAAACTTGGAGGTAAAGATGCTGCCACGGTCCGAAGAGATCACTTGTGGAATGCCGTGCAAGGAGACAATCTCGAGGTGTATAGCTCTGCCAACTGAGCTGCTGTGATGGATTCTTTGATAGGAAGAAAATGAGCCACTTTAGTAAGCTTGTCAATGACAACGAAGATAGCATCATTTCCACGCTTGGACTTTGGAAAGCCAGTCACGAAGTCCATTTCAATATGATCAAACTTCCATTCAGGAATAGCAAGAGGTTGGAGGAGACCAGCTGGTCTTTGGTGTTCTGCTTTCACTCTTCTGCAGACATCACACTCATTCACGAATTGAGCAATTTCTCGCTTCATTCGAGTCCACCAATATGACTGCTTGAGGTCATGGTACATCTTCGTACTTCCAGGATGAATGGATAGAAGCGAATTGTGAGCCTCGTTCATAATGACTTTTCGCAGATCACCCTTAGGAACCCCAATCCGGTCCTCAAAGAAAAGAGTGTCTTTGTCATCAACATGGAAGCACTTGTACTTGGAGATTCCCTTGTCGATACCACGTTTCACCTTTTTCACCATGGCATCCAGAAGTTGAGCCTCACGAATCTGATCTTCCAAAGTAGGAGAGACTATGAGGTTGGCAAGAAAGCCTTGAGGAACAACTTGAAGATTCAGCTTGCGGAAAGATTCACGAGATCCGGTGAAAGGGCTTGAGGATTAGATCTGCAAGAAGCTTTCCTGCTCAAAGCATCTGCAATGACATTGGCTTTGCCCGGAGTATATTCAATACTTGGGTTGTACTCTTGAATCATTTCACCCATCGAGTCTGCACGAGGTTGAGGTTGGGCTGAGTGAAGATGTACTTGAGACTCTTGTGATCGGTGAAAATGTCCACTTTCCTTCCCAACAAGAGATGTCTCCACGTAATCAATGCATGGACAAGCGCCGCCAACTCAAGATCGTGAGTGGGGTAGTTCTTCTCGTTGGGCTTCAATCTGGCGAGAGGTATAAGCCACAACTCTCTTCTCTTGCATTAACACAGCACGAGACCTTGAAGAGAAGCATCACGAAAACTTCAAATGGCTTGGATTCATCAGAGGAGTCGAACAGAGCTGTGACGAGTTTCTCTTTGAGGGTATTGAAAGCAACGTCACACTCGGGAGACCGTACATACTTCACATGCTTCGGAGAAGGTTGGAAAGAGGCTTTGCAATCTTGGAGAAGTTCTCAACGAATCTTGACAATAGCTTGCAAGACCAAGAAAATCATGGAGCTGCTTGACATTCGAGGAGGTTCCCAATTCACAATTGCGGACACCTTCTCGGGATCAACAGCGATGCCCTTGGCGAGATGATATGACCAAGATAAAGCACTTCATCAAGCCAAAATTCACATTTGGAGAACTTAGCATAGAATTGGTACTCTCGAGCTTGTCTAGCACCAATCGCAAATGTTTGGCATGATCCTTCTTATTCTTGGAGAAGACCAAAATATCATCAAGATAGACCAAGACGAATTCATTGGTGTAGGGGTTGAATATGAAGTTCATCATCCGAGAGAATGTTGGAGGAGCATTGACAAGGCCGAAAGACATGACAAGATATTCATAAGAACCAAAGCTTGTTCTGAATGCTGTCTTGGGAATATCTTGTTCACGAATGCGAATCTGATGATACCCCATACGAAGGTCAAGCTTAGAGAACACTGTAGCACCTTTGAGTTGCTCGAAAAGCTCATTGATGTTGGGAAGTGGATACTTGTTCTTGATTGTCTTCTTATTCAATGGACGGTAATCGACGAAAGTCGGTCCGTGCCATCCTTTTCGGACAAAAGAACACCACAACCCCAAGGAGATGAACTCGGTCTGATCAAACCCAGACGCTCTTGTTCATCGAGCTTCTTCTTCAATTCCTTCAGCTCATCAGGTCCAAGCTTGTATGGACGCTTGCAAACGGGTTCGATGCGGGCTCAAGATCAATAACGAACTCAAGCGGCCGATGAGGAGGCATACCCGAAGCTCTTCCGGAAAGACATCTTGGTACTCACAAACGATCGAATCGAGAGATGGCATTCAGTTCGCCCTTCTCATTGAGAGAAAACAACCGAATGGTTTCATCACGAGCGGCATAGATGATCACATCATTAGAAGAGTGAGTCAATTGAATTTCCACAGCAGCACAATCAAGCTGAGCTTTGTCTTGATAAAGCCATCCATTCCGAGAATAAGATCAATATCCGAGTCACCAAGAACAATTGGTTTAGACAGAAATCTATAATCGCCCATCTTGATAGAGACATCCGAACCATGTAGCTTGCATTCATGCATTTACCCGAGAGACAACTGCTAATGGTCTTGGCAAAACTTGGAAAGACAAATCATGCTTAGATGCAAATGGTTTAGAGATGAAACTAAGCGATGCACCAAAGTCAAAGAGAACTTTTGCAGAATATCATTAACAAGAAGATTACCCATGATCACATCAAGAATCCTCCGCTTGAGCTGCATTCATCATATTGACCTTGCAAACTTGGGATTATGCTTGACCACCGCATTGCTGGAAGATTTCACAGAGGAGGAGGCGGAAGACGCCTCTGGTTGAAGCACTTGTTCGATAGTGACCCTTCTGCGACACTTGTTGCAAGTGACCTCGAGAGAGCGGACGGTGGTAAGGAGCACTTGACCTTGGAGCTTGAGAATTAGACTTGTTCGATAGCTTGGGTTGGGTGGGTGGGAAGATCCACGGCCACCTGAGTTCTTCTCACTGGTAAGGCCGACGGAACGGAGGAGGGGGCAGTAAAATTTCTGCTGCTTAGCTGCCACTTGAGAGGACGAAGAGGACTGAACTGCATCCTGATTCTCTTCTTAGAGGCCTCACATTTGAGCTGGGCAGCTTCTTGCTTGAGAGCCATGTTGTAGAAATCATCGTACTTATCTCGCTCAAACAGCACAAGAGGTAATTGCAGATCTTCTCTCGCACCACCCTGAATTGATAGATCATACTCTTTTCATCAGTGCGCCTTGCTTAGCAAAACGAGCGAGCTTCTGGAACTGGATATTGTATTGATAGACAGACATGTTGCCTTGCTTGAGATTGCGGAACTCCTCACGCTTGCTCTCAACAACACTTTTCGGAATGTGATGAGCTCTGAAATCACGGCGGAACTCATCCCAGGTAATGACACGACCTCCTCTGGAATCTTTGTATTGCTGGTACCACTCAGCAGCTTGATCCTTGAGTTGAAACGATGCAAACTTGACAAAATCCTCAGGTCTGACATTGCTACAGTCAAAGTGCTTGCAGATGTCCACTAACCAATCGTCAGCGTCTGTGGCCTCAACACGTAAACCGAAAGACTTCGCTGATTAGCGAGGAACCGATCGAGAGTAGTAAAGTGTGGCTGATTGTTGCCTTGACCTTGATTGCCTTGATTGCCTTGCCCTGAGTACGCTTCTTGCAAGAGCTGCAAAATCATCGAGCATTGGCATTGGTGGCTGCCATGATAGCTTGCCGTGCCTCTGGAGGCGGAGGTGGAGGTGGAGGTGGAGGATTCGACCGATCCCCATCATTGCGATCCGGATTCGACGCTGGCGGAGCCATCTGAAGAGGGTGACATCCGTTAGTCCTTTGATAGACAAATAGATAAGTAGAATCAACGGATAGAAATTGCAACATATAGTCTTCACAATAAACATTCAACAAAATGAACGAATGAATTCCAAAGTTAATCATCACACGTCCATTAAGGTGAGAAGCCACTTAGATAAAGATATGGAAACAACATCTGCCTTAGAAACAATTCAATATCACAACTGAAAACAAAAGGTTGGCTTCTAGAATGAGCGGAACAAACACATGATAGAGATTTCGCCCAAAGTGTTAGTGGTGGGGCCCACACGACACGATAGCGGACGTCACGAATGACTAACAAGACGTCCCCGAATCAGCATAGCCAAGGATTCTTTAAGACGTCTCGCGACCATCAGAATCGACCGTGAATGGGCGGACCACTAGACGTTGAACCCCAATCTCAAATCATACATCCGTCGGAAAGAATATCCCGTAAGCTACTAGAATTCCCACCTATAAACTCCCAAACTTTCTGGTTATGCAATCTGGTGTTGGGGATACAGGGGACACAAAATATATCACCCAAACTAACAATACCTAGATCCATTTGTATCCATCCGTCAACACATAACCAAGAAATCCTCGAAATCGTGTACCTCGACCTTCAAAAACATCCGTTATGCAAGTCATGGCAATACTCCCTTTTCGCCACAAGATCGGGCTATCGGGTTATCTCACCAACAACTGCACAAAAGAGATTTCGATGTCGGCAAAACTCGTATTCCGAATCGCAACGATAAAATTGTGACGACAACACCTCGGAGCTCAACTCCCGGGACACCGCCACAACCCCTAAATGTCGAGGCACCAAGAACAATGTTCTCGTCACAAAACCATCGGAACGATTCCAAGATACCCACGTGATCCTAAAATTTTTTAGTGAAATTTGAGGAGAGAAGAGTCAAAACTCTACGTCAGGATACCTCACCAGAGCGACGAAGGGACTGGGAAGTAAAAAGAATCCTACTCTCCGATATATATAATCCTAAGACTCAAAACATTTTCCATTCTAGACTCAACAACGTTAACAAACAATCAAGTAGGGGGCTCCTAAGTCGGGGAAGGCTCTGATTACCAACTTGTAACGCCCCCGATGCGGCTATATCTCCCACGTGTCGAGGCACGACTTAGAGGCATAACCGCATTGAAAGCAATGTCGCAAGTGAGGTAATCTTCACACAACCCATGTAATAATTAAGGAAAGATACATAGTTGTCTTACGATCGCCACTTCACACAAAGACATAAATAAACATCCATCATTCAGAGTACACTCAAGGTCCGACTACGGAACCAAAATAAAAGAAGATACCCCAAATGCTACACAGATCCCCGAATCGTCCCAACTGGGCACCACTACTGATCATCTGGAAAAGACACATAGTAACGACCACGTTCCTCGTCGAACTCCCACTTGAGCTCGGTTGAATCACCTGACCGCCTCATCGGAACCTGCAACTGTTTTGAAGTATCATGTGAGTCACGGGACTCAGCAATCTCACACCGCGAGATCAAGACTATTTAAGCTTATAGGAAGGACAAGGTAGTAAAGTGGAGCTGCAGCAAGCGACTAGCATTTATGGTGGCTACTTCGCAAAAGAGAGCGAGAAGAGGAGCAAAGCACGGTCGTGAAACTAATAGCGATCAAGAAGTGATCCTGAACTACTTACGTCAGACATAACTCCAACACCGTGTTCACTTCCCGGACTCCGCCGAGAAGAGACCATCACGGTTACACACGCGTTGATGTGTATTTTAATTGAGGTCAACTTTGGGTTTTCTACAACCGACATTAACAAATTCCCATCTGCCTCATAACCGCGGCACGGCTTTGAAAGATATTACCTGCGCAGGTGTCCCAACTTAGCCCATTATAAGCTCTCACGGTCAACGAAGGATATTCCTTCTACCGGAAGACCCGATCAATCTCGGAATCCCGGACTACAAGACATTTCGACAGAATAAAACAAGACCAGCAAAGCCGCCCGAATGTGCCGACAAATCCCGATAGGAGCTGCACATATCTCGTTCTCGTGGCACACCGGATTGTCCAAACTTCCGATAGGCCAGCTCGAGTTGCCCCCGATGGCCACCGCTGGTCGACAGGTTTGGACCAGCACTCGAGGAGAACTGGCCCGGGTTAAAATAAAGATGACCCTCGGCTCGCGAAACCCGGGGAAAAGGCTTAGGTGGCAAATGGTAAAACCAAAGTTGGGCCTTCTTTGGACGAGTCTTATTCAAAGCGAACTGTCAAGGGGTCCCATAAATCACCCAACCGTAAGGAACGCAAAATCAAGGAACATAACACCGTATGACGGAAACTAGGGTGGCAAGAGGGAACAAAACACTGCATAAGGCCGAGCCTTCCACCCTTTACCAAGTATATAGATGTATTAAATGTAGCAGATATATATTGTGATATCCCCAACAAGTAAACATGTTCCAATAAGGAACAACATCTCCATGTTCCAACAAGGAACAAACTTCAACTTCACCGCAACTAGCAACGCTATAAGAGGGCTGAGCAAAGCGGTAACATAGCCAAACAACGGTTTGCTAGGAAAAGGATGGTTAGGGCTGACATGGCAATATGGGTGGCATGATATAGCAAGTGGTAGGCATCGCAGCATAGGCATAGCAAAAGAGCGAGCAACTAGCATAGCAAAGATAGAAGTGATTTCGAGGGTATGGTCATCTTGCTCGCAATGTTCTCGAGTTGTCGAAAGCTTGATCCTCGAAAGCGTTCTCAACAGGTTCCTCGCTCACGTACTCTTCTCCCGACTCTACCCAAAGCAACAACACAAACAAAGGAACCACAATAAATCACGGTGCAATGCACAAACAACATGATGCAAAACATGACATGATATGCATGATGGGATATGCAATGCTTATGTGCGCCCGAAGGTAAATGATGAACCAGGCATCAACTTGGCAAACCAAGCATGCCACTGAAAGATGAGATGATTTCGGTTGAAATCGATATAAAGATCACCGAATCGGATGCACGGTTTGGAAAATGACAAGCAAAACAAGAATGGCGCAAATCTGCCATTAACAGCATGATGCCACTTAGCAAGCAACAAATAATTAAGCTACTGCACCCAAACGTAACAAAAAAGCACATGGCAGTGATCTACACATGATGCTCGACAAAAGATGAGCACTGAGCTATGGCTAGTTCACATCATAACATGTTCAAACAAGCATGGCAAAAGTGCATTAATAATCAGGCTGGACATGGCAAAAACAGCATCAGGTTGCAATGTTCAGAGCAGCAAAACTACATGCTACAGGATCTTAAAATAGCAAAACAAGGCATGGCATGAATCTACTCAAAGCCTAGAACAAAAGTCCCTTACTGACCATAAGCCAAAAAGGACTAGAAAATATAGTAACACCCATGTCAATATTGAAAGTCTCGTTAACAGATTCAGCAACATGACATGTCAAAAACTGATAACGAGAGGGCATGTTTACAAGCTCAATGCACTCACTACAGAGCCTTATATGATAAACTAAGCATACATACATCAAGAAGACATGACATAGAAGGCATACATGGCAAGAACAATAACATATCATAAATGGATCAACCACAACAAGCTTGGCAAAAATTGAATAACATGTAAACAATCTGCCAGGAAACATTTGATAGCAAAAGTAGAGCTCGATTGACTCAAGCTATGGCACTCCATAATTGCAAACAAAGGCATGAATGGATAGATCAAGACATGCTTTACAAAACACCCTTACTGAAGTATCTCAAAATATGCATAGATCTCTCGGTATCATCAAGTAAACATGGCATCAAAATCAGCTAAAACAGGGCTGAAATCAGCAACATTGGGACACCTACTTTGCATGCTTGTGCTAGTCACCACATATATCACAAAAATACATGGCATACACCCCTGGAAAGATGACATGGCATTTTACAAAACACATGTAGGACTCAAATTCATAGGGTGCACACATTAATCATGGCAAAAATAACAAAAGTGCAAGTCCTGATAAAAATCAGAAACTAACAGCACATAGCACTCTTCCAACAGCATTTCGGGCATCAAGATGAGCTCAAATGAAAATGATGCAATGGAATGAAATGATCTACTCTTCGAAACGAACATTTTGACATATTATACGCGAAAAATGGATCTACGGATGCGAAGATATAGCATGATGAAAATTGCACAAAATTACAATAGATGCAAAAACTTGGAGAAAATGGAGGGGAGAGAGAGAAGAGGTCAACGGGCTCGGCCGGGCCGGATCTGGACCGGATCGGGGCGCGGCAGAGGAAGGACCTCGCCGGCGAGAGGAGGCGGCCGGCGGGGACGCCGGGGCGGCGAGCGGGGTCGGCGGCGGCGGGGCGCCGGTGAAGCGACGGCCCGGCAGCGCGGGCGGCGGCGCCGACGGCGGGCAGCGGAAGCCGGGCCGGGCGGAAGAGGCGGCGGCGGAGGGCGCCCGGGAGGCGGCGGCGGCGGCGCGCGCCGGCGGCGGGCGGCCGGAAGGCGCCACGATCAAGGGCGGCGCGCGGCGGAGCGCCGCGGCGCGGCGGCGCAGGGCCGGCGGCGACGGGCGCGGCGCGGGCGCGGCCGGGCGGGTTCCCTGCCCTTCGCGGCAGGCGGCGCTGGCGGGCGGCGCGGCCAGGTGGCGGCGCGAGTGGGGCGGACGCGGGCGGCGATTTTGTCCGCGCGGGCGGACACGTCCGGCCATGTGAGGTTTTTAGGGTTTCGGGAAGAGGATGATCCGGATTTGGGGAGGTGTTTAAATAGGCATAGAGGAGCTAGGAGAGTCCAAATGAGGTGTAGTTTTCGCCACACGATCGTGATCGAACGACGGAGAGCATGGGAGTGACTTAGATGGGTTATTGGGCTGTTTTGGAGGGTGTTGGGCTGCAACTTAAAAGAGGCCTTTGCGAGAGTGCGGTTAACCGCTGGAGTACCAAACGAGCTCCAAATGACCAAACTTGACCGGTGGTCTACGGGTGGTATACCAAGGCCACTAGACAAACCTCGGTCCATTTCGAGAAGGTTTAGTACCCTTTGCGGAAAAACGTAAAAGGGACCGCCGGGGGAGATAGGAGTGCCGGATTGCAAAACGGACAACGGGAAAAATGCTCGGAATCATGAGACGAACACGTATGCAAATGCGATGCACATGATGACATAATAAAAAAATGCATGACATGGACAAAATGCAAAAAGGAGAAAACCCAACCACGGAGGGAATATCATATAACAATGCCGAAAATGGCAAGAGTCGGAGTTACAAATATGGAAAGTTACTTCCGGGGTGTTACATTCTCCTAGTTGGATTAGGATTGGGGAGGGGGAAGAGGGAAGGGGGGCGCCGCCCCCCCTCTCCTTGTCCTATTCAGACTAGAGGGGGAGGGGGGCGCGCGGCCTGCCCTGGCCGGCCCTTCCTCTTCTCCCTATGGCCCATTAAGGCCCATTGACCCCCGGGGTTCCAGTAACCCCTGTGTCCCAAGAACTTCCTGTTTTCATCCGAACCTTTTGAAGTCCAAACATAGGCTTCCAATATATCAATCTTTATGTCTCGACCATTTCGAGACTCCTCGTCATGTCCGTGATCACATCCGGGACTCCGAACAACCTTCGGTACATCAAAACTTATAAACTCATAATAAACTGTCATCGAAACGTTAAGCGTGCGGACCCTACGGGTTCGAGAACTATGTAGACATGACCTAGAACCATTCTCGGTCAATAACCAATAGCGGAACCTGGATGCCCATATTGGTTCCTACATATTCTATGAAGATCTTTATCGGTCAAACCGCATAACGACATACGTTGTTCCCTTTGTCATCGGTATGTTACTTACCCGAGATTCGATCGTCGGATCCAATACCTAGTTCAATCTCGTTACGGTAAGTCTCTTTACTCGTTCCGTAATACATCATCTCACAACTAACTCATTAGTTGTAATGCTTGCAAGGCTTATGTGATGTGTATTACCGAGAAGGCCCAGAGATACCTCTCCGACAATCGGAGTGACAAAACCTAATCTCAAATACGCCAACCCAAGAAGTACCTTTGGAGACACCTGTAGTACTCCTTTATAATCACCCGATTCGTTGTGACGCTTGGTAGTACCAAAGTGTTCCTCCGTAAACGGAGTTGCATAATCTCATAGTTACAGGAACATGTATAGGTCATGAAGAAAGCAATAGCAATATACTAAACGATCAAGTGCTAAGCTAACGGAATGGGTCATGTCAATCACATCATTCTCCTAATGATGTGATCCCATTAATCAAATGACAACACATGTCTATGGTTTAGGAAACATAACCATCTTCGATTAATGAGCTAGTCTAGTAGAGGCATACTAGTGACTATCTGTTTGTCTATGTATTCACACATGTATTATGTTTCCGGTTAATACAATTCTAGCATGAATAATAAACATTTATCATGATATAAGGAAATAAATAATAACTTTATTATTGCCTCTAGGGCATATTTCCTTCAGCGAGCCATCGATCCTTTTGTCGACAACACAAAGGAACTCTCAATGAAAGCACCAATGTCGGTGTCAAAATTGGCCGACCTCCATTAAGAGGGTCTGAACCAAGGTAAAACATCATGTCCCCTTTGTCTCCTATTACCTTTGATCCTCAGACGCATAGTATAGGATCCCCTACCCGAGATCGGCCTGTTTTGACACCGACAGGCCCCACCACCCACCACGGCGTGCCAGAGGGGGTGGCGCGCCCTGGTGTCTTGTAGGCAGCCTGCTCCCCTCCCCTGCTCCAGTGGGTCTAGGTTCTAGAAATTATTATATGTTTCAAAATAATTCTTCAAAAAGTTTCGTCCAATTTCAAGAACTTTTATTTCTGCACAAAAACAACACCATGGTAGTTCTACTGAAAACAATGTTAGTCTGGGTTAGTTTCATTCAAATCATGTAAATTAGAGTCCAAAACAAGAGCAAAAGTGTTTGGAAAAGTAGATACGATGGAGACGTATCAACTCCCCCAAGCTCAACCCATTGCTTGTCCTCAAGCAATTCAGTTGACAAACTGAAAGTGATAAAGAAAAACTTTTACAAACTCTTTTGTTGTTTTCTACACACACACACACACACACACACACACACACACACACACACACACACACACACACACACACACACACACACACATGCTTAAATAGCACCCAGGTTTTCAGCAAATATCATGACTAATCATATCAACAATAACTATTAGAAATTATATTAACTCATATCAATGGCATAATCAACTAGAGAGTAATAATAAGATATCTCAAATGCCAACACTTTGTCAAAATAATCATGATATAATATGACAATAATGGTATCTATGATTGCTAACACTCAAGGCATATTCTTGGAACAAACGTTTTAGTCAGGCACATAGGAAGATGGGGATTTAGTGTTTCACCTCCCAACTTATTTACCTCAAGGATAATGTCAACAATAAGAACTCATGAGTACCTACATCCAACTGGATATACGTGTCTGGATCTTTCCCTACCACATGATGCTTGCCAAGTGGAGAATAATTGAGGTTGGAATAGGGATGAACAGTATTGACTCTTGCATAATAAAAGCTAAAACGCCAACAGATAGGCCCTTCGCAGAGGGAAGAAAAGGTTGTCATGCACTTTTTCATTTGGATGTGCAAACTCTCAATGCAAAGGAACGTCACTTTACATTGTCCCTTGTGATAGCAACATTTATTATGCAGACTGCTGCTTTTATTTCTTTACCATCACAAGTCCGTACAAAGCTTATTTTCCCTTACAATAAAGATCATACATATTTAGGAGCAACTTTTATTTTTTTTGCACTGATGACAACTTACTTGAAGGATCTTATTCAATCCATAGGTAGATATGATGGACTCTCATGGCGAGAAACCGATTTTAAGGGTTTTGGATGCACATGTAGTATATCTAGTTAGTATGAAATTTTGGCTAGCAAAATATAATGAGAAAGCACCACATGTTAGAGGATCCATGACAATATAACTTCTATGTGAATGTAAGAAAACATAACTCATTACGTTATCTTCCTTGTCCGATATCAACTATTTAGTCAAACTTAAAATATTTGATGGGGGCTCACAATCATAAAATATGTCTAAGATACTGTATTTATATGTGAAGCCTCTCTTTCCTTATTAATCTTTCATGAATTGCATCAATGACCAATGTTATGCTTGTTAACCTCCAATAAATTTTATCTATTATACTTCTTCCATGTGAAGTTATTACTCCCCATGGGATTATCATATGATCTTTTATTTCTTTTCATTGATAAGATTGAAGCAAGAAAGTAAAGCATCAAAACTCAAACTACTCTTTATTATATAACTCTCATCCACGATTATATAGATAGATAGATCATGAAACAAGCATTCGAACTAATTCATACAAATACTTTTATTCTTCTAAATCACGAAGTAACTAAGGATTGAACTAAGATAGATAACGATAATAAAAGTGATGGTGATACGATATCGGCGCACCTCCCATTATCGCAGGAATATTCTTCGACGATGTATGGTCCTTCCCATTTGGAGAGAAGTTTTCCTGCAAAAAAATCTAAAACGAGAGAGTTGTACAATAAAACTTGGTCATCGATATTAAATTCCCGTTTTTGGATTCTTTTATCATGTAATCTTTTAACTTTTTCATTAAATAACTTGGCATTTTCATAAGCTTGCATTCTCCACTCATCCAGAGAGCTAATATCAAGTAACCTCTTTTCACCGACATGTTTGAAATCATAGTTGAGTTCTTTAATTTCCCAATAAGCTTTATGTTCTAATTGAAGAGGTAAATGACATGCTTTTCCATAGACCATTTTACACAGGGACATACCCGTAGGGTTTTTATAAGAAGTTCTATATGCCGAGAGTGCATCATCAAGTTCCTTAGAGCAATTTTTCCTTGAACTATTAATTGTATTTTGCAAGATTAATTTTATTTCTCTATTTCTCAATTCAACTTGCCCACTAGACCTAGGATGATAAGGTGATGCAATTCTATGGTTCAAATTATACTTAGACAAGATCTTACAGAATGTGCCATGAGTAAAATGTGAACCACCATCAGTCATTAAATATCTAGGGAACCCAATCCTCGGAAAGATAACTTCTTTAAGCATTTTAATAGAAGTGTTGTGATCAACACTACTAGTGGGAATAGCTTCTACCCATTTAGTAACATAATGAACAACTACTAAAATATGAGTATATCCATTAGAGGAAGGAAAATGTCCCATATAATCAAAGCCCCAAACTCAAATGGTTCAATAACAAGTACCAATTCTTTGACATTCATCACAAGAGAGGACGAGCTTACGTGCATCCTTGAAGAGAGTAGGCCAATAAAAACCAGATTGCAATACCTTATGTGCAATTCTGTCTCCCGCATGGTGCCCTCCGTATGCCTCAGAATGATACTTCCTTAGGATTTGTTCCTACTCATGCTCATGCACACAACGTCTAATAACACCAGCTACTCCTTTATATAGATTTGGGTCATCCTAAAAGTAATGTCTTAAATCAAAGAAAAACATTTCTTTTGTTGATAGTGTAATTAGGTGGTATGTATTTTAGCAACAATGAAATTAGCACAATCTGCGTACCAAGGGAAATTGCAAGAAGTGGAAGCATTTATAGTACCAAGTTGTTCATCAGGAAAACAATCATCAATAGGTAGCGGGTCATCAAGAATATTTTCCATTTTGGACAGATTATCAGCTACGGGGTTTTCAGCTCCTTTCTATCAACAACATGCAAATCAAATTCTTGTAGTAAAAGAACCTACCTAATCAGTCTAGGTTTAGCATCTTTCTTTTTCATAAGATATTTAATAGCAGCATGATTGATGTGAATAGTAACTTTAGAATCAATGATATAAGGACTGAATTTATCACATGCAAACACAACTGCCAAAAAAGTCTTTCTCAGTAGTAGCATAATTTCTTTGAGCACTATCCAAGGTCTTTACTAGCATAATGGCTAATATTTAATTTCTTGTCAACTCTTTGACCTAAAACAACACCAATAGCATAATCACTAGCAGCACACATAATTTCAAAAGGTAGGTTCCAATTAGGTGGTTGAACAACAAGTGCAGTTATTAAAGCTTTCATAAATATTTCAAAGGCTTCTACGCAATCATCATCAAAAACAAATGGCACATCTTTTGGTAGGAGATTAGTAAGAGGCCTAGAAATTTTAGAAAAATCCTTAATAAACATTCTATAGAAACCAACATGACCATGGAAACTTCTTATACCTTTGATATCTTTAGGACATGGCATTTTCTCAATTGCATCAACTTTAGCTTTATCTACCTCAATACCTCTTCCTGAAATTTTATGACCAAGGACTATACCTTCATTCACCATGAAGTAGCACTTCTCCAAATTCAAGACAAGAGCACTCTCTTCACATCTCTGCAAAACTTTTTCAAGATTGCTCAAGCAATCATCAAAAGAAGTTCCATAAATGAAAAAATCATCCATGAATACCTCAACAAATTTCTTGCAGAAATTAGAGAATATAGTAGTCATACATCTTTGGAAGGTAGCAGGTGCATTACATAAACTAAAGGGCATACGTCTATAAGCATAAGTTCCAAAAGGGCAAGTAAAAGTAGTTTTTTCTTCATCTTCTTATGATATAGGTATTTGAGAGAAACTAGAATATCCATCGAGAAAGCGGAAATGTGTATGCTTAGATAACCTCTCTAACATTTGATCAATAAAAGGCAACGCGTAATGATCTTTTCTAGTAGCTTTGTTTAATTTTCTAAAATCAATTACCATCTTATAGCCGGTTACTATTATTTGTGGGATAAGTTCATTTATATCATTAGGAACAAAAGTAATGCCTCCTTTCTTAGGGACACAATGAACATGACTTACTCATCTGCTATGAGTTATAGGATAAATTATACCTGCCTCTAGGAGCTTTAATATTTTAGTTCTTACCGCATCCTTCATTTTGGATTCACCCGACGTTCATGATCGACAACCGATTTATCATCGGGTTCTATATTTATTTTATGTTGACATAGAGTAGGGATCGATGATGCTCTTAAGATCATTGAGAGTATATCCAATTGCAGCATGATGCTTTCTCAAAGTTTGGAGCAATATCTTTTCTTTGTGCGCTGAAAGGTTAGCATTGGTAATAACAGGATATATCTTCTTTTCATCAAGATAAGAATATTTAAACATATCTGGAAGTTTCTTTAATTCAAACACGGGATCACTCTTAGGTGGAAGAGGAACTCCTAAAGTTTCAACAGGCAAACCGTGTTTAAGGATAAGTGCTTGTCTAAAGAATATTTCATCTATGTCATTTCTTTCATTTATATGCATATCATTTTCATCTCTAACATGTATTGTTCTAGTGGATCAGTTGGATGCACAACAATGGAAGCAAGACCAGTAATCTCATCTTTATTGGGTAATTCTATATCACGAGGTTATTGCTACTTGTGAGATGCGTTGGGATTTCCTCGAAGAGGAGAGGATGATGCACAGTAGAGATACATATTTCCCTTAGTTAAGACACAAGGTTATCAATCCAGAAGGAGAATCACGCAACACCTTGTTAGCAGTACCTACACACAGAATAACTAATCCTTGCACCCAACACGAACAAGGGGTTGTCAATCCCTCGGCGGTTACTTGCAAGATTAAAATTTATGGTGTTAGATAGATAGATCAAACAAAAATACAAAATAAAATAAATAAAGTAAAATTGCAGCAAGGTATTTTTAGGATTTTTAATATATGATAAAGTAGACCCGAGGGCCATAGTTTTCACTAGAGGCCTCTCTCTTGAAAATAGCATACGGTGGGTAGACAAATTACTGTTGGGCAATTGATAGAAAAACAAATAATCATGACGATATCCAAGGCAATGATCATGTATATAGGCATCACGTCCGAGACAAGTAGACCGACCCCTGCCTGCATCTACTACAATTACTCCACACATCGACCGCTAACCAGCATGCATCTAGAGTATTAAGTTCATAAAGAACAGAGTAACGCCTTAAGAAAATGACATGATGTAGACAAAGTAAACTCACTCATGAATAAACCCCATATTTTTACCTTAATAGCAACGATACAATACGTGCCATGTCCCTTACTGTTACTGGGATTGAGCACTGCAAGATCGAACCCATTACAAAGCACCTCTCCCATTGCAAGATAAATCAATCTAGTTGGCCAAACCAAATCAATAGATTGGAGAGAAATACAAAGCTATAATAATCATGCATAAAAGAGTTCAGAGAAAACTCAAATAATACATGGATAATCTGATCATAAACTGACAGTTCATTAGATCCCAACAAACACACCGCAAAAAGTCATTACATTGAATGGATCTCCAAGAACATCGAGGAGAACATTGTATTGAAGATCAAAGGAGAGAAGAATCCATCTAGCTACTAGCTATGGACCACCTCCGTGGTCGATTCCCCCTCCGAAAAAGTACGGGCGGAGGCCTCTAGATGGGATCTCATGAGACAGGAACTTGCGGTGGCGGAAAAAGTATTTTGGGGTGGCTCTCTGATGTCAGGGGAATATTTGAGTATTTATAGAGGTGAAATTAGGTCAAGAGGTGCCATGCGGTGCCCACAAGCCTGCGGGGCGCCCTTCTGGGGTGCGCCTCCCGATCTTTTCGCTTCCTTGTGACTCGTCAGGTCTTCTCCCGAACCTTCTAGGGTCTCTTCTGGTCCAGAAAAAAATCAACCCAAAGTTATTTCACCATTTGGACTTTGTTTGATATTGATTTACTGAAAAAGCCAACAGGAAGCAAAAAACTACAACTGGCACTAGGCACTAAGCTAATAGGTTAGTCCCAAAAAATGATATACAATTGCTTATGAATGTATATAAAACATCCAAGATTGATACTATAATAGCATGGAACAATAAAAAGTTATAGATACATTGGAGAAGTATCAGTTATCTACTACACTTGGAGAAATTAAATTCATGAGATACATCACCAAACTTAACACTGACCTTTTCCTTAGCACAATCAATTTCATTATTAACAATATTCAAGAAAGGTCTACCAAATATAAAAGGCAAAAATCATCTTGTGGTGAACCAAGAACTAGAAAATCAGCAGGGTATTTAATCTTACCACACAAGACTTCAACATATCTAACAATCCCAAGCGGTGAAATAGTATCTTTGTGTGCCAGCTTAATAGTGAAGGAAATATGCCCTAGAGGCAATAATAAATTTTTTATTTTTATTTCCTTATTCATGATAAAGGTTTATTATTCATGCTAGAATTTATTGATCGGAATCCTAAATACATGTGTGAATACATAAACAAATACCGTGTCCCTAGTGAGCCTCTACTAGACTAGCTCGTTTCAAAGATGGTTAAGGTTTCCTAACCATAGACATGTGTTTTCATTTGATAACGGGATCACATCATTAGGATAATGATGTGATGGATAAGAACCATCCGTTAGCTTAGCATAATGATCGTTTAGTTTATTGCTATTGCTTTCTTCATGTCAAATACTTATTCCTTCGACTATGAGATTATGCAACTCCCAGATACCGGAGGAATGCCTTTGTGCTATGAAACGTCACAATGTAACTGGTCGATTATAAAGATGCTCTACAGATATCTCCGAAGGTGTTTGTTGAGTTGGCATAGGTCGAGATTAGGATTTGTCACTTCGAGTATCGGAGAGGTATCTCTGGGCCCTCTCGGTAATACACATCATAAGAAGCCTTGCAAGCAAAGTGACTAATGAGTTAGTTACAGGATGATGTATTACAGAACGAGTAAAGAGACTTGCCGGTAACGAGATTGAACTAGTTATGAAGATACCGACGATCGAATCTCGGGCAAGTAACATACCGATGGACAAAGGGAATAACGTATGTTGTCATAACGGTTCAACCGATAAAGATCTTCATAGAATATGTAGGAGCCAATATGAGCATCCATGTTCCACTATTGGTTATTGACCAGAGAGGTGTCTCGATCATGTCTACATAGTTCTCGAACCCGTAGGGTCCGCATGCTTAACGTTCAATGACAATTTAGTATTATATGAGTTATGTGATTTGGTGACCGAATGTTGTTCGGAGTCCCGAATGAGATCACACACATGATGAGGAGTCTCGAAATGGTCGAGAGGTAAATATTGATATATTGGATGATGGTATTCGGACAATGGATCCGGAGGGTACCGGGTACATATAGGGTCGTCGGAAAGGAGATTCGGGCACCCCCGGCAAAGATATGGGCCTTATGGGCCAAGTGAGGGAACACACCAGCCCTGGTGCGCCCCTATAGAGGCCAGCCCTATGAGGAGGAGAAGGAAAGAGGGGAGGGCATGGAAAGTGTGGATTAGGATTCCTACTTCCTCCCCCCCTTTTTCCTTCCCCCTCAGTTATATATGGCAGGGGGGCGCGCGGCTTGGGAGGGACTCCAAGTAGGATGCCTCCTACTTGGGCGCCTCCTATGGCTGCTCCTCCCTCCCTCCCACCTATATATATGAGGAGGGGGCGCCTAGCACACAACAGACAATTGCCTAGCCGTGTGCGGCGCCTCCCTCCACAGTTTACACCCTCGGTCATATCTTCGCGGTGCTTAGGGGAAGCCCTGCAAGGATCACTTCACCATCACCGTCACCACACCGTCGTGCTAACGAACTCATCTACTACCTCGACGTCTTGCTGGATCAAGAAGGCGAGGGATGTCACCGAGCTGAACGTGTGTAGAACACGGAGGTGCCGTGCGTTCTGTACTTGATCGGTAGGAGCTAGAAGACGTTCGAATACATCAACCACGTTGTCAAACGCTTCCGCTTACGGTCTATGAGGGTACGTAGACACACTCTCCCCCTTGTTGCTATACATCTCCATGGATAGATCATCGCGTGTGCGTAGAATTTTTTTTGTTTTCCATGCAACGTTTCCCAACAGTGGCATCATGAGCCAGGTCTATGCGTAGATGACATGCACGAGTAGAACACAAAGAGTTGTGGGCGGTGATAGTCATACTAATTACCACCAACGTCTTATTTTGATTCGGCGGTATTGTGGGATGAAGCGGCCCGGACCAACCTTACATGTCCTTGTACCTGAGACCGGTTCCACCAACAGACATGCAACTAGTTTTGCATAAAGGTGGCTGGCGGGTGTCTGTTTGTCCTATTTAGTTGAATCAAATTTGACTATGGCCGACCCTTTAAGAAGGTTAAAGCAACAAACTTGATGAATCATCATTATGGTTTTATGCGTAGGTAAGAATGGTTCTTGCTAGAAGCCCGTAGCAGCCACGTAAAACTTGCAAAACAAAGTAGAAGACGTCTAACTTGTTTTTGCAAGGTATGTTGTGATGTGATATGGTCAAGACATGATATGATAAATGTTATTGTATGAGATGATCGTGTTTTTTAAGTTAACAGCAACTGGCAGGAGCCTTATGGTTGTCTCTTTATTATATGAAATGCAAACGCAATGTAATTGCTTTACTTTATCACTATGCGTTAGCGATAGTTGTAGAAGCAATAGTTGGCGAGACGACCACGACGGAATGATGGAGATCAAGGTGTCGAGCCGGTGACAACGGGGATCATGAGCATGCTTTGGATATGGAGATCAAAAGCACAAGATGATGATGGCCATATCATGTCACATATTTTGATTGCATGTGATGTTTATCTTTTATGCATCTTATTTTGCTTAGTACGGTGGTAGCATTATAAGATGATCCCTTCACTAAATTTCAAGGTATAAGTGTTCTCCCTGAGTATGCACCATTGCGACAGTTCGTCGTGTTGAGACACCACGTGATGATCGGGTGTGATAGACTCTACATTCAAATACAATGGGTGCAAGACATTTTTGCACATGCGGAATACTTGGGGTTAACTTGACGAGCCTGGCATGTGCAGACATGGCCTTGGAACACTGGAGACCGAAAGGTCGAACGTGAATCATATAGTAGATATGATCAACATAGAGATGTTCACCATTGATGATTACTCCATCTCACGTGATGATCGGACATGGTTTAGTTGATTTGGATCACGTATCACTTATATGACTTGAGGGATGTCTATTTAAGTGGGTGTTCTTAAGTAATTGGATAATTGAACTTAATTAATCATGAACTTAGTCCTGGTAGTATTTCCAAATTATGTTGTAGATCAATAGCTCGCGTTGAAGCTCCCCTATGTTTTTTGATATGTTCATAGAGAAAACTAAGTTGAAAGATGATAGTAGCAATGATGCGGACTGGGTCCATGATCTGAGGATTATCCTCATTGCTGCACAGAAGAATTATGTCCTTAATGCACCGCTGGGTGACAGACCTATTGCCGGAGCAGATGTAGACATTATGAACGTTTGGCAAGCTCAATATGATGACTACTTAATAGTTTAGAGCACCATGCTTTACGTCTTAGAACCGGAACTTCAAAAATGTTTTGAATGCCACGGAGCATATGGATGTTCCAAGAGCTGAAATTGGGATTTCAGACTCATGCCCGTGTTGAGAGGTATGAGACCTTTGACAAGTGCTTTGCCTACAACATGGAGGAGAATAGCTCAGCCAATGAGCATGTGCTCAGAATGCCTGGGTACTACAATCACTTGAATCGAGTGGGAGTTAATCATCCAGATAAGATAGTGATTGACAAAGTTCTCTAGTCACTATCACCAAGCTACTAGAACTTCGTGATGAACTATAATATGCAAGGGATGACGAAAATGATTCCCAAGCTCTTTGCGATGCAGAAATCAGCGAAGGTAGAAATCAAGAAAGAGCATCAAGTGTTGATGGTTTACAAGACCACTAGTTTCAAGAAAAAGGGCAACGAAAAGAAAGGAAACTTCAAGAAGAATGGCAAGCAAGTTTACACTCCCATGAAGAAACCCGAAGCTGGACCCAAGCCTGAAACTGAGTGCTTCTAATGCAAAGGAAATGGTCACTGGAAGCAGAACTGCCCCAAATACTTGGCGGATAAGAAGGATGGCAAAGTGAACAAAGGTATATTTGATATACATGTTACTGATGTGTACTTTACTAGTGTTCGTAGTAGCCCCTGGGTATTTGATACTGGTTCAGTTGCTAAGATTAGTAATTTGAAACAAGATTTGCAGAATGAACAGAGACTAGTTAAGGATGAAGTGATGATGTATGTTGGAAGTAATTCCAAGGTTGATACGATCACCATCGCACACTCCCTCTACCTTCGGGATTAGTGTTGAACCTAAATAAATGTTATTTTGTGTTTGCGTTGAGCATGAATATGATTGGATCATGTTTATTGCAATACGGTTATTCATTTAAGTTAGAGAATAATTGTTGTTATGTTTACATGAACAAAACCTTATATGGTCATACACCCAAAGTGAATGGTTTATTGAATCTCGATCGTAGCGATACGCATATTCATAATAGTGATGCCAAAAGATGCAAAGTTGATAATCATAGCACAACATATTTGTGGCACTTCCGTTTAGGTCATATTGGTGTAAAGCGCATGAAGAAACTCCATGTAGATGGACTTTTGGAATCACTTGATTATGAATCATTTGATACTTGCGAACCATGCCTCATGGGCAAGATGACTAAAACTCCGTTCTCCAAAACAGTGGAGCGAGCCAATGACTTACTGGAAATAATACATACCGATGTATGCGGTCCAATGAGTGTTGAGGCACGCGGAAGGTATCGTTATTTTCCGACCTTTACAGATGATTTGAGCAGATATGGGTATATCTACTTGATGAAACACAAGTCTGAAACGTTTGAATAGTTCAAAGAATTTCAGAGTGAAGTGGAGAATCATCGTAACAAGAAAATAAAGTTTCTACGACCTGATCGTGGAGGCGAATATTTGAGTTACGAGTTTGTCATTCATTTAAAACAATGTGGAATAGTTTCACAACTCACGCCACCTGGAACACCACATCGTAATGGTGTGTCCGAACATTGTAACTGTACTTTATTAGATATGGTGCGATCTATGATGTCTCTTACCGATTTACCAGTATCGTTTTGGGGTTGTGCATTAAATACAACTACATTCACATTAAATAGGGCACTGTCTAAATCCGTTGAGACGACACGGTATGAACTATGGTTTGGCGAGAAACCTAAGCTATCGTTTCGTACAGTTTGGGGTTGCGACACTTATGTCAAAAGGCTTCAGATTCATAAGCTCGAACCCAAATCGGAGAAGTGCGTCTTCATAGGATACCCTAAGGAATCAATTGGGTACACCTTCTACCACAGATCCGAAGGAAAGATCTTTGTTGCCAAGAATGGAATCTTTCTAGAGAAGGAGTTTCTCTCGAAAGAAGTGAGTGGGAGGAAAGTAGAACTTGATGAGGTAATTGTACCTTCTCTCGAATTGGAAAGTAGCTCATCACAGGAAACCGTTCCCGTGATACCTACACCAACAAGAGAGGAAGCTAATGATAATGATCATGAAACTACAGATCAAGTTACTACCGAACCTCGTAGGTCAACCAAAGCACGTTCCGCCCCAGAGTGGTACGGTAATCCTGTTCTGGAAGTCATGTTACTAGACCATGATGAACCTACAAACTATGAGGAAGCGATGATGAGCCCAGATTCCGCAAAATGGCTTGAGGCCATGAAATCTGAGATAGGATCCATCTATGAGAACAAAGTATGGACTTTGGTTGACTTTCCCGATGATCGGCAAGCCATAGAGAATAAATTGATCTTGAAGAGGAAGACAGATGCTGATAGTAGTGTTACTATTTACAAAGCTAGACCTGTCGAAAAAGGTTTTTGACAATTTCAAGGTGTTGACTACGATGAGATTTTCTCACTCATAGCGATGCTTAAAGTCTATCCGATTCGTGTTAGCAAATGCCACATTTTATGAAATATGGCAAATGGATGTCAAAACTGCATTCCTTAATGGATTTCTTAAAGAAGAGTTGTATATGATGCTATAGGTGCTAACTAAGTGTGCAAATTCCAGCGATCCATCTATGGACTGGTGCAAGCATCTCGGAGTTGGAATATATGCTTTGATAAGGTGATCAAAGTATATGGTTTTATACAAAATTGTGGTGAAGCCTGTATTTACAAGAAAGTGAGTGGGAGAACTGCAACCTTTCTGATAAGTATATATGAATGACATATTGTTGATCGGAAATGATTTATAATTTTCTAGAAAGCATAAAGGAGTGTTTGAAAGGAGTTTTTCAAAGAAATACCTCAGTGAAGCTACTTACATATTGGGCATCAAGATCTGTAGAGGTAGATCAAGACGCCGGATAAGATTTTCGATGAGTACATACCTTGATAAGATTTTGAAGGAGTTCAAGATGGATCAGTCAAAGAAGGAGTTCTTGCCTGAGTTATGAGGTATGAAATTGAGTAAGACTCAAAACCCGACCATGGCAGAAGATAGAGAGAGAATGAAAGTCATTACCTATGCCTCAACCATAGGTTCTATAAAGTATGCCACGCTGTATACCTGACCTATTGTGTACCTTGCCATGAGTTTGGCAAAGGGGTACAATAGTGATCCCGGAGTAGATCACTGGACATCGGTCAAAATTATCCTTGGAAGACTAAGGAGATATTTCTCGGTTATGGAGGTGATAAAGAGTTCGTCGTAAAGAGTTACGTCGATGCAAGCTTTGACACCGATCTGGATGGCTCTGAGTCTCAATCTGGATACATATTGAAAGTGGGAGAAATTAGCTAGAGTAGCTCTGTGCAAAGCATTATAGACATAGAAATTTGTAGAATACATACGGATATGAATGAGGCAGACCCGTTGACTAAACTTCTCTCACAAGCAAAACATGATCACACCTTAGTACTCTTTGGGTGTTAATCACATAGCGATGTGAACTAGATTATTAACTCTAGTAAACCCTTTGGGTATTGATCACATGATGATGTGAACTATGGGTGTTAATTGATACGTCTCCAACGTATCTATAATTTTTGATGGTTCCATGCTATTATATTATCTGTTTTGGATGTTTAATGGGCTTTAATATGCTCTTTTATATTATTTTTTTGGGACTAACCTATTAACCGAAGGCCCATGTCGGTGTTCTGGGAACGGGGGTCCCCAGACTTGCCTGCCTGCGGCCATGGCGTGGCTGTGCTAGCAGGCCTGTACGGCCCATCATCATCAACCTGGCATTCAAGACCCTCGCGAGGGGCCAAGCCTCATGAAGCGGACGACGCAAGACCTCCTCAGGAGCGGCCTCGCCAGGCAGGCTCGCGAGGGGCAAAGAGATCAAGGAAAGGCAAACCTCGCGAGGTTCTCGTGACGTGAGCCGTGATGATCGAGGCCAGGCGGGCGTCAGCGCGCAGTGTCCTTGTTTCCCCTTTGGTGCTAAGGAGGCAAGCGCAGGCGCGGAGTACCGAGGCATCAATCAAATGTTTCCATATCGGTGCAACGAGACCAAGACAACCAAGACGAGAAGACGGAGGTCACCATGGAGCCCAAGACGGCGTCACCACCAGAGCCTTTTGCAGGCGAAGACCGCTTTTGTCAGGATAAGCTGTACTAGCCGTCCCCTTTCAAATTAGCCGTTGTTGGCTCCCTTCCCGCTCAATATTTGGGGAGAGGACCAGGTCCTATATAAGTAGAACTAGCCACCACCGTAGGGGATAACTCATTCAGAGGCATCTCACCTAATCCTTAGCCACACACCGAGCACAAGAACACCTCAACCTCAGGAGGCTGTTCTTCCCATGTACTGTTCATCATCAGCATAAGAGGCAATCCACCACCACCACACTAGAGTAGGGTATTACACCACAATGGTGGCCCGAACTAGTATAAATCTTGTGTCCCTTGTGTTGTGAGTTCGTCGAGTTCGTTCTTGAGATCTTAGCTAGTTAGGACGTGGATCGGTAAGGAGGAAATCTTCGCGTGCACTCCAGTGTTCGAACCTTGAGGGTTTTGCCAGAACCCGTGATCCGACATTTGGCGCGGCACGTAGGGGTGCGCCGGAGCCTCTTTCCCACCAGTTGATCCGCCAACGCTCTGCGGTTCCGATGTCCGGCGACCCGAGGGATGACGCCGACCCCTGGGCAACCTGGCCCGCCCGGGTGGCGCCGCCTGCCCAGGAAGACCTCAACCTCGCGCTCCAGGCGGCACGGGCGCCACCTAATGCTGTTGGGCGCGGGCGGCGCGGCCAAGCGCCGTCCACCCTTACTCCACGCCAAGCGCGAGCCGCTGCAAGGGCCGCTAGCCACGCCGTAGCGACGGCGCCACACACCCGGCGGGAGTAGGCGAACATGCGGGTTGCACTCACGGTGGCGCGGGAGCTGCTGCGGTGCCGACTGATGGAGAGCGGACGGGATGCGCTGCTGGAACGCATCGCCGAGCTGCTGGACGCAGCGGCCACGGGAGCGCCACCCTTCTGCTATCAGCTCACGCCCCAGGCGGTGGGCGGGTCCCACGGTGGGCCTCGCCGCGCCCGTGTGCTCCCGGGCGCATCCGGGGGCCTCGTCGACATCAAAATGACCCATGGTGGGGGGCGCCTTGCTGCGCCCGCACCACCCCATATGGGTGCGGGCACAGGTGTTGCCGTGTACGGCCCCACCGGAGCGCCGCCCTACCATCCTCAGGACACCATGATAGGCCGGGCAACATGGAGCGTGGGGCACTTCGGCGAGGTCTTCGGGGCAGCACCCTCGGTGGCCTATGTGCCCCGCATGATGGACCAGGAGTACACGCCGCAGGACGACCCTGGCTCGTTCCTCGGGCCAGGTTGGGAGGAGGAGGCGTTAGCAGCCGAAGCCTTCCAGGAGCTGCTAGAGAGCCCCGCCAACCGCACTGTCAACAACAGACACATGGTACCACTAATTCCTTAGGAGAAAGTTTACGCTAACCATGGGTCGCAGGGGGATCAGGTCATCACAGCGGCTGGCGGCCCCAGCTCGGCGACCTCCCTTCCGTCAGGGGGATCGCGCTGGGGGCTGCAGGAGAGGGGTCGAGAGCCAGATCCCTCCTCACGTCGCACGGAGCAAGGTCCCCCCCGGAGGTAGGCCCTCTGATGGGGAGGTGCTAAAAAGCCTACCCTCGACAGAGGACCCGTGGTCGCCGAGGGCGCCGCTAGCGTCCCCTTTGTCCCTTTGGTGGCTTCCTGGTTTCTGGTCGTCCCCAACGGTGATCGAGGGAGGCGCAAGGTGGGGCCCTCGTCTGGCGATATGAAGTAAGGCTCACGCCTATGAAGATCGCCACCCGTGACACTCTCACGTAATAATGAGTGGGGCTGTACACGCCCCGGAGTCTCCGGAGAGCCGCCCTCGGGCCTCGGGGGCTCCCTCCCACACCCTAGTGGCAGCACTTAGCTCTGCGCTGGTGAGAAGACTTGAAGACAAGAAGACTAGACTAGGTGCCGGACGCGGCCATTTTCTTTGGATCTCTTTTCTGTAGCCTTGCCTTCTGGATCTGGATTTAAGTTGAAATTGATTTTTTATCGATGCGCGCGGGGGGTGCCTTATCTCGTTCAAGCGATTTCTTGCCTCTGGCTCTTGCCTTGTTGAGGGAGTCCTGGACTAGGGGGTGTCCGGATAGCCAAACTATCATCTTTGGCAGGACTCTTAGACTATGAAGATACAAGATTGAAGACTTCGTCCCGTGTCCGGATAGGACTTTACTTGGCGTGGAAGGCAAGCTTGGCGATACGGATATGTAGATTTCCTACCATTGTAACCGACTCTGTGTAACCCTAACCCTATTCGATGTCTATATAAACTGAAGGGTTTTAGTCCGTAGGACGGACAACAATCATACCATAGGCTAGCTTCTAGGGTTTAGCCTCTCTGATCTCGTGGTAGATCTACTCTTGTACTACCCATATCATCAATATTAATCAAGCAGGAGTAGGGTATTACCTTCCATCGAGAGGGCCCGAACCTGGGTAAACACATCGTGTCCCTTGTCTCCTGTTACCATCCGCCTAGACGCACAGTTCGGGACCCCCTACCCGAGATTCGCCGGTTTTGACACCGACACTTGTTCTGAAGCTCGCGCTCGCTGCCTCCCCCTCGCGGGCCCCTCACGAGCGGGGCTGGGCGCGGCACGTGCGCCGTGCGCGCTGGTCGGTGCTAGATCCTCGCGAGGTCCTCTGGGCGGATCAGAAGACCCTTCAGGTGCTCTGCGGCAACTCATGACCTTACAATCCAGTTCAGGGCCTGCCTCAGCTAAGTTAAGCCGCAACGGCAAAACTTGCCGCCAGACTCATGGATCCACTAAGGCGCACACTCCGCTTGGCATATAAGAGTAAAATTGCGAGTTGTTTACATGACGGGCTCCCCCTCTTAAAGTGCTCTCACAATCTTTAGGGGCCACGCCCAAGTTTTTGCATACAGGGTAAAACAGTAAGGGAACATGGGATCAGCCAGATATGTCGCTCGCCGTGTCCTCCACGTCATCTTCAGATGCACCGCTCGCGTCGCTGGCACCATCGTTGGTGTTGCCTCCACCGACGCCGGCATCGCCGTCGTCAACCACGTTGCCTTCATCTGCAGCGACCACCACTACGTCGTCTTCAGAAGCGAAGGCTCTGACGAGCGCATCCATGTTGTCCTCCACCCACCGCGCCAGGTTGCCACGGATGGCCTGCGGTATGGGGGCAATGGCGGCGTCGAAGTCGAAGTCGGGGAAGGTGTTCCGGAGATGGCTGAAGACACGAGAGAACGCGCGCCCGATCAAACCCCGGCTTCTCTCTTCCACAAACTGGCGAGCTCTATCAGACCGGGCTTCCAGGCGCGTCACCACATCGAAAAAGAAGCGAAGGTGACTGGCATAGTCGTTTGAGTGTGGGTGCGGAGCATTCTCGTCACAGACGTGGCCCAGCGTTGTGTTGGCCCTGATCCTGAGGTCCTGGAGCATGGGGGCGTGTTCACGCTCAAGCGTCCGCCGCAGAAGCACTTCCTCCCTACTCTGCCGTGCAACGGACTCGGCGTCGTCAACCCGCTTCCGAAGAGAGAGTAGCTCGGCACGGGCGGAGGCCAACTCCGCCTGCGCTGTGACCAGGGCGGCCGCCGTAGTCTCCTCGCGCCTCTCCACTTCAGCCAGCTTGGGCCTGAGGGCTTCGGCCCTACCCGCGTCCTCCGTCCCCGCAAGCTTCAACCTAAAGTCATACCTACCCTTACGATCCGCGCGAGCCTCGGCCACCCGGCGATCAACCTCCTCCTGAGCTCTGGCCTCGCATGCATCGACGATGTCCTCCGCTTGGGCGACCTGGCACTCCCTCGTCTCCAGCCACTATAGCTCGAGGCTGCGTTCCACAGCTTCCAACACCATCGCCTCCTCAAGCTTCCGAATCTCCTCCTCCTCGGCGGGTGCCCCCTCATTGACGCAAGGGCGCCTTTGGCACCTCCACCTGCTGCTCTAGGGACGCGCTCCAATCCTGGAGCTCCCACGCACACTTCTCTGCGGCCTCACGATGGCGGTTGGCCTCGCGAGCCTCCTCCAAAGCTCGGGAGCAAGCTTCACGGGAAACCTTGAGGGACGCCTCGGCCTTCGCATTACCCATATCACACTGGTAACGGCCAAGGTTGATGGCCACCTTCAGCTTACGTCGTTCCTCCGCTAGCCAAAGACCCTCGGCCTTGATGCGCACGTCGACATCCGCGCGTTCACCACCGAGTCGGTTCATCGTTCCCATCGCCTCCTGGAAGAGCTCATGACGAACAACGCTCCGCCCGCGCTCGAACTCAAGTGCACGACCCATCTCGTCCTCCACCGCGGGGGCCGTGGGCGAAGCCGGGAGTGGTGCACCACCTCTCTATAGGGGGCTGGGGCCTGGCGCTGCCCCAGGCGCCAGCCGGACCTCGCGAGGGGCCCTAACCAGCCGGGGCCCGCTGCCTGAAGAGGAGCCGAAGATCAAAGCCAGACAGTTGCTGTCCATGACCAGAGGAGGGGCCCTGGGCATGCCCGCCAAGCTCCATGCCAGACTGTGGAGGAAGGACGACGAGACTGCAGATTCAAAGCACCGCGAGAGGCAAGCGCACTTCTCCAACCGACCCTGCTCCAGTGACAGCATGCAGGCTCGGGGCGCCCAAGGCCAGCGGGGGAGTCGAGGAAAGAGGAGGCTGATCCTCAGGAGACACAGCGGCCCTGACGGAAGGGGTCCTGAAGAGCCAACGTCAGGGAGGAAAACAGCAACCACGAAATCATAAGGTGCAGTACTTACTCGTCAACGGCGATGTACTTTTGTTGCTTCAACGGCCTGAAGATACCGCTGCTGCTCGGGGATCCTTTCCTCTTGAGGAGCTCCTCGAAGTCCATGCAAAGCCGACCGAAGCGCTGGACGTGGCGGCCGGCACAGGGTGCAGCTGGAGAAGTGCTCGAGGGGACAGCTTCAGGGGTGCCGGGCTGCGGAGAGCAATCAGGCGCCGTCTCACCGCAACCTCCCGAGGCCTCCGGAGCTTCGGCCTCAGGAGTTGTGTGTTGCACCGTCTCAGCGACTGACACCAAGGGGGGAGAATCATGAGTTCCTGAGGATGACGCCCCAGGAGCCCCAGGCGGCATCTGCACCTCGGCACCCGAGCCGCCAGTCTCCGGTGGTGTTCGTCCCTGTAGCGACCTGACCCAAAATCGGTCAAATCTCTGTGTCTGTACCATCCCAAGATCATGCTGGTACTCATAGTACATCGATGAAATAATCAAAGTTCAATTACACCTGAATTTATTACACGATTCTCATATAGAGTCTTTATTACAAGAGAATAAATTCGGCCGAAGGCCAACTCATGAGAAATAAACTAAATAAGCTGCGGAAGCGTAGACGAAATAGCGAGTCCATCCGACTCCAAAGGGCAATCGCCAAGCGCAGAGCGTAGCCTCACTCCTGATCGGAATAAACCTCTGCAACATAAGACGTTGCAGCCGTGTAGGTCAGCATTTTGAATATGCTGGCAAGTCATGAAGAGATAATAACAATAATAAAATTACTAACACTATATGCATTTTGGCTGTGGGGCTCTAAGTTTCATCATTTTGCGAAAAGCAAATTTTTCCCTACTACAGTGGACTTGCTTGCAAATACTACAAAATTGTTGGTAGTTATTGAGATGGTTCCGCCAACCAATGTCTCATTCCCAAATTATGAAGTCATAACCCCTCAATTAATTTATTAATTACAATGTTGAGATTTCCGAATACTTCCAAGTTCCAGAGGCTCAAATTGTCCGTAACCGGGGACACGGCTAATCGATTAGATCTTTAACTCTGTAGAGGTTTGCGCACTTTACCCACAAGAATCATTCCCTCCTTTTAAGTCTTCGCACTTCAGGGTGTTTGAAGACAGGATGAATGAAACAGGGTCTTCCGAAGAGTTCTTCTGGCCACTGCCGGTACCCATCCAATCCTACCGTTCTTCTACATCTCGTAGTACCGTCCGGCCAACATCACTACTAGGGTTGACCCAGCCAGAGCCCATAATGGCTTGCGGCTGCACAGGTAAGCTTCCGGTCAATGGGGCATCCATCCGTCTCTTCGTGGCTGGGTGAAGCTTTCCAAGATGTCATGGCACTTCTCCATGCATCCCGCCAACCACTGGGTTCTCCAGGTGCCCGTCAACCGTCCTCCACCCAAAGAGTGAATTTCAAGTCCATCTTGATCTTGAAGTTCATGGGGTTGTCATCATCTTGACTCTCACATCTTTCTTATGAATTCACTCAACCAATCCCGCTCACGAGCATAGCAAAATTAAACCACTACGTCCCGGTCATGGTAACAAGGGGAATTGGTTCATCCTACCACATGATACTACTCAAGAACAATAACTTCAAAATTTCACCTACTGCATGCATGGTGGGGTGGTATAATTCTAATGCAATAAAAATCATAGGTATTGAGAGTATGATCAATGACTTGCCTTGCTGACGATCTTCGTAAGCTAGGGATTCGTAGTAGCAAGCTTCGCACTCCGGAAATTCTACCGAGGCAAACAATAATCACAATAAGCATATAGCATATCATCACTTAACACAATAGCATAGTAACATAACACACCAAAACAAACGAATCAAAACCCAAGAGAAAACTCGAAGAAATCCAACTCAAAGTTTTCCTACTTCAAGCAACAACTAAAATAGTTTTACATAACAAAAATTTTCTTAACATAACCTAAGCATGGGTTTTTGTTAACTTAACAGAAAAGAATGCTTTAAGCAACTAGGAGCAAAAAGAATCAATTTAAAAGCTATTATAAAACTCCTATTAGGCCTATTCAAGTTCTATTAAGAAAAATAAAATAATAGTTTTATTTATTATAAATAAAAGTTCATGCTCTAAAGTGACAGAAACTAACCTCGAATAATCTATCACATATGAAAAACAAATTTATTTGCTAATTAAAATGATAGGAAAACAGTAGCTAGTTAATTAATTAAGAATAGCATGATTCTGCTAGAAACTATTTTTTTATTAATCCTAAAATACCCAAATTAATTCCTACGGTTAGGCAATGTCAAAACAAAATTGGGACAAAAGAATCATCCAAAAATGATTTTCCTAACCCATTTTATAGCAGATTTACTATTCTGACTAAATCTAAAATAAAGCAATTCTAAATAATTTTAACATAGCTAATTATGTATTCTACAGAAAATATAAGAAATTTGCAAACCAAGAAAAAAAGAATCACTTAAAAATATTAAGTATAATAAAAGATATGAATTTTTCAAATCTGAAACTATTCTGTTAAAACAGAAAAACGAAAATAAAGAAAAACGGGCTAAATGGGCCTAACTAACGCCCTGTGCGTAATATAACTAAACGGGCCCTAGGGTTAAACGAATCGGGCCGATCTAAATAAAAACCCTAACTTAAAAATAAACCGAAACTAACCAGAAATAAACCGGTCTTATAAATAGACCGTACCCCTTCGGGGGGTTCTAATCCTAGCCGTAGAGATGAGATCGGACGGCGGGGGAGAAGTCCGGTGACTTACCGGAGATCGACGGCGGCGGCGGCTCGGGGGCGAAAAGGCTCAGTGTCTCCGTGGTCGGGGCGTCGGCGGAGTGCTCCGGCTGGTCGTGAGCGACGAGGGGGTGCGTCTGGTGGAGTTGGTGGAGCTCGGGGTGGCCGGGGTGGGTCGGGGTGAGGCAAATGGCGGCGGTGGCGTGCTCGGGCTCCGGCGTCTGGAGGGAGAGAGGGTCCGTGATGGGGCGAGGGGGAACGGGTGCGGGAGGGGTATTTATAGGGCGGGGGGCACGGCTTGGGCGAGGGGCAAGCCGGCGAGCGATCATGGCGAATCCCGGATCCCTCGGGATCCGGCGAAGGCGGCGCAGGCGAGTGGCGGAGCGAGGGAAGAGGGAGGTGGGGTCCACCGTCGGCGAGGAGAGGGAGCGGAGTTCACGGTTGGCCGACCGGATGGGTTTCGGCGCGAGGGGGTGCGGGCTGGCTCACTGGGCCGGGCGATCGGGCCTGGGGCCGCCGGGGTGGCGCGGGCAGTGGGCTGCCAGTCTTGGCTGGGGCCACGGTCGGCTGGTGCCTGGGCATTTTCTTTTTTTTCCAATTTATTTTTTTGAAAAAAATAAAAACAGAGATATACTTTATAAAATATAAATATTTTGTATAGGATATATATATATCAAAATGATCAGGGGAATATTCCCTATCATTTGAACATTTTTCCAGGGGCAAAATCCAAAGTTTATAAAAAATCATTTTTTTCAAAATTCAAATAAAACTCAAATTTGAATTTCGAACTTTTGGCAATGTTTTTCCTCTGATATTTTTGGAGTGTCATGTTTACTCCTCTCATACTTTTTATCAAGTATTTATCAGGCATAGATTTTGAAATGATTTCCACTTGCCAAAATTTGAATTCAAATTCCAAAACTCAAAATCTTCTGAAACTCCAAATGGCACTCAAATCCAAACAGAATGCATAGATGCTTAGCTATAATTGTAAAACATTCCAAATAGGAAATTTGGGATGTTACAAACCTACCCACCTTAAGATGAATCTCGCCCTCGAGATTCGGGTTGGCTAGCAAATAGGTGCGGGTGGTCTCGAAGGAGGTCTTCTTCTTGCTCCCAGGTGGCTTCCTCTTCGGAGTGATGACTCCACAACACCTTGCAAAACTTGATGATCTTGCTGCGGGTGACTCTGCTCGCAGTCTCGAGAATTCGGACGGGTTTCTCCTTATAAGTCAGATCACTGTCAAGCTGTATGGCCTCTAGGGGCACTGTGTCTCTCAACGGAACTTCGGCCATGTCAGCATGACACTTCTTCAGCTGAGAAACATGAAAGACGTCATGAACTCCGGATAACCCTTCCGGCAATTCCAACTTGTAAGCAACTTCTCCATGACGTTCGAGGATTTTGTAGGGGCCAATGAATCAGGGTGCTAACTTTCCTTTGACACCAAACCTCTTGATTCCACGAAGTGGAGACACACGAAGATATGCTCGGTCTCCCGCTTCGTAAGTTACTTCCTTGCGTTTACTGTCGGCATAACTCTTCTGCCTCGAGTGTGCTATCTTGAGTCTATCTCGAATCAGCTTGACTTTCTCTTCGGAATCTCTGATAAGATCGGAACCGAAAAGTGATCGATCTCCAACACCATCCCACAGCAATGGCGTTCTGCACCTCCTTCCGTATAAAGCTTCGAAAGGGGCCATCTTCAAACTGGATTGATAACTGTTGTTGTATGAGAACTCTGCGTATGGCAAATTATCATCCCAGCTAGATCCATAGTCTAGCACACAAGCTCTCAACATGTCCTCCAGAATCTGGTTGACTCTCTCGGTTTGTCCATCTGTCTGCGGATGAAAAGCTGTACTGAACTCCAGCCTCGTACCCAAAGTTTCATGCAACTGATTCCAAAACTTTGAGGTAAACTGTGTTCCTCTATCTGACACGATACTCCTCGGAACTCCATGCAGACATACGATCCTGATCATGTATATCTTGGCCAACTTAGCACTGGTATAGGTAGTCTTCACTGGAATGAAGTGAGCTACCTTGGTCAAACGATCAACCACTACCCAGATGGAATCATAACCTGAATGGGTCCTGGGTAATCCTGTGATAAAATCCATTCCAAGTTTCTCCCATTTCCAATACGGAATCGGCAAAGGTTGAAGTAACCCTGCTGGCTTCTGATGTTCTGCCTTTACTCGTTGACAAACATCGCATACTGCTATGTACTCGGCAATATCCTTCTTCATACCTGTCCACCAGAAACTTTCCTTCAAATCCAGATACATCTTGGTGTTACCGGGGTGAATCGAGTACGGTGAATCATGAGCCTCCTGAAGAATTAGCTTCCTGAGTTCGGGATCATTGGGCACATAAATACGATCCTCGAACCATATAGCTCCGTATTCATCCTTGCGAAATCCTTTTGCTTTTCCTTCATTCATCTTTTGCTTTATCTCATCAATTTCCTTGTCCGACTTCTGAGCTTCACGAATCCTTTCGGCCAAAGTGGACTGAACTTTCAGAGTTGCAACAAATCCTCTCGGAACTATCTCCAGTCGGAGATCTCTGAGGTCATCGACTAACTCCTGGGGTAATCCTCCCGCTATAAGAGTATTCACATAACTCTTACGGCTCAAAGCATCTGCTACAACATTAGCTTTACCTGGGTGGTAATGCAATCTCATGTCATAGTCCTTGATTAACTCTAGCCATCTCCTCTGCCTGAGGTTCGACTCTTTCTGCGTGAAAATATACTTCAAGCTCTTGTGATCTGTGTAAACATCGCAATGGTTTCCGATAAGGAAATGTCTCCAGGTCTTGAGTGCCTGCACTACGGCTGCTAACTCCAAATCATGTGTGGCATAATTCATCTCGTGAGGTCGTAGCTGTCTGGAGGTATAAGCTACAACCTTTCCTTCCTGCATGAGTACTCCTCCGAGTCCTCGACGAGAAGCGTCACAATATACCGTAATCCTTGTGTATGTCCGCAAAATCAGCACTGGGCTGTAACCAAACGCTTTCTTCAATTCCTGAAAACTGGCTTCACAATCCTCGGTCCAAATGTACTTGGCTTCTTTCTTCAACAGCTCGGTCATGGGCTTGGCAATCTTCGAGAAGTTCTCAATGAACCTCCGATAATATCCTGCGATTCCGAGAAAACTGCGGATCTCCTTGATCGAGGTGGGTGATCGCCAATCGGTGATGATTCAACCTTGGCGGGTCAACTGCTATTCCTTCTTCTGAAATAACATGTCCGGGAATCCAACTTCCTTCAGCCAAAATTCGCATTTGCTGAACTTGGCATACAACTCGATGTTCTCGAAGTTTCTCGTAACTAGACGCAAATGTTCCTTATGCTCTTCCTCGCTCTTGGAGAAAATCAGTATATCATCGATGAACACCACGACAAACTTGTCCAGATATTCCATAAATACCTTGTTCATCAAATTCATGAAGTATGCAGGGGCATTAGTCAATCCAAATGACATGACGGTATACTCATATAAACCATACCTGGTAGTGAATGCTGTTTTGGGTATATCCTTTTCACGGATCTTCAATCGATGATACCACGATCAAGATCGATCTTGGAGAATACCTTCGCTCCAACTAGCTGATCAAACAGATCATTAATCATCGGCAGAGGGTACTTGTTCTTGATGGTCACTTCGTTCAACGAACGATAATCCACAACCATTCTCAAGGTTCCATCCTTCTTCTCTACCAAAAGAACTGGGGCTCCCCAAGGTGATGAGCTTGGCCAAATATATCCTTTCTCCAATAACTCATTAATTTGATTCTTGATCTCTTTCAAATCGTTCGGAGGCATCCGATAAGGTCTCTTGGATATTGGGGCTGTGCCGGGCAATAACTCAATCAGAAATTCAATGTCCCTGTCCGGTGGCATTCCTGGTAATTCCTCCGGAAACACATCGGGAAAATCTTGCACTACTGGCACTTCCTCCCAACAACTCCGTGAGGGAATTCACCGATTCTTCATCCGCTACGTCGGATACATACTTGATCCTCTTCGCCCGGGGTGGTGAGCGAATAGACTTCTGGGCACGATCTATGTTTCCTTCGAACTTCGTCAACCAAACCATGCCTAGGATTACATCCAAGGTCTGGGTTTCCAATACTATGAGGTCTGCGGGAAATTTATGATTTCCGATGTTGATGGTTGCATGACAGCCTAAACCTGCCATCATTTCTCCTCCTGCGGGCCCGACGCGAAGGGGGCTTCTAAGGGTTTTAGTGGGCAACCCGCATTTTTCCACAACTACCCTTGATATGAATGAATGCGTTGCACCGAATCAAAGAGTACCAATATGAACGTGAATTCAATAAAACTTACCAACCATAGTGTCGGCTGATCATAGGCGTCCTCCACGTCAATGTGGTTCACCCGAGCACGAGGGAAAGGGTTGGGCTTCTTCGCTGAGCTTCCATTGCCGCTTTCTATTCCTCCGCTTGGCCTCCGGGCAGTCGGTGGCATAGTGCCCTGTTTTCCGCACTTGAAACAGTGATATGACTCAGATCCTTGAGCCGGGCAGGGCGATCTTGATTGCCATTGCCATTGCCTCGACTTGTTGTCCTGGTTGCGGTTGTTCCCATTTCCTCCATGGTTATGTCCTCCATGGTTGTGATGGGTATGCCCTCCCGAGTATGGGGCATAACGGGCTTCGCGAGCTCTGTGTTGTGCTTCCCTGGCTGTACTTCCGCTATGCTATCAATCTGCTGCTGCTTGCCTTCAAGTATGGTGGCCTTGTCTACCAGCTCTGTTAGTTGGTGAAGGTAGCCACCATAAGCTGCATACCCAGCTTCGTCATTGAGTCCTCGAGAAACTTCTCCTGCTTATGCATCTGTGGCCACATCATCCGGGGCATAGCGAGCTAACTTGCTGAACTCATCCACGTCGCACCACAAGACGGTTCCCTGGCGTAAGTTGCGGAACTCACGCTTCTTCGACTCATGGCTCCAAATGAAACATGAGCGGTGCGGAAGGCTCGCTGGAACTGATCCCACGGATGGTACCGATGGGATAAGTGGCGGTGTAGTTCTCCCACCAAGAAGCTGCAGGTCCATCAAGTTGATGTGCGCAAAGCGCACCTTCTCTCGTGATCAATGCATCCAACAGTGATTAGCTCTCTTCCGACTTTGCGGAGCCAATCATCGGCCACAATCGGCTCGGTGCTGCTAGAGAACACCGGCGGGTTCAGCCTTAGGAACCGAGTCAAGTTGTCAACGAGGGGTGGTGGCGGTGGATTGTTGTTGTTGTTGTTCGATTCGGATGAGTATCGCATGAGGGCATTCTGCTGCTGGAGTAGCTGGGTGAGCTCCGCGGAAAACCGGTGTCACGTCTCGGAGGCATCTGGTGTTTTGGAGTGGTTGAGAAAATTAGAATAGAACAATGATCTAATGAGAAATAACACTACCCATATGAATGCACAATCATAAACACACCAATCATTTATTCATTCCACTCAAACATGGTTCAATCTCGATTACAAAATATCTCACGACTAATCGACAATATCGGCCTAACTGATCGACGAAAAAGTAAAATAACATGGTGGTCGACTAAATGTCTTCATCAATAATCCTTGCGTCCTCCGTGCGATGTCCTCCAAAGGGCGTCCTCATTCTGGCGCCTCCTCTTGCGGCTTTCTCCAGTGGAACTCCCTTCATAATCCTGATCATTACTCACGAGAGGTCCGTCACCTCCACTCGGAAAAAGGTCCTCTCCCAAGTCCATCTTTTCCTCCAATGCGGCAACCTTCATCTTCAGGTCGTCGACTCTCTCCATGAAGTCCGCGATTTCTTCCTCATGGTTAAGGAAGTCTGCGTGTGCCTTCTCCTCCAGTTCCAGTTCACGGAACAACAGCCTCCTGTGTACCTTGAAGTTCTGGCGAGTCCGAATCTCCCGTTTCCTGAGGAGACACTCCAAGTCCTGGACATAAGAGAGAATGGAGTCGTCCTCACGATGCGGATGATATCTCCATTTCTTGCTCTGCGTGAAACCATGGCGAGGTCTGGTGGATCGAGCTCGGCCCTGTACTCTTCTCGGAGATGTCCAAGTGCACGATAGATCGCCATGTCCCTTCCGAGGATCCAGTTGAAGTCGGTAAACTCAAAGTCAAAAGGCTCAGATGTCCTCCAAAGGTTCTCCCAGGATGTGCACCTCGATCCTCAGAGCGGTATCCGCTTAAGTGCATTGGTTGGCTTCCGGTGATTGAGGGCAGAGCAATCTTCAGCTTCTTCACCATCTGGACCAGCTTCTGCCGAAGGGCATCGTCTCATCTGGTGGCAAAACTCCGTAGCAAAACTGGGGTGAACTCGTGCCATCTAGAATGTTGAAAATCGGAGAGAAGTCGAAATGAACAGGGAGAATTACGGAATGATAAGGATATAAAGTAAATAGTCTCTTCCTATGGCTTTCCGATCCTAGGGGTTCGTCCTCACGGTCAACAGTGCTCGATACCATCTCTGTGAGCGACCTGACCCAAAATCGTCAAATCTACGTGTTTGTACCATCCCAAGATCATCTTTGGTACTCACGGACATCGATGAAATAATCAAAGTTCAATCACACCTAAATTTATTACACGATTCTCATATAGAGTCTTTATTACAAGAGAATAAATTCGCGAAGGCCAACTCATGAGAAATAAACTAAATAAGCTGCGAGCGCGTGAAGCGAAATAGCGAGTCCATCCGACTCCAAAGGGCAATGCCAAGCGCGAGCGTAGCCTCACTCTGATCGGAATAAACCTCGCAACATAAGGCGTTGCAGCCGTGTAGGTCAGCATTTTGAATATGCTGACAAGTCATGAAGAGAGAATAACAATAATAAAATTACTAACACTATATGCATTTTGGCTGTGGGGCTCTAAGTTTCATCATTTTGCGAAAAGCAAAATTTTCCCTACTACAGTGGACTTGCTTGCAAATACTACAAAATTGCTGGTAGTTATTGAGATGGTTCCGCCAACCAATGTCTCATTCCCAAATTATTAAGTCATAAACCCTCAATTAATTTATTAATTACAATGTTGAGATTTCCGAATACTTCCAAATTCCAGAGGCTCAAATTGTCCGTAACCGGGGACACGGCTAATCGATTAGATTTTTAACTCTGCAGAGGTTTGCGCACTTTACCCGCAAGAATCATTCCCTCCTTTTAAGTCTTCGCACTTCAGGTGTTTGAAGGCGGGATAGATGAAACAGGGTCTTCAAGAGTTCTTCCGCCACCGCCGTACCCATCCAATCCTACCGTTCTTCTACATCTCGTAGTAACGTCCGCCAGCGTCACTACTAGGGTTGACCCAGCCAGAGCCCATAATGGCTTGCGGCTGCACGTAAGCTTCCGGTCAATGGGGCATCCATCCGTCTCTTCGTGGCTGGGTGAAGCTTTACGCAAGATGTCATGGCACTTCTCCATGCATCCCGCCAACCACTGGGTTCTCCAGGTGCCCGTCAACCGCCCTCCACCCAAAGAGTGAATTTGAAGTCCATCTTGATCTTGAAGTTCATGGGGTTGTCATCATCTTGACTCTCACATCTTTCTTATGAATTCACTCAACCAATCCCGTCTACGAGCATAGCAAAATTAAACCACTACGTCCCGGGTCATGGTAACAAGGGGAATTGGTTCATCCTACCACATGATACTACTCAAGAACAATAACTTCAAAATTTCACCTACTGCATGCATGGTGGGGTGGTATAATTCTAATGCAATATAAATCATAGGTATTGAGAGTATGATCAATGACTTGCCTTGCTGACGATCTTCGTAAGCTAGGGATTCGTAGTAGCAAGCTTCGCACTCCGGAAATTCTACCGAGGCAAACAATAATCACAATAAGCATATAGCATATCATCACTTAACACAATAGCATAGTAACATAACACACCAAAACAAACGAATCAAAACCCAAGAGAAAACTCAAAGAAATCCAACTCAAAGTTTTCCTACTTCAAGCAACAACTAAAATAGTTTTACATAACAAAAATTTTCTTAACATAACCTAAGCATGGGTTTTTGTTAACTTAACAGAAAAGAATGCTTTAAGCAACTAGGAGCAAAAAGAATCAATTTAAAAGCTATTATAAAACTCCTATTAGGCCTATTCAAGTTCTATTAAGAAAAATAAAATAAAATTTTATTTATTATAAATAAAAGTTCATGCTCTAAAGTGACAGAAACTAACCTAGAATAATCTATCACATATGAAAAATAAATTTATTTGCTAATTAAAATGATAGGAAAACAGTAGCTAGTTAATTAATTAAGAATAGCATGATTCTGCTAGAAAATATTTTTTTGTTAATCCTAAAATACCCCAAATTAATTCCTACGGTTAGGCAATGTCAAAACAAAATAGGGACAAAAAGAATCATCCAAAAATAATTTTCCTAACCCATTTTATAGCAGATTTACTATTCTGACTAAATCTAAAATAAAGCAATTCTAAATAATTTTAACATAGCTAATTATGTATTCTACAGATACTATAAGAAATTTGCAAACCAACAAAAAAAGAATCACTTAAAAATATTAAGTAGAATAAAAGATATGAATTTTTCAAATCTGAAACTATTCTGTTAAAACAGAAAAACGAAAATAAAGAAAAACGGGCTAAATGGGCCTAACTAACGCCCTGTGCGTAATATAACTAAACGGGCACTAGGGTTAAACGAATCGGGCCGATCTAAATAAAAACCCTAACTTAAAAATAAACCGGAACTAACCGGAAATAAACCGGTCTTATAAATAGACCGTACCCCTTTGGGAGGTTCTAATCATAGCCGTAGAGATGAGATCGGACGGCGGGGGAGAAGTCCGGTGACTTACCGGAGATCGACGGCGGCGGCGGCTCGGGCGGCGAGTGCGTCGGCGTCTCCGGTGGTCGGGGGCGTCGGCGGAGTGCTCCGGCGGGTGCGGCGCGACGAGGGGGTGCGTCTGGTGGAGTTGGTGGAGCTCGGGGTGGCAGGGGTGGGTCGGGGTGAGGCAAATGGCGGCGGTGGCGTGCTCGGGCTCCAGCGAAGCGTCTGGAGGAGAGAGGGGTCCCGTGAGGCGAGGGGGCAACGGGTGCGGGAGGGGTATTTATAGGGGGGCACGACTTGGGCGAGGGGGCAAGTCGGCGAGCGATCATGGCGAATCCGGATCCTTCGGATCCGTGGGCGCAGGGCGAGTGGCGTGTGAGGAAGAGGGAGGTGGGGTCCACCGTCGTGAGGAGAGGGAGCGGGTTGGTCGGTTGGCCGACCGGATGGGTTTCAGCGAGGGGTGCGGGCTGGCTCATTGGGCGGTCAGGCTGGTGGGCCTTTGGTGGCCGCGGCGAGTGGGCTGCCAGTCTTGGCTGGGCGGTCGGCTGGCTGGTGCTTTTCATTTTTTTTCCAATTTATTTTTTGAAAAAATAAAACAGAGATATACTTTATAAAATATAAATATTTTATATAGGACATATATATATCAAAATGATCAGGAATATTCCTATCATTTGAACATTTTCGAGTAAGAATCCAAAGTTTATAAAAAATCATTTTTTTCAAAATTCAAATAAAACTCAAATTTGAATTTCGAACTTTTGGCAATGTTTTTCCTCTGATATTTTTGGAGTGTCATGTTTACTCCTCTCATACTTTTTCTCAAGTATTTATCACGCATAGATTTTGAAATGATTTCCACTTGCCAAAATTTGAATTCAAATTCCAAAACTCAAAATCTTCTGAAACTCCAAATGGCACTCAAATCCAAACAGAATGCATAGATGCTTAGCTATAATTGTAAAACATTCCAAATAGGAAATTTGGGATGTTACAGTCCCCCTGCATACACATTCGGCGCGAGCTCGGCGCCAGCGACGAAGAAGGTAACCACGTTGACAGGGTTCTCGCGAGGCCCCACTAGGCCGACTGGACGCAGCCCCCACTCATCGAAGGAAGGCATGTGCTCCACAAATTCTGCCTTGTTCCTGCAGCGGTACAGCAGACAGCTCCTCCCGGGCATGTCGTCCGGCGATGCGACACCCGGCAGGACCTCAAGCACAGCTTGCCGCATCTCAAGAGGAAGCCTGGACTCCTGAAGTCTCATATGATCTGGCTGTTGAGCAAGGCCCACATCGGGCGAGAATGGCGCTGGAGCGGAGCGACTCGGCGCCTGACGAACTCCTTCACCACCATGGGCGTGGTCACGTTGCTGTCTTTCAGCCTCTTTAGCCTGTGCCAGACAGGGACAAGACAGGGGCTCACAAGCTTCTCATGGCCCCAACCAGGATTGGGAACGGTGGGCGCCGATGAAGAATGGAGTAGAGGGCTGAGCTCTTCGGCATTGACAAACACCCACCATGTCCGAAACTCGCTCGTAGATGGAGGAAGCTCGAAGTCGATCCCCGCACCTGCCGTCGCAGCCACAGCCTGGAAGCTCACGCACCCCGAGCTCTGCCGGGGATCCATCAAGTGCAATGAGAAGAAGTGGCGAAGAAGGGCCACGGAAGGGGCAATGCCCACCATGACCTCACAAACAAAGGCAAAGACGGCAAGAAGAGTCACAGATTGGGGGTCGAGATGCAGCATGTGGATCTGGTAATGCTCAAGCACTGCATTGAAAAAGGCGGAGAAAGGGGGGACCAGGCTAGCCCAAAGAGCATCGATGAAGATTGGGACTTCGGTGGCTGCCCGGTCAATGCGAGCACGAGACGCCGACCAAGCCGCCGTCTTCCCCCACTCATTGAAATTGGAGGCGAGCCGCCGTCTTCCCCCAAGGCCGCAGGTTTTTGGGGCCCGCGGCGCTCCGTACTTCACCTTTGGCTTCGCCTCGAAGCCAAGCCCGAGCGCGCCTTGGGCCCGGGGCTACTGTCGGTGTTCTGGGAACGGGGGTCCCTAGACTTGCCTGCCTATGGCCCACGGCGTGGCTGTGCTAGCAGGCCTGTACGACCCATCTTCATCAACAAGGCATTCAAGACCCTCGCGAGGGGCCAAGGCTCGCGAGGCGGACGACACAAGATGTCCTCAGGAGCGGCCTCGCCAGGCAGGCTCGCCACGGGCAGAGAGATCAAGGCAAGGCAAACCTCGCGAGGTTCTCGTGACGTGAGCCGTGACGATCGAGGCCAGGCGGGCGCCAGCGCGCGCAGTGTCCTTGTTTCCCCTTTGGTGCTAAGGAGGCAAGCGCAGGCGCGGAGTACCGAGGCATCAAGCAAAGGTTTCCATATCGGTGCAACGAGACCAAGACCAGCAGGACGGCAAGACGGAGGTCACCATGGAGCCCAAGACGGCGTCACCGCCAGAGCCTTTTGCAGGCGAAGACCTCTTTTGTCAGGATAAGCTGTACTACCTATCCCCTTTCAAATTGGCCGTCGTTGTCTCCCTTCCCGCTCAATATTTGGGGAGAGGACCAAGGCCTATATAAGTAGAACTAGCCACCGTAAGGGATAATTCATTCGGAGGCATCTCACCTAATCGTTAGCCACACACCAAGCACAAGAACACCTCAACCTCAGGAGGCTGTTCTTCCCCCTGTACTGTTCATCATCAGCCCAAGAGGCAGTCCACCACCACCACACTGGAGTAGGGTATTACACCACAATGGTGGCCCGAACCAATATAAATCTTGTGTCCCTTGTGTTGTGAGTTTCTCGAGTTCGTTCTTGAGATCTTAGCTAGTTAGGACGTGGATCGGTAGGGAGGAAATCATCGCGCGCACCTCAATGTTCGAACCTTGAGGGTTTTGTCGGAACCCATGATCCAACAACCCAGTTCAAATTGCTGTTTTTTTTTGCCTATTTCAGTGTTTCGCAGAAAAGGAATATCAAACGGAATCCAAACGAAATGAAACCTTCGCGAGGATCTTTCTTGGAACAAACGCAATCCAGGAGACTTGGAGTGGAAGTCAGAGACGCAACGAGGCGGCCACGAGGCAGGAGGGCACGCCCTGGGGGGTGGTAGGCGTGCTCCCCACCCTCGTGAGGCCCTCGTAGCTCCACCGACCTACTACTTTCACCTATATATACTCTTATACCCTGAAAACATCCAGGAGAGCCACGAAACCACTTTTCCACCGCCGCAACCTTCTGTACCCGTGAGATCCCATCTTGGGGCCTTTTCCGGCAATCTACCGGAGGGGGATTCGATCACGGAGGGCTTCTACATCAACACCATAGCCTCTCCGATGATGTGTGAGTAGTTTACCATGGACCTTCGGGTCCATAGATATTAGCTAGATGGCTTATTCTCTCTCTTTGGTTCTCAATACAAAGTTCTCCTCGACGTTCTTGGAGATCTATCCGATGTAATTCTCTTTTGCAATGTGTTTGCCAAGATCCGATGAATTATGGGTTTATGAACTTGATTATCTATGAATATTATTTGGTTCTTCTTTGGATTCTTATATGCATGATTTGATATCTTTGCAAGTCTCTTCGAATTATCGGTTTAGTTTGGCCTACTAGATTGATCTTTCTTGCAATGGGAGAAGTGCTTAGCTTCGGGATCAATCTTGCGGTGCTCGATCCCAGTGACAGAAACGGAACCGTCACGTATTATATTGTTGCCATCGAGGATAAAAAGGTGGGGTTTATATGATATTGCTTGAGTTTATCCCTCTACATGATGTCATCTTGCCTAATGCGTTACTCCGTTCTTATGAACTTAATACTCTAGATGCATGCTGGATAGTGGTCGATGTGTGGAGTAATAGTAGTAGATGCAGAATCGTTTCGGTCTACTTAACACGGACGTGATGCCTATATTCATGATCATTGCCTTATATATCATCATAACTATGTGCTTTTCTATCAATTGCTTGGCAGTAATTTGTTCACCCACCGTAATACATGCTATCATGAGAGAAGCCACTAGTGAAACCTATGGCCCCCGGGTCTACTTTACATCACATAAGTTTCCAATCTACAATTCTAGTTTACTATTTACTTCGCAATCTTTATTTTCCAATCTATACAACAAAAATACCAAAAATATTTATCTTATTATCTTTATCAGATCTTACTTTTGCAAGTGGCCGTGAAGGGATTGACAAGCCTTTTATCGCGTTGGTTGCAAGGTTCTTGTTTGTTTGTGCAGGTACTAGGTGACTCGCGTGTAGTCTCCTACTGGATTGATACCTTGGTTCTCAAAAACTGAGGGAAATACTTATGCTACTTTGCTGCATCACTCTTTCCTCTTGAAGAGAAAACCAATGCATGCTCAAGAGGTAGCAAGAAAGATTTCTGGTGTCGTTGCCAGGGAGATCTATGCTCAAGTCGAGACATACCAAGTACCCATCACAAACTCTTATCCCTCGCATTACATTATTTGCCATTTGCCTCTCGTTTTCTCTCCCCCACTTCACCCTTGCCGTTTTATTCGCCCTTTTTTGTTCGCCTATTTTCGCTTGCTTCTTGTTTGCTTGTGTGTTGGATTGATTGTTTGTCACGATGGCTCAAGATAATACTAAATTGTGTGACTTTTCCAATACCAACAATAATGATTTTATTAGCACTCCGATTGCTCCTACTACCGATGCTGAATCTTGTGAAATCAATACCGCTTTGTTGAATCTTGTTATGAAAGATCAATTTTCTGGCCTTCCTAGTGAAGATGCCACTACACATCTAAACAACTTCGTTTATTTGTGTGATATGCAAAAGGAGAAAGATGTGGATAATGATATTGTTAAATTGAAGCTATTTCCGTTTTTGCTTAGAGATCGTGCTAAAACTTGGTTCTCTTCTTTGCCTAAAAATAGTATTGATTCATGGAATAAGTGCGAAGATGCTTTTATCTCTAAGTATTTTCCTCCCGCTAAGATCATCTCTCTTAGAAACGATATTATGAATTATAAGCAACTTGAGCATGAGCATGTTGCACAAGCTTGGGAGAGGATGAAATTAATGACACGTAATTGCCCTACACATGGTTTGAATTTATGGATGATTATACAAAAAAATTATGCTGGATTGAATTTTGCTTCTAGAAATCTTTTAGATTCGGCCGCGGGAGGCACTTTTATGGAAATCACTTTAGGAGAAGCTACTAAACTCCTAGACAATATTATGGTTAATTATTCTCAGTGGCACACCGAAAGATCCACAGGTAAAAAAGTTCATGCTATTGAAGAGATTAATGTTTTGAGTGGAAAGATGGATGAACTTATGAAATTGTTTGCTAATAAGAGTGTTTCCTCTGATCCTAATGATATGCCTTTGTCCACTTTGATTTAGAATAATAATGAATCTATGGGTGTGAATTTTGTTGGTAGGAACAATTTTGGTAACAACACGTATAGAGGAAATTTTAATTCTAGGCCGTTTCCTAGTAATTCCTCTAATAATTATGGTAATTCCTACAATAACTCTTATGGAAATTTTAATAAGATGCCCTCTGATTTTGAGACTAGTGTTAAAGAATTTATGAATTCGCAAAAGAATTTCAATGCTTTGCTTGAATAAAAATTGCCTAAGATTGATGAGTTGGCTAGGAACGTGGATAGAATTTCTCTTGATGTTGATTCTTTGGAACCTAGATCTATCCCGCCTAAGCATGATATCAACTAGTCTCTCAAAGCCATGAGAATTCCATTGATGAGTGCAAAGAAAGAACCGCTAGGATGCGTGCTAAAAAAGATTGCTTTGTGAAAGCGTGTTCTTCTAGTTTTCCTGATAATAATGATGAAGATCTAAAAGTGATTGATGTGTCTCCTATTAAATCTTTGTTTTCCAATATGAATCTTGATAAAGATGGGACTGGAGATGAGTCAACTTTAGTTAAAAGGCGTCCCAATGATTCGGAGTTTCTAGATTTTGATGCAAAAATTGGTAAAAGTGGGATTGACGAGGTCAAAATTTTACATAGCAGTGAACCCACTATTTTGGATTTCAAGAAATTTAATTATGATAATTGTTCTTTGATAGATTGTATTTCCTTGTTGCAATCCGGGTTAAATTCTCCTCATGCTTATGATCAAAATAAAGCTTTTACCAAACATATCATTGATGCTTTAATGCAATCTATGAAGAAAAGCTTGAATTAGAAGTCTCTATCCCTAGAAAACTTTATGATGAGTGGGAACCTACTATTAATATTAAGATTAAATATTATGAATGCTATTCTTTATGTGATTTGGGTGCTAGTGTTTCCATGATTCCAAAAACTTTGTGTGATGTGTTAGGTTTCCGTGAATTTGATGATTGTTCTTTAAATTTGCACCTTTCGGATTCCACCATTAAGAAACCTATGGGTAGGATTAATGCTGTTCTTATTGTTGCAAATAGGAATTATGTGCCCGTAGATTTCATTGTTCTTGATATAGATTTCAGTCCTACATGTCCTATTATTCTTGGTAGACCTTTCCTTAGAACGCAATTATTGATATGAAAGAAGGAAATATTAGATTCCAATTTCCATTAAGGAAAGGCATGGAACACTTTCCTAGAAAGACAATTAAATTACCTTATGAATCAATTACGATAGCCACTTATGGATTGCATACCAAAGATGACAATACCTATATCTATTCTTGTTTTTATGCCTAGTTAGGGGCGTTAAACGATAGCGCTTGTTGGGAGACAGCCCAATTTTATTTTTGTTCCTTGCTTTTTGTTCCTGTTTAGTAATAAATAACTCATCTAGCCTCTATTTATATGTTGTTTTATGTTTTAATTAGTGTTTGTGCCAAGTAGAACATTTGGGAAGACTTGGGTGAAGTCTTTGCGATCTTGCTGAAACAAACAGAAACTTTAGCGCTCACGACATTAGATGCCATTTTTTACTGGAGAGTGATTTTAGGTCGATTATTTTTGCAGATGATTAATAGACAAATTCTCCACGTCCACCAATTTATTTCAGAATTTTTGGAGTTACATAAGTATACGTTTGATACAGATTGCTACAGACTGTTCTGTTTTTAATAGATTCTGTTTTTCGTGTGTTGTTTGCTTATTTTGATCAATCTATGGCTAGATTGGGGGGTATGAACCATAGAGAAGTTGTAATACAGTAGGTTTAACACCAATATAAATAAAAAATTAGTTAATTACAGTACCTTAAGGTGGTGATTTGTTTTCTTATACTAACGGAGCTCATGAGATTTTCTGTTTGAGTTTTGTGTTGTGAAGTTTTCAAGTTTTTGGGTAAAGATTTGATGGATTTTGGAATAAGGAGTGGCAAGAGACTAAGCTTGGGGATGCACAATGCACCCCAAGGTAAAATTCAAGGACAACCAAAAACCTAAGCTTGGGGATGCCGCGGAAGGCATCCCCTCTTTCGTCTTCGTCTATCGGTAACTTTACTTGAGGCTATATTTTTATTCACCACATGATATGTGTTTTGCTTGGAGCGTCTTGTATGATTTGAGTAATTGCTTTTTAGTTTACCACAATAATCCTTTATATACACACCTTTTGGGAGAGACACACATGAATCGAAATTTATTAGAATACTCTATGTGCTTCACTTATATCTTTTGAGCTAGATAATTTTGCTCTAGTGCTTCACTTATACCTTTGTAGAGCACGGTGGTGGTTTTTTTTATAGAAATTATTGATCTCTCATGCTTCACTTATATTATTTTGAGAGCCTTTTAGAACAGCATGGTAATTTTCTTTGGCTATAAAATTAGTCCTAATATGATAGGCATCCAAGATGGGTATAATAAAAACTTTCATATAGAGTGCATTAAATACTATGAGAAGTTTGATACTTGATAGTTGTTTTGAGATATAAAGGTGGTAATATTAGAGTCGTGGTAGTTGGGTAATTGTGGAATTGAGAGATACTTCTTTTGAGGTTTACAAGTCCCGTAGCATGCACGTATGGTAAACGTTGAGTGACAAATTTCAAGCATGAGGTGTTCTTTGATTGCTTTCCTTATGAGTGGCGGTCGGGGAGGAGCGATGGTCTTTTCCTACCAATCTATCCCCCTAAGAGCATGCGCGTAGTGCTTGCTTTTGATGAATTGTAGATTTTTGCAATAAGTATGTGAGTTCTTTATGACTAATGTTGAGTCCATGGATTATGCGCACTCTCACCCTTCCATCGTTGCTAGCCTCTTCGGTACCGTGCATTGCCCTTTCTCACCTCGAGAGTTGGTGCAAACTTTGCCGGTGCATCCAAACCCCGTGATATGATACGCTCTATCACACATAAGCCTCCTTATATCTTCCTCAAAACATCCACTATACCTACCTATTATGGCATTTCCATAGCCATTCCGAGATATATTGCCATGCAACTTTCCACCGTTCCGTTTATTATGACACGCTCCATCATTGTCATATTGCTTTGCATGATCATGTAGTTGACATCGTATTTGTGGCAAAGCCACCTTCACAATTCATTCATACATGTCACTCTTGATTCATTGCACGTCCCGGTACACCGCCGGAGGCATTCACATAGAGTCATATTTTGTTCTAAGTATCGAGTTGTAATTCTTGAGTTGTAAGTAAATGAAAGTGTGATGATTTTCATTATTAGAGCATTGTCCCATGCGAGGAAAGGATGATGGAGACTATGATTCCCCCACAAGTCGGGATGAGACTCCGGACGAAAAAATAAAAAAAAAGAGGCCATAAAAAAAGAAGGCCCCCAAAAAAATGAGAGAAAAAGAGAGAAGGGGCAATGTTACTATCCCTTTTCCACACTTGTGCTTCAAAGTAGCACCATGATCTTCGTGATAGAGAGTCTCTTATTTTTTTACTTTCATATACTAGTGGGAATTTTTCATGATAGAACTTGGCTTGTATATTCCAATGATGGGCTTCCTCAAAATGCCGTAGGTCTTCGTGAGCAAGAAAGTTCGATGCACACCCACTTAGTTTCTTTGGTTGAACTTTCATATATTTATAGCTCTAGTGCATCCATTGCATGGCAATCCCTACTCCTCGCATTGATATCAATTGATGGGCATCTCCATAGCCCGTTGATTAGCCGCGTCAATGTGAGACTTTCTTCTTTTTTTAGTCTTCTCACACAACCTCCATCATCATATTCTATTCCACCCATAGTGTTATGTCCATGGATCGTGCTCATATATTGCGTTAAAGTTGAAAAAGTTTGAAAAGGCTAAGTATGAAACAATTGCTTGGCTTGTCATCGGGGTTGTGCATGATGGGAGCATTTTGTGTGACGAAAATGAAGCATGGCCAAACTATATGATTTTGTAGGGATAAGCTTTCTTTGGCTATGTTATTTTGATAAGACATAATTGTTTGGTTAGCATGTTTGAAGTATTATTATTTTTATGTCAATATTAAACTTTTGTCTAGAATCTTTTGGATCTAAACATTCATGCCACAATAAAGAGAATTACATTGAAAATTATGCTAGGTAGCATTCCACATCAAAAATTCTGTTTTTATCATTTACCTACTCGAGGACGAGCAGGAATTAAGCTTGGGGATGCTTGATACGTCTCCAACGTATCTATAATTTTTGATTGTTACATGCTATTATATTATCTGTTTTGGATGTTTAATGGGCTTTAATATGCTCTTTTATATTATTTTTTGGGACTAATCTATTACCCGAAGGCCCAGTGCAAATTGCTGTTTTTTTGCCTATTTTAGTATTTCACAGAAAAGGAATATCAAACGGAATGAAACCTTCGCGAGGATCTTTCTTGGAACAAACGCAATCCAGGAGACTTGGAGTGGAAGTCAGAGACGCAACAAGGCGGGCACGAGGCAGGATGGCGCGCCCTGGGGGTAGGCGCGCCCCCACCCTCGTGGACCCCTCGTAGCTCCACCGACCAACTTCTTTCGCCTATATATACTCCTATACCCTGAAAACATCTAGGAGAGCCACGAAACCACTTTCCCACCGCCGCAACCTTCTGTACTCGTGAGATCACATCTTGGGGCCTTTTCCAGCAATCTACCGGGGGGGATTCGATCATGGCGGAGGGCTTGTACATCAGCACCATAGCCTCTCCGATGATGTGTGAGTAGTTTACCACAGACCTTCGGGTCCATAGATATTAGCTAGATGGCTTCTTCTCTCTCTTTGGTTCTCAATACAAAGTTCTCCTCGATGTTCTTGGAGATCTATCCGACGTAATACTCTTTTGCGGTGTGTTTGCCGAGATCCGATGAGTTGTGGGTTTATGAACTTGATTATCTATGAATATTATTTGGTTCTTCTCTGAATTCTTATATGCTTGATTTGATATCTTTGCAAGTCTCTTCGAATTATCGTTTTAGTTTTGCCTACTAGATTGATCTTTCTTGCAATGGGAGAAGTGCTTAGCTTTGGGTTCAATCTTGCGGTGCTCGATCCCAGTGACAGAAAGGGAACCGACACGTATAGTATTATTGCCATCGAGGATAAAAATATGGGGTTTATATCATATTGCTTGAGTTTATCCCTCTACATCATGTCAACTTGCCCAATGCGTTACTTCGTTCTTATGAACTTAATACTCTAGATGCATGCTGGATAGTGGTCGATGTGTGGAGTAATAGTAGTAGATGCAGAATCGTTTGGGTCTACTTGACACGGACGTGATGCCTATATTCATGATCATTGCATTAGATATCATCATAACTATGCGCTTTTCTATCAATTGCTCGGCAGTAATTTGTTAACCCACCATAATACATGCTATCACGAGAGAAGCCACTAGTGAAACCTATGGCCCCTGGGTCTACTTTACATCATATATATTTCCAATCTACAATTCTAGTTTACTATTTACTTTGCAATCTTTATTTTCCAGTGTATACAACAAAAATACCAAAAATATTTATCTTATTATCTTTATCAAATCTCACTTTTGCAAGTGGCCATGAAGGGATTAACAACCCCTTTATCGCGTTGGTTGCAAGGTCCTTGATTGTTTGTGCAGGTACTAGGTGACTCACGTGTAGTCTCCTACTGGATTGATACCTTGGTTCTAAAAAATCTAGGGAAATACTTACGCTACTTTGCTGCATCACCCTTTCCTCTTCAAGGGAAAACCAACGCATGCTCAAGTAAAGATGTGAACTATTTGTGTTAAATCACATGGCGATGTGAACTAGATTATTGACTCTAGTGCAAGTGGGAGACTGAAGGAAATATGCCCTAGAGGCAATAATAAAGTTGTTATTTTATATTTCCTTATATCATGAAAAATGTTTATTATTCATGCTAGAATTGTATTAACCGGAAACTTGATACATGTGTGGATACATAGACAAAACACAGTGTCCCTAGTAAGTCCCTACTAGACTAGCTCGTTAATCAAAGATGGTTAAGTTTCCTAAGCATAGACATGTGTTGTCATATGATGAACGGGATCAAATCATTAGGAGAATGATGTGATGGACAAGACCCATCCGTTAGCTTAGCATAATGGTCGTTAAGTTTTATTGCTATTGCTTTCTTCATGACTTATACATATTCCTTTGACTATGATATTATGCAACTCCCGGATACCGGAGGAATACCTTGTGTGCTATCAAACGTCGCAACGTAACTGGGTGATTATAAAGATGCTCTACAGGTATCTCCGAAGGTGTTTGTTGGGTTGGCATATATCGAGATTAGGATTTGTCACTCCGAGTATCGGAGAGGTTTCTCTGGGCCCTCTCGGTAATGCACATCATAATAAGCCTTGCAAGCAATGTGACTAATGAGTTAGTTACGGGATGATGCATTACGAAACGAGTAAAGATACTTGCCGCTAACGAGACTAAACTAGGTGAAGATACCGACGATCAAATCTCGGGCAAGTAACATATCGATGACAAAGGGAATAATGTATGTTGTCATTGCGGTTTGACTGATAAAGACCTTCGTAGAATATGTAGGAACCAATATGAGCATCCAGGTTCTGCTATTGTTTATTGACCGGAAATATGTCTGGTCATGTCTACATAGTTCTCGAAACCGTAGGATCTGCACGCTTAACGTTTGATGACGATTTGTATTATGAGTTATGTGTTTTTGGTGACCGAAGATTGTGCGGAGTCCCGGATGAGATCACAGACATGACGAGGAGTCTTGAAATGGTCGAGAGGTAAAGATTGATATATTGTACGATGATATTTGGACACTGGAATGGTTTCAGAATGGTTCGGGTATATTTCGGAGTACCGAGGGGTTACCGGAACCCCCCGAGGAATTATTGGGCCTACATGGGCCATAGGGGAGAGGGGAGTGTCGGTGTCAAAACCGGCGGATCTCGGGTAGGGGGTCCCGAACTGCCCGTCTAAGGTTGATGGTAACAGGAGACAGGGGACACGATGTTTTCCCAGGTTCGGGCCCTCTCTATGGAGGTAATACCCTACTTCCTGCTTGATTGATCTTGATGAATATGAGTATTACAAGAGTTGATCTACCACGAGATCGTAGTGGCTAAACCCTAGAGGCCTAACCTGTATGACTATGGTAATGAATATATCCTCTCCGGACTAAGTCCTCCGGTTTATATAGACACCGGGAGGATCTAGGATTACACAAGGTCGGTTACAAAGAAAGGAATCTACATATTTGGTCGCCAAGCTTGCCTTCCACGCCAAGGAGAGTCCCATCCGTACACGGGTGCAGTCTTCGGTCTTCGTATCTTCACAGCCCATCAGTCCGGCCCACGGCTAACAGGCCGGACGCTCGAGGACCCCTTAGTCCAGGACTCCCTCAGTAGCCCCTGAACCTGGCTTCAATGACAAGGTATCCGGCGCATAGATCTGTCTTTGGCACTGCAAGGCGGGTTCCTCCTTCCGAACTCCAAGATAGTCTTCAGACGTATTGAACGTGTCCGGACCTGTAACACACACACTACACACAACCGCAGAGAGAATATAATATTCCATGAGTCCAATCCGCTGACAAATTTTTGTAACATTACATCACATCTGCCCGGTCATTACTTCGAACTGTTTTTCGTTCGCCACTCCATGTTTCAAGACGCGGTTGCCATTGGCATGTCTTGTCAAAGCAGAGATCGTGTCCCCTTATTGCGGGATTCTCATCAATATAGGCGTGGGTAGCCCAACCGTGCCATTTACACAACCTTTGGGAATGGGTGAGTTTTAAGGCGAGTGGGGAGGCGTTCAATATTCTCGGCCTTTATAAGGAGACAAGGATTCCCCTCCTTCACCCACGCCTTTTCTTCCTCTCTATCCTTCCATTCTCGAGCTCGAGCGCCCAAGTTCCCATCTTCTCCATCTCCAGGAAACACTCAATCATGTCTGGATCTAGAGGCCAAGGCAAGTGGATGGTCTCCTCCGTCAAGGAGAAGGACATCACCCAGCTCCGGGCGGCGGGGTACCTGGCGAAAGGAATTGCCCTCCGTCTGCCCACCAAGGGGCAAGTCATCCCCACCTCGAAGCCTACTAAGAGGGTAGTTTTCCTCCCTCACTTTATCCGTGGATTGGGGTTTCCACTTCACCCCTTCGTCCGCGGACTGATGTATTATTACGGGCTAGATTTCCATGATCTAGCCCCGAACTCCTTTCTCAACATCTTGGCATTCATTGTCGTGTGCGAGGCCTTCCTCCGCATCCATCCCCACTTCGGCCTATGGCTCAAGGTCTTCAATGTGAAGCCGAAGGTGGTGGACGGCCAGCACGCGGAGTGCGGAGGCACCATGGTGAGCAAGATGCCCAACGTCACCTGGCCCACAGGCACTTTTGTGGAGACTATCAAGGAGTGGTAGAAGCAGTGGTTCTACATCACAGAGCCACACAGCACCACTTGGGCGGCGGCTCCCGAGTTCAGGGCCAGAGCCCCTATGCGGCTCACCTCCTGGAAGGAGAAAGGCCCCAACTGGTCAGCGTCATACGAGGTGATAGCGCTGCAAACACGAATTCAGAGCATGGTGGATAAAGACGTCAAGCTTGTTAACGTGATCCAGGTGATGCTGGTTCGCCGGAATCTCCCCTGTCAACGCCGAAGCTTCCCTTTATGGGAATACGATCTGGCGAAGCACCAGACCCTGGAAGGGCTCTTCAGAACTACTCACGAAGGTGCCTGGAAGTTGCTCTTAAAGGGCAACAAGAAGCCACCAGTCATAGATTCAGACCGCGGGCACGATCACACCCATCCAGCCAACAAGGTCAGTCCATCTTAAGGCGTACCTTCTACTTGTTTATTCAAGGAGGATGCCTAACCTTTGCTGCATTTCTTTAGGTGTGGATGGAGAGAGTGGAGCGGATCCATAGTTCGGCTCCGCTGCCCGAAGAGCCAGTCATCCCGTTTCTGGCGAAGATGCTGGTTCTGTCGCCCTATAGGCCGCCGGAAAAGAAAGCCAAGAAGGCCAAGGGGGCCAAAGGTCGGTTCTTCGGACGTGACGTTCGAAGACAAAGTGACCCTTTCCTCCACCGCCGAGGATGACGACCACGAGGAGGGGGAGGAGGAGAACAACCCTCCCCCTGAGGAGGGAAAGAAGAAGAGGGCGGCCTCCACGAACCTGGAGGCGGAGACGTCCAAGAAGGGGAAGGGCTCCCTCGCGAATAACTCCGCGTGGGACGTTGATAGCGGTCCGGAGCGACGCCCCCGCACTAAGCCTCGGGCTGCATCGTAAGTGCTAGGACTTATACATGCCCATAAATCTAGCCTCTCCTCTTCGTTGTATTGACATGATTAGTTATGCTGTTGCAGTCCGGCCCATGACAGCACACAGCGATCCTCCTCACGAGGTTTGTTGGATTCAAAGGCGATGGCCAGCGAGTCGCCGCCGATCGCTCACTCCCCCAAGACCAAGGACGACACAAGGTGCTGTCCCGAAGGACTTTACCAGGCCGGGGAGAGGCTTAGGAGGTGCCAGGAGGCGAAGCCTCCATCACCGGACACCAGGGGAGCCGATCCTTATGGAGAACGGCGATGAGGGCCGTATTCAGTTCGGCCCGCAGCCGGATTCGATTCCGGAGACCGACATGGCTCCGAAATCTGGCGCGCAACCTCCTTCGAAAGAAGTAGGTATGCCTATTCCGCCGGTGACCCCTGTCCAACCAGGGGCACTGGATAATCTGCTGGAAGCGCTGCAAGGCGCTTCCATTGTGGATGAGCACTGTGTTCTTATGGGCACGATAATTAAAAGGGTTCAGTTCGCCAAGAGAAGACTAACCGAAGCCTGCAGCAGCCTGCTGACAGGTTTTGAGGTAAGTGACACGAAAAGAGAAAATCCCAATATAGACAGTAGCCCATGAGACACTATCCGGTCTTTGGAAAGAAAAAGCCGGACAGAGGATCAATCCTTTATTGCAGGAAACTAACCGAATTTGTCTGATATGAATACGCAGGCAGCTGGCCGCGGCTTCAATACTGCCGAAGTCTCCGAACTGAAGCAAAGACTGGAGCAGGCGAAGAGGAGCTCGGCCAGGTGAGGAGGCAACTCCAGGAGAATCAAGGTATGTAATAACCCGTGATATATTCGAAAATAGTAAAATAATATATATTGACCGAAGGGTCATGATATGTATAGGAGCAACGACCGAGGTCGAGGCCCTGAAGAAGGCCCTGGCCGAAGCCGAGGGGAAAGCTGTCAAGGAACAGGCCGCCTGTAAGAAGCTCATGGCCCGGGTCAACAAGGTCGAGCAAGAGCTCCAGGACGCTGTGTGGAAGTGCGAAACCTTGGAGCGCGATGTGTCGGCTCGAGAGACCGAACTCGCCAGGGCTCGTCAGAGTACGGAGACGGCCCGGAATGAGGCCCAGGGCGCCCTCCAAGAGATCCAGGAGGCCAAGAAGATCGCGGCGGGTAAGGCATTCAGTATGCAAAGCAAATAAGGAGGAAGTATCTTTTACTAACCCGGATTCGGAGTTCTCCAGGGGCTTTTGCTGATCTGCCAAGCAGTGTGTCCAACGCCGCAGAGTTCTTCCGGGCCGAAGAAGGGAGCTCCACGAAGAAGCTGTTCTGGTCGCAACATCTTGCGCCAGAACATCCGGTGCCCTTCAGCGATCAGCTAAAGCAGCTGGTCGAGCTTCATAGGGTGGCCGAACTAGCCATGAAGGATTTAATAATCCGGCTGTGGCCAGCCGAGGCTATACCCAACAGTTACTTTGGCCTCGTGAAGCGGCTGGTGGATGCCTATCCTCGGCTGGACGCCGTCAAGCGGTTCGTCTGCATCGAGGGCACGCGCCTGTCCTTCTCCTATGTCAAGGTGTGGTGGGCGAAGATGGACGCCGTCAAGCTAGCGACCGAAGGGCCGCCCGAGGGCAAGGAGCACCCACTACAAAAAAATACACTCCCGTGATGATACGTGTTTGTCACAGTAGGTCACGTTTTTTGTCATGCATGTACATCCATGACAATTTTATGACAGAATCAAGATAGTCATACCTGTGCTGTCGTAGAAGTTTTCCATGACATTACCAAAATTATCATCATGGAAGTGTCCACTTCCATGGCGATAAATCACGCGTCTTCGTCAAGGGTGACCGACACGTGGCATCCACCGTAACGGAACGCCGTTAAGCTATCGGGTCCGGTTTTGGATCCGATAACCCGCTAACTGCCCCGACCAATGGGGATTTTCCACGTGTAAAATCATCATTGGCTGGAGGAAACACGTGTCGGCTCAACGTTGGGACAGATGTCATCCACTCATTGGACCGAAGGCGCCTATGATACGTCGACACGTGGCACAGCCAAACAAAGGCCCATTCCTGTGAAAAGGCCGGCCCATTTGACTTGGTCAAAAGGTGGCGGGCCGGCCCACGGAAAGCCTGTTAACAGCCTGTTCGCATATAGCCCATTTACAGCCCGCTAACCTAGGGCCCGTTACGACCTATCCGAATTAGGCCCAGTAGCGTCATCTGGGCCGTCCAATATGATTCCAGCCCATTTTAAGTTCCGGCCCATGTATGGCCCATGACGTCTTTCGGCCCATATGAGGCCCTTTGGAACTCTTGGCCCATTAATGGCCCGTGGTGAAACTGGCCCATAATGAACAGTGTATCACTTTATACCCATTATCAGCCCATTAATCCATTGGGCCGTTTGCAGCCCATGTTATCTTTCGGCCTTCTCAGGGCCCATTTATTCTTGGGCTCATTTCCAGCATTCGGTTACTTACGGCCCGTTACTGCCATGTTCTGCTTGTGGGCCAAATTCAGCCCGTGGTTACAGTCGGCCCGTTTGTGGCTCGTTAATACGTTGGGCCATTTTCATAGCGTCATCAAATACAGCCTATTAACGACGGCCCGTTATGGTCGGCCCATGAACGGATGACTCCAACTCTAGCCCGTTTACGACCATAATGCGGTCTGTTTTTGGCCCATGTTTGGCCAATCGATCATACGGCCCGTCTAAGGCCCATTGATGATACGGCCCGTAGAAGGCCCATTGTTTCTACGGCCCGTAGAAGGCCCATTGTTTCTACGGACCATAGAAGGCCCATTGTTTCTACGGCCCGTAGGAAGCCAAGTATCACTACAGTAAATATGTAGCCCATAGCCTGCTAAAGGCGGGAAACTACTATAGGTTTAGACTTGCTAATGGCCCAAGATGATTATAGTCCCACGTTTTGGCCCATATGAGTAACGGGCCGGCCTAAAGACAGACAACACTGAGATCCAATGAATCTTCCGGCCTAAATTACAACATACCGACCAAAGAATAAACCTAGTCGATACAACAAAGAAATCACGGCATATTACATCCGCTGGGAATCAAAGTTCGCTACCGGTGATAATAAAGCGCAACATGACCGCGGATTACATACACTGGGCATCAAAGGTCGCCACCAGTGCATATAAACGCGCCGACAAAAGAATATACAAAACTAAGAGCACTTGAAGGCACTAGACACTGCAAGCTCGGGCCCATAAGCAGCCGAACAAGCTGATGAGACCTCGGTTGTGTCAATGATAGATGCTTCATCCCTAGCTGTATGGCACCATAGTGCATAAGGCAGTCCCCCGACATCTTCATTACATCTTTGACTTCAAGTCGGAGCTGAGTGAAGCAAGCCTTTCCGCTTTAAGTTGAGGCGAAGAAGTCGAATCGACCGAGGCGAAAGGATCGCAGAGAGGTTGTCTCACACCTGCTGGTGAGTAGCTTCAACTCACTGTCTTCATCAAGACAGGACCTTGGGGTCATCTCGCTGTCCTCAAGATGGTTTAGCTCACTATCTTTCCTAAAGTTCTTCCTGGCATAAGAGATACGACTCTGAAAGAGAAACAAGGAGACACAGGTTTCACAATTATATAAGCAAATAAATGGATCTGTTCTGCATAAGAACATGTTTTTACAACTACAATTTAAAACGGGTAGTTGTTGCAAACATCCAATCAGATGTAAACAGTAGTGGAGGAAATGATGCCTATCCAAATATATGCTAGAACAAAGTTTGAAGGCTTGAGAAGGATGAACTTATATTACATGTTAACACGGGCTGGACGAATCCCTTCTCCATGTTGATGGAAAGATAATTCAATAAATTCCCCAAAGAAAATTCTTTATAAGCGTTGCCATTATTCTACATTTTGCAAAGAGTAAATATAGATGAAATAATATTGGAAGAAATAGAGGATAATGAAGCTCAGGTGCAGACTGATGATACATAATCAAATAGCAATTAATTAAGTACAACGTTACAAGGCAAAAGGTACTGACAAGAGGAATGCAGACATTAACGTGTGAAGTGGCATTGGCTTTATTCAACATTTTGGTAGCGTAAATGTAGATATGATAATTTGGAGAAAGTGGAGGGCAGGGTAGATAAGATGTAGAGTAATGCTAGACAATCAAGTATCTCGCGATGCATGTATAGTAATACCACCACCGTCCGTTATTAGTTGTCGCTCAAATGGATGTATCTAGCACTATTAAGTTCTAAATACATCCAATTGATCAACAATTAATTCGATACAGAGGGAGTACATGACAACAGGTACTTACATGAGCAAGCCAAAACTTCATAACCATTGTGTTAATTCTACATTTATCTAAGAGTAAATATAGATCTTATAATTTCAAGCAAAGGGAGGATAAAGAAGCGAACATTTACAGTGATGCTACATAATTGAACAGAAATGAGTGTAAGTATGCTGACAAAGGGCAAGAGGTACTGACAAGAGCAATGCAGAGCCCAGTATTGTCGTGAGATCCTATGATCCTTTGAGCAAGGAGATTCATCTGAAATTAGTTTTCATACAAGAGAGAAGGTAAGGCACATGTAGAAATTTAGGAGTTCAAATTTTGAATTGATATCATAGGCAGTACCTGACGCTGGGCTGTCAGCAGTTCTAATAGGGGTTTGGCCACTGGAGTAGGGGTAAAGTCTGTTACAGTTGGGCATGTGTTTTCCGTGGCTGCTGATCTATCGATTTAACAGGTATCACTACCTTTTCCAAATACCTAGTTTGTACTCCTTGAGGATCTGCAATCACCCTCTTCCTTTTGGACATCTATTACGAAAGAACAACATTTGACTGGAAAAACATAGTATGACGACACATGGAATAGGTACATAAAATGGATAGGTATGGCATATACTCATATATGATGCTTAAACTAAGCGAGATCTTTGTAACAAAGTAGAAGTAATGCAAGAGGTCAGATGCAAAATATGTGCGACCAATACAACCTTGCAAAGTTAGAGCATGCACCTTGATGGGTGAATAAGATAGGCCATCCTCCACCATGCCAAATTTGTTAGCTAGTGGATTGTTCCGCAATATTCCTCTCATGCATCCATTCTCATATTCATTTGATAATGTTCAATACCTGACATGCATGAAAACATAAAAACAAGTGAGATTATCTTTGTAATGCAGAAGTGATTCTAATCCAATACTTCCTCCCTGTAAATCCCTTTGTGCTATCTCTGCAATTCTTCTAAGAGGTGCCATATGCATGCTATAATTTGGTGTGTGCATTAATATAATGTGGCGTACTACTCAGAATATGAGAGCTCCAGAAGTGATGATACTTCACAGATGACAGCTTCAACATATAGTAAAGAAGAAAAAGTCGGCCTGAGCTGGCAGACTAAAAATATACTAAGGGAGAATAACTCGACCTGACCAGTCGACCGCAAGAGAAGAGGATCATCTTAAAGAACAGCAGAAGAGCAAGCCGATTGAAGATATTACAAGTCCTTCTATACAATGTCGGTTGGCCACCCATGATGAACCAGAGCGCAAAGAGAAATACTATTCCTTCCGGTCTCTCCATATGTGGCTCACATGCATTTCAAAACTAAAGTAGGAACATTTAGCTGACCAATTAAACATCTCTCAGTTTTACTAATATCAGCATAATATCATATTTGAATTTGTACAACTAAGCTTGTTTAGCTCGATGGGTGGAGCAGTGCTATTACAACATGAACCACGTAGGCTGATCGTGGTCATCATAAAATTGGGAAACCGTAAGCATGATGAGTATAGTGTTGACCGTGGCAGTGGGATGGCAGATCTGAAGCTGCAAACCGCGCAAAGGGTAGTTAGCAGCGATATTTGCTTTGAAATAACAACTAAGATTTGGTATGGAAAAGAAAGTAGAGTCAACAAGTGACAAAGAAATGCAATTCTGCCGTCTCTCTATATGTCGTGACATGCATTTGGAAACTTAAGTGGGACCTTTAGCTAACCAATTAAATGTGTCTGTTAACTAATATCAGTATCATATCACAATCATATTTGAACAACTAAGCTTTGGAATTTTGAGTGTTGTGTTGTTTAGCTTGAAGGGTGGAGTAATGCTAGTATGATAGAAAGCACCTACGCAGATCATAGTAGAGTAGATAAAAGGGGAAAACCCTAAGCATCAAGAGTAAAATCAGGAAAGTGGAACTAGCTGGACCAGTGGGTGGCGCACATGCTTTTCGAAACGAATATAGGAACATTAGGTGACCAATTAAACGTTCTCTGTTTTAGTAATATGAGCATCATATCAGATTTGTATTTCAACACGTAAGCTTTGGAATTATGAGTGACATGTTGTTTCGCTTGATGGGTTGAGGTCTTGAGGAGCAGTGCTAGCACGACACAAAGTAGTGAAGCACCTACGATGATGGTAGTGAATATAAAGGGGGGAAACCATAAGCTTTACGAGTATAGTGACCGTGACATGGTGTAGCGACCCGACTTGGTAAGAGTCGAAGTCTCTGTGCTTACCGTGCTAGTCCCTGGATCGACTTGCTAGCACACATAGTACTCGATGAAATAACAGAAATAACACACATCTCTTTATTACATCGATAATCCAGGAGCAATACATTTATTACAAAATAGGGCATAGAGCCAATAAACAAATACTGCAGAAGCAAAGTAGTAATTGAGTCCAACTCCACGAGCAACGTTGAGTGTAGAACATCGACCTATCGCACCTTAATCCTCGTCGGATATATCTGCAACGTGTTAAGTTGCAGCCATATAGGTCAGTACATTGAATGTACTGGCAAGTCACATCATAAGTGTAAAGAACCTAATTGTACATGCAATTTGGCTGGTGGAAAGCTCTAAGCTTGGTTTTTGCATAAAGCTAGTTTTTCCCTATTAGAAAAGATGTTATTCTACTACTACACATTTGCATAGGATGAGTTGGCAAACCCAACTCCATCCGCTTCCAAGTTTCATTTAAATCCCAACTGTTTAATTAAAGGTGAGGAGATCTCCGGCATTTCCACTACTAGATGCTCAACTTGTCCGTAATCGGGACACGGCTAATCGATTAGGTTTCAACACTCTGCAGAGGTTAGCACTTTTCCCCACAAGACTCGACCACCTCCATGATCGGAAGATCGAGACATAGTCTTTCAAAAATGTTCCCCCTTAACCCACGGATAGGCCGGTACACCTACATCATTCTACATCTGCTAGCCCATCCCGGAAGGGGTCACACTAACTACTCAACTAAGCCAGAGCCCATATTGGCTTGTGGCTGCACACGCAAGCTTCTAGACATGAGAATACGATTGATCTCTTTGAGCCTGAGCGGACGGTCCACTAGTGGTGCACCACCATGGATTTCCCATGCGTGCCCCACTATACTTCGCCACCATTCCAACAAGTTTCCGCCCAGGTAGTTCATTAATTATCTTAGGTCCTATTTACTACATTGTCACTCATACTTTACAATGATCACTCCCCAATCTACGTCTACTTAGCGAAGCAACATAATGTAAAACAATGGCGACAATGTTATAAGGTTCAGACCTACCTCAATGAACTACTGGGTGAAAAACATAGTCATGCGGCATCAATTTCTATCATGCAGTCCTACTGCAAAGAACTACGTGCATAATAAAAACATAGGTAATGAAATATGATCAAGAAGCAACTTGCCTTGGTACTGCTGGTTGAATTCTAAAGACTGATAATATTCTGCTTCGCACTCCGGGCAATCTACCGCAAAGAAGGTAAACAAACATAAGCAAACATTCTAGAGAACCAGAAAGAACATGCAAAGCAGAAGTCTCGGAAAAAAAAACCAAATGAACAAACATCACACTTAACTAGCATGAAAATTTTCTAGGTGCAAAACGCATAGGCACATGGCTCAAGAAGTGATGTGAACTATAGTGCATACTATGCATACTAGTAAAATATTAATAGGCAGATTCTATTGTGTGAAAATTATTGTGACAAAGTTCCAGGTGATAGGGTTTGTCTACTGTGACAAAGTGCAAAAAGAATCAACTTAATCGGAGCTACGGTTTGAGAGATATGGCCATTTGAAGTTTGAATTCAAATCCGAATAAATTCAAATTTGAATCTGACAAAAGGTTGCAAAAAGGATACCACTGGATAGATCTAAACAATACGAAGAATTTGCCGCTGGTTTCATCGAGTTTGGATCTACGGTTAAAAAGTTATGGCTAATCTAAGATTAGGGACTAACCTGTGATTCTAGGGACTAAGCAGTGAAACAAAAAATTAAATTTACTACATGCAGGCCCCTGGCCACGTGGCGGGCTGCGGGTGGCTGGCAGCGTTCGCTGCGGAAGCGTACACGGCGAACGACCGCTACTTAAGTAAACGGCTACCACGGCTAGAAAAAAAAACTAAAACCGAGATCGGTTTATCTAAACTAATCGGTTTAATCTAAACCGGATGAACCGAAAAAAAAACACTAAACTAAACCGATATAGAAAAACAAAAAATAAAAATAAAACTAAACGAACAGCGAGCGGGCGGTTCGCTCACCTCGACGACGACAACAGCGGCGCCGGAGTCGGGCGGTGATGGGGCGGCGGGTCCTGGCGGCAGCGGAGGTGTCGGGGAGGACGGGCGCGGCGGGGGCGGTCCGGTGGTGGGGTCGGTGGTGGTCGGGGCGCCCGGGGCAGCGAGGTAGAGGGCGGCGGCTCGGGCGCTCCGGCGAGGACGCAGGTCGTCGGGGCGGCGGTTCCGGCGTGACCTAGGCGGCAAAAACATGTCAACAAGATGCGCCTCAGCGAGTAATGAAGTTTGACAGAAACAAAGTGAAGGTAGGGGAGTCTACGGCGACAGAAAACTCCGGCGAGATACTCCGGCTCCGGCGAGATCCAACACGGCAGTGCGGTGGTTGCGAGGAGCGAGGGACGACGTGGAGTGGCAGAATGGAGAGAGGGGGTCGAGGGCTTCTTATAGGCGCGGAGTGAGGGCTCGGGAGCGAGGGATAAGCTCTATCCCTAGAGCTTCGGCCGGCGGGTTCGGGTGTGTGCGTGTGCGTGCTTATCCAGCGGGGTCTGCGGGAGGTTAGGGACGACTGGGAGCGGGTCCCACCTGGAAGCGGCGGCAGCAGTTAGCGAGCGGAGGGAGGTGCGAGCGGTCGACCGGGCGGAAGGCTTGGGCGCGCGTGCGCTGGCCTTGGGCCAAATGGCCGGTGGGCTGGCTGGCTCAAGCGGGCTGGCTCTCGGGCCGAGCTGGCCACGTCCAGGTTTGTGTGTGTGCGTTTTTTAAACACGAACACTAAAGTGGCCCTAAATAATTCAAATGAATTAATAAAATACCACAATAATTTCTAAAATAACTATACAATATTTAGAACCTAATGAACATTACTTAAGCACGTAACATTTTAAAATATTTTCCTAATGTAATTAATGCACTTTTTGCAAATAAACCAAATACCAATAAACTCCAAAACTTCAAATAATATTCAAAATAAAATTTCCCACTCTTTTATATTTTGAGGAAGTCATCTTATCCCCTCTCATTTGTTTTTTTCCCGAGTGGAAAAAAATATTATTTGAATATTTAAAAAAAACTCCAAAATGCAAAGAAATATGATATGCATTGAATGATTCTATTAACATCCAAATTTAATAAAAATTGGGATGTTACAAACCTACCCCCCTTAAGATGAATCTCGTCCTCGAGATTCGGGTTGGCCAGCAAAAAGGTGTGGATGGTCTTGTCTAAGATCTTCCTCTCGTTCCCAAGTGGCTTCCTCCTCGGTGTGGTGACTCCACTGAACCTTGCAGAACCTGATGATCTTGGTACGAGTGATTCTCTCGGCAGTCTCAAGAATCTTAACCGGCTTCTCCTCATAAGTCAGATCGCTCTCCAGCTGAATTGCCTCGAGTGGCATCAGATCTCTCAAAGGAATATCTGCCATCTCGCATGACACTTCTTCACCGGGAAACATGAAACACATCCTGAACTCCCGACAAAGCCTCTGTAATTCCAACTGGTATGCAACCTCTCCTCTACGTTCCGAACTCAGATGGTCCCACAAATCGTGGTGCTAACTTTCCTTTGACTCCAAATCTCTTAATACCTCGAAGTGGAGACACTCAAGATATGCTCTATCTCCCACTTCATAGATCACTTCCTTGCGTTTAGCATCGGCATAACTTTTACGCCTTGATTGAGCTATCTTAAGTCCATCACGAATCAACTTGACCTTCTCCTCGTAATCCTCGATCAAATCAGGCCCAAACAATTTATGCGATCTCCAACTCCATTCCACATCAAAGGTGTCCTGCATTTCCTTCCATACAATGCCTCGAAGGGGCCATCTGCAAACCGGCTTGATAGCCGTTGTTGTACGAGAACTCTGCGTGGGGTAAGTTATCATCCCAACTAGACCCATAGTCTAGCGCACAAGCTCTCAACATGTCCTCCAGAATCTGATTGACTCTCTCTGTCTGCCCATCAGTCTGCGGATGGAAGGTTGTACTGAACTCTAGCCTGGTACCCAAAGTTTCGTGTAATCGCTTCCAAAACTTTGAGGTAAACTCGTTCCTCTATCCGACACGATGCTCCTCGGAACTCCATGCGCACATACGATCCTGGTCATATATATCTTTGCCAGCTTAGCACTTGTATAGGTGGTCTTCACTGGAATGAAGTGAGCAACCTTAGTCAAAAGATCCACTATCACCCAAATGGAATCATAACCTGAACGGGTCCTGGGTAACCCCGTGATAAAGTCCATACCAAGTTTATCCCATTTCCAATCAGGTATCGGCAACGGCTAAAGTAAACCTGCTGGTTTCTGATGCTCCGCCTTTACTCTCTGACATACATCACCTATTGCCACATACTCGGCAATCTCTCTCTTCATACCGGCCCACCAAAAACTTTCCTTCAAGTCCAAATACATCTTGGTGTTGCCTGGGTGTATCGAATATGGTGAGTCATGAGCCTCCTGAAGAATCAACTTCCTGATCTCAGGATCATTGGGTACACAAATCCGTTGTTCAAAGCATATGGTTCCATTTTCATCCTCACGGAATCCTTTTGCTTTCCCTTTGCTCATCATTTCCTTTATCTCAGCAGTACCTTGGTCCAACTTCTAGGCTTCTCTGATTCTTCCCAACAAGGTGGACTTTACCTCGAGTGCGGCAACATAACCTCTTGGAACTATTTCCAACTGAAGGTCTCTAAGCTCATCACATAACTCCTGAGGTAAACCTCCTGCTGTAAGGGTATTAACATAACTCTTATGGCTCAAAGCATCCGCCACAACATTGGCTTTTCCTGGATGATAATGCAGACTCATGTCATAATCCTTTGTAAGTTCCAACCATCTCCTTTGCCTGAGATTCAACTCCTTCTGCGTGAAAATGTACTTCAAACTCTTGTGATCCGTGTAAACATCACAACGATTCCCAATAAGATAGTGTCTCCATGTCTTGAGTGCATGCACTACGGCTGCTAACTCCAAATCATGCGTGGCATAGTTCAACTCATGAGGTCGAAGCTGTCGTGAAGCATAAGCTACAACCTTTCCCTCCTGCATAAGAACACCTCCAAGTCCCTGACGTGAAGCATCACAATAAACCTGAAAGTCCTTGTGTACGTCAGGCAGGATTAGCACTGGGGCTGTAACCAAACGCTTCTTCAACTCTTGAAAGCTGGCTTCACACTCTTCAGTCCAAACGAACCTGGTGTCCTTCTTCAACAACGCTGTCATGGGCCTTGCAATCTTGGAGAAATTTTCAATAAATCTCCGGTAATATCCAGCAAGTCCAAGGAAACTGCGAATCTCGCCGACTGTGGTGGGCGCATTACATTCTGTGACTAACTCTACCTTGGTAGGGTCCACTGCAATCCCTTCACCTGACACAACATGTCCAAGGAATCCGACTTCCTTGAGCCAAAACTCACACTTGCTGAACTTGGCATAAAGTTGATGTTCTCTGAGCTTCTCCAAAACCAAGCGCAGATGTTCAGCGTGTTCCTCCTCATTCTTGGAGAAAACCAATATGTCATCAATGAATACCACAACAAACTTATCCAAGAACTCCATGAACACCTTGTTCATCATGGTCATAAAATAGGCAGGGCATTAGTCAAACCAAAGGACATGATCAGATACTCATAAAGCCCATACCTTGTGGTAAAAGCGGTCTTGGGTATATCCTTCTCACGGATCTTCAATTGGTGATAACCCGATCAAGATCGATCTTGGAGAAAACACTAGCTCCTTCTAGCTAGTCAAACAAGTCATTGATCATCGGTAGGGGATACTTGTTCTTGATGGTCACCTCGTTCAAAGAGCGTAATCCACACACATCCTCAAGGTTCCATCCTTCTTCTCCACTAAAAGTCTTTGGGGCTCCCCAAGGTGATGAACTCGGCGAATATACCCTTTCTCTAGCAACTCCTTAATCTGTTTCTTGACTTCCTCTAAATCATTAGCGGGCATCCGATCGGCCTCTTGGAGATAGGTCCTGCACAGCAGCAACTCAATCAAAACTCAATCTCCGATCTGGCGGCATACCCAGAACTCCTCCGAAATACATCGGGATAATCCTTCACCACGGTACTTCTTCCCGGACAACTCCCGTAAGAGAGTTCACCGAGTCCTCTTAGGCTTAAGCACGGATACATACTTGATCCTCTTCTTCTCCGGGTGGTGAGAAAATCGATCTACTAGCACAATCAATGTTTCCCTCATACTTGGACATCCAATCCATCCCTAGGATTACATCCAACCCTTGTGACTCTAGTATGATCATATCTGTGGGAAAAATATGTCCACCTATGTTCAAAGGCAACTGGAAACATCCCTGACTAGCCATAGACTCGGCTCCTGGGGAACTCACTAGAATGGGTGACTTAAGAGCTACGGTAGGCAACTTATGTTTATCCACGAATCCCCTTGATATGAATGAATGCGATGCACCAGTGTCAAAAAGAATGAGTGCTGGAAATGAATTAACCAAGAACTTACCAATCACTGCGTCAGGCTGCTCATAGACCTCTTCCACATTGACATGATTCACATGCCCCTTAGTGAAAGGATTAGGTTTCTTGCCTCCATAATTCCCATTTCCATTCCCATTCTGCTGCTCGGGACACTCATTGGAGTAGTGCCCTCTCTTCTTGCATTTGAAGCAAGTGATGTGACTCAGATCCTTCTTCATTGGTGTAGAAGAGTTGAAATGCTGCTGATTGCCATTCCCTCCATTGCCATTGCCATTGCCATGCTTGTGACCATGGTGGTTGGGTCCATTTCCCCCATGCTGAATGTGACCTCCATGGTTATGATGATTCCCTCCAAACTTGCTAGTGCCTGATCCAGAACTTCCTGAGTACGGGCTGTAGCGGGTTTCGCTGAGCTCGAGTTATACTTCCCATGACCGTACTTCCTCTTACGATTCTCCATCTGCTGGTGCTTGCCTTCGAGAATGGTAGCCTTATCAACCAACTCCTGATAGTTCGCAAAGGTCGCCACAGTCAACTGAACTCCCAACTCATCGTTCAGTCCCTCCAGAAACTTCTCCTGTTTGGCTGCATCAGTGGCCACGTCTTCTGGGGCATAACGGGCCAACTTACTGAACTCATCAACATACTGAGATACCGTGCGTCCTCCCTGGCACAAGCTGCGGAACTCCTTCTTCTTCAGACTCATGGCTCCTGCTGAGACATGAGCAGTGCGGAACACCTGCTGGAACTGAGTCCAAGTCACACTCTCCAAGGGGTATGTGGTGGTGTAGTTCTCCCACCAAGCAGCGGCCGGGCCATCCAAATGATGGGCGGCAAACTTCACCTTCTCAAATCATTGCATCCTGCCGTGGCTAGCTCCTTCCTATCTTGCGGAGCCACATCTGCGACGATCGGCTCCGTCTTCTTTGGAGAACAGGGTGGGTTCAGCCTCGAAAACAGGTAAGACTGCAGCTGGGGGGTGGCGGCGGTGGGTTGTTGTTGTGGTGGTTACGGTTCGGTTACGAATGAGCATTTGCATAAGAGCATTCTGCTGTTGGATCAATCGCGTGAGCTCCGGCGGAAAGTTGAGCCCGGGGTCACGTCTTGGAGGCATCTGATGGGTTTAGAGTGGATGAGAAGTTAGAATAGAATAAGGCCTAGTGAGTAAAATCACACTACCCATATGCACATGATAGTAATAAAACTTCAAATCACTCCAATTCAATTTCAATCAAGAGGTCCACAAGAACAATCAAACCTAAGGTAAGCCATGTCACAAGATTTGACAAGGTCTCACAAATGAGATAAAACTAATCGGATAACGAAATCGAATTTCTAACTCTCATGGTGGTATAAAATCTAACTCTCATCGGATGAGGACCAGTCAACCATGTGGACATCAGGTGTCCTTGCATCACTTTATCGTGTCGTCATCTCCAAGCACATCATCCTGGTCCTTGTCCGGCTGATGAAATCTCCATAAGAGTGATCCTCCTGGATGTTTTCTCCCTCATCCAGCTTCTCCTCGGCCTCCTCAAGCTCAAGCTTCAGGTCGTCGATCTTCTCCTGCAGTGCGTCCAGCTCTCCCTCGTGCTTGATGCGAGCGTCTTGGAGTTCCTCCTCGAGATCGGCCTTGCGGGTCATGAGGTTCTTGATGACGATCATGTTGTCAGACAACTCCAGCTCCATCATACGAATGTGATCCTCCATGTCCTGGATATGGGATGATATCGTCTCGTCCTCCAGGGTACGCACCACATCTCCATTTGCGTCGCGGCGTCCGTACATCACGAAGGAGGACCTCTTGAGGTCTTTGTCATACTCCTCCCGAATGCGTCCGAGAGAAATGTGAGCAGCGATGCCCCTGCCCAAGCCCCATGTTGCAGTATCCACATGGAAATCAATGGGCTTGGTGCGGTTTTCGAGGATGCGTCCGGGGATATGGGCATCGATCCTCCAACGTGTCTCCTCGGGCAAGGTGGCGGTGAAGGTTCAAGTAAAGGTGGGAAGCCCAATCTTCAGGTGCTTCACGATCTTCATCAGCTGCCGTCCAAAGGGCATGGTCTCATCGGGCTGCTCGAACACGACAATGGCGGATTTACATCTACATTTTGAAAGAGGGAAGAAATTAGTATCAAGTAAAGGCGGTACAAGACCAAAGGATATATAGGGAAAGTGAAAATAAAGTTTTTATCCTATGGCTTTTCCATTTTCTAGGGTCGCGTCCTCACACCAACGTGTGCTCTGATACCATCTTGTAGCGACCCGACTTGGTAAGAGTCGAAGTCTCTATGCTTACCGTGCTAGTCCCTGGATCGACTTGCTAGCACACACAGTACTCGATGAAATAACAGAAATAACACACATCTCTTTATTACATCGATAATCCAGGAGCAATACATTTATTACAAAATAGGGCATAGAGCCAATAAACAAATACTGCGGAAGCAAAGTAGTAATTGAGTCCAACTCCACGAGCAAGGTTGAGTGTAGAACATCGACCTATCGCACCTTAATCCTCGTCGGATATATCTGCAACGTGATAAGTTGCAGCCATATAGGTCAGTACATTGAATGTACTGGCAAGTCACATCATAAGTGTAAAGAACCTAATTGTACATGCAATTTGGCTGGTGGAAAGCTCTAAGCTTGGTTTTTGCATAAAGCTAGTTTTTCCCTATTAGAAAAGATGTTATTCTACTACTACACATTTGCATAGGATGAGTTGGCAAACCCAACTCCATCCGCTTCCAAGTTTCATTTAAATCCAACTGTTTAATTAAAGGTGAGGAGATCTCCCGGCATTTCCACTACTAGATGCTCAACTTGTCCGTAATTGGGGACACGGCTAATCGATTAGGTTTTAACACTCTGCAGAGGTTGCGCACTTTTCCCCACAAGACTCGACCACCTCCATGATCGGAAGATCGAGACATAGTCTTTGAAAATGTTCCCCTTAACCCACGGATAGGCGGTACACCTACATCATTCTACATCTGCTAGCCCATCCCTAAGGGGTCACACTAACTACTCAACTAAGCGAGCCCATATTGGCTTGTGGCTGCACACGTAAGCTTCTAGACATGAGAATACGATTGATCTCTTTGAGCTGAGCGGACGGTCCACTAGTGGTGCACCACCAAGGATTTCCCATGCGTGCTAATCGCATTTCGCCACCATTCAACAAGTTTCCGCCCGGGTAGTTCATTAATTATATTAGGTCCTATTTACTACATTGTCACTCATACTTTACAATGATCACTCCCCAATCTACGTCTACTTAGCGAAGCAACATAATGTAAAACGATGGCGACAATGTTATAAGGTTCAGACCTACCTCAATGAACTACTGGGTGAAAAACATATTCATGCGGCATCAATTTCTATCATGCAGTACTACTGCAAAGAACTACGTGCATAATAAAAACATAGGTAATGAAATATGATCAAGAAGCAACTTGCCTTGGTACTGCTAGTTGAATTCTAAAGACTGATAATATTCTGCTTCGCACTCCGGGCAATCTACCGCAAAGAAGGTAAACAAACATAAGCAAACATTCTAGAGAACCAGAAAGAACATGCAAAGCAGAAGTCTCGGAAAAAAAAACCAAATGAACAAACATCACACTTAACTAGCATGAAAATTTTCTAGGTGCAAAACGCATAGGCACATGGCTCAAGAAGTGATGTGAACTATAGTGCATACTATGCATACTAGTAAAATATTAATAGGCAGATTCTATTGTGTGAAAATTATTGTGACAAAGTTCCAGGTGATAGGGTTTGTCTACTGTGACAAAGTGCAAAAAGAATCAACTTAATCGGAGCTACGGTTTGAGAGATATGGCCATTTGAAGTTTGAATTCAAATCTGAATAAATTCAAATTTGAATCTGACAAAAGTTTGCAAAAAGGATACCACTGGATAGATCTAAACAATACGAAGAATTTGCCGCTGGTTTCATCGAGTTTGGATCTATGGTTTCATTGAGTTTGGATCTACGGTTAAAAAGTTATGGCTAATCTAAGATCAGGGACTAACCTGTGATTCTAGGGACTAAGCAGTGAAACAAAAAATTAAATTTACTACATGCAGGCCCCTGGCCACGTGGCGGGCTGCGGGTGGCTGGCAGCGTTAAGCTGCTTGAGCGTACAATGACACCGCTACTTAAGTAAACGCTACAGCGGCTAGAAAAAAACTAAAACCGAGATCGGTTTATCTAAACTAATCGGTTTAATCTAAACCGGATGAACCAAAAAAAACACTAAACTAAACCGATCTAGAAAAACAAAAAATAAAAATAAAACTAAAGGAACAGCAAGCGAGCGGTTCGCTCACCTCGACGACGACGACGACAGCGGCGCCGGAGTCGGGCGGTGATGGGGCGGCGGGTCCTGGCGGCAGCGGAGGTGTCGGGAGGACGGGCGCGGCGGGCGGTCCGGTGGTGGGGTCGGTGGTGGTCGGCGCCGGGCAGCGAGGTAGAGGGCGGCGACTCCGGCGCTCCGGCGAGGACGCAGGTCGTTGGGGCGGCGGTTCCGGCGAGACCTAGGCGGCAAAAACATGTCAACAAGATGCGCCTCGACGAGTAATGAAGTTTGACAGAAACAAAGTGAAGGTAGGGGAGTCTACGGCGACAGGAAACTCCGGTGAGATACTCCGGCTCCGGCGAGATCCAACGCGGCAGTGCGGTGGTTGCGAGGAGCGAGGGACGACGTGGAGTGGCAGAATGGAGAGAGGGGTCGAGGGCTTTATAGGCGCGGAGTGAGGGCTCGGGCGAGGATAAGCTCTATCCCTAGAACTTGATCGGCGGGTTCGGTGTGTGCGTGTGCGTGCTTATCCAGCGGGGTCTGCGGGAGGTTAGGGACGACCTGGGGAGCGGGTCCCACCTGGAAGCGGCGGCAGCAGTTAGCGAGCGGAGGGAGGTGCGAGCGGTCGACCGGGCGGAAGGCTTCGGGCGCGCGTGCGCTGGCCTTGGGCCAAATGGCCGGTGGGCTGGCTGGCCTGGCACGGCTGGCTCCTGGGCCGAGCTGGCCACGGTCCAGGTTGTGTGTGTGCGTTTTTTTTTAAACACCGAACACTAAAGTGGCCCTAAATAATTCAAATGAATTAATAAAAATACCACAATAATTTCTAAAATAACTATACAATATTTAGAACCTAATGAACATTACTTAAGCACAGAACATTTTTAAAATATTTTCCTAATGTAATTAATGCACTTTTTTGCAAATAAACCAAATACCAATAAACTCCAAAACTTCAAATAATATTCAAAATAAAATTTCCCACTCTTTTATATTTTGAGGAAGTCATCTTATCCCCTCTCATTTGTTTTTTTCCCGAGTGGAAAAAATATTATTTGAATAATTTTTAAAAAAAAAACTCCAAAATGCATAGAAATATGGTATGCATTGAATGATTCTATTAACATCCAAATTTAATAAAAATTGGGATGTTGCACATGGCGATCTGAAGGTGCAAACCGGACAAAGCTACTTCGCAACCAATGTTTGCATTCAACTAGCCACTACGATTTGGTACGGACAAGAAAAGTACAGTAAACAATTTAAGATCTATTTTTTGGGTGAGATCAATAACGTAAGCACATATGGAAGAGTACCACCTCTCTTGCGACACCGTGTAGGCCCCTGCTGATACGTTGAGGGTGCTGCGGGTGCGATGGCTGTCGGCGGTGGGGAAGAAGACTTTAGATGGTAGACGGCCAGGTTGGGGGATAAATCCTGTTGCCGTGGACGAGGCGGTCGTAGGAGCGGCAACGGCAAAGTGGACGACGGCACCGATGAATCGAGATACGCGATGAAAGGATCCTGGTCCGGCGCCGTGGATGAGAGACATCCATCTCTTGCAGTGGACGAAGTGGTAGGGGTAGCGTCTCCGGCAAGGTGGAGGATGGGGTGGCGGACGGAGGAGGCTGGCCGCAGTGGGGAGGTTGTTGTGGCACCGACGGTGTATGAATGGGGAAGGAGGGGGAGGGGGATCTCAAACTTTGGGACGCGCTTGTCTGAAATGTGGGAAAGTTACGAACTTATCCGCTGTTTAAAATTTCGGACATCACGTCGGTTGGGGATAGGACGATAACGATTTCGGGCGAGGAGAGGGTGTTTTGCCGCCCACGTTTGGCGCCCACGGTGTATGAACGGGGCTGACAGGTAGGGCGGTTGTGTCACGTCTGAGGGAAGTTACACATCTGCCCTTATTTAAAATATTAGCCTACATAGATTTCGGACGAGGAGAGTTTGTTTTGCCGCCCGCCGTGGATGAATGGGGAAATGGAGGGAGAGACACATGTCTTTCGGACGAGCTTGAATCAAATGTGTTTTGCCGCCCAGGTTTGGCGTCCACCATGTCTGAATGGTCTTAGAGGCCATCGTGTCACGTCTGATTGAAGTTACTAGTCTACCCCTATCGACAGCAGTGTAAATCCGGTCGATATGGATGTCAAGTGTTAGGGGTAGACAGTAATTTTTATCTCGCAAACACTTGCTTCGAGCAGCCCACAAATGATAGTGGGTGTTTAGCCGCTTCGTTCAAAACTTGGGAGAATTAGCATTCACGTTTGCCCTGGGCCCTGGCAACTAAATCCAAATCCAATTTTTATTCGATTACAAATATCCAATAATAATTTTACATTTTGTTATTTATTTCTTCAAAACCACAACAAAGATTTATTCCACCTTTATATATGATTATGATTTAGAAATGTCGTGATCTTCAAATTCAGTAGGTTGGATACACTTTGAGTCAAACAGTTATTTCATCCAATACAATATGCACACACGAAAAACAGTTCACCTTATGTCAATCATACAAGTAGTGAGGATTACCTCGCCTAAAAAATTCGGATCATTACAACACATGGACAACATAGGGGGTCTTACAACATAATCCATTCAGAGACATGACACAACATGCAAGTACAATAATCTAATGAAAATTTCAACTTCTATCTAAAGAAGAACTGGGATTACCCTGGGTTTTAGATAGCAGAAGTAGTAGGACCTACTCTGTCTTCAAATGCAACATTCTTACTTCCTCCAATTCTTGGGTTGCTTGCATAATGCGTGCAACTAATTGCATAATTTTCAGCTTTAAGATCGAGATTACCTCATTCATGGCAGCCACACCATCTCTTTCTACCTCTGGCAGAGCCTCAAGAACTATAATACCTATGCTCAGACTGCTCTCCGGCGATGTTGCCTCTGAACTGCTACCATTTGGTAACATGGATGGCACACTGCTTCCACAAATAGATTCTGGGGTTGTACATTGTGTCCTAGTGTGAACGGCATCCTGAAAGGTTTCCGCTGGACATAAGTAAGAGATAGTTATCGCATGATCCAGGCAGTAAGCTTACATGGTAAACGACATACGAATTATCGCCGAGCATGGCAAGCTATATTTAAATGGTTCGAAGCAGCATCAGCCGAAAAGAAATTAAAATGGTAAGATAAAACTAGGGATGTAAGTGGCAAATAAACGACATCCGCCAGTCCCATCTAGTTAGTTTTTGCTAGCTCCCTGGTTCATTTTCCTCAAAAACCAAAAAATCATTTGAACTATCATACGACTAGTGAACTTTAATCGGGATTAAATGGGACCCAGTTGACATCCCTAGTTGAAAGGGAGTGTACCACCGCTATATTTGAGTTGCCAAGGCATTTAAGCAGTTGAAATAATCTGACAAAGCACTTAACAGTGTGGCCTCATATAAACTATGAAGACAATCTTGTGATGAAGTTCAGAGGAAAAGTTAAGGACTCAAATGAACTAGGCATGCATTTCTTTACGATAGTACAGCAGGCACTGCTGACATATTGGCCAACTTAGGTATAGCGTAACAAGTAACAAACAAGCATTCGAATCAAGCAATACAGCAAAGCAGAGAACTGAACTATTTGTTATTCCGTAGGATTACAGGTTGAGGGCTCAAGTCAAGAAAGCAGCCCACACACATTAAATTTCACATGTACTAAAACACACTGGCTTACCATATGTTGCTATGAAGCCTCGCTGCTGTTGCAATGTTCTTTGAAGATATCGTCAGCATCCCGTGGTTGCAAATCTACTTGTTGTAGTTTATTCTGCACCCTCTATTTAGGTAAAATTAATTTTAATCGCATGCACTGGTTCGAATTAATCATCAATGGTTCATATAAACTAATGAAAGAAGGGTGTGTGCATACACAACAATATATCTGCTTCCCTCTATTTTTATGCTTGTTCGAGGTGCCAGCCCCAAAAGAACAAATATTTTGATTGATGGGTGTCGGTGTCAAAACCGGCGGATCTCGGGTAGGGGGTCCCGAACTGTGCGTCTAGGCGGATGGTAACAGGAGACAAGGGACACGATGTTTTTACCCAGGTTCGGGCCCTCTCGATGGAGGTAATACCCTACTCCTGCTTGATTAATATTGATGATATGGGTAGTACAAGAGTAGATCTACCACGAGATCAGAGAGGCTAAACCCTAGAAGCTAGCCTATGGTATGATTGTTGTTAGTCCTACGGACTAAAACCCTTCGGTTTATATAGACACCGAATAGGGTTAGGGTTACACGAGTCGGTTACAATGGTAGGAAATCTACATATCTGATCGCCAAGCTTGCCTTCCACGCCAAGGAAAGTCCTATCCGGACACGGGACGAAGTCTTCAATCTTGTATCTTCATAGTCTAGGAGTCCGCCAAAGATGATAGTTCGCTATCCGGACACCCCTAGTCCAGACTCCTCAAGTAGCCCCTCAACCAGGCTTCAATGACGACAAGTCCGGTAGCGATATTGTCTTCGGCATTGCAAGGCGGGTTCCTCTTCCGAATACTTCATAGAAGATTTTGAACACAAGGATAGTGTCCGGCTCTGCAAAACAAGTTCCACATACCACCGTAGAGAGAATAACTTTTGCACAGATCTGCTGACGTATTCCGCGGTGTGACATCACACCACGGCCAGGCCTTCATACGAATCGTTTTTTACTGTCCCACCTCAGCGCGTTTAGCGAGGCGGTTTCCTTGTCACGTCTTATCAAAGCGTAGATCGTGCCCCCTTATTCCGGGATTCTCATCAATACGGACGTGGGTAACCCAACCGTGCCCGTTGGCACGCCAACTCTATCGAAGGCGAGTCCCAATCGACCACGGGGAGGGATCTTGGTATTCTACCTCTTTATAATGAGACCAAGGCCCTCTTCTTTTTTCCACCCTCCATCGAATTCACCTCGCGCTTCAAGTTCTAACACCCAAAGCTTCAGATTTAGGCGCTTCGGACCTTCGACGATGTCCGGCTCCGACCAGCTCGGCCGATGGATGTCTTCTTCCGTCACAGAAGAAGATGTGCTAAAGCTGCGAGACGCCTGTATCTAACCGCGAGATTTCGCATAGGCTGCCTGCTCGGGCAGGTCATTCCCACTCCCGAGCCCGGCGAGAGCGTGGTGTTCGTGTCTCACTTCCTTCGGGGTTTAGGCTTCCCGACGGACCCCTTTGTGTGGGGGCTCATGTTTTATTATGGGCTGGATTTCCATGACTTGAATCCGGAGTCCATCCTCCATATCTCGTCAATGTGAAGCCTTCCTCCATATTTACCCTCACTTTGGATTGTGGCTCAAGACCTTCAAGGTGGAGCCAAAGATGATTGAGGGGCAACAAGCAGAGTGCGGAGGGGCGGTCATAAGCAAGTGTGCTGATGCTCCGTGGCCCGAGGGCTCTTTTCAAGAGGAGCTTGGTTTGTGGCAACGGGAGTGGTTTTATATCACTACTCCCAGGGGCACCAAATGGGTGGCGCTACCCGCCTTCCACTCAGGTCCACCATAGCGGCTGGCATCATGGGTCAACCGGGGGCTCGACTGGGGGCCGTCCAAGGACGTACCGCTGTTGCAGGGCCGTATTCGAGACCTCCAAGAAAGAGAGATCAATCTGGTCGTGGCGGCGCAGGTTATGCTGATTCGGCGCTTACGCCTGCGCAAACGCCCCCTCCGTCTCTGGGAGTTTAATCCGAAGGACCACGAGCTCTCCAACATTTTATGGGTGCGACGCCCAAGGAGATGTACAAACTGTTCTTCGGATCACAAGAGAAGTGTCCGGACTTGACCGAGGACGCAGGTCTAAGCTGCAATCACCCAGATACTCAAGTAAGTAACCTCAGAATCGGACAGGCTGTTCATTCATTTATCATATATATGCCCTTTAAGGGAGCCCTTTCTTGAACAGGAGTGGATAGCCAAGGCAAAGTTGATAAGGTGTCCGGCTCCCCTCCCAGAGACCATGTCGGATCCCATGCTGACCAAGATGTTGAAGGCCGCGCCTTTTAAAGAAGGCGAAGGGGGGAGCAAGGAAGCAACTGCCTCCGCGAAGGAGGCTTTCAAGGAAGAGGGGATCAGAGATCCTCCCCTCCAAGGGGAGAAGAGGACCGCTTCCGAAGACCCGGAAGCCAAGGCCTCAAAACAGGGAAAGAAGTCTTCGTTAGAAAGTCCGGCGCCGGGAAGTACCCCAGCCGCACTATTTCCCCAAGGGGATCAGCCCTCCAGCGAGCCGTAAGTAAAAAGAAGGGGTCCTGTGAATAAAGAACATCCCTGTATTTATTTCTGAAGATAACTGAAATAGTACCTTGTAGTTCGGATCTCAGCCCTTCTCAGCAGAGCTCGTCTTCGGGGGATCTTCGTCCGGAGATGATAGAGAGCGAAACACCTCCACCTATCGCGCCTTGCGGCGGGCGGGCGACCCTGAAGTGTCGCACGGAGAGTTTCCCGAGTCCGGCGGGGCCGGACGATCCGGCGCCAACTGGCGTGCGGTCGGAGGAGCTGAAGGACCTGCTCGGGCGAGCGTATATCTCAGAAGATCACCATGCGCTAATGGCTACGGTAATTGAAAGAATTGCGTCCGCGGAGAGCGGATTGCATGAAGCCGCCAGAAGTTTACGGACGGGTTTGAGGTACGAAAAAATGATGTACCTTCCGAGCGATTCGCATATAGAATGCGCCTGTATAGATAGTAGCCCTGAGACTCGGTATGCTTTCTGGCCGACAGCGTGCGAGGATCATAATCTCGATACTAACATGTCGCCGTTCCTATGTAGGTGGCGGGCGTCCGTGGCTAGCGGATGATGAATTTGCCGAACTAAAGCGGCAACTTGACGAGGCGGATGCGGACATCGCGCTGGTCAATAAGCGGTTTGACGAGTCACAAGGTATGCGACTTCTCGCGGACACCGGTAAGGGAGCTTGACGCCCATGCCTTACTACTTGTATGCTTTGATGCAGAGCGGTGCCCTTCGCTGTGGAGAGGCTGCGGCGGAACTTGCCCGAGCTAAAGAGCAAGCCCGAAAGAGTAATGCGGATGCTTTAAAGGCGGCAAGAGCTGAAAGCGAACGGGCTGCTCATCGCCGAAGCAAAGAGGAAATGGCCGATTTGGCCTGGCTGAAGAATACTACCGACCGCTGCGAGGTTCTTGAAAAAAACGTCGAAGCGTAACAAGAGGACCTGAAAAGACCACCGCCAATCCAAGGATGCCCGTTCCGCTATGAGAGCTGCCAAGGAGGAGCTGAGTCGGGCCGGGGATATTGCGGCCGAAACCGTTTACGCTGCGGAGGAAATATACGGATCCGAAGTGTGCTCGGTTGGACAAGCTGTGGAGTTCGGAGGATGCTTATCTGGACTTAGCGGCGGCGCCGCAGACGCGATTGAGCACTTCGAGGCCGAAGGGCATGTAAGGAAGAGCTATTTTGGTCGCAATTCCATAGTCCGGGCGTCCTCTTCCGTTGACCGATCGGTTGGCGAATGGGCGAGCTGAATCGATTATCCGGACTTGCCATGAAGCATGTCATGACTCATTTGTGGCCAGGCGGACCCCAGCCGAAGAATTATTTTGGCTTAGTGCAGCAGTTCCTTGGTGCGGTACCATGTATCGACGCAATGAAGCGGTCGACGTGTATTGAGGGGGCGCGAATGGCTCTTGCCCGTGTCAAGGCATACTGGGCTGAGATGAAGGCCACCGATATTGTGTCCCCAGATTCGGACGGCAGCCGAGTACCAGTCGAGCGCTATTTTGAGGAAGTTCTTCCGGGCGCTCGTTTAATAGAGACGCAGTGCTCGAAGGATGTTATGTTTGAATGACATGTATAATTTTATGAAACAACGTCTCAATTTAATGTAAGAGCTTTTTATACTGGTGCCTTCAAGTAGCAAACTACCTCCTGTGCGGACGTTGATGTATATATGTATATAACGTAAAAGATGGCAGTCTTCGGCTTCAGCCCCCACGCACATAGTGCGGGGGTGTTTGCAAAGAAGTCGCGCTTTCACACTTAATCCAACGTCTTGGTCCTATAAAGGAGGTGGTAGCTTAGCAAACTAGGCAACCGGACTATAATGCTTTATCACTTTCACTTAGCCATAGGAGTTCGATGGTGGGGCTACTATATAGCCCCTGGGGGCACCGCACTCTCCCGAATTCGGGGTGCGTATGTGCCTGGTCCAAAAACGGTCCTTTGTTAATGCGGAGGAATTCTAAACATTCTGGTGAGTCATCGAGTGGTTGACCAGTCTCTCGCTATATCATGACAGTCAGTTTTCGGCTTTCTCTACTGAGGTGCTCGCCCGGCCGAACCGGGGCACAATCGCAGTAGTTCTCCTGGTGCCGCGTTAGCCGATAGAACGGAACATAAGGCAGCAAAACACAGGAGCCGGGCAAACCCAACATTTGACCAAAGACATGATTCGGAGCTGATGCATATAAGGCCTAACTCGAGACGCCGAACACTCCCTAAGGTATTCGGTCTTTTATAAAGCGGGCCGAACAATGCCCTTGGTAACAAGCCCCTGATGTCCAGGTACGTGCAAACTTCTGACGCGGCCGATGCCAAAATGCCAGCCTCCTCCTCGGTTATAATAAGAGACCGGGGGATGAGTAACAACAAGAGACAGTGAAAAAGGTTTACGCAAGGTCTTGATCTGAAAAGAATCCTTGCAACGGGTCCTTCTGCACGTCTGCGTCTGTGTCTCCGTTGTGCCATATCCTGGACGGGTATAGCACGGCGTTCAGCTGTAAAAGAGAGGAACTTAGTTTGAAAAAGGTCGCGCTAAAATGTAATTGGAAATAAAATAGAGTATGATTCAAAAATGAGTAAAATTGATCTTTATTGTCTCTTGTTGTACATGCGTGGAGCCCCTTGTAAGGGGGGTACGCGGCTAGTAAGCATCATGTTTATTTATGCCGGACTCGCCTAACCGTGTCCGGGGTCTGAACAACCTGCTTTAGACGCTTTTGGCCAGCAAGGCCGTATTAGTGTGAGGCTGTTAAGGCAGTCTCACATTCTTTTCTTGAGGGACACGCGCAAATTCCCTTTAATGAAATGATGCCTCGTGGACCGGGCATTTTAAGTTTAAGAGATGCATAATGCGGTATTGTGTTAAAGCGGGCGAAAGCTTCGCGTCCCAGTAGTGCTTGATGGCTACTTTTAAATGGGGCGATGTGGAAGACCAACTTTTCCCGACGGAAGTTGTCGGGTGAGCCGAACATAACTTCCAATAGTAGGGAGCCCGTACAATGGGCATATGTGCTCGCATTATTCCTTGGAAGGAAGTGTTGCTATGGCTAATCCTGTTTGGGTTTATCCCCATGTTCGGATTGTGTCCTGATATAGCAGGTTTAAATCACTGCCGCTGTCCATTAGGACTTGCGTAAATTGAAGACCGTCGATTATAGGTTCTAGTATCAAGGTAGTCCATCCTGCGTTCGGATACTTTCGAGTAGTCCCGATGGTCGAAGGTAATTGGTTTTGACAACCAGTGTTGGGACTCACTGGGTAGATTGTGCGGCGCGTAATTCAATGGGTGCCGCTCTGTTTTCCCTTTTGTTACTTGAAGTAAGTTTACTGTTTTGACCTCTTGTGGGAAATTCTTTTGTTTTCCGGGCTCGCTTGTGGTGCTCGTCATCATCCTCACTTGGTGTGTCGAGCCCTTGTGTTCGCATTGAGTCTGCCGGATCGCTTGAAGACCCAACAATATCTATGGGTATGGTTTGCAGGCTTCCCGGGAGTACTGTGGATTTGGCATATCTTGTACAAGATTTTGTTTAAGTTGGATAGCTCATCGCTATTGTCCTTAAGGGGCCGTTTTTTATTGTTTTGCCATGATCTTTTGAATCCGGCGTTGACTGCCGCGCTCTTTGGACCGTTCCCCTTAATCCGGCGCTGGTCCTTGCTGCGTCATGGTTTCCCATTTCCATCCTCGACTTCGATGTACTTGGGTCAGCTGGTATCGCATCTTGCTAGCTAGCTATCCTCTCCGCATAAAAGCGGGTCATGAGGCTTGTTAGTGCGGCCATTGTTCTTGGATTTTCCTGGCCAAGGTGTCTGGCGAGCCATTCGTCTCGGACGTTGTGTTTAAAAGCTGCTAAGGCTTCGGCGTCCGGACAGTCGACTATTTGGTTCTTTTTGGTGAGGAACCTGATCCATAATTTTCGAGCTGACTCTCCGGGCTGTTGGGTTATGTGACTTGGATCGTCTGCGTCCGGAGGTCGGACAAAGGTTCCCTGGAAATTGGCCCGAAAAGCATCCTCAAGCTCTTCCCAACTACCAATGGTGTTTTCGGGGAGGCTTTTAAGCCAATGCCGGGCTGGCCCTTTGAGCTTGAGGGGTAGGTATTTTATGGCGTGGAGATCATCTCCTCTGGCCATGTGTATGTGGAGGATATAATCCTGAATCCAGACTCCAGGGTCTGTCGTTCCGTCGTATGCCTCTATATTTACGGGCTTGAATCCCGCTGGAAATTCATGATCCAGCACCTCATCGGTGAAACATAGAGGGTGCGCGGCGCCCCTGTATTTGGGTGTGCCGTGATGTTTGAATATTTGACGTATTGTATTGCTCGCCAGAACTTGTTTCCTTGGCCCGTAGATAGATCTAACTGGGCCATCCTTTTGGTGTGAATCCTTATGCGGATCGCGTGCCAGCTTGTGTGCGGCGCCGCTTGCCGCTCTACGTTTGCCATGTGGTCGTCTATCCGACCCGGCGGCCTCTTTGTTTTTTGATCGTGGGGGCTCTACGGCCTCCTCATCAAATTCAGGCAGTAGTTTGCGCTTTGGGTAGCTCTTTGCGTGGCGGCTGTCGCCATATTTGTCTGCAGTGTTGAGTAATTTACTCCATCTTATTCGGAGGCGTCTTCCGCTGTTACGAGCCTCTGTTTGCTTTTTTTTCAAGCTACAGCGCATGGCGAGGAGCTCTTTGTGGAGGTTCTCTGATCCAATGACGTGTCCGGCGTGAGATCGTCCGGACTGTTGTCCTTGCCGGGGACGGGTTGTTTGTCCAAGTTGGCCTGTTCGGATGGTTGCTCAATGGCATGTTCATCGTCGGCCGGCTCACCCTGCTCTATGGCTGGGTGCGTGTGGCGCTATCTTTGTCGAGGTGGGGTTTTGAGCGGCGCTTACGCCGCTTTTGACCGCTTCGAGGGAATTTTCTTTCGCAGCGCCTCGTCGTTCCTCGTTATTGCTTCCCTTAGGTGTGTCCACCATATATATATATCGTAAGTTGAGGTGGGCATCCGATTGCCTGTGGGCGCTGGTTCTTAGTCGCCTCCGTGTCGCCGTCCATATCGCCGATGTCCTCGGAGTCGAAGTCGAGCATGTCTGTTAAGTCATCGACAGTGGCTACAAAGTGGGTGGCGGGTGGGTGTTGAATTTCTTCGTCGTCCGAATCCCAACCTTCCTGACCGTAGTTCGGCCAGGGCTCCCCTGACAAAGAGAGAGACTATAAGGAGTTCAGGATATCGCCACAGGGTGAGTGCTGAAAGATGTCCGCGGCGGTGAACTCCATAACCGGCGCCCGGTCGGATTCGACTAGCAGGGGCGCGGGAGGTTCGGAGTCCGGAAAGGAGTCCGGCACCTGGGAGTCACGAGCTTTGCAAAGGACAGGGATGGTGTTCGGCTCAATCGCCGTAGAGATTTCAGCCCCGAGGCGGTGTCCAACCAACCGTCTTCGATCGTGAAACCGGCTCGGATTAAGGGTCGGGCGGGCAGGTGCGGCCTCCGTGGCACTTGTTCGCGGCAGAGCTAGATCGTACCCATCGAGACAAAGGCGGCATGCTCGGCTATGGCTCGAATCCGTCGAAGATCAAGTCTCCATGGACATCGGCCGTATAGTTCAAGCTTCCAAATCTGACCTGATGGCCAGGGCGTAGCTTCGATCTGCTCCGGATGGCCTAGCGAATTGGCCCGTGGTGCAAAGCCGCCCGAATCTGAAGATCTGTCCGGGAGAAAGTCTCACACCGACTGCGTCGTTGTTGATGATTGAAGGAGCCATCGGGCCTATAGGTGACGACACAGAGGAACTCTCAATGAAAGCACCAATGTCGGTGTCAAAACTGGCGGATCTCGGGTAGGGGGTCCCGAACTGTGCGTCTAGGCGGATGGTAATAGGAGACAAGGGACACGATGTTTTTACCCAGGTTCGGGCCCTCTCGATGGAGGTAATACCCTACTCCTGCTTGATTAAAATTGATGATATGGGTAGTACAAGAGTAGATCTACCACGAGATCAGAGAGGCTAAACCCTAGAAGCTAGCCTATGGTATGATTGTTGTTCGTCCTACGGACTAAAACCCTTCGGTTTATATAGACACCGAATAGGGTTAGGGTTACACAGAGTCGGTTACAATGGTAGGAAATCTACATATCCGTATCGCCAAGCTTGCCTTCCACGCCAAGGAAAGTCCTATCCGGACACGGGACGAAGTCTTCAATCTTGTATCTTCATAGTCTAGGAGTCCGGCCAAAGATGATAGTTCGGCTATCCGGACACCCCCTAGTCGAGGACTCCCTCAATGGGGTTGGCAGCTCCATAATTAATAGAAGCATCAAATTAGTCACGCAACTTGGGAAGATCAAGAACACACACAAAAAGTAATGAACAGAGGCTCGTAGCAGTGATGTAATAGCTAGCATCAGAAAATGTAGGGTAAAACGAACAAAAACCAGCGGAACCACATGCTAGTTTGCTGATGTGTAATTAAGCATAGAGAACATGAAGGAGTCTGATGGAACCAATAGGTGGCATCAGAAAAACACCATTATCATAAATATAGCATGCAAGAAGTAAAATAGTAGGCAGTGATATCTAGGAAGTATAGTAATACTTAGGACAAAACTAAAGCATATTAACTATATGTGCACTGGTATGCAATTTAGCACATGTAACATGTTCACTGCCAGAAGTATGGCCCTACAGGTGCAAGCAGAATAACGCATCTCATGAAAAACTGAATGATGCCCTGAAGAAATTCAAAGGTGCGGTGCTTATGCTAAGAAAGTGAACGTAGGCGCCGGCCGTTGGATAATAGTACCTGATTCTCGGCGGCGTATGGGTATCGTTGGCATACTTGATAGCTAAGGGTCGTCGATGGTGCTCATGTTGCGGTTGAGTTTGGGCCGGCTGTCGCCATCGCTAAAGCGGCTCCGGTGCTACGGTTGCGTCGCCTATCGACATACAAGAAAGCTCATCTGTGGTAAGTGAACAGTTGCACGATAAAGAGAAAAACCGAAGGAGTACAAATCGAAATAACCTGATGAGGCTGCGGCGTTGGTAAAGTAGGGCCGGTGGAGTTGAATATGGCGTCCGTGGAGTGGGTCCGGTGCAGTGGACGAAGGCTTCGGCGGGCGCGTTGTACAGTGCTTTTGGTGATGCGGATCTGTTGCGGCAGACGAGGGCTTGTATGAAGGGCCAGCGAAGGGACGGACGAGAGAGAGTCAGTGAAGGGCCTACACTGTGGTGGACAAGGGCGCCGGTTAAGCAGATCCAGTGCGGTGGACCATGATGGCGGTCAAGGAGATCTGGAGCGGTGTACAAGCCAGTCGCTGAAGTGGCTCCAGTGAAGTGGTGAGTTGGGGGTTCCAAGATGCGGAAGGTAGATCCGTCGGGGTGTGAGATCCACCGCTGCGGCGGAGGACTAGATTTGGCGGCTTGCCGTGGTCGGGGGGGGGGGTCGAGGAGGGGAAGGGGAGGGGCTCTGGGGAAGAATGTTGGGGGCAAAGAGGGGAAAACAATGGAGTTACCAAAGCAGCCCTTTTCCGTTCATGTGGTAGGGGTAAAACATGAATATCGCAGGGCTAAACTTTCGGGCGCGAGATATTTCGATGTGAGGGGGAAGTTTGAAAGCTTTTGGCGCCTAAAATTATATTCTGCTCTTGTACGGCCGACTATGATATCATGGTTGAGAATTTGTTTGTTTTGCACGCAAATAAAAGTGCAAGTTTTGAAAATCAATGTCTCCAACTCGAAACTTAGATTGTCCATTCAATTCAAATATGGATCATTGAGCTACTACAAGCAAATACCATCATATGGTCCAATTCAAATGAAATTCCAAATGTGTTTATCCTAAATATGATGACAAAAGCAAAAATGTTTATGGGTATGAATAAAGTGGATGATTATAAAGTTTGAACATGCCCGTATGTGTATATCTCTAGGTTTGACATATAAATTTGAAATCACGAAATCCCTGCTTAAAAATGTACCTCCGTTTAAATGAATTACAAAAGGTAATGATGGAGTCGAATTCCAAAATTCCAATCTTAGGTTTGTAATTCTGGTACATCAAAGTATATCACGCATGTTCAAAAGTATCGTTATCTGATAGTCCAAACTGTGAAACAAATTGATCAACCTTGAGTGCACACACTATTGACCATGTATATCTCAATTACTCTAAAGTCCCTCAAATATAGACACCTCACTCTTTATCTGAAGCCACCCCCCCTTGTCGCCCACCCCCCACCGCTCGTCGCCCCCCCCCCCCCACACACACACACACAAAGAAGTCGTTCTCTCCCCCAAACACCAACACACGAGCACATTAACACCCCTCTCTCTTCTAAAGTCCAAACCCCAATATAGGTCTCTATCACTTTGTCTCTTGGGCATGCACACATCTCTTCCCCACTCTCTAGCTAGGTCTCCCGGCATCTCTCTTTCCCAAACACACACACCATGTAGAGTGTATCTTTCCCATACACACAAAACATCGCCCCCAAACGTCTATCTCCCTAGTTATGTGGTTCTCGCACACTCACCTCACACACCACCCCCACTGCAAAACAAGCACACTTTGTCTCCTTGTGCACCACTCTCCTCTTTCTATCTCTCCCACATGCGGACCCGCCCTAGCTCCTCCCTGTATACATATATGTCGTGACTCTTTCCATAGCTCCCTAATGTATCATCGTTCTCGATCTCGCACATTGTTCTCTACACCATCTATTCTAGATCTCTCATGAAGTCCCTATCACACACACGATGACTCGCTTCCCTTGCGTCTCCGTACATAGGCCAATTTCAAACAACATCAACATTGTCTCCCTATCTATACGCCATTTATGGACACAAACGCCCCTCTCTCACCCCTCTCTTCTCTCTCTCTCTCTCTCTCTCTCTCTCTCTCTCTCTCTCTCTCTCTCTCTCTCTCTCTCTCTCTCTCTCTCTCGCTCTCACACCCCTCTCCCACACACAATTGATGTCTCTTCCAAATAGTCTGCTCCCCCCGCCCGCACCCATGCTATCCCGCTACTAAACGTGTCACACCATCCCCCTTCCCTTATACTAGATTTACATCATTAGTGGTCTCTCTACTCCACATACACACACTCCCTCTCACACACAAACACGCGCACAAACACACACAGACACGCACAAACACCCATTAATCTGGATCCTCATCTCTTCCCATGTCCGCATGTGTATCTCGCACACTCACTCTCTAATTATGTATATGTGTCTCCACGCTACACAACACAAATCCCCATGTACATGTCTCTCTCTATCCTCCACACACATAGACACAAAGAATCAGTTATCATTGACTCAGTCTCTAGACATATCACACACGCACGCTCTCTCTCTCTCTCTCTCTCTCTCTCTCTCTTGCAAACACGCTCAACAAGGGTTTCCCTGTGAATAACTTACCATCTATTCATCAACAGTCATGGCAGTACGGCAAACACGAGACATGAAAAAGAATAAATATACACGTTCTTAGACCACCTAGTATGACTACTAGGACTAGAGCAAGCCAAAAAGCGCGCCGCCATCACCCCCTCCTTATCAGCGATGGGAAAACCTTTATTTTACACAGTCGAGAAGTCATTGTGCTAAGGCCTCACTTGCTGAGGCATTGAATATAATGTAGATGCTAGTTTACGGAAACAAGTCTCGATAATACGTTTGTATCTCCATACTTATATTTCTTCTCTTACAAAAGACCGAGTTGGTGATGATGGTATGCCTGCCATCTTGCACTATAGACCGTCCGATCTATATCTGACTGATGGAAATTAAACTTAAAGATACCCGCACCCCTCTCCACATTTGCAGACAAGGCCTTCCCTCGTTCATCCTTATCTCCAACAACCTCATTGTTGAGCAATTAAGAAAGGAAGCCTCTGAAACAAACTGGCCTGGTGGCCGCTGCCAGCGTCGTCAGTCCCCATGCCTCCGCTCAGTCCGACCACCAATCACCACCACGCCAAACTCCTCTTCACATTATCTCCTATTTCTCGAGATATCATTAGTTTTTACACATGGGATTACTCCCGCATGGGTCAATCACAATGAGTGTTTTTATAAAAAATGCATCTTGACGTTCCGTGCAATGCACGGATCTTGCTAGTACTCCTACAGAAGACTAAGTTGGTGATGATGGCGTGTCTGCCATCCTCGTTTGTGACCATTAGATCTACATATAACGACTGTGAGGTAAGTTTTTGCCTTTTCTCACAAACATCCCACTTGTCTACCAATTTGCAGAAAAACCCATAATTAGTATCTTAAAACCAACCACATCCCTCCCTGACCTCACCAAAACAGCCCAAGGAATATATTCTAATTGAAACATAATATATCTCTAGTGATATATGTATATCAAAATTACAGTGTTTTGTATCAAGTTTGTGAATAAGTATTATTCTAATTATGTTTCGTTGCAACGCACATGAACATTGCTAGTATTTCCAACCATGCAATTTTTCCCTAGTATTCCATAGTTTTGAGTTTTCCATCAAGATATTAGTCACTCATGGTTGATATTTACTTTCAATCATGTACACACATGCACTATGTAACCAGCCTTGCTTATTGGGTTCCAAAGCTTAACTTTCACTCCTACTTACAACATGTAGAGTATTAACAAAAAACTACCACTTTCAGCCAGCCCTGGGAAAAATCTATTGTACAAAAAATAGCAAAAACATACCCAAAATTTCTTAATCCACTCCAAAAACTACTACCAACCGATTAGGTTAGTTTAAACCCATTTATGACAGGGTTGGCCCACACGTCCGTGCCGACGCGGCATCTTAAACCAACACATTTTGTTTGACCATTGACACGAGGGACCCACATCTGACCTTCTATCATGTTATTCCCCCTCATCATTATTTTTCCTGAACATTACTTCAAACAGTACTGATGCGTGTTCGTCGGTGGCGCCGGTGATGAGCGAGTTGGCCGCCGCTCATGGACGGGCCGGACACCGCTGCTGCCTCCGCTTGGGGTTGGCGAGCTGGCCCGGCGTGACTCACGAGCGAGCAAGCCGCCGTGCTGGCCTTCGCTCGAGCGAGATGGCTGGCCTTAGCGCGGCGGGCGCGAGCAAGCCGCAGCGCCGCCGTGCCAATCTAGCTAGCAAACCTTGCAGACAGGCAGCTGGACAGAGCTATGTTGGCTAGCTAGTGGCCGCGAGCGCCGGACGGAGCTGGCATCCGGGTTGCCGCAAGATGGGCTCCGCACCACCGACGGTTTTGACCTCGCCTTCTGCTGGCGGCGGTAGCTGCGTCCCATGGCCAAGGATGACTAGGTGGACGGGCCGGAGGTAGGAGGTCACACGGGGATTTTTGTGTAGACTGACATGTAGGTCCCACAAGTCATAACACCCAGTCGAATAGAAGGTGTTGACTTAATGGGCGACATGGGCCCTGTTTGGATACTCTAAGTTAGAGGTTAGATTCTAACCCTGAACTAACTCTAACCAAAGTGGTGTTTGGATGGTAGGGTTAGATTGACAACAAATGTATCCAGACAGGGCCATGGGTTGAAACGTGCCTATAATGGCACTTTGTAGAGTAGTCGTTTCTTGGTAGGGCTGGTTGGTAAGAGCATGTACAATGGTTGATAAGGTAGTCCTATCTTAAGGCTGCCACGTATGCAAGTGGTAGTAGTTTCTTGGCATTATTAGTGATTTCTTGCATTATCAGGGGTTTCTTGTAAGGAACAATGTACTACTAGTGACAAAGGCGATTCTAGGTTGCGTTGTACTCCAACGAGTACTACTAGTGGTCGCGGGAGTGTATACCTCGTTTTGTGGGTTCGATCCGGCGAGCATACGACGGTCTTTTTAAATAGTAACCGTTGCGAGCCAATATTTTACACGGGTAGTTTGAGTTTTGAAGTCAAATGGACGTGCGGCACCACAATCTGGGTGCACTGGATAGCCTAGCCATGTGAACGGGTTTTCCTTCCCAGCATCTCATGGCTCGCGTGCTCGCCCTAGCCGCACCTCACTTGCAGCTTCCTCATTAGCTAGAAGCATATTTAAACTAGCGCCTCCCAATTAAGCCCGAGGAGCCGAAAAAGCCTGGTGGGGCATTAGGAACTGTGCAATATGGCTCTGTACGTAAAGTGCTCTACTACTACTCTGTAGCTTGTGGCATTGCACACATGGACCTCACTCCATTATTGGCTCTACTATAAATGAAATTCCTCTTGACGTGTTTTTTGAAACGGAGGCAAAAGTTTTGCTTCATCTCATACATAAAGAAGGAACTACTAACAAAGTTTGACGAGATCCATTACACCTCCACAAATGGAAGAGAAAAGCCTAGTCTTGTTGTACCAAATAACTCAAATGTTCTGCCTCAAATAACAATCACGATAAACAGGCTGCTAGTGTGTGCGTGAGAGGAGCGGCTGAGTAGGCCAGCTACATGAGAGGAGCGGCTGAATAGAGCACCGAGAGTACCCACTAGGCCACTACACAGGTGTACTTTCCCTGCATTGATAGTACAGCGATGGTTGTAGAGAAGAGTAGTACCCTCCACTTCCAACTGTAGCTCCTTGGCCCTGAGATTCAAGAGTTCAAAACTGGTGCACTATACTATAGAAGTACAGTACATCGCACTACTAGTTGAGAAAGTAGTACCAGTACTGCTATAGTACAAGTACGTACTCCTCCGTCACATAATGTAAAACGTTTTTTGACACTATTTGGCATGTACAAAAAATAGCAAAAACATACCTAAAATTTCTTAATCCACGCCAACAACTACTAGCTAGTGCCAAAAATTTCTTACTAGTGCTATTATTTACAGTATAATGCAATCCCATAATGTCCATAATGCTAGTACTAGTAGTAAATAATAGCCTGACCCCTTCGCTACAGTTGGAAGGAAAGATCTACAATTGGAAGGGACGAGGCCCTGCGGTTACTACGCTCTTATCTCCTCCTTGCCAGTTCCCCTCCCCCGAAGAGAAGGCAGTTCATCGCTGCTCCCATGGATTCGCCAGGTGGTTCTCCTCCTCCTCGGGGCTGGCAGACCTTGGACGACGATCCTCTGGGATAAATCGCACGCCGCTCCGATGTCCTCACCGCCGCAAGACTCGGTGCTTCCTGCACCAACTTTTTCAAGACGGTGCTTAAAAAGGCTTGGGAGAAGGCCATGCTTGTTGGTCTTCCATGCGTCCTCGAGGAGAAGGTTCTTCTATGGGACAATCCATCGAACAGTCCACCGCTCCCTGGCCATGGTTGCACGTTGACTCCGCTAGAGTTGCCGACGTTGAGAGGTAGTCGGATTTTGTCCGATGAGCAGGTCAGTAATGGAGTTTGATCATGTAGTACTTAGTTATTCCATTTCCATCCCGTAATTTCTCCGCTGCCCACCGTCTTATATATAGGTCTGGGTAGGTGCCAACGAAGATTGGCTTGCATACCTCCGGCCGGATACCACCATCATTTTGCACAACATCCACAACAGTGCGGCCGTTCCGGTAGACCCCTTCTCCACCATTGGGATCGGCCTTCCGGACTGGCTGGGCTTGAATACGTATGATGATGCCTACATGAGATTGAAGAAGATAGCAATTGCGGAATCCCCAACAAAGCGACGCGGCTACGACGATTACTATCTCATCGCGGTGTTCAACATAAGGATTGCCATCAATGCAAGAGGCAGTAATGGCAGAGGCTGGCGCATGTTGGCGGCGGCAGATTTGTACCCCTACACGTTCAAAGACGCCGTGCGCCATCTAGGCCGCATCTTCGCGATGACAAGCCAGGGGACTTGTTTCATCTGGTTGCCATCCTACGGTACGGTAGAGTACAAACGAATGCACAAACCATCATTTGCATCCCTAACGGTACTCCATTATTTTGCAGGAACCAGTCATCCTGCGATCAAAATAAGATCGCCAATCCTGGATGTGCATTTGCATCCGCGATTCGGTGTAACCTGGAACCTTGTAGCTGACTTTGGCATATTGAGATCAACTATCTTAGCAGTCATTACCCATGGTACCACTTATGTGCAACATGGTCACACAATCTACCACGATCGTACCGTCACCATCTACCCAGGTATTCCATTTTTAACCCTCTCACCTTCTCTTTCATTGTTGTACTAGTACTCTACTCCTACTTACGTACTAGTAGGAGTACTTTTTACCTTGGAGGACGCGTATAGCTAGCTAGGCCCTTGAATACTTGAACCCACTAGCTGCCACCATTTTTGTTTTTCCATGTCTTACTATCTCATCCATGTAGCCAAGAGTGGCTATATATAATAAGCCGGTTATTTTACTTCCTCTATACCGGAGTAGTACTATTTGCTGCAGAGTATTACTGACCGCCATATTTGAGCACAACATTATTATGCATGGACCTTGACTATGTACGTCACCATGTGTCCAGATCTGAGACGCCGCGTGTACCAGATGAACGGAGCCGAGTTCGACCCCCGTGATGCTACGTGGGTGCCGAGGAACACTCTTGGAGAGTACTCGCTTTTCTTTGGGGACAGCTACCCCATTGTGAAGCGGATGCCACCTTCCGTGCACGACACGGAAGGCCTGCCGTTCATGAAGCATGGTTGTGTCTTTAGTGCGCACCACCGGATGAACGACATGCTGGGACACGCTATCCCTGATATATGCCGCTTCAGCTTGGATGAGTCTCCATCGTGTGGAACCGGACTAGAAAGCTGCGACAATGATTCCGGTTGCCCACCGCTATGGATCGTGCCATCCATGAATAACACCTGGGACTGGAACCTGGAGGAGGACATGTAGCCCATCTATAACATGTAAGTGGAGTACGGTAAATTGTGAACGGTAGCGCTGTGAATATATGTAGACTAGTCGTGCACAAATTTATCACATGAATTGGAGATGAACTTGTGTGGCATACTGGCATTTGTCCTTTAGAATTTATTACTAGTAAATGTGTTATGTGTACGTGCAACTTGTGTGGTTGTTGCACGGGTTCCAACATGCTCTTTGAGAAAAAAAAGGTGGCACAGCTTTGGATATACGTGACGTGGCGGCATCATACAGTAGCATCATTTGCTATAGTTGTTATACGCTCCTACTAGGACGACAACTCCTATAAAACCTTGCGCTTGGCTCTTTGCCTCTTCGGGAGGTTCAACAGTTCGTACTCGTGTGAACCTTGCACTTGGCTCTTCGCCCCTTCGGAAGGTCCAACAATGATGATACTACAGTACACATTATGCTTCTGGCAATCTGACACCAATTGAACTGTTGCACGTCCACTGCGAGGGCGAGGGCGAGGGAGAGGGAGAGGGAGAGGGCGCTGTAGTCAAAACCCTCTCCTCGTCCCGTGAACCACCGCACGTGTGGGCGAGGGAGAGGCGTAGTAAGCAAGCTTCTCCTCGTTCGGCGAGTTGACGGGACACATCAAAGCAGTACTAGTACTAGTCCATACTGCGTCCTTTCCGGTTAATATGGCTTAATTTGAAACGATAAAAATACACTGGCGGTCAATGTATGTAAGAATACGCTCTTTACGGTCACTATATATGGTTTTGCGGTGATTATACGATCACTAGCTCATCATAGAGCACCGTATTGCACCCTACTGACCGTCCACATAGTCGACGTGGCACTTTCTTGACTGGTTTAATTGTCACCTGGTTTCTGGGTCCCACCTATCAGTTGGCAGAGCAAAGAAATCAGCTAAAAAACAAAGAGTGTAGTACATCTACACTTCCAATGCATTTAGCCTTTAATCTAAATCGATATTGATTGACTAATGCACCAACTTGTGCTCTAGGTATAGGCTACATGTCTATCCTTAATTACAGCATGCAACGACCTTCATTTAATCTTCTTTTCTCAATGGTCGCATGCACACATAAGTCTGCTACTTTTGGGCGTTAATTAAGCCCTGGTCAATGTGTAAATCTCTAAATGTACAGTCTTTCACGGACGTAGGGAGTAGGTTGAGCACTTGAGCGTGACCGTGTGTGTTGCGTCGTGTGTTGTGTGCCGCATGGGTGCGTGAGTGTTGCGTGCGTCCATGTGTACGTGTGAGTGTTGCATGTTGCATGCATGCATGCATGGGGCTTACTCCCTCCCATTGACATGTTCATATTTCAAGCTTCCTCTGTTCCCTCCATATGGTGATACTCCCTCTGTTCCCAAATACGGAGTAAAATCCTCCCTCTGTTCCCAAACACGGAGAATTTGTCTTTCTAGAGATTTCAACAAGTGACTATGTACGGAGCAAAATGAGTGAAGTGAGCGTAGAGGCATAGGGATAATGTAGAAAGGAAGTCTTCGCGATCCGTTATTCCCCATCTCGGTCAGAGAGAACTATTCAACTAGTCTTCGCAGTGAAGTGACAATACACGCTGCAGCAGATGGGACACTTAATTAATAAGCTGAACCAGCGTGTTGGTGTTACTAAATCAGCCTTACCCAGTACTGCCATCATGTTTGCCAGTAGATCACGCTTCTGTCCTCCATTAACTGACATATGGGCCCTCTTGTGGTAGACCCACATGTCATCGGTGTAACTATTTACACTCCGAAGGACGGTATCTCCTGGTAGTAGTAGTAGAATTGAGATTTAATGCACTTTCTTCCCCGTCTTCCACTCTTCTTCCTCCTCTCTTCTTCTTCCTCCTCTCTTCCCCATCGTCGGCCGCACACCATTTCCCCGCTCCTTTGCTTTCCGCCAGCTTATCTTCCTTGGTAGCTCATGCGTACCATATCCCCGCTCACTGCTCGCCACGCGAGGAGAAGCTTCTTCGCTCGCCCGCCCGAATCCACTTCCCCGCTGGCTCGCAGCACCGAAAACCCCAACGGCAGAACCGACTGACACGCAGAGCCTTGATTGGAATTCCCTCCCCAATGTTCTCTTGGAGCAGATCTGTAATCATATGGACCTACTCAGCACCGTCCGTCTGGCCGCATGCTTGGTGTCTTTGTACCATCTACCCGTCTGTAACCGGCCGACTCTTTTCAAGACACCCTCCTTGCTGATGCCCGATCCTCGTAGGTGGCCCAGACACCGACTTGATGATCCTACGGAGGTTGCCGTGGTGCCCCTCGACATGCTACCACTACCCGTCCACCTGTCCTTCATGCGCGGCCACTACTGGGCGGGCATGAAGGCCAACTGGATCGTCCTCATCCACCAATCCGGTAGTCCGTGGTGTCTCATGGATATCTACACCCAGCGAGAGATCACCCTTCCAACTTTGAATACTGCCGCCATCGAGCCTCGCGGCCCGCCGGACACTTGCTACCTCTTGAGCACTGCGTTGGTTTTCCCTTGAAGAGGAAAGGGTGATGCAGTAAAGCAGCATAAGTATTTCCCTCAGTTTTTGAGAGCCAAGGTATCAATCCAATAGGAGACCATGCACGAGTCCCTCGCACCTACACAAACAAATAAATCCTCGCAACCAATGCGAAAAAGGGGTTGTCAATCCCTTCACGGTCACTTACGAGAGTGAGATCTGATAGATATGATAAGATAATATTTTTGGTATTTTTATGATAAAGATGCAAAGTAAAATAAAAGTCAAAAAAATAGCTAAGTGTTGGAAGATTAATATGATGGAAAATAGACCCGGGGACCATAGGTTGCACTAGTGGCTTCTCTCGAGAGCATAAGTATTACGATGGGTGAACGAATTACTATTGAGCAATTGATAGAATTGAGCATAATTATAAGAATATCTAGGTATGATCATGTATATAGGAATCACGTCCGAGACAAGTAGACCGACTCCTGCCTGCATCTACTACTATTACTCCACACATCGACCGTTATCCAGCATGCATCTAGAGTATTAAGTTCATAAGAACAGAGTAACGCTTTAAGTAAGATGACATGATGTAGAGGGATAAACTCATGCAATATGATATAAACCCCATCTTGTTATCCTCGATGGCAACAATACAATCGTGCCTTGCTGCCCCTCTCATCACTAGGAAAGGACACATAAAGATTGAACCCAAAGCTAAGCACTTCTCCCATTGCAAGAAAGATCAATCTAGTAGGCCAAACCAAACTGATAATTCGAAGAGACTTGCAAAGATAACCAATCATACATAAAAGAATTAAGAGAAGATTCTAATATTGTTCATAGATAAACTTGATCATAAACCCACAATTCATCGGTCTCAACAAACACACCGCAAAATAAGATTACATCGAATAGATCTCCACAAGAGAGGGTGAGAACATTGTATTGAGATCCAAAAAGAGAGAAGAAGCCATCTAGCTAATAACTATGGACCCGAAGGTCTAGGGTAAACTACTCACACATCATCGGAGAGGCTATGGTGTTGATGTAGAAACCCTCCATGATCGATGCCCCCTTTGGCGGAGCTCCGGAAAAGGCCCCAAGACGGGATCTCATGACTACAGAAGGTTGCGGCGGTGGAATTAGGTTTTTGGCTCCGTATCTGGTAGTTTGGGGGTACGTAGGTATATATAGGAGGAGGAAGTACGTCAGTGGAGCAACATGGGGCCCATGAGGGTGGAGGGCCCTTTGGGGGGGGTAGGCGCGCCCCCTACCTCGTGCCCTCCTGGTTGAGGTCTTGACGTAGGGTCCAAGTCCTCTGGATCACGTTCGTTCCAAAAATCACGTTCCCGAAGGTTTCATTCCGTTTGGACTCCGTTTGGTATTCTTTTTCTGCGAAACTCTGAAATAGGCAAAAAACAGCAATTCTGGGTTGGGCCTCCGGTTAATAGGTTAGTCCCAAAAATAATATAAAAGTGTACAATAAAGCCCATTAATGTCCAAAACAGAATATAATAGATCATGGAACAATCAAAAATTATAGATACGTTGGAGACGTATCAAGCATCCCCAAGCTTAATTCCTGCACGTCCTCGAGTAGGTAAATGATAAAAACAGAATTTTTGATGTGGAATACTACTTAGCATTATTTCAATGTAATTCTCTTAATTTTGGTATGAATGTTCAGATCCGAAAGATTCAAGATAAAAGTTTAATATTGACATAAAAGTAATAATACTTCAAGCATACTAACTAAGCAATTATGTCCTGTCAAAATAACATGGCCAAAGAAAGTTCACCCCTACAAAATCATAGAGTTTAGTCATGCTCCATTTTCGTCAAACAAGAATGCTCTCATCATGCACTACCCCGATGACAAGCCAAGCAATTGTTTCATACTTTAGTAATCTCAAACCTTTTCAACCTTCACGCAATACATGAGCGTGAGCCATGGATATAGCACTATGGATGGAAAAGAATATAATGATGGGGGTTATGTGGAGAAGACAAAAAGGAGAAAGTCTCACATCGACGCAGCTAATCAATGAGCTATGGAGATGCCCATCGATTGATGTTAATGCAAGGAGTAGGGATTGCCATGCAACAGATGCACTAGAGCTATAAATGCATGAAAGCTCAACAAAAGAAACTAAGTGGGTGTGCATCCAACTTGCTTGCTCACGAAGACCTAGGGCATTTGAGGAAGCCCATTGTTGGAATATACAAGCCAAGTTCTATAATGAAAAATTCCCACTAGTATATGAAAGTGACAAAACAAGAGACTCTCTATCATGAAGATCATGGTGCTACTTTGAAGCACAAGTGTGGCAAAAGGATAGTAGCATTGTCCCTTTTTTGGGGGGCCTTCTCTTTTTTTATTTGGCCTTTCTCTTTTTTTATTGGGACAATGCTCTATGAATGATGATCATCACACTTTTATTTATTTACAACTCGATACTAGAACATAATATGACTCTATATGAATGCCTCCGGCGGTATACCGGGATAGCAACGACTCAAGAGTGAAATGTATGAAAAATTATGAACGGTGGCTTTGCCACAAATACGATGTCAACTACATGATCATGCAAAGCAATATGACAATGATTAATGTGTCATGATAAACGGAACGGTGGAAAGTTGCATGGCAATATATCTCGGAATGGCTATGGAAATGCCATAATAGGTAGGTATGGTGGCTGTTTTGAGGAAGATATAAGGAGGTTTACGTGTGAAAGAGCGTATCATATCACGGGGTTTGGATGCACCGGCGAAGTTTGCACCAACTCTCAATGTGAGAAAGGGCAATGCACGGTACCGAAGAGGCTAGCAATGATGGAAGGGTAAGAGTGCGTATAATCCATTGACTCAACATTAGTCATAAAGAACTCACATACTTATTGCAAAAATCTACAAGTCATCAAAAACCAAGCACTACGCGCATGCTCCTAGGGGGATAGATTGGTAGGAAAAGACCATCTCTCGTCCCCGACCGCCACTCATAAGGAGGACAATCAAAGAGCACCTCATGTTTCAAATTTGTTACATAACGTTTACCATACGTGCATGCTATGGGACTTGCAAACTTCAACACAAGTATTTCTCAAATTCACAACTACTCAACTAGCACAACTTTAATATCACTACCTCCATATCTCAAAACAATCATCAAGCATCAAACTTCTCTTAGCATTCAGCACACTCATAAGAAAGTTTTTTTACTAGTCTTTGAATACCTAACTTATTAGGATTAATTTCCCAACTTAAGCAAATTACCATGCTCTTTAAGATTCTCAAAATAATATAATTGAAGCAGGAGAGAATAATAGTTTCTATAAAACAAAATCACGGTCGTGCTCTAAAAGATATAAGTGAAGCACTAGAGCAAAAATTATATAGCTCAAAAGATATAAGTGAAGCGCATAGAGTATTCTAATAAATTCTGAGTCATATGTGACTCTCTCAAAAGGTGTGTACATCAAGGATGATTGTGGCAAACTAACAAATAAAGAATCAAATAATACAAGACGCTCCAAGCAAAACACATATCATGTGGTGAATAAAAATACAACTCCAAGTAAAGTTACCGATGGAAGTATACGAAAGAGGGGATGCCTTCCGGGGAATCCCCAAGCTTTGGCTTTTAGGTGTCCTTAGATTATCTTGGGGTGCCATGGTGTCGGTGTACTAGAGTAGGGGTACCCTAGTACCCCGAACCCGTGCACGGACAGTTGCAGCGCTCCACGGCCGGGCCGGCCTGATGACCGCCAAGGTCCTCAGCGGCTCCTTTAGAGCCATTCAAGAACAAAGTAATCAAGACCCGGCAAGAGGAGCTTGCAGGAAGGCCATTCAGTAGCGAAGGAACAAGGCCCGGCAAGAGGAGCTTGTCGGGAAGGCTTGGCGGCGCCAACCCCCAAGCGCTGACGAGGTTCCTGCCCGGCAAGGCACTTGCCGGGCGGCAACTCTCTTCATCTCGGTCCAGCTCACCCGCCAACGTGTCACCACGGGGCTCTCCCAGGGACGCGTGTCGGCGGGCTGTGCAGCCAGCGGGGAGTAGCGACAAGCGGCGCGACAAGCTACCATCGTGGCAAGCGGAGGTGCACTTGACGTCCTGTTACCTTTGTTCGAGCGATCGAGACGGGCGTGAGGACTCTTGTCCCTTGCCGTCGAGTTAGGTATAGATTACTGTACACCTCGTACAAAGCGGTGTACCAACCTATGTTTTTACTATCTTACCCTTGTCTACTTGCCATATGTGGTAACCCCTTGTGCCTATAAAAGGAGGCCCGGGGGCAACGTAGAAAGGGTTCGGTTCGGTTCGGTTCGGTTCGGTTCGGCTCGATTGGGTCTAGCTCCGAGCTTAGATCATCACATTCATAGGAAAACACACTCAGGCTAGGTCTGGTAGCTCCCATTGCTCAATAGCAAGAGCGCAAGGTAATCCACAAAGCAGCAGTAGGAGTATTATCTCTCCGGAGAGCTCCGAAGCTGGGTAAATCCGCTCGTGCGCATCGCCTCGATCCGCTCTTTGTGCAGTCTCCGCCCCCCTCCGAACCACAAGGGACCCAGGTCCCGTAGGTGCTCGTGGGGGCACGATCGGTCTGCTTTGTACAGTGTACAGTAATCTATACCTAACTCTGACGGCAAGGGACAAGAATCATCAATGCCCGTCTCGGTCGCCCGAACAGTGTAACAGGGACCGTCAAGTGCACCTCCGTTTGCCACGATGGTAGCTTGTCGCCGCTTGTCGCTACTCCACGCTGGCTGCACAGCCCGTCGACACGCTGCCCTGGGAGAGCCCCTGGTGACACGTTGGCGGGTGAGCTGGAGCGGAGATGAAGAGAGTCGCCACCCGGCAAGTGCCTTGCCGGGTAGGAACCTCGTCGCGCTTTGGGGTTCGCACCCGCCAAGCCTTCCCGGCAAGCTCCTCTCGCCGGGCCTTGTTTCCTTCGCTACCGAGTATTTTCCCGCAAGCTCCTCTTGCCGGGTGTTGACTACTTTGTTATTGAATGGCTCAAAAGGAGCCGCCGAGGACTTTGGCGGTCATCAGGCCGCCCGCCGTGGGCGCTGCAACTGTCTGCAGCACGGTTCGGGGTACTAGGGTACCCTAGTCTAGTACACCGACAGAGCCCCCGGCTGGGGCCAAACACGGCGCCGAGCTTTGTTGGGCCAGGCCCAAAACAGTGCGCGGGCACGCGTGGCCTTGAGTACGCCGTTATTTGCCTTGGGCCCACCACGTCTCCCACGAACGGCACGCACCGGATGTGGCGTCGTGGGGGAGATCGTGGGGCTTTCTTTAATGGGAAAAAACGGAACGCCCGTCCCCTCTCCCCTTTATAAGCGGGGGAACCGAGGCAGGACGTCCACTTGCCCTTGCTGTCACATCGGAAACCCCCGTCGCTTTCCCCTTTCTTCTCGAGCCCAAAGAGAGCGTCGCTCCGCCCCCTCCATTGCCACCGGTGCCACCAACGCCGTCGGCTTCCTCCACCACGACTCCCTATGGCTCCAAAGGCAGATAAGGGAAAAGGCGTGAAATCTGCAGAGGCGCAGCGGCTCGCGGCGCTGCGGAAGGAGCGGGCCCTCTTCGACCCCCTGCTCAACAGGAAGGAGCTGCGGGAGCTGTACTACCTCTTACAGTCGGCGGTGACCCGATGCATCCGCGACGAGGTCATCTCCGCCGCCACATCTGCTAAGGTCTCCATCGGTACCCCTTCTTTGCGATTTTCTTACAGTGCGGGCTCGCCCACTTTTTCCGAATTCTACGTGATGTCATGAACACATATGGTCTCCGCCTCCTTGACTTCACCCCCAACGCCATCCTTACCATGGCCGTTTTCGCGCATCTCTGCGAGAATTTTGTCGGGGTCCACCCAAACGTCGCACTCTTCCGCCACTACTTCTCACCCCGTGTAGAGAGAGGAGAGCCGCTTGCCGGAGGAATTGCATGGACCTCTAGGATCGGCAAGAAGGAAGCGTATCTTGACGGAGAGTTGCGCAGCAAGTGGGAGGAGTGGAGGGCTGACTGGTGCTGGATCTTAGAGGAGGAACCACAGCCTTTTACTGCCCTGTGCACGACCCCCATAGTTCGCGGCAATGACTGGAGCAACTTGGCGCCGGAGGACGACAAGTTGAAGATTGCCACGACTAGGATTTTGCGCCTCCGGCAAGCAGGGCTTACCGTAGGAGCAGTTGGCGCGACTTCGCCGCGCCGCATTGCGCCTTGCAGGAGAAAGGGAGGCCTGCTTGGGAATTCCAGAACGCGGCGGATATCATGAGGCTGCGCCCAGGCCTGTACTGGAATTTCACTACCTTGGAGCTTGACGGCATGCTGCGGGAGCTGTTCAAGCCTGAACCGGATAACCCAGGATGGTGCATGTTGCCGAGGGGAGTTGTGCCCTTGTGTAACAACTCGTCGCTTGATGGCATCCGTGCGATAATGCCGTTGTGCGATTCCCATGGGATCGTTCCAACCTGGCAGGAGCCCGCCGATGACGTAGTGCAGCAGTTCTTTGACAACTTGGTTGAAACGCCGATCCGCGCCGACGAGAAGAGGCGGCTCACCCACGACACCACTGCTCAGGAGATGGCGCGCATCGCCACAAGGTTGGAGGAGGCTGCAGAGGCCGCTGCCGCCGGTGCTTTTGGGTTCACTGTCGAGGAGGCAGAGAGGGCCGAGGCGGCAAGCCTTGCCGACCAAGAAGAATTCGTCGGTGGGGAGGAGCAGACCGAGCCCGACAACGACCCGAGTGAGCCTGCCGGGGGCGCCTCTCCTCTGCCGTCAAGTAGCTTGCCGCAGGAGGAGCTCGCTGCCCCGCCAAGGAGACGTCTCCGGAAGACCGGAGAAGTGGCGGGGGATCGTACGGCCCATCAGCCGCCTCGCCGCCCGACACGCTCCACCGCGGCAAGTACTGTTGCCGCGGGGCGCCTTATTCCGCCATGGCGACGGGCGCAGGCCCTTCCGGAGCCGCGGCCCCTGCTCCCGCCAAGCGTTAGAGGGAGTCTTCTCCCCCAATCCGTCGCGCCGGAGCAGAGTTTGATCTCTCCGCCCTTAGCTCCGAGGAAGAAGAGGAAGAGTAAGATCTTGTCGCTGCTATTTGTAATCTCCCAATTTATTGCTTTATCTTATATCTGACTGGTGCCACTCTGAACTTTCTTCTTCAGGACGTTGGTTCAGAGAGCGTCGAAGAGGGCCAAGACGCCGGTGGTTGTCGTCTCAGACGACTCCCCTGTAGCAACAGGGGGCACGTCCGAGACTCCCTTGCCGGATCCGGGAACCCTTCAACAGAGCAGCCCCCAGCACAGCCCCCAGCGTAAGTATCTGGTACGCTTCTTGTGGTTAGGCGCGCTTGGGTGCGTTCATTCTCGACATCTGGTTTGTCGGATTTAGGGAGCAGAGCAGCCACATCATGGAGCGCGGAGGCTACCCACGAGGTTCAGCCTCATCCGGAGGCCCCGAGGTCACTCCCGAGATTCCGCTGGCTTCAACCACGCCACCAAGGAGAATTCTCCGCCAAGGAGCGCCTCCGACAAGGGAGGCTTCTCCGCCAAGGAGCTTCTCCGACAAGGGCTGGCGCCGGCGACCCTCCGGCAGTGGAGACCGCGCCACAGCCCCATTGCCGTAATCTTCTTGTTTGATAGTTTCCCTTGGGTTCTTTTCTTCCGTTTTTCTCTTTCAAATATCTGTTTGATTTGTGCTTCCTTCTTCTGACCGTCAGATCCATATGTCGGGGACCCGATGGAAACCGAGGCTGCCGGCGAGGAAGACGCTGGCGGCGACAATGCCGACGCCGCCAACATGGAGGAGGAGGAGGCTGGCCCTGACAGCCCGCCCGACGAGGAGGTTGCCGAGGCAGCCGCGCAGAGGCCGGGAGGAATCCGCGATCGCCCGACGGCCGGAGGCCGCAGGAGCGCCAGCGCTGCGCCGACCGCCGTCCCCCGCCACCGATGCCGCACCAGATTCCGAGGAGCCCCAGCCTGGCGCCTACCTGAAAGCCGGCGAGGGTGTCTTCATCAAGCTCCCATGGGCATCAAGCTCCAGGGCACCAGCCGAAGGGGAGACCTTCGATGCGGAGCTGCTTGCCTCCGCCCGGCTGTCACTGGTTGATGCCCCGAGCAGCAGCAGTGGTGAACCTGAGGAGGAGCAGCTGCTAAGGAGGTTGCTGGTGCTCTACCGCGCCCGACAAGCCAAACTTCTTGTCAACTTTCAGTGCCACGCTCTAAAGCAACAAGACGACGGCAGCTCCGCCAAAGACCAAGAAGGTGCCTGCCAAGGAGGACGGCGCTGGTGGTACCTTCACCATCAGTGCCATGCTCGATCCTAAATAGGAAGGCGAGCTCGTTGCTTTCCTGCGGGCGAATGTCGATGTGTTTGCATGGCAACCATCCGACATCCCCGTGTTCCTGTGAAAGTAATTGAGCACCACCTAGCTGTCGATCCTCACGCCGCCCGTCAAGCAAAAGTTAGGAAACAGCGGTGGGCGCCAAGAGTTCATAGCGTAAGAAATCAAGAAATTAGAAGCAGCAGGGCTTGTCGAGGAGTCCTCCACCCCACGTGGTTGGCCAATCCGTAGTTGTGCGCAAGGCTAATGGGAAATGGAGGCTTTGTATTGACTTCACCGATGTTAATAAAGCTTGTCCTAAAGACCCGCTTCCCTTGCCACGTATCGACCAGATTGTTGACTCCACAACCGGATGTGATCTACTTTCGTTTCTTGATGCATATTCAGGATATCATCAGATCTTCATGGCGTAAGAGGATGAAGAAAACCGCATTCATCACACCATGTGGCACGCATCGCTTTATACGGATGCCTTCGGTTTGAAGAATGCTGGTTCAACCTTTGCAAGAGTAGTCCATGAGGCCTTTGGGCCACAGATACACAGAAATGTAGAAGCCTAGATGGATGATATAGTGGTCAAGAGCAAGGACAGAGCAACTCTGGTTCAGGATTTGGATGAGACGTTTGCAAATCTGCGCGAGATCAACCTCAAGCTCAACCCCAAGAAGTGCGTGTTTGGAGTCCCTTCCGGCAAGCTTCTAGGGTTATTTGTCTCTCAGCGGGGAATTGAAGCCAATCCCGACAAGATCAAGGCCATTGAGCGAATCGAAGCACCAAAGCGCGTCAAGGATGTCAGGAGACTTGCCGGTTGCGTGGCTGCTCTCAGCAGGTTAATCTCTAAGTCTGCTGAACGCGCCCTGCCGTTTTTCAAGATTTTGAAAAAGGCAGGTCCAATGAAATGGACTCCCGAAGCGGAGGCTGCGCTGCAGGACCTGAAGAGGTACCTGTCCTCCGCTCCAATACTTGTCGCACCTAAGCCACAAGAGAAGTTGCTGCTGTATATAGCGGCAACCAATCAAGTGGCTAGTGCTGCGTTAGTAGCGGAGAGGGAGGCAGATGATGAGCCGGCAACCGAGGCAGGCGCATCCAGCGACAAGCAAGGGGCTTCGCAGTCAAGCTCTGGTCCCGACAAGGACGGATCAGCACAGGATTGCGACAAGATACGAAAGAAGATGGTGCAGCGCCCGGATACTTTTGTCGGTTCCCTTCGCAAGGGGCTAGGTCAAGGTACTCGTGTGCGAAGCTGCTTTTCGGCCTCCTCATGGCCTCGAAAGCTGCGCCATTACTTCCAAGCACATGAGATAACAGTTGTCACTCGCTTTCAATAAGAGGATTTTGCAAAATCCGGAAGCAACAGCAGGATTGTTGAGTGGTATTTGAACTGCAAGCTTTGGTCTCAAGTTCAAAGCACTTCAACTATCCAGAGCGTATGCTTGGCAGAATTCATAGCAGAGTGGACGCCGACGCAAGATGAGGAAATTCGAGAGACAAGCATCCCGCCAAAGAGGCAAATAAAGAGTGGTTGATGTACTTGATGGTGCCTTCTCGCTGCAAGGCGCCCGTGCAAGCGTCTTGCTTATCGCACCCACCGGGAGCACCTCAAGTACATAGTCCAGATGCACTTTCCCAAGGAACAAGCAACAAATAATACTACTGAGTATGAAGGCTTGCTTGCCGGTCTCAGGATCGCAGCGGACCTTGGGATCAAGAAGCTAATTGTCAGGGGGGACTCGCAACTTGTCGTCCGCCAAGTAAATAAAGATTATCGAGTCCGCTGATGGAAGCGTCGTCGATGAAGTGAGGAAGCCGGAAGAGCACTTTGAAGGCCTGCAAATGGAGCACGCTCCAAGAGCATGTAATGATGTAGCTGATGGCCTCTCCAAAAGTGCCGCACTTAAGTTACCTGTGGAACCAGGGATTTTGTGCTCAAGCTAACTCAGCCAACCGTAACACCAACAACAGACAGAGCAAGAAGAGAAAATTGGTTTCCGCGACTACTTTCCGCAGAGCTCTCCAAGCCGCCGCTAAAAGAGTCCCTAAAACCAACGCAAGTATCATCGCTGAGCAAGATGTTCGACAAACCATGCGGTTTGTATCGCTGAAGCAAACGCCCCGACATGTTTAGCTCCGGCAAGCTTGTCGGGATCATCGAGTTCCGCGGACCCGCAGGTCCTTGCCGTAGAAGCTGATGTTCCCGCAGATGATAGGTGGGCCTTTAGTCCTTGTTGTCGAGCCACAGGCTCCAACATGGGCGCAGCAAATCGTCCATTTCCATCGACAGAGAACTTCCCAAGAGCAAGAAGAAGCGGAAAAAGTAGCCCGGCAGTCGAGTATGTACCAGTTTGTTGATAACATCCTGTACAGAAGAAGGCTCAACGGTGTGAAATTGAAGTGTATTTGCCGGGAAGATGGACAGAGGCTGTTGGCAGAGATACATGGAGGCATATGTGGTCACCACATTGGCGCAAAGAGCACTTGCCGCAAAGCTTTCCGGCAAGGTTTCTTCCGCCGAAGCCCTCCAGATGCGATCGCACAAGTAACCAAGTGTGAAGCGTGCGGCCCATTCCAAACAGATACACCAGCCAGCTCAAGCTCTTCGACGATCCCTTTATCCTGGCCCTTCTCGGTCTGGGGGCTCGACATCCTCGGCCCCTTCTCCCGAGCTGTCGGGGGCTTTGAATACTTGTACGTCGCAATCGACAAGTTCACAAAGTGGCTGGAAGTGGAACCAGTGAGGAAGGTGACAGCCGCTACCGCCAAGTTCTTCAGTCAATTGTTTGCCGCTTTGGGATTCCTAACCGGATCATCACCGACAATGGCACACAGTTCACGAGTTGCACCTTCATGCAGTACGCCCAAGATCTTGGCGCCAAGATCTGCTTTGCTTCCGTTGCTCATCCGAGAAGCAACGGTCAAGCAGAGAGAGCAAACGCTGAAGTGCTGCGAGGACTCAAGACCAGAACTTTCGATAGGCTGCGCAAGTGCGGAAGGAACTGGATCGAGGAGCTGCCGGTGGTTCTTTGGTCGATCAGGACGACGCCAAATCGAGCCACTCGCCGCACACCCTTTGCTCTAGTCTACGGAGCAGAGGCAGTTCTCCCCACGGAACTCAGATATGGGTCACCTCGAGTGCTCGCTATGATGAGTTTGAGCAAGAGCAGCTGCGACAAGATGACGCTGCTCCTCGAGGAAGATCGCCTTCAGGCTGCTTTGACGAGCTGCTCGTTACCGAAGCTTTGCGCCGCTACCATAGCCGCAGAGTTAATGCCGAAGCTTCGAGGAAGGTGACCTTGTTCTTCGCCGCTCAATCCGCCAGAATTCCAACAAGTTGACGCCAAAGTGGGAAGGCCCTTATCGGGTGAAACGAGTCACTAGGCCCGGCAGTCCGCTTTGAGACCGAAGATGGCTTTCCGTGAGCAATTCTGGAACATAGAGCATCTTCGCAAGTTTTACCCATGAGGCTCGGTTGCGGAACCTGCTCCGCAACCACCCTTTGTACAAGTCTTGCCGCTGTTGCATGTAATCCTTTGTACAAAGCCGGCGCAGACCCCGTGCATCAAGAAAGCCTATGGTTGCGCACATTTTGTCAATACATGCTTTCATAATCATATATGCATGTGTTTACTAACATCTTGTGCAGCACCCGCACCGATGTTTATAATGAGCCATTAGGCTCCACAACTTTCTTTTTCTCTTCTTTCTTCTCGCATACAAGAAGAAGGTTCATCCACCCACAAGTTAACCGGGGAGGAGAGAGGAGGAGATAATGATGTGGGCCGCCGAGGAACTGCCGCTTTGCCTTGGAAAATGGACAACGTAAAAGCTAAGTTGCTAAGTTTAAGCGACCTGTTTTAAATTTTTAAGTTATCTTCCTCGAGCGATAGTACTTTGTATGGAAAACCTGTGCGCGGAGGAACCAATCGTGGACTGGTCGCCCTTACTTTGTTTCGAGTCCGCCAACAACTTAAGTGAGCTGCGGCTAGTCCGCTGACGAGGTTGCTTGTCGGTAGCGACCCGCCAAAGAGCTGCTGAAGTTCCGCTTTCGGCGCTCATGGCAGGGGTGCTCGCACCGACAAGTTTCCCTGAAAGCGTAGGGTATAAACATAGAAGGGAAGAAATCGAGAAAAGGAAATAACAGTGCATTCGATTGCCTAAGATAGTGCATATTACATAATAACTTGTCACAGATCTAATAGATTTTTCGCCTAAACATGGTCTACAGCGACAAGATAAAGATAGACTTGGCGGCCTAGTCCACGCGGTCGCCCTCGAGCCTCTTAACTCCGCTCACCCTGTCCACAATGGGTGCGACAAGGGTCTTGAGTGCTTCAACATCGGCGGATGGAGGCAGGGACTTGAGGGCCTTGGAGAAGTCGACACCTGGGTTGCGGAAGGCCACCTTCATCAACACCTTCTGGAGAGCCTCGGCACAGACTTGGCGTGATTCCTCCACCAGTTGCTTCGGAACCTCCTCCCGGAGCCGCCGGATACCCGCCAACACGCCTTTGAAGAATAGGCTGAGCTTGACGCTGGGTTGGAGGTTCTCGTCGGTGGAATATCCAAGATCTGTCATCCCCAACTCTATCAGCTCATTATGGATGCCGGCGGCGGTGTCCACGAGACCTTCTGTCCAATGCATTATGTTGTCCCGAAGATTATTCTGGGCGGTCACGGCATTCGACAGCAACTCCTCGGTGGCCTTGATTTTCTCCAGCAGGACCGTTTCCCGCTCCCTGGCGCCGTTCAACGTCTCCGTCAAGGTGGTCAATTTCAGCTCCAGATCCGCCTTGACGTCCTTGGCGGCATCGATCTCCTTGATATTTTCAGAAAAACGACCTTGCAGCTCGCCGAGGGTGTAAGCGTCCTTCTCACGCTCGCTCTTCAACCCGGCGACCTCCTCGGCACTCTTCTGGAGGGTGGACTCCAGCTGAGCCACCCTCGTCTCCAATTCCCTCTTGGCGGCCTCGGCAGCCGCGGCAGCATCTTTGCCTCTTGGAGTGGCCCGCCAATCGTTTGCTCGCGCGCGGCGAGATCTTCCTCAAAGCTGTCGAGGTTGATCTTCCGCTGCGCCAGCTCACCTTCTCGAGCGGAGAGCTTCTCGCCGGCAAGCCTCTGCTGCTCCTCAACCTCGCCCTTCTCCAAGATGAAGGTCGTGCGCTCCTCAGCAAGCTGCTCCCGAGCCTCTGCTATGTCCCGGAGAGTCTCTTTGTTGGCGCGTCGGAGCTCTTCCGCACGTTTCTCCAAGTCAGCTCCCGCCCTCGCGACAAGCGCCTCCCTATACTCCAGTTTGGCTTGTCGGGTGCGGTAGAGCGTCAGCAACCTCCTTAGCAGCTGCTCCTCCTCAGGTTCACCACTGTTGCTGCTCGGGGCATCAGCCAGTGACAGCCCGGCGGAGGCAAGCAGCTCCGCATCGAAGGTCTCCCCTTCGGCTGGTGCCCTGGAGCTTGATGCCCATGGGAGCTTGATGAAGACACCCTCGCCGGCTTTCAGGTAGGCGCCGGGCTGGGGCTCCTCGGAATCTGGTGCGGCATCGGTGGCGGGGGGATCGACGGTCGGCGCAGCGCCTGGCGCTCCTGCGGCCTCCGGGCCGTCAGTGCGATCACCGGATTCCTCCCCAGCCTCTGCGCCAGTGGCCTCGGCAGCCACCTCGTCGGCGGGCCTGTCAGCGCCCGCCTCCTCCTCCTCCACGTTGGCGGCGTTGACATTGTCGCCGCCAGCGTCTTCCTCGCCGGCAGCCTCGGTTTCCATTGGGTCCCCGGCAGATGAATCTGATGGTCAGAAGAAGGAAGCACAAATCAAAAAGATATTCGAAAGAGAAAAACGGAAGAAAAGAACCCAAGGGAAACTATCAAACAAGAAGATTACTGGCAATGGGGCCTGTGGCCGCGGTCTCCACCACCGGAGGGTCGTCGGCGCCAGCCCTTGTCGGAGAAGCTCCCCTTGACGGAGAAGCCTCCATTGTCGGAGAGCGCTCCCTTGGCGGAGAATTCTCCCTTGGTGGCGTAGTTGAAGCAAGCAGAATCTCGGGAGTGACCTCCGGGGCCTCCTGATGAGGCTGAACCTCAGGGGTAGCCTCCGGCGCTCCATGATGTGGCTGCTCTGCTCCTACGAAATCCGAGAAACCAGATGTCAGTAACGGAAAAGCACCCAAGCGCGCCTAACCACAAGAAGCGCATTTATACTTACGCTGGGGCTGCTCATGTTGAAGGGTTGCGGATCCGCAAGGAGTCTCGGACGTGCCCCTGTTGCTGGGAGTCGTCGAGACGACAACCACCGCGTCTTGGCCCTCTTGACGCTCTCTCAACTAACGTCCTGAAGAAGAAAGTTCAGAGTGGCACCAGTCAGATATAAGATAAAGCAATAAATTGGGAGATTACAAATAGCAGCGACAAGATCTTACTCTTCCTCTTCTTCCTCGGAGCTGAGGGCGGAGAGATCAAACTCTGCTCCGGCGCGACGGACTGGGGGAGAAGACTCCCTCTGACGCTTGGCGGGTGCAGGGGCCGCGGCTCCGGAAGGCCCTGCGCCCGTCGCCATGGCGGAATGAGGAGCCCCCGCGGCAACAGTACTTGCCGCGGTGGAGCGTGTCGGGCGGCGAGGCAGCTGATGGGCCGTACGCTCCCCCGCCACTTCTTCGGTCTTCCGGAGACGTCTCCTTGGCGGGGCAGCGAGCTCCTCCTGCGGCAAGCTACTTGACGGCGGAGGAGAGGCGCCCCCAGTAGGCTCACTCGGGTCGTTGTCGAGCTCGGTCTGCTCCTCCCCACCGACAAATTCTTCTTGGTCGGCAAGGCTTGCCGCCTCGGCCCTCTCTGCCTCCTCGACAGTGAACCCAAACGCGCCGGCGGCAGCGGCCTCTGCAGCCTCCTCCAACCTTGTGGCGATGCGCGCCATCTCCTGAGCAGTGGTGTCGCGGGTGAGCCGCCTCTTCTCGTCGGCGCGGATCGGCGTTTCAACCAAGTTGTCAAAGAACTGCTGCACTACGTCATCGGCGGGCTCCTGCCAGGTTGGAACGATCCCATGGGAATCGCACAACGGCATTATCGCACGGATGCCATCAAGCGACGAGTTGTTACACAAGGGCACAACTCCCCTCGGCAACATGCACCATCCTGGGTTATCCGGTTCAGGCTTGAACAGCTCCCGCAGCATGCCGTCAAGCTCCAAGGTAGTGAAATTCCAGTTCAGGCCTGGGCGCAGCCTCATGATATCCGCCGCTCGAATTCCCAGCAGGCCTCCTTTCTCCCGCAAGGGCGCAATGCGCGCGGCGAAGGAAGTCGCACCAACTGCTCCTACGGTAAGCCCTGCTTGCCGGAGGCGCAAAATCCTAGTCGTGGCAATCTTCAACTTGTCGCCCTCCGCGCCAAGTTGCTCCATCGTTACCGCCAACTATGTGGGTCGTCTTGCAGGCAGTAAAAGGCTGTGGTTCCTCCTCTAAGATCCAGCACCAGTCAGCCCTCCACTCCTCCCACTTGCTGCGCAACTCTCCGTCAAGATACACTTCCTTCTTGCTGATCCTAGAGGTCCATGCAATTCCTCCGGCAAGCGGCTCTCCTCTCTCTACACGGGGTGAGAAGTAGTGGCGGAAGAGTGCGACGTTTGGGTGGACCCCGACAAAATTCTCGCAGAGATGCGCGAAAACGGCCATGGTAAGGATGGCGTTGGGGGTGAAGTCAAGGAGGCGGAGGCCATATGTGTTCATGACATCACACAAGAATTCGGAAAAGGGCGGGCAGAGCCCGCACCAGAAGAAAATCGCAAAGAAGGGGTACCCGATGGAGACTTTAGCAGATGTGGCGGCGGAGATGACCTCGTCTTGCGGATGCGCCGGGTCACCGCCGACTGAAGAGGTAGTACAGCTCCCGCAGCTCCTTCTGTTGAGCAAGGGGTCAAGAGGGCCCGCTCCTTCCGCAGCGCCGAGCAGCTGCGCCTCGGCAGATTTCACGCTTTTCCTTATCGGCCTTTGGAGCCATAGGGAGTCGTGGTGGAGGAAGCCGACGGCGTTGGTGGCACCGGTGGCAATGGAGGGGCGGAGCGACGCTCTTTGGGCTCGAGAAGAAAGGGAAAGCGACGGGGTTTCCGATGTGACAGCAAGGGCAAGTGGACGCCCAGCCCGGTTCCCCGCTTATAAAGGGAGAGGGACGGGCGCCCGCTTTTTCCCATTAAAGAAAGCCCCACGATCTCCCCACGACGCCACGCCCAAAGGCGTGCCGCCTCGTGGGGGACGTGGTGAGCCCAAGGCAAATAACGGCGATTCAAGGCCACGCGTGTTCCAGATCGCTTTTTTTGGTCCGCCCAACAAAGCTCGGCGCCGTGTGGCCCAGCCCGAGGCTCTGTCGGTGTACTAGAGTAGGGGTACCCTAGTACCCGAACCTGCACGATCGGTTAGCAGCGCCCACGGCCGGGCCGGCCTGATGACCGCCAAGGTCCTCAGCGGCTCCTTTAGAGCCATTCAAGAACAAAGTAATCAAGACCCCGGCAAGAGGAGCTTGCCGGGAAGGCCATTCAGAGCGCGAAGGGAACAAGGCCCCGGCAAGAGGAGCTTGCCGGGAAGGCTTGGCGGGCGCCGAACCCCCAAGCGCGACGAGGTTCCTGCCCCGGCAAGGCACTTGCCGGGGCGGGCAACCTCTCTTCATCTCCGCTCCAGCTCACCCGCCAACGTGTCACCACGGGGCTCTCCCAAGGACGCGTGTCGACGGGCTGTGCAGCCAGCGGGGAGTAGCGACAAGCGGCGCTGACAAGCTACCATCGTGGCAAACGGAGGTGCACTTGACGGTCCCTGTTACACTGTTCGGGCGACCGTGACGGGCATTGATGACTCTTGTCCCTTGCCGTCAGAGTTAGGTATAGATTATCAGTACACCGTATAAAGCGTGTACCAACCTATGTTTTACTATCTGACCCTTGTCTACTTGCCATATGTGGTAACCCCTTGTGCCTGTAAAAGGAGGCCCGGGGGCAACGTAGAAAGGGTTCGGTTCGGTTCGGTTCGGTTCGGTTCGGCTCGATTGGGTCTAGCTCCGAGCTTAGGTCATCACATTCATAGGAAAACACACTCAGGCTAGGTCTGGTAGCTCCCATTGCTCCCTAGCAAGAGCGCAAGATAATCCACAAAGCAGCAGTAGGAGTATTATCTCTCCGGAGAGCTCCGGCTGGGTAATCCGCCAGTCGCATCGCCTCGATCCGCTCTTTGTGCAGTCTCCGCCCCCCTCCGAACCACAAGGGACCCAGGTCCCGTAGGTGCTCGTGGGGGCACGATCGGTCCTCCCCCGACACATGGGCATCCCCAAGCTTGGGATATTGCCACTCCTTGTTCCATAATCCATCAAATCTTTCACCCAAAACTTGAAAACTTCACAACACAAACCTTAGCAGAAAATCTCGTGAGCTCCGTTATTGAAAGAAAACAAAACACCACTTCAAGGTACTGTAATGAACTCTTTCTTTATTTATATTGGTGTTAAACCTACTTTATTCCAACTTCTCTATGGTTTATAAACTATTTTACTAGCCATAGATTCATCAAAATAAGAAAACAACACACGAAAAACAGAATCTATCAAAAACAGAACAGTCTGTAGTAATATGTAACTAACGCAAACTTATGGAACTCCAAAAAATCTACCAAAATAGGAAGACCTAGAAAAATTTGTTTATTGATCATAAGCAATTGGAATCAATATTTTATCACGTTCTGGTAATTTTTAACAATTATTTTCGTGAACAGAAAGTTTCTGGAATTTTCAGCAAGATCAAATAACTACCATCCAAGAAGACCCTATAGGTTAAACTTGGAAAAAACACTAATTAAAACATAAAAACAAATCTAACCAGAGGCTAGATCAAATATTTATTCCTAAACAGAAGCAAAAAGCAAAAATACTAAAAATAAAATTGGGTTGCCTCCCAACAAGCGCTATCGTTTAACGCCCCTAGCTAGGCATAATAGTAAGGATAGATCTAGGTATTTCCATCTTTGGTAGGCAATTCTTCAATGAGGCATCTATCATCCTTAGGAGTTTCTTTATTTTTATTGATTATCAAACTTTTAGACACATAATCGGAAAAATCACTTGTAACAAATGGTTTCTTAATGATAGCAAAGAGATTGGGATGAATACTTATAGATTTGAGATCTGCAGTTTCCTTACTAGAGGATTCACCCTTATTTTTAGGAACATACATAAGCTTGGCAATTTTAGTTGGAGGGCTTGGAGTATTCTTTACGGAAGAAAAAGCGGTTCCCAAGTTGGTAATGATATCCTCAAGTTTATCGATTCTAGTGGAATCCTGATTTATTCTCTCATTAACTATGGGTTCCTTCTCCTTAATATTTTTCAAAGTGATTCCTACTTTAGATCCATATTGGGTGATTCCGTTGTGGATCTTTTTATCCAAATTTTCAATTAACTCTACGGTAGCAACTTTATTTTCAATAATTTCAAGTCTTTGCATTACATGCTCCAAGGTTAACATAGTTCCATTAATCATAAGAGGGGGTGAGCCAAACAAATCTATCATAGCATTATAAGAATCAAAAGTATGGCTACCCAAGAAATTCCCTCCGGTAATGGTATCAAGGATATATCTGTACCAAGGAGTAGCGCCTACATAGAAATTGCGGAGAAGAACGGAAGTAGATTGCTTCTTGGTAGATCTATTTTGAGCATTGGAAATTCTATGCTAAGCGTCTTTTAGATTTTATCCTTCCCTTTGCTTAAAATTAAGAACTTCATTCTCGGGAGACAACGGAGAGGATAGGGGACTAGCCAATGAGGTCAATGGAAAAGAGAGGGCGAATAAAACGGCAAGGGCGAAGTGGGGGAGAGGAAAACGAGAGGCAAATGGAAAATAATGTAATGCGGGAGATAAGGGTTTGTGATGGGTACTTGGTATTTTGACTTTTGCATAGACTCCCCAGCAACGGCGCCAGAGATCCTTCTTGCTACCTCTTGAGCACTGCGTTGGTTTTCCCTTGAAGAGGAAAGGGTGATGCAGTAAAGCAGCGTAGGTATTTCCCTCAGTTTTTGAGAACCAAGGTATCAATCCAGTAGGAGACTGATGACCCACAAGTATAGGGGATCTATCGTAGTCCTTTCGATAAATAAGAGTGTCGAACCCAACGAGGAGCAGAAGGAAATGATAAGCGATTTTCAGCAAGGTATTCTCTGCAAGTACTGAAATAAGTGGTAACAGATAGTTTTGTGATAAGGTAAATTGTAACGAGCAACAAGTAACAAAAGTAAATAAGGTGCAGCAAGGTGGCCCAATCCTTTTTGTAGCAAAGGACAAGCCGGAACAAACTCTTATAATAGGAAAAGTGCTCCCGAGGACACATGGGAATATCGTCAAACTAGTTTTCATCACGCTCATATGATTCGCGTTCGGTACTTTGATAATTTGATATGTGGGTGGACCGGTGCTCGGGTGTTGTTCTTACTTGAACAAGCATCCCACTTATGATTAACCTCTATTGCAAGCATCCGTAACTACAACAAAGTTTTAAGGTAAATCTAACCATAGCATGAAACATATGGATCCAAATCAGCCCCTTACGAAGCAACGCATAAACTAGGGTTCAAGCTTCTGTCACTCTAGCAACCCATCATCTACTTATTACTTACCAATGCCTTCCTCTAGGGCCAAATAATGGTGAAGTGTTATGTAGTCGATGTTCACATAACACCACTAGAGGTTAGACAACATACATCTCATCAAAATATCGAACGAATACCAAATTCACATGACTACTAATAGCAAGACTTCTCCCGTGTCCTCAGGAACAAATGTAACTACTCACAAACCATATTCATGTTCATAATCAGAGGGTTAATAATATGCATAAAGGATCTGAACATATAATCTTCCACCAAATAAACCAACTAGCATCAACTACAAGGAGTAATCAATACTACTAGCAACCTACTAGCACCAATCCTGGACTTGGAGACAAGAATTGGATACAAGAGATGAACTAGGGTTTGGAGATGAGATGGTGCTGATGAAGATGTTGATGGAGATTGCCCTCTCCTGATGAGAGCAGCGTTTGTGATGATGATGGCGATGATTTCCCCCTCCCGGAGGGAAGTGTCCCCGGTAGCACAGCTCTACCGGAGCCCTAGATTGGTTCCGCCAAGGTTCCGCCTCGTGGCGGCGGAGTCTCGTCCTGAAAGGTTGCTTCTGATTTTTTTTCCCATTGAAAGACTTCATATAGGAGAAGATGGGCGTCGGAGAGCCACCAGGGGGCACACGAGGTAGGGGGGCGCGCCCAGGGGGAGGGGGCGCGCCCCCCACCCTCGTGAGCAGGGTGTGGGCCCCCTGGCCTTCATCTTTGGCGACGATTTTTTCTTTATTTATTTTAAGGTATTCCATGGAGTTTCAGGACTTTTGGAGTTGCGTAGAATAGGCCTTCAATATTTGCTCCTTTTCCAGCCCAGAATTCCAGCTGCCGGCATTCTCCCTCTTCATGTAAACCTTGTAAAATAAGAGAGAATAGCCATAAGTATTGTGACACAACGTGAAATAACAGCCCATAATGCGATAGATATCGATATAAAAGCATGATGCAAAATGGACGTATCAACTCCCCCAAGCTTAGACCTCGCTTGTCCTCAAGCGAAAAGCCGATAACAATAAATATGTCCTCATGTTTAGAGGTAGAGGTGTCGATAAAAATAAAATACAGACATGAAGGTATCATGATTATTCTCATAACAGCAACATATATTGATTTGTCATATGATGACTTATGTTCAAGTGATGATCTTCTCACAAAGCCAAAGTATGAATCATAAACCTTATTGAGCACCAACAAATTATACCCTCAGTCATTGAAGCAATTGCAATTTATCATAACACCAGAGAGAGTCTATGTCAGAGCTTAAAAGCAAGTCCACATACTCAACTATCACTTAGTCCTTCATAATTGCTAACACTCACGCAATACTTGTGGTTATGGAGTTTTAATCGGACACAGAGAAAGATAGGGGCTTATAGTTTTGCCCCACAACCTTTTACCTCAAGGGTAATGTCAACAATAATAATTCATGCTCCCCTACATCCAATTAGATATATATATCATGTCCTTTCCAACATGCTGAGCTTGCCAAAGGATAAAAATAAAAAGGGAAAGGTGAAGATCACCGTGACTCTTGCATAAGGTAGAGGATAATAATAAAAGATAGGCCCTTTGCAGAGGGAAGCAGAGGTTGCCATGCGCTTTTATGGTTGGATGCACAAAATCTTAATGCAAAAGAACGTCACTTTATATTTCCCCTTGTATGTGAACCTTTATTATGCAGTCCGTCGCTTTTATTGCGTCCACAACAAGTTCGTACAAAGCTTATTTCTCTGCACTAATAAGTCATGCATATTTAGAGAGCAATTTTTATTGCTTGCACCGATGACAACTTACTTGAAGGATCTTACTCAATCCATAGGTAGATATGGTGGACTCTCATGGCTAAACTGGTTTAAGGGTATTTGGAAGCACAAGTAGTATCTCTACTTGGTGCTGAGAATTTGGCTAGCATGAGGGGGAAAGGCAAGCTCAACATGTTAGAGGAACCATGACAACATACTTTATCTCAGATATAAGAAAACATAACTCATTATGTTGTCTTCCTTGTCCAACATCAACTTTTAGCATGTCATATTTTAACGAGTGCTCCCAATCATAAAAGATGTCAATGATAATATATCTATATGTGAAGCCTCTCTCTCCTTATTACTTCCTATTAATTGCAACGATGACCAAAGCTATATTTGCCAACTCCCAACAACTTTTAATCATCATACTCTTTCTATGTGAAGTCATTACTCTCGATAAGATCAATATGAACTCTTTGTTTCTTTATATTCTTTTCTTTATTCACCCAAGATCATGGCAAAGTAATCAAGCCCTTGACTCAACACTAATCTTGATTATATATAGCTCACGGACTCGATTGCATAGAGGGATCATAAAGCAAAACTTCAAAACTAGATCATGCTATGACTTTGTTCTACTATATCAAGATACTACTAATAGGATTGAACTAAGAAAAACAGTAAAGATAGGAGTTGTGATGGTGATACGATACCGGGGCACCTACCCAAGCTTGACAGTTGCCAAGGGGAGTGCCCATACCCATGTGATTATGTCTCCTTCTTTGTTGTTGGCGGTGGAGGTGTTGTTGATGATGCAAGCTTGTCGTCCACCTTCCATGGCATAGGCTCACCCTCATAGAAGGATGATCGAGTCTCCGGAATCCTCAAATCTGCAACGGAAACAGCTCGAGACGAAAACAGAGGATATTTGCGTGATACGGTCGTCAAAACCTTCGGGAGGATATATAATGAATTTTTATCGACCAAAATACGTACCGTGCAAGAAAACGGAGTCCGGAGGGCACACGAGGTGCTCACGAGGTAGGGGGGTGCGCCCAGGGGGGTACGGCACGCCCTCCACCCTCGTGGAGGCCTCGTGTCCTCCCCGGACTGCTACTTATTTTTCTATTTTTCTAAATATTCCAAAACGGAGAAATATTGCCTTAGAATTTGTTTTGGAGTCGGTTTACTTACCGTAACACATACCTATTCCTTTTCGGAGTCTGGGACGTTCTGGAAAGTGTCCCTTATGTATTCCTCCGGGGTTACGGTTTCAATAATATTAGTTTCAACATTTATAGGATTACCTGATATATAGTGTTTGATCCTTTGACCGTTTACAACCTTCGGATTTGTGCCTGCGAAGTTGTTGATTTTTATGGCACCGGAATGATAGACCTCCTCGATAACGTAGGGACCTTCCCATTTAGAGAGAAGTTTTCCTGCAAAAAATCTTAAGCGGGAGTTGTATAGCAATAAATAATCACCTACATTAAACTCACGCTTTTGTATCCTTTTATCATGCCATCTTTTAACTTTTTCTTTAAGCAACTTGGCATTTTCATAGGCTTGGGTTCTCCATTCATCAAGTGAGCTAATATGAAATAACCTATTCTCACCGGCAAGTTTGAAATCATAGTTGAGCTCTTTAATAGCCTAATATGCCTTATGTTCTAATTCGAGAGGTAAGTGACATGCTTTTCCATAAACCATTTTATACGGAGACATACCCATAGGATTCTTATATGCAGTTCTATATGCCCATAATGCATCATCAAGTTTCTTGGACCAATTCTTTCTAGACCTATTAACAGTCTTTTGCAAAATTAATTTGAGCTCTCTATTACTCAATTCTACTTGACCACTAGATCATGGGTGATATGGAGATGCAATTCTATGATTAACATCATATTTAGCAAGCATTTTATGGAAAGCACCATGAATAAAGTGTGAACCACCATCACCATTAAATATCTAGGGACTCCAAACCTCGGAAAAATAACTTCCTTAAGCATTTTAATAGAAGTGTTATGATCAGCACTACTAGTTGGAATAGCTTCTACCCACTTAGTAACGTAATCAACAGCAACTAAAATATGTGTGTATCCATTAGAGGCAGGAAAAGGTCACATATAATCAAAGCCCCAAACATCAAATGGTTCAATAACAAGTGAATAATTCATAGGCATTTCTTGACGTCTACTAATATTACCAATTCTTTGACATTCATCACAAGATAAAACAAACTTATGGCATCCTTGAAGAGAGTAGGCCAATAAAAACCAGATTGCAATACCTTATGTGCAGTTCTATCTCCAGCGTGGTGTCCTCCATAAGCTTCGGAGTGAAACTTGCGTAGGATCTGTTCATGTTCATGCTCAGGCACACAACGTCTAATAACACCATCTACTCCTTCTTTATAAAGATGTGGGTCATCCCAAAAGTAATGTCGCAACTCATAAAAGAACTTTTTCTTTTGTTGGTATGTGAAGCTAGGTGGTATAAATTTAGCAACAATATAATTAGCATAATCAGCATACCATGGAGTGCTACGAGAAGTGCTTACGACATTTAATTGTTCATCAGGAAAGCAATCATCAATAGGTAGTGGGTCATCAAGAACATTCTCTAACCTAGATAAGTTGTCCGCAACGGGGTTCTCAGCTCCTTTTCTATCAACAATATGCAAATCAAATTCTTGCAGCAAGAGAACCCATCTAATAAGTCTAGGTTTAGCATCTTTCTTTTCCATAAGATATTTAATAGCAGCATGATCGGTGTGAATAGTTACTTTAGAATCAACAATATAGGGTCTGAATTTATCATAAGCAAATACAACTGCTAAAAGTTCCTTTTCGGTAGTAGCATAATTTCTTTGAGCATTGTCTAGAGTCTTACTAGCATAATGGATAACATTTAATTTCTTATCAACTCTTTGCCCTAGAACAGCACCTACAGCATAATCACTAGCATCACACATAATTTCAAAGGGTAAATTCCAATCAGGTGGTTGAACAATAGGTGCAGAGACTAATGCTTTCTTAAGTATTTCAAATGCTTCTACACAATCATCATCAAAGACAAATGGTACATCTTTTTGTAACAAATTAGTCAGAGGCCGAGAAATTTTTGAGAAGTCCTTAGTGAACCTCCTATAAAACCCGGCGTGACCAAGGAAACTTCTTATACCTTTGATGTCCTTGGGACATGGCATTTTTTCAATAGCATCAACCTTGGCTTTATCAACTTCAATACCTCTTTCAGAAACTTTGTGTCCCAAAACAATACCTTCATTAACCATAAAGTGGCACTTTTCCCAATTCAAGACAAGATTAGTTTCTTCACACCTCTGCAAAACTCGATCAAGATTGCTCAAGCAATCGTCAAAAGAGGAACCATAGACGGAAAAGTCGTCCATGAAAACCTCACAAATCTTTTCACAAAAGTCAGAGAATATAGCCATCATCCATCTTTGAAAGGTAGCAGGTGCATTACATAAACAAAAAGGCATACGTCTATAAGCAAAAGTACCAAAAGGGCATGTAAAAGTAGTCTTTGATTGATCTTTAGCCAACACAGGTATTTGAGAGAAACCAGAATAACCATCTAGAAAGCAATAATGTGTATGTTTGCATAATCTTTCTAGCATTTGATCAATAAAAGGTAAGGGGTAATGATCTTTCTTAGTAGCTTTATTTAATTTGCGGAAATCAATTACCATCCTATAACCTGTGATAATTCTTTACGGAATCAATTCATCTTTATCATTAGGGACAACAGTAATACCTCCCTTCTTAGGGACACAATGGACAGGACTTACCCAATCGACTATCGACAGAACAGGATAAATTATACCTGCCTCCAGAAGCTTGAGTATTTCCTTTCTTACCACTTCATTCATTTTAGGATTCAAACGCCGTTGAGGATCACAAACTGGTTTGGCATCCGCTTCCAAATTTATTTTATGCTGACATAGAGTGGGACTAATGCCCTTAAGATCATCAAGAGTATATCCAATAGTGGCACGGTGCTTCTTCAGAGTTTTCAATAATCTTTCTTCTTCATGCTTTGAAAGGTTAGCACTAATAATAACAGGATATATTTTCTTTTCATCAAGATAAGCATACTTAAGATTATCAGGCAACGGTTTAAGCTCAAACACGGGATCACCCTTGGGTGGAGGAGGATCCCCTAGGATTTCAACAGGCAAATTGTGTTTCAGAATAGGTTCTTGTTTAAAGAATACTTCATCTATTTCCCTTCTTTCTTTCATAAACATATCATTTTCATGGTCTAGCAAATAGTGTTCTAAAGGATCACTGGGATGTAAGGCAATAGAAGCAAGACCAATAATTTCATCCTTACTAGGCAATTCTTCCTCACGATGTTGCTTACTAAATTTAGAGAAATTAAACTCATGAACCATATCATCCAAGCCAACAGTAACAACATTCTTTTTGCAGTCTATCGTAGCATTAACAATATTCAAGAAGGGTCTACCAAATATAATGGGACAAAAGCTATCTTGCGGAGAAGTAAGAACAAGAAAATCAGCAGGATATTTAGTTTACCCACACAAGACTTCAACATCTCTAACAATCCCAATTGGTGAAATAGTATCTCTATTGGCAAGTTTAATTGTGACATCAATACCTTCTAATTCAGCAGGTGCAATTTCATTCTTAATTTCTTCGTATAATGTATGTGGTATAACACTAGCACTCGCACCCATATCATATAAGCCATGGTAACAATGATCTCCTATTTTAACAGAAATAACAGGCACGCCTACCACAAGTCTATGTTTATCTTTAGCACAGGGTTTATCAATTCTAGCAGTTTCACCTTCGAACTGAATAACATGCCCATCAATATTATCAGACAAGAGATCTTTAACAATTGCAATATTGGGTTCTACTTTAACTTGCTCAGGAGGTACATAAGTTCTGATATTGCTTTTACGAACAACAGTTGAAGCTTTATCGTGATCCTTTACTCTAACAAGGAAAGGTGGTTTCTCAACATAAGAGGTGGGAACAATAGGATCATTATAAGTGATAGTCTTTTCTTCAACTTAGGTGCAGCTACTTATTACTTACCAATGCCTTCCTCTAGGCCCAAATAATGGTGAAATGTTATGTAGTCGACGTTCACTTAACACCACTAGAGGTTAGACAACATACATCTCATCAAAATATCGTACGAATACCAAATTTTCACATGACTACTAATAGCAAGACTTCTCCCGTGTCCTCTGGAACAAACGTAACTACTCACAAAGCATATTCATGTTCATAATCAGAGGGGTAATTGTAACATCCCAAAATTCTAAATTTTGGAATGTTATAAATAAATCGATAGTTTTGATTGATTGTTTGATTGATTGACTAAAAGTGAGTGAATTCGAAACTTTTTGAAAGTTAAATGAGAGGGAATAAAAGGACTTTCCCAAACTTTCAATTTTGCTTTTATGATCTTCGGGAATTCAAATTCTTTTCATCACAAAAACCTGGAGAGAAGATGCCATGACTTCTTCCATTTATTTAAATGACAAGGGGTGTTGAAAATATTTGAATTTCATTTGGAAAAATATTTCCAATTCTGAAACTTTATGCAACTCAATGATTTTCAAGAGCGAAGATAAAATAACTTCTTCAAATTATATGAAATATGAGTTGGGAGTTTCAAAGAATTAAATTCAAAGTTTCTTTGAATTTATTTTCAATTTGATGTTATTTGAGTTTTATTCAAATTATAAAATATATGGAAAATAGGGTAACATGATTCCTACATCATAAAAATGGAGAGAAATAAATTTGAATTAATTTTGGTATTTTTAAAATGATTTTTGTTGGATTTTATTAGAGCAGAAGCACTCTTTGCTTTATTTGAATTTGTGTGTATTTTATTTGACTCTAGAATAATGTTCAGGTTGTTGGAAATCTTTTTCTGAAAATTTTGATATATAATATGCCTATATTATATTTTGTATTCACCTCTTTTGTTTTATTTCTTTATCTGTTTTAAAAAAAATCTCTGGACCGACCGGACCGGGCCGGCCCAGCTCGCCAGGCCATGGCCCAGCCGGCCCAACGCCGCGCATGCCTCGTCCCCGAGCTCGGGACGGAGTCCCGAGCGACCACGGCCGCCGCCGCCGTCCCGGAGGCGGACTCCTCCGCCGCCTCTCCGTGCCCCTTCCCCAAGGCAGCCGTCGCCCCCCTCCTCTTATAAATCTCCGACCCCGGCCCCATCTTTTCTCCTCCTCCCGAGCCCTGCAGTACCGCCCTCTCCCTCGCCGGAGTTAGCCGCCGCCGCCGGAGATCCACGCCGTCGCCCCGCTCCACCCCGCCACTCCCGACGGACGCCGTCCCCTTCATCCTCTCCACCGCGCCGCACCGAGTCCCCTGACACCCTCGCCGCTGCCGGAGACCCACCAGAGCCGCCGCCCCGTCGACGTCCGACCCGCCGCCGCCCTCTCCCTCGCTGCCGGCAACCACCGTCGCCGCGGTACGCCTCGCCTCTTTCCTCCCCGTCCGATCTACGATCGACGGTCTGGATTAGATCTAGGATTCGTTTTTTTTTCTTTCAACCAGTATATTAGTGAACGAACGTTCGTTCGTTTAGCATTGGTAGTGGACGTTTTCACTATATAAGCCTTGGCAGCGAACGTTCTTATATTAGATCTGTTTTTTTTTCAGGGACCTCATTGTAGCTGTTTTTATTTTCAGTTTAGTCCCTAATCTTAGAACGCTCATAACTTTTCACTCGTTAGTCCAAATCCAACGAAACCAACGCCCACTTCTTCGTTATGATCCCCTCTATCCAGTAATCCAACTTAAACATGTTTTTGAAAGTTTTAAAATTTGAATTCAAACAGATTTGTATTCAAACTTCGTTTGATCATAACTTGAGTTTCAGAACTCGATTTAGTTGATTCTTTTTGCAAATCGAAGCTCTTGACCTAAACTTTCTGATAAGGCCAAATTCACATAATTTTGGTACTGTTAGAAACTGTTTTATGTTGCAAGAGTTATTTTTTTGGTTTTGATGTTTTTGGAATTGTTTCTTCGTTCTTCCCGACCTTTTGAGTGAATGCTTATGTGTGGTTACTATTGATTGCTTACGATAGATTGACCGGAGTGTGATGAGTAGAACTATCAAGAGTTTTGAGTGCGAATCATCTTCATCAACATTGCAGGCAAGTAACACTTTGATCATACTTTTTCTCATACCCAGTTTTTATGCATTAGATCTATCCTCAAACACTTGCATGATTAGGATCTAATTAAATTGTGGGATGGGAAGTAGATGAGGTAGTACCTATTACCTGTTTTATTATCAAACCCTTGGGAGTTACTTCTACGTTTGCTTATTATGACATACTATGCTCGTAGACGTGGATTGGGTTTGAGTGAATATCCATGACAGATGTGAGATTGATAATTAATGGTTTATCTAAGGTGGCAACTTAAACACACATCTGGGTGGATTGAGGCACCTGGCTATTCCAGGATTTGCCTATCAAGGCACCTGGGTAGACATGATTTTCCTGTATTTCTTTGGACCGCCACCCAGGCTCAAAGGGATCATGAGATTATTCAAACTAGAAACTTCCGTGTGCAGCCACAAGCCATTATGGGCTCTGGCGTAGTTGACTAAGTTGTGCGAACTCTTACAGGTAGACTAGCAGATGTAGGGGATGTAGGTTGGTACGGTCTACCCACATGTAAGGTGCTAGCGCTTCTGAAAGACTATGTCTCGGTCATCCGTTTCTCAAACACCATGTAGTGCGAGAAACCAAACGGAGGCGATCGAGTCTTGTGGGGAAAAGTGCGCAAACCTCTGCAGAGTGTATAAACTAATCATGGTTAGCCGTGTCCCCGGTTATGGACATCTTGAGTATCTAGTACCTGGATATCATGTGAATCTCATCATGTTACTTCTAATTAATATTGTTGGGTTTAATGAGTACTTTTAATTGGGATTGAGGATGCTGTCAACCATTCTCAATGTTACACAACCACCATGATAGTTAATTAAATTTATTCCTTTGCAGTAGGGAAAAATTGGCTTTTCGCAAAAACTGTAACCATAGAGCTTTCCACCAGCCATATATGCATGTAGTATAGCTTATTCTTTCATTACTCTCTATGTGTTACATTGCCAGCATATTCCATGTGCTCACCCGTTTTCGGGCTGCAACTTTTCATGTTGCAGACTTTTCAGACGACGAGTAAGTGATACGTTAGGGTTACGAGTAAGTGACTACTAATAGCAAGACTTCTCCCGTGTCCTCAGGAACAAACGTAACTACTCACAAAGCATATTCATGTTCATAATCAGAGGGGTAATAATATGCATAAAGGATCTGAACATATAATCTTCCACCAAATAAACCAACTAGCATCAACTACAAGGAGTAATCAACACTACTAGCAACCTACTAGCACCAATCCCGGACTTGGAGACAAGAATTGGATACAAGAGATGAACTAGGGTTTGGAGATGAGATGGTGCTGATGAAGATGTTGATGGAGATTGCCCTCTCCGATGAGAGGAGAGTTGGTGATGATGATTACGATGATTTCCCCTCCGGAGGGAAGTGTCCCCGGCGGCACAGCAGCTCGCGGAGCCCTAGATTGGTTCCGCCAAGGTTCCGCCTCGTGGTGGCGGAGTCTCGTCCCAAAGGTTGCTTCTGATTTTTTCCATCGAAAGACTTCATATAGGAGAAGATGGGTGTCTGAGAGCCACCAGGGGCCCACGAGGTAGGGGCGCGCCTGGGGGGCGCGCCCCCACCCTCGTGAGCAGGTGTGGGCCCCTGGCCTTCATCTTTAGCGACGATTTTTCTTTATTTATTTTAAGGTATTCCGTGGAGTTTCAGGACTTTTGGAGTTGCGCTGAATAGGCCTTCAATATTTGCTCCTTTTCCAGCCCAAAATTCCAGCTGCCGGCATTCTCCCTCTTCAGGTAAACCTTGTAAAATAAGAGAGAATAGCCATAAGTATTGTGACATAACGTGAAATAACAGCCCATAATGCGATAAATATCGATATAAAAGCATGATGCAAAATGGACGTATCAGAGACCACGCACGAGTCCCTCGCACCTACACAAACAAATAAATCCTCGCAACCAACGCGAAAAAGGGGTTGTCAATCCCTTCACGATCACTTACGAGAGTGAGATCTGATAGATATGATAAGATAATATTTTTGGTATTTTTATGATAAAGATGCAAAGTAAAATAAAAGGCAATAAAAATAGCTAAGTGTTGGAAGATTAATATGATGGAAAATAGACCCGGGGGCCATAGGTTTCACTAGTGGCTTCTCTCGAGAGCATAAGTATTACGGTGGGTGAGCAATTCTCATTGAGCAATTGATAGAATTGAGCATAATTATGAGAATATCTAGGTATGATCATGTATATAGGCATCACGTCCGAGACAAGTAGACCGACTCCTGCCAGATATACTACTATTACTCCACACGCCGATCGCTATCCAAAGATGCATCTAGAGTATTAAGTTCATAAGAACAGAGTAACGCTTTAAGTAAGATGACATGATGTAGAGGATAAACTCATGCAATATGATATAAACCCCATCTTGTTATCCTCGATGGCAACAATACAATACGTGCCTTGCTGCCCCTCATCACTAGGAAAGGACACCGCAAGATTGAACCCAAAGCTAAGCACTTCTCCCATTGCAAGAAAGATCAATCTAGTAGGCCAAACCAAACCGATAATTCGAAGAGACTTGCAAAGATAACCAATCATACATAAAAGAATTCAGAGAAGATTCAAATATTGTTCATAGATAAACTTGATCATAAACCCACAATTCATCGGTCTCAACAAACACACCGCAAAATAAGATTACATCGAATAGATCTCTACAAGAGAGGGGGAGAACATTGTGCTGAGATCCAAAAAGAGAGAATAAGCCATCTAGCTAATAACTATGGACCCGAAGGTCTAAGGTAAACTACTCACACATCATCGGAGAGGCTATGGTGTTGATGTAGAAGCCCTCCGTGATCGATGCCCCCTCGTGAGCTCAAAAAGGCCCCAAGATGGGATCTCATGAGTACAGAAGGTTGCGGCGGTGGAATTAGGTTTTTGGCTCAGATCTGTAGTTTGGGGTGCGAGGTATATATAGGAGGAGGAAGTACGTTGGTGGAGCAACATGGGGCCCACGAGGGTGGAGGGCGCGCCTGGGGTGGGGGGGATGGGGGTAGGCGCGCCCCCTACCTTGTGCCCTCCTGGTTGATGTCTTGATGTAGGGTCCAAGTCCTTTGGATCACGTTCGTTCCGAAAATCACGTTCCTGAAGGTTTCATTCCGTTTGGACTCCGTTTGATATTCTTTTTCTGCGAAACTCTGAAATAGGCAAAAAACAGCAATTCTGGGTTGGGCCTCCGGTTAATAGATTAGTCCCAAAAATTATATAAAAGTGTATAATAAAGCCCATTAATGTCCAAAACAGAATATAATACAACATGGAAAAATTATAGATACGTTGGAGACGTATCAACACTCCTGCCTGCTATGCACGAGACGCGTCGAGCTTTTGGCTCGACCTCTGTTTGCTGAAGGTTGTAATCTGCGAAGTGCCCACACCATCAGAAGACTACATGGATTACAAGCTCATTGCCGTGTTCAACATGGGATTAGTCTATCTGGAATCCGGTCGCCATACATGGTCATGGCTCATCGTCGATCCTCTTTACCCAACACTTCTGTCTGATGCTATAGTGCACGATGGCATCGTTAATGCGGTCGACGCACAGATTGGTTGCCTATACTGGTGGAATCTATCGTCGTGTAATTGTTCTATCTCATTGTGACGCCCTCGATTCAATCGTACACTAATCATGCACGCAAATGTGTACGATCAAGATCAAGGACTCACGGGAAGATATCACAACACAACTCTATAAATAAAATAAGTCATACAAGCATCATAATACAAGCCAGGGGCCTCGAGGGCTCGAATACAAGTGCTCGATCATAGACGAGTCAGCGGAAGCAACAACATCTAACGTCTGCACATAAGTTAAACAAGTTGCCATAAGATGGCTAGCACAAACCGATACTGAGACGAAGAGGAACAGCCTCCCGCAGGGATCCTCCTAGGTCACTCTGGTCGCCGCCGCCGAGCTGCACGTAGTAGTAGGCGCCTCGCAGTAGTAGTCGCCATAGGCGGCGCGCTCTCCTGGCTCCATCGTGCAGTTGCAGCAATCGAGTAAAGGTAGGGGAAAGGGGAACAAGGCAACCGTGAGTACTCATCCAAAGTACTACGCAAGCAAGGAGCTACACTACATATGCATGGATGTATGTGTAAAGGCCATATCGATGGACCGAATCTGCAGAATGCCGAATAAGAGGGGATAGCTAGTCTTAACGAAGACTACGCTTCGACACCGGTCTTGCACGCATGTAAGAGGACAACGGAAGTCCTCCAAGTAACATCATATAGCAATAATCCTACCCGCAATCCCTGCTCATACCCCTGAGCGAGAGCGACCACCGGTTGTATCGGCACTTGGAAGGGTGTGTTTTATCAAGTATCCAGTTCTAGTTGTCATAAGCTCAAGGTACAACTCCAAGTCGCCCTGTTATCAAGATCACGGCTATCCGAATAGATTAACTTCCTGCAGGGTGCACCATCTTACCCAAAGACGCTTGATCCCACTTGGCGGACACACTTTCCGGGGTCATGCCCGCCGCAGAAGATCAACACGCCGCAGCCCCACCTAGGCACAACAGAGAGGCCAGACGCCGGTCTAAACCTAAGCGCCGCAGGGTGCGGGCCCATCGCCTCGAGCACACCAAGACGTTCGTAGGGCGGCCGAAGCGCACCTAGCCTAACAGCGTTCCAGTCCAATCCGGCGCGCCGCTCCGTCAGTGACGTCTGAAGTATTTCGGCCGATACCACGACGCCGGGATACCCATAACTACTCCCGCGTAGATGGTTAGTGCGTATAAGCTCGTAGCCAACCCAGATCAAATACCAAGACCTCGTTAAGCATGCTAAGTATCCGCGAACGTCGAATAGGGCCAGGCCCACCTCTCTCCTAGGCGGTCTCAACCTGCCCTGTCGCTCCGCCTCAAAGTAACAGTTGGGGGCCGTCGGGAACCCAGGCCCACCTCTACTGGATGGAGCCACCCGTCCTTTCAGCCCCATCTCCTAACAGTACCACGGTAATGTAATAGTGTAAAGTATATAGTGTATACCCGTGATCAACTCCCGAGTGATCACGGCCCGATAGTATAGCACGGCAGACGGACAAGAATGTAGGGGCACAGATGAAAGTACTAGCATCCTATACTAAGCATATAGGATTGCAGGTAAGGTAACAATGTATAACAAGGACAAAGCTATGCAGCAGATAGGAGTATCTGAAAACAGTAACATGCTATACTACTCTAATGCAAGCAGTGTAGATAAGAGTAGGCGATATCTGGTGATCAAGGGGGGGGGGCTTGCCTGGTTGCTCTGGCAAGAGAGAGGGGTCGTCGACACCGTAGTCGATCACAGGGGGGGTACCGGCAGCGGTCTCGGGGTCTACCGGAAAAAGTAACGGAGGGGGGACATAATAAATAACAGAGCAATCAAAGCATAAAATAACAAAAGCGGTGCTAGAGGTGATCTAACGTGGTATGAGGTGGTACCGGTTAAGGAGGGAAACATCCGGGAAAGTTTTCCCGGTTCCGGACGTCTGTCAGACAGATGAACCGGAGGAAAGTTTGCAGGTTCGATAGGTTAGGGGTGTGTGGCGGACGAACGGACTGCGTATCCGGATTCGTCTCGTCGTTCTGAGCAACTTTCATGTACAAAGTTTTTCCATCCCAGCTACGGTTTATTTTATACTAATTTAAAAAGGATTTAATCATTTACTAGAATTAACAGAATTAATTTAATTCTAAATCGCTTATGATGTCATCATGACATCAGCGGTCGACTTTGACCTTTGACCGATCAAGTCGACGGGTGGGTCCCGCTTGTCATTGATTGAGACTAACTAATCAGGATTAACTAGATCAGTTCAATGATTAGGTTAATTAATCACAATTAATTAAGTTAATTAACTTAGTTAACTAATTAATTAATTAATTATATTTTTATTATTACTACTATTATTATTATTTATTTTTAATTATTTTTTTAACTGTTCTGGGACAGGGGTGGGGCCCGGCTGTCATTGGGCCAGGGGCCTTAACGGGTTCGGGCATTCGGGTGCGGGTGTCACCCGAGCGGGCGCTGGGCAGCGGGCGCCGGCGCGGCAATGGCCCTCGGGGCCAGAGGCGGAGGCAGAGACGGACGGTGATCAGCTGCAGGGGGACGGCGCGGATGTGGCGCCACGAGCGGGCGAGGCGAGGTGCCATGGGCATGTGGGCGGCCGAACTAGGCATGGGGTGGTGGCCACGACAAAGGCAGGCAGCAAGCCCGAGAGCCACGGCCAAGGCGCGGGCGCAGGGCGGCGACAGGGAGGTCGCAAGCGGCGAGCCAACATGGCGGGTGGACGCCGAGGCGAGGGGGAGAGAGGAGGAGAGGAAGCATGGGGAGGCGCTCACATCGGTGCGTAGGGACGGGGCAGTGGGCGCGGGGTGGAGGCCGAGGACGACGCGACGGAGGAGAGGAGGCAGGCCGGTGGGGAAGGGCGCCGGCGAGGACGCGTCGGGGAAGACGGCGAGGGGCTCCGGCGGCGCGGTCCTCGCGCGGCGGGGGCGAGGTAGCGAGCGACGGGCGGTGGTGTCGAGGCCGCTGGGGGGGGGGCCACGGGGAGAGGCGTCTTGAGGGCGGGGGGCGGCGAGGCGGCACCGGCGTGGACGCGGTCGTCGGGGGCGAGTGCCCCCGATCCAGATCGGGAAGGGGGGCGAGAGAGGAGTGGGGCGAGGGAGTGGGGTGGGGGGATCGATCCGATGGGATCGGGCGAGTGGGGAACGGGAGGAGTTAGGGTTTGGGGTGGGGAGCGAGGGGGGGTTATGCGAGGCGAGTGGGCGGCTGGGGGCCGATGGCCTGCTGGGCCGAGGCCCAGTGGGGGGGTTTGCTCCTCTCTTCTTAGTATTTTATTTTTCTTAATTTTTCTTTTACCGTTTTACTTTTAGTTTTTCTTTTATTTAAGTTTTAGTAAATTACTAAAGTGGCACCTAAATAGATTTTACAAATTATGCCACTGCCACAATAGTTTAATACTTATAACAAATTAGTTTTGAAAATGTTTATTATTTTTAAGCACTTAAATAATTGTATTTGCTACTGTTTTATTCATCTTAGAGTAATTAAACATTTTATAAAAGTGTGGTTTCACCAACATAATTACTTATGAATTATTTAGTTCACCCGAATATTTTAGTTTTAATATTCAAAATATTTTATTGCTTGCTTGATTTTGAATTTGAATTTAACAGGTTTCAACTAGCGAGTTTATCCACGAAGAACCGAGGTGACGTGGCATCATTAGTGGGGATTATCAGTGCGTAATCACCCAAGGCCACAATTCTCCTCCACTACAAGAAATCTCGTCCCGAGATTTAAGAGGGAGCAAGGGGAAAGGTCTGGTTACGATAATCTAACGGATCTTCTCAAGAAGTTAATCCTTCTTATTGATGCCTTCAATCCTTTATTCCGATGCATCATGATAAACTGGTCATCATTTCTTCGAACTCCATCGTACTTACGAAAGATAAGGGCAGCTCACTCGACATAATGCTTTTGAGGGGAACAACTGGGTAACCCATGAATTAGTATAAGATTATCTCTCGAGTTGAACATTCAAATACCTCGAGAGTAAGGTACGAAGGTACCATAATAGGCTCCAAGCGGATAGATAGTTGCTCAAGCCCGAACCAGAGCGAGAAAGGGGTTCAGAGTAGCGAGAGTAAGTATCGCGTCGATACCAAGATTGATCAACGTGCAAGTGGCCCGTGAATTACATACAAGGTCAAGCGTGAGGAATAACTTCAGCAAGGGGTGTACAGGAGAGTCGTTTCGATCCTGCAACTGTGGGTTATGGGCCCACCATGTGGTTAAAAATAGGAAGGTCGGTGACATCTTGCATGATCATGTAAGCAAGGCATGTCAGAGGAGAGTCTGAGGGTCATGTCGGCAACAACATAGGTACCAAGGGCGAGGGACGAAGAGAACCATTTTCCTGCTCGTTGAACGAGGCGGACCAATAGGCAAGGTTCTCGTCCATCGGTGGTTACCGGAATGTCATCAACAATAGTAACAGGGTCTTACTGACAGAGTGGTACAACGAGTTGCTTACCTAAGCAGGGGATTATCACTGCTTAGAATATATAGGTCACAAGAAGGGCCAAACAGACCCATGGAAAGGAAAATGTGATCATTAGGTTAAACAGAACAATGGAAAGGAAAAAATGTGTTTAAACACATATTTCAGGGGGTACATCCTTCCCAAGAATAAGCAGAGGATGATATCCATTACAGGATATAATGTAGAAAACCCTTTAGGTAAGGGGAGAGAAATTTCATGACATTACCCACACAACGGTGTTCGATAATTGAGCAAGAAACATTTAGCATTGGGCTTCAATGTTCTTGTTGAAAATCAAAGTATCACGTACATGCTTCGAGATAGCATTGACATGGCCTTCGGTGAAGATCGACTTTGGAATCACGAAGGAACCATCAAGAATAACTTGTAGAATCAGATTACAATTCCCTCATGGATGAATGGATAACCTCAAAAAAAGGAATCTATAATGATAGGTTCTCCAAATGGGGTGCTAGGCATGACATCATGCTACCGGTCATCAAAGGATCAACATCATAATTCATGGAAAGTTGTCCCAACCATCATATCGACCGAGATTCAGATCCGATTGGTGTCGGATACCTCGGACTTAGGATACCGAGAAGAAAAAGTGCAACGCAAATTGACGAGATGACAATGTAAGATTCTCGGGAAATGAACTATGTAGTGATTTCCGCTAACAAGAGTCCAACATTAACCCAAGGAGAGGACCAGGAGGTGTCCGGTGAACTCAACGGCAATTCACCGAGATTCCCAAAGATAGACTCCACATTTAAGTGATCAAGGAGATAACATTTGTCGGATCAAATGATATAAGGAAGTATGCTCGAGGAGAACATACACAAGTAAACATTGGTTGAAAGGTGCGCCTGATGGGTTGGGTTGCACGACCAATGTCGAATGGTGATTCAATAATCGATAGTCTAAGAATTTCACTTCAAAGCAAGAGGCTTGCTAGAAGGGCAGAATTCAAACAGCACCGTTCACTTGTTGGTACACCGGTTGGAAGCAACACGGGGACCAAGAAAGAATGGTGATGGTGAGAAGCATCTCAATACCAAGAATTTCTTAAGAGGTGGAGCAGTCCTCACAACATCCTTGATATTAACAGATGGTAATACTCCAAGGTAAAGAAGAACAATTGCTGGATAGCAGGGATCTCAAGGTTTACACAAAACACGAACAACTTGTGTTGAACGGAAGGCAATAAAGTGGTCGATGAGAACAGGAATCATCGAGGGGGAAGGATGGTATTACCCATCATGAATTCAATTGAATTCCTAGAAGAGCTCATAAGGTTGATGATCATCACGACACAATTGTCGAGAGATTTCATGCAGATGTAATCAATCAGTGATGACATCAAGTCAAAGGAATGATGAAGCAAGAGGTTATTGGAACCACAGCTACGACACAAACTCGAGATCAAGTTTGTTGTTCAAGATGGAACGATAAGACAAGGAAATCGACGTAAGCTTAGCTCAATCGTCGAAAGTTGTGCTCCTGGGATAAGGACCAGGTAGCACAGTTAAAACCTGCACGACAAGGATATAGTCAAACAGGCTAGGAATGGCGTGATCGGTTACAAATTCATACTTAAAGAAGATTATCAAGTGTCGTTGAACCGTAATGCAGACTCGGTTCAGTTATCGGTGTCTTTGAGTGTTTAATAACTCAGAGCCCGTGAAAAATTGGAATCAGTGGGAAGGTAGCACTTGATGAAGAACTCATAAGAAGTTATGATGTTCCATGATAATCTCGAGATACCAGGGGGGTAATACTCGATGAAAGATCAAAGTAGAGGTTGGACCGGGGTATTGCTCTACAGAAGACAAGTGCTAAAACTTGCACGAGAAATGGTATTTAAAAGAGAACATGGTCGGAACCACGATTTCAAAGGCGGATCCCTCGATATAAGATGAACTTATACCATAGGAATAATTATTTAAGAGAAGCTTTAATGATAAGATCTACATCGTGTCCATGGGCATGAACGCAAGGTTCAAGGTCGACTCCACTTTTCCAATGCATACCCTTTCATTCACTTCGTTTCGATGAAGTTATAGCGTTGAAATTTTATCCGCAAATACCGTAAGAGTATGACTCGTGAAAACTTTCGAGTTCACACATATTAAGGAGGGCATAGGTTCAACCCACCAAGGCATCTTAGGAACGATACCATCAACTCGTGGGTAAATAACTCAAGCTCGGAGGTAGAGCATGGTTGACAAAGCAGAGGATACAATTTACCAAAGGCATTATGTATCGTGGAAGGTCTCACAAAGTTATTGAATATGAAGGATGCCGACGGATAAAATCCAACAATGGACCTGATGGCCCACAAGGGGTCCGACGTGAGCATCAAGATTTAACTAGAGGAAGAAGAATGCAAGGAGATCAGATTATAGAAACAATGACTAACTCAATTGTCAAATGCAAAGGAATTATGATTTAAATCAAGGGATCGAAGCAATGCTCGATTTAGGGGTGGATAAGTTGAATAGCCTTAGGGTACAATCAACGGCAATTAGATTGGTCGAGAACCAATTCCAGCTTAAAAGAATGGCAGCTCAGCCGGAAAGGTAATTTATAAGAATCAATGATGATTATGGTATTCAGAAACATATTGAGTCAACAGACTCAAAATGATAATGACAAGGGATGTCAATATGACTACGAGACTTATGGGATTAACCATAAAGCAAGCAAGCAAGAATTTCAAGAGCCAAAGGCTCCAGAGGATTCTCGGAAGATCGAATAGTATTTTGAAGAATTTTGTGTAACACATGAACAATCTGATGAGCGGATACTCGACAAGTGCGAGTATTTATTTGAGGGGTATTTAGTAAGGAACTGCTAGGCAGTAGGCACAAAGTACTCTCGGAACAATAGAGAAAACTTTGGGGTATCTTGTAATAACAAGATCACTGGGGGATGATCGTATGAATGGCAAGTGTAAGTAGTTATCCATACGGATTTATCGGTGGCCAGGAATAGCAAAAGTGATGGGCACAAAGTCTCGAGAGATCATCGAGAGTATCTCCGAATCTTCGATTAGCGTATTTATCATCTGAAGTGAGGGCTCTCCGGGAGAAAGTACTTGCGAGAACCTAAAGTTAGTGTTGTTTTTAGCAAATTCATTTAACCCGAATAGAAGAGAGTTCAGAGTCCCAGAGTAAGGGTCGAGGAGTAAAAGATCCTAGTACCACCCAATGGCGGCGTGTGTCCATAAGACACACAGCCATGTTAGTAAAAGTTTTGCAATGTCTAGACTCGACTTGCCAAGGAGTTGGAAGGGGATTCTACAGCAATGGGCTCGATACCAACTTGTGACGCCGATTCAATTCAATCGTACACTAATCATGCACGCAAATGTGTACGATCAAGATCAAGGACTCACGGAAGATATCACAACACAACTCTATAAATAAAATAAGTCATACAAGCATCATAATACAAGCCGGGGCCTCGAGGGCTCGAATACAAGTGCTCGATCATAGACGAGTCAGCGGAAGCAACAACATCTCGTCTGATGACATAAGTTAAACAAGTTGCCATAAGATGGCTAGCACAAACCGGATACAGATCGAAGAGGAACAGGCCTCCCGCCTGGGATCCTCCTAGGTCACTCCCGGTCGTCGCCGCCGGGCTGCACGTAGTAGTAGGCGCCTCCAGTAGTAGTCGTCATAGGCAGCGCGTCTGCCTCGGCTCCATCGTGCTGTTGCAGCAATCGAGTAAAGGTAGGGGAAAGGAAGAACAAGGCAACCGTGAGTACTCATCCAAAGTACTGCAAGCAAGGAGCTACACTACATATGCATGGATATATGTGTAAAGGCCATATCGAGGACTGAATGCAGAATGCCGTAATAAGAGGGGATAGCTAGTCTTAACGAAGACTACGCTTCGACACCGGTCTTGCATGCATGTAAGAGGACAACGTAAGTCCTCCAAGTAACATCATATAGCAATAATCCTACCCGCAATCCCTGCCATACCCCGAGCGAGAGCGACCACCGGTTGTATCCGCACTTGGAAGGGTGTGTTTTATCAAGTATCCGGTTCTAGTTGTCATAAGCTCAAGGTACAACTCCAAGTCGCCCTGTTATCAAGATCACGACTATCCGAATAGATTAACTTCCGCAGGGTGCACCATCTTACCCAAAGACGCTTGATCCCACTTGGCGGACACACTTTCCGGGGTCATGCCCGCCGCAAAGATCAACACGCCGCAGCCCCACCTAGGCACAACAGAGAGGCCAGCACGCCGGTCTAAACCTAAGCGCAGGGTCCGGGCCCATCGCCTGAGCACACCTCAAGACGCTATGCGAGGGCGGCCGAAGCGACCTAGCCTAACAGCGCTCCAGTCCAATCCGGCGCGCCCTCCGTCACGACGTCTCAAGTATTTCGTTGATACCACGACGCGGGATACCCATAACTACTCCCGCGTAGATGGTTAGTGCGTATAAGCTCGTAGCCAACCCAGATCAAATACCAAGACCTCGTTAAGCGTGTTAAGTATCCGCGAACGCCAACAGGCCAGGCCCACCTCTCTCCTAGGCGGTCTCAACCTGCCTGCCGCTCCGCCTCAAAGTAACAGCTTGGGGCCGTCGGGAACCCGTGCCCACCTCTACCGGGATGGAGCCACTCGTCCTTTCAGCCCCATCTCCGAACAGTACCATAGGTAATGTAATAGTGTAAAGTATATAGTGTATACCCGTGATCAACTCCCGAGTGATCACGGCCCGATAGTATAGCACGGCAGACGGACAAGAATGTAGGGGCACAGATGAAAGTACTAGCATCCTATACTAAGCATATAGGATTGCGTAAGGTAACAATGTAGTAACAAGGACAAAGCTATGCAGCGGATAGGAGTATCTCAAAACAAGAACATGCTATACTACTCTAATGCAAGCGGTGTAGATAAGAGTAGGCGATATCCGGTGATCAAGGGGGGCTTGCCTGGTTGCTCGGCAAGAGAGAGGGTCGTCGACACCGTAGTCGATCACGAGGGGGTACCAAGCAACGGTCTCGGGTCTACCAAAAAAAGTAACGGAGGGGGACATAATAAATAACAGAGCAATCAAAGCATAAAATAACAAAAGCGGTGCTAGAGGTGATCTAACGTGGTATGAGGTGGTACCGTTAAGGAGGGAAACATCCGGAAAGTTTTCCGGTTCGGACGTCTGTCGATGATGAACCGAGAGGAAAGTTTGCAGGTTCGATAGGTTAGGGGTGTGTGGCGGACGAACGGACTGCGTATCCGGATTCGTCTCGTCGTTCTGAGCAACTTTCATGTACAAAGTTTTTCCATCCCAGCTACGGTTTATTTTATACTAATTTAAAAAGGATTTAATCATTTACTAGAATTAACAGAATTAATTTAATTCTAAATACGTTTATGATGTCATCATGACATCAGCGGTCAGCTTTGACCTTTGACCAGTCAAGCTGACGGGTGGGTCCCGCTTGTCATTGATTGAGACTAACTAATCAGGATTAACTAGATCAGTTCAATGATTAGGTTAATTAATCACAATTAATTAAGTTAATTAACTTAGTTAACTAATTAATTAATTAATTATATTTTTATTATTACTACTATTATTATTATTTATTTTTAATTAATTTTTTTAACTGTTCTGGGACAGGGGTGGGGCCCGGCTGTCATTGGGCCAGGGGCCTTAACGGGTTCGGGCATTCGGGTGCGGGTGTCACCCGAGCGGGCCAAGCAGCGGCGCCGGCAAGCAATGGCCCTCGGGGCCAGAGGCGGAGGCAGAGACGGGACGGTGATCAGCTGCAGGGGGACGGCGCGGATGTGGCGCCACCGCGGCGAGGCGAGGCGAGTGCTATCATGGGCAGCACGCGGCGAACTAGGCAGCGAGGCGGGTGGCCACGACAAAGGCAGGCAGCGCCCAGGAGCCACGGCCTGGCGGGCGCACGGGCGCAGGGCGGCGACAGGGGAGGTCGCGGGCGGCGAGCCAGCATGGCGGCGGTGGACGCCGAGGCGAGGGGAGAGAGGAGGAGAGGAAGCATGGGAGGCGCCACATCGGTGCGTAGGGACAGGGCAAGGCGCGGGTGGAGGCCGAGGACGACGCGACGGAGGAGAGGAGGCAGGCCGGTGGGGAAGGGCGCCAGCGAGGACGTCGGGAAAAGACGGCGAGGGCTCCGGCGCGCGCGGTCCGCAATGGCGGGGCGAGGTAGCGAGCGACGGGCGGTGGTGTCGAGGCAGCTGGGGGCACGGCGCGGGAGAGGCGTAGGGACGAGGGCGGGGGCGGCGAGGCGGCACCAGGTGGACGCTGATCGTCGGGCGAGTGCCCCGATCCAGATCGGGAGGGGGGGCGAGAGGAGGGGCGAGGGAGTGGGGTGGGGATCGATCCGATGGGATCGGGCGAGTGGGGAACGGGACGAGTTAGGGTTTGGGGTGGGGAGCGAGGGGGGGTTATGCAGGGGCGAGTGGGCCGGCCTGGGGGGGCCGATGGCCTGCTGGGCCGAGGCCCAGTGGGGGGGTTTGCTCCTCTCTTCTTAGTATTTTATTTTTCTTAATTTTTCTTTTACCGTTTTACTTTTAGTTTTTCTTTTATTTAAGTTTTAGTAAATTACTAAAGTGGCACCTAAATAGATTTTACAAATTATGCCACTGCCACAATAGTTTAATACTTATAACAAATTAGTTTTGAAAATGTTTATTATTTTTAAGCACTTAAATAATTGTATTTGCTACTGTTTTATTCATCTTAGAGTAATTAAACATTTTATAAAAGTGTGGTTTCACCAACATAATTACTTATGAATTATTTAGTTCACCCCGAATAATTTAGTTTTAATATTCGAAAATATTTTATTGCTTGCTTGATTTTGAATTTGAATTCGAACAGGTTTCGAACTAGCGCGAGTTTATCCACAGTAACCGAGGTGACGTGGCATCATTAGCGGGGATTACTGTAGCGTAATCACCCGGGCGTCACACTCATCTCATCTTTACCTTAAGAATACGACTGCATGTTCATTGTTACAAATTTAGAATATATAGTATGTCTATAACCACATCATTGCTATATGTTCCTCTCATTTCCTAGATTTTTTATGGCCATACATGTTATTGTTAGAGTTGATATGAGAACAATTGGTATCTAATGATTGTTAGAATAGATATTATGAGTATAACCTCATGATTGCTATATGTTACTCTCATTTCTAGGATTTTTATAACAACGCATGTTATTGCTTAGAGTTGATATGATAACTGTAGTAAGTGCTATGGTAGAATATGAGTAGGCCCTGTCATATCTGTTTTCCTCTCATTGTTACAAGATGTTTGAACCATGATATATTGGTAGAATATGAAAGCCATTGGCTTATTTTTTTAACTTGGGGTATGATTATGACCACTGCATTGCAATTCTCTATCTATGATACGTGTCACTGTTATAATAACCTTAATTCCACACATACTCTGAACATGATTGTTTATTTTTGTCCTTTTGGTCTCCAATTTGAATTGTTGCAGCAGACGCAAATATGCTGGCCTTCATGATTCCAGGACCTGGAATCATACCAGCCGATGGGTGGTGGTTTATCGCTCGTTCAGCTGACGGTGGTCATTTGATGCTCATTTGCACGTACCAAATTGACCAAACCATTTCATCAAACCATATGCAGTACAATGCATGGGGCGTTCGTGACATTGATGGCTATGGCTGCTTCGTGTTCAAGAAAGATCCCAGCTCCGTTGGGCCAGGCGTATTCAACTGGAGGCGGGCTTACAACCTCGGCAACCACTCCATGTTCCTCGGGCTCAATTATCCGATCATCCAACCAATCATCGATCATATCACCGGCGATGATTACCGTGCTATGCAACTTCCATTCGCCAGGGGGGACTGTCTTTACACATCATGCCATGGGTTTCATGAGTCACCATATCCAGAGATTTGTCGACACAGCTTGTTGCCAGATAATCTTCAGTGTGTGAAATGCATCAAGCTTCCATGCGATGGATGGCTTTTGCAAACCCGACATGCGGCGATGCGGTTCATGCCAACAAAGAAATATGCACAACCTGATTCAGAATCGATATGTAGATCGAGCCATGTATTCTGCTGTCAGTAGCACGACCCTCTTTTGTTGGATATTATGTCTTGTTGTTAGTTTGAAGTACTCCTCTGGTTTGAAGGATAGATACCTTTCCGGGATCAAGTGCATCCTAACTCACTGCAAGCAGGATGTACTGATAATGATGATGGAGATGTTGTGCAGTATATATATATATATATCACTTAGGCTTCAAGTGCGTACTTGTTAGTTAAACCTATGGTTAAAATGTGACACTAAATACGACTAGTGAGTAGTACAGTAGCAGTACTAGTATACGTCGGTCAAATTATTCATCATGTCCACACATTGAATTGACGTGACAACACACTGCGTGTGAGGTGACACAATAATCCCAGCGGCGTGTTCAGGTATTCTGGACTTCGGATTTGGAGTACCACTTATCTGTCGAAATCTTTCATCATTCACTTAAAACAGTTGATTGATCATACATTGAGCACCATATAACTGGAATTAACCCATGCAAGTCGAAGAAGGATTGGCCGGTGCTGCCGGCTGGCGTCAAGTTCGATCCCATGGATCAGGAGCTGATCGAGCACCTTGAGGCCAAAGTGAGTGCTGACAGCGCAAGATCTCACCCTCTCATCGATTTGTTCATACCAACCATCGACAGCGAGCACGACATATGCTACACCATCCTGAGAAACTTCCAGTTAAGACACCGATCGGCCGTCTACTTGCACAAACATATTCCTTTGTTTATAGCTCTATTTTTCTTTTTAGACGCAGACCTCGTGAAGCAATTACAATTTGACAGTTAATAAAAAGTGAAACAAGTGACTGCAACATGCCAAAGATGTTATGAAAATGAGTTTGCTCTGATACCATGTAAAGATAGGAATTGGTTTGCGGTAAGCGTATGCAACGTTGCAGGGACGCGTGTGTGTTTATACAGAACAAAGAGTACATGGGCGGCAGGTTGTTGGAGTCTTGACCCATCCTCCAAGCTATACAAGAGATAGGATCAAATCTTCCTAACAACCTGCCTTGGTTACAAGATACACACGCACACATTACATGCACACAACGCCATGACATATCTGTCACGTCTAACTAGCAAGCCTATCATTTAACAAGGTCCACTGGTGGCTTCGCTATCTTTCTTGGTTCAAACCTCATATCCTGGAATGCAAAGAAACAAGCAACTGTGTCTCGGTCAAGCACAGAAGCGGAATATAAATCTCTGGCAAATCAAACTGCTGAGGTAATGTGAATAGAAACTTTACTTAATGAATTGGGTATTGGGAGATCACATGTCTCACAGTTGTGGTGTGATAATCTTGGAGCAACTTATCTTTCTGCAAACCCTGACTTTCAAAATCTTATTGAAAGGCAATTCAATCGCAAAATTCTTGCTCTCCAAACAGATTGGGGTGGTGAGTACGAAAAACTCAACTCCTTCTTCACAAAAATTGGCATATCTCATCATGTTTCTTGTCCCTATGCTCATCAACAGAACGGCTCGGCAGAACCTAAACACCGGCATATAGTTGAGGTTGGTCTATCTCTCCTTGCTCAAGCTTGCATGCCTCTAAAGTTTTGGGATGAAGCTTTCATTGCTGCTACATACTTGATCAATCGTCTACCTAGTAAAGTTATCAACTTCGAAACCCCTCTTGAAAGATTGTATCATGAAAAAACCCAACTATTCAGCTCTTAGAATCTTTGGTTGCGCTTGTTGGCCTAATCTTCGGCCATATAACAAACACAAGCTTCAATTCAGATCCAAGCAATGTGCTTTTCTCGGATATAGCAATCTTCATAAGGGTTTCAAATGTCTTGATATCTCTACAGGATGTGTGTATATTTCCAGGGATGTAGTCTTTGATGAAAATATATTTCCCTTCTCCACTCTACATCCCAATGCCGGAGCCAGACTACGTTCTGAAATCCTCTTATTGCCACCAGCACTCTTGAATCCAATTGATCAGGGGAGTGAAAATAGTACTGATGATCATTTGTGCGATAGCCTTACTAACAATGGTGGCAGCAGTAAAAAAATTGCAGCCCCAAACCGTGATTTTATGCAACAGCAACAGGTTCATATACAGCCAGGCGGAGGACACGAGGAGGATCTGCCTGCTAACGCTGATCCTGACGGATTTGGCGCGGAAAACGATCCCAAGGAGGATCTGGTGACGCCACAGACGCCGCCCCCTTCAGATTCCGCGCCGCCCACTCAGCGAGCGACACGTTGTCTGGGCCCGGTCACTGGTCGGGTGGCGCGGTGGACTCCTCTCCCTCGCGTGACAGGTGTCGTAGATCGAGTGGGGGCGGGGGCCCTGTCGCCCGAGGCAATGATAGCGGTTGGTCGACTGGTGGTGGGTCGCTCTCTCCAGGCCCGCAGGCGTGGGATCTGAGCCAGCCCAGGCGCGCATCAGTCGAGCAGGATTCGTCTGCGCCGGCTCGGTCTACTCCGGTACGAGGTAGAGGATCGGGATCTTTTGCGGTTATTGACTCTGCGCCACAACGTGTAACAACAAGATCACAAAAAGGTATTTTAAAGCCCTCAACATACAAGGATGGAACGGTCAGGTATGAAAAAAATTCAAGTTTGCAAATTTTGCTTCCACTGGAGAACCACAGAATTTGACCGAAGCACTAAACAATGAAAGATGAAAAAATGCTATGAATGTTGAGTATGATGCACTCATGAAAAACCAAACACGGCACCTATTTCCTTACAAGCAAGGGAGGAATGTTATAGATTGTAAATGGGTATATAAAATCAAGAAAAGACCTGATGGCACAATAGATAGATACAAGGCTAGGTTAGTAGCTAAAGGCTTTAAACAACCATACGTTATTGATTATGAGGACACTTTTAGTCCAGTTGTTAAAGCTGCTACTATCAGACTTGTTTTGTCTGTTGCTGTCTCCAGGGGATGGAATCTTCGCCAATTGGATGTGCAGAATGCGTTCTTACACGGAGTTCTCGAAGAGGAAGTCTATATGAGACAACCACCCGGGTTTGAAAATGATGCTAAACCTAATCATGTGTGCAAGCTGGACAAGGCCTTATATGGACTTAAACAAGCCCCTAGGACTTGGTACTCAAGGGTAAGCACTAAACTACAACAACTTGGGTTTCGAGCTTCCAAGGGAGATACTTCTCTGTTCTTCTTTAAGAAAGGAAAGGTGATAATATACATGTTAATTTATGTTGATGACATAATTGTTGCTAGCTCGTCTACAGAAGCCACCTCAGCATTGTTAAAACAGTTGAAAAATGAGTTTGATCTAAAGGACCTAGGAGAGCTTCATTATTTCCTACGAATTGAAGTTAAAAAGGTGCATGATGGTATAGTACTAACTCAAGAAAAATATGCCAGAGATGTAATCAAGCGTGTAGGTATGAAAGACTGCAAACCCTCCAACACTCCCATGTCTACAACTGAAAAAATTTCATTGCATGAAGGAGTGTTGTTGAGTCCAGAGGAAGGAACAAAGTATAGAAGCATAGTTGGTGCACTGCAATATTTAACCTTAACAAGACCAGATATTTCCTTCTCTGTTAACAAGGTTTGTCAGTTCTTACATGCTCCTACCACAATACACTGGACAGCTGTAAAAAGGATTTTGAGGTATCTACAAGGAAGTGTTGAAACAGGGCTGAGATTATGTAAGTCTTCTTCAACAGCAGTGAGTGCCTTTTCAGATGCAGATTGGGCTGGATGTCCTGATGATAGGAGGTCCACTGCTGGCTTCGCTATCTTTCTTGGTTCAAACCTCATATCCTGGAATGCAAAGAAATAAGCAACTGTGTCCCGGTCAAGCACAGAAGCGGAATATAAATCTCTGGCAAATGCAACTGCTGAGGTAATGTGGATAGAAACTTTACTTAATGAATTGGGTATTGGGAGATCACATGTATCACTGTTGTGGTGTGATAATCTTGGAGCAACTTATCTTTCTGCAAACCCTGTATTTCATGCAAGAACAAAGCATATAGAAATTGATTATCACTTTGTTCGAGAAAGAGTTGCTCAGAAGATGTTGGAAGTACGGTTCATTCCAACAGGTGATCAAGTCGCTGATGGTTTTACAAAACCCTTGCAAGCTCGACAACTTCAAGCCTTCAAGAACAATCTAAACCTTCACGTGTTGAGATTGAGGGAGGATGTTAAATGATAGGCTTTCTAGTTAAACGTGACAGATATGTCACGGCGTTGTGTGCGTGTAATGTGTGCGTGTGTATCTTGTAACCAAGGCAGGTTGTTAGGAAGATTTGATCCTATCTCTTGTATAGCTTGGAGGATGGGTCAAGACTCCAACAACCTGCCGCCCATGTACTCTTTGTTCTATATAAACACGCACGCGTCCCTGCAACATTGCATACGCTTACCGCAAACCAATTCCTCCTCGTCCATCCATGCACCAGTACCACCTCGGGGACCTGGAGCAAGAGAAGGAGCGGGAGCTGGTCCTCTGCAAGATTTTCTACCACACAAACACTAGGGCCAGGAGTAAAAAGATTATAAGTTAGTTTGGTATTGGTACTTGTACTACCTTGTCGTCCGCAAGTTGGTATTGTTGTTAACGATGTTTTGGTATGAACTTGGCATTTGCTTTCAACCATCATGCCGAGGGTCGATGTGGATATAAAGCTGAATCATTTGTTTCAAAACGAATTTTCAGGCACCTGATTTTTATTTGATGGGTACCATAAGCACCTGCCGTTCGAATTCCCAGTTCTCCAAAATTTTCAAAACAAGTGCATGCTCTTATTATCACGACGAAAAAATATCCCCGCTGCATCCCAATTATCAGTCTGTACTTGCAGAATTCTCTTGTTTATTGAGCATGTATATTGTTTTTTCAGGTCGAGCAAGTTTCAACTGGGTTGTAGACTGCCAAGGCTTGGTTTTGTTTTTAACAGGCCCAGCCCATGACGACAACGGGGCACAAAGATCCAGTAGGTATCTACTAGCCTCTGGCCCGCCAACATTAGTTATATTTTGTCTTACAACATCTGCAGGCAGTTTTTTTACTGAATCAAATACACAACCCAGTTCTATTTTCCTCTTAAAACGCATGTCCTACATCCATTTTATAATCTCTACGTATAGTTTTACTAGTTCATATACACGTATCATTATATTGAAAATACATGAAATTCCCTTTTCATATTTACATCCTTATTTTTGTTGTTGTTTTCCCTCCCAACACTGATTTTTTTACCACTGGTTTTCCCATAAACCAACTCAATTGTCCCACGTCTTATTTGCTTACAAAAACAAAACGATTTTTTGGGCAAATCATTAAGTTCTTAAAAAATGTTTATCATTTCGGGATTACAAAAGTTCGGACTCCACCGAAATATGCAAAATAAGGTTGAAATTTTTGACCGTGCTCCTGGGCAGAAAATGGGCTGTAATAAATTACTTAAGAATTAGCAAATGGGCTGCAAAGTATTAAAAAATAGCAAATGGGCTCTATGTTGTCTGCCACGGATTTAGAGGCTGACTTGTGGGCCTACTAAGTTCATGCGTACACAAGGTTTATCAAAAAAGAAACTTAGTCAACAATCGACTCTACTAGCGTGAGACCGTTAGATGTCAATCTAACGGCAATCGTGCTTCTTTAGTCTCTGATCTTCCTACCCCAGCCGCCCAAACTAGCGTTGCCGGAACCGCCTGTTCCCTCCTCCCGTGGCCGGCTGTGCTGCCGGGTAGGCCTCACGGCCCCATCATATACTCCCATCCCTGGCCTATCTATCCCTCTACTCACCCACACCTCCTGTTATTTTCCGGCAACGGCAGCCGAACCAGTCAACCCTCGTACTCTCTACCGTGTGGGCAGCCACTGTCGTGTCTTCCCCAGCTCCATGTCGTTCCCTTCGTAGGCCACGCCCTTGTACACCGCCCTGGTGCTCTCGGTGCGGCGTGGTCAACGTGGTCAACGAACGAAATCCATCGGAAGTGGACTGTACGTGGAGAGGCTGACAGCTGGGTCCATGGCCGCACATAAGGAAATGCATCCTTATTACGCGCAAAATAATGATTCCTCCACCTGACATCTGGGACCCGCCGGAAGGGCCTCCGTATTTTCATGAAAAAACATTCCTCCGCCGATGTGTCGGACCCACCAACTATATCTTCGCACGCAAGGAAGTGCCTCCTTATTGCACACACAAAAATGAATACCCCCTGCCAGCTGGGACCCACCATAGTGGGAGGCTGACTTGTGGGCCTACTAAGTTGACGGGGACGGATGGTTTTGTCAACTTAGTCAATATGAACGATTCTAGCTGCAGCGACCGTATGATGTCCATCCAACGACCTTAGTGCTTCTTCAACCTCTGTTCTTCTTGCTCCGGCCGCCCAAAGCAGCGCGGTCGTCGTGCCGCTCCTGCCTCCGTGGCCGGTCAGTCTTGCCCATGAGACCTCACCACCCCATACTACTCCCACCGCTGGCCGTGCCATCCCTCCACTCACCCACACCCCCGTTATTCTCAGCAATGACGACAGCCTCACACCGCAGCCGAACCAGGTGAACCTCGTATTCTCTCCGCTGGGCATCCACCGCCGCGTTTTCCCGGCTCCGCATCGTCCCCTTCCTAGGCCTCGCCGTCGTCCACCGCCTTGGTGCTCTCAGCACGGCATGGTCAATGTGGTCAACGACCGACTTCCATCGGAATAGTACTGTGCATGGAGAGGCTGACAGCTGGGTCCACGGCCACAGCCCAGTTTTTTTGTGATTTGCCAAGTAAGTCGCTTTGTCAGGCATGTTGGGCTGCCAATCTTTCAAGACGAGGAGAGCTACATTCGGCTGGCCGAGAAAATGGCCTATCAGTAATGAAAAATGGGTTGTACATTTTTTAAACACGACAAACCGGCAATTAGTTTCAAATTTCTTTTTTTCATTTCGAGATTTTAAATTGCATTGATTTTTATGCATGGACAATTTATTGGATTTTATATTGATACACATTTATTTTTAAAATCAGTTTGAATGTGACTCGAAATTTCGGGATTAAAAACAGTTCGGACCGCACCGAAAATATGCAAAATTTCGTATAATTTTTTAACCGTGGCCACAATATGGGTTGTAATGCTAACAAAAAGAATATGGGCTCCAAAAAAAACCTTAAAAATTAGCTAATAGGCTGTAAATTATTAGAAATAATGGCAAATGGGTTGTATGATGTTTTCCACAAATATGAGGCTTTCCTAAAAAGGTTGACGACAGCAAAGGATCGTGGATGTCCATCCAACGGCCGTCGTCTTCTACAATCTCTGCTCTTCCTCGCCCGCTCAAACAAGCGCCAAGCGAGACTGCTGCTCTCTCCTCCTCATGCCGGTCTGTGCTGCCAAGAGCCTCACCGCCCACCAGATTCCCATCGCTGGCCTAGCCATCCCTCTACTCACCCACACCTATTGTTATTCTCCGCAGACGGCAGATTTAACCAAGAAACCTCGACAACAGACTCCTCCGTGGGAAACAACTGCCGACTCTTCCCTGCCTCTGTGTCGTTCCCTTCCTAGGCCTCGCCGTCGTCCACCGCCCTGGTGCTCTCGGGCCGGCCTGGTCAACGTGGTCAACATCCGACATGCATCTGAAGTGGATTGTATGTGGAGAGGCTGACAGCTGGGTCCACGGCCACACACAAGGAAATGCCTACTTATTACAGGCAAAATAATGATTCCTCCACCTGATATTTGGGACACACCAAAAGGGCCTCTGTATTTCACGAAAAAAACCTTACTGCCGCTGACAGCTTGGACCCACCAGCTATATCTTCGCACGCAAGGAAGTGCCTCCTTATTACGCAGAAAAAAATGAATACTCCCCCTGCTAGCTGGGACCCAGTATAGTGGTAGGCTGACTTGTGCACCTACTAAGTTGACGAGGACGGAGGGCTTTGTCAACTTAGTCAATATGCACGATTCTAGCTCCAGTGACCGTACGATGTCCATCCAACGGCCGTAGTGCTTCTTCAACCTCTGGTCTTCTTGCTCCAGCCGCCCAAACCGGCGCCGGTCGTGCCTTGTGCTCCTGCCTCCCGTGGCCGGCTGCGATGTGGCGGAGGCCTCACCGACCCCTACTACTCCCACCGCTGGCCAGGCCATCCCTCTACACACCCACACCCCCTGTTATTCCGCGACGATGGCAACCTCACACCACAGCGAACCAGTGAACCCTCATACTCCTCTACTCGTTGGCATCCACTGCCGCGTCTTCCCCGGCTCCGCGTCCTCCCCTTCCTAGGCCTCGCCGTGGTCCACCGCCCTGGTGCTCTCGGCGCAGCGTGGTCAACATGGTCAAGGAACGGCTTCCATCGGACATGGACTGTACGTGGAGAGGGTGACAGCTGGGTCCACGACCGCAGCAAGGAAGTGCCTCCTTATTACATGCAAAATAATTATTCCTCCACCTGACAGTGGGGACCCACCGGACGGGCCACCGTATTTCGCAAAAAAACATTTCCCCTTGACTGCTGGGACCCACCAGCTACATCTTCGCACGCAAGGAAGTGCGTCCGGCAAAAAAACGATTAAGCCGACCGCCGGGACCCACCAGCTACATCTTCGCAGCAAGGAAGTGCTCGGCGGTCGGGACCCACGTGGTCTAAGCGCACGAAGCGTTGTCATTCTGGTCGCGAACGTATGCATATACCGGGTCGATGTAGAGGCGCGCATGTGTCGTAGTAGAGGCGCACACGTAGCATGTACACGTACGTATAGCGGCCAGTGTGCAAGAAAGAAAATACGACCACGTACGTACATACGGGCAGGGTCTCGAACGCCTACTCGCGCATACGTACAACCAGGGCTCGTGTATATGACTGGGTCGGAACGGAGAAACAGCTTCATCGTTGTGTTCATCGGGAGGGCTTGGACGGAATAGCCAAAGGAAACGAGGCCTGGCATATCGCAGAACGGAGGAAACGGCCTTGTGTTCGACTGGCCATGTTCGAAACGGGATCCTGTTCATCGGGAGGGGTCTGGCGTACCGCAAAATGGAGGAAACGGACCTCCTACAGTCGAAACAGGGGTCCTGTTAATCGGGAGGGGTGTGGCTGATGTCTACTACGCAACCTTCTTCTTGTAGACGTTGTTGGGCCTCCAAGTGCAGAGGTTTGTAGGACAGTAGAAAATTTCCCTCAAGTGGATGACCTAAGGTTTATCAATCCGTGGGAGGCGTAAGTTGAAGATGGTCTCTCTCAAACAACCCTGCAACCAAATAACAAAGAGTCTCTTGTGTCCCCAACACACCCAATACAATGGTAAATTGTATAGGTGCACTAGTTCGGCGAAGAGATGGTGATACAAGTGCAATATGGATGGTAGATATAGGTTTTTGTAATCTGCAATTATAAAAACAGCAAGGTAACTAAAGGTAAAAATGAGCGTAAACGCTATTGCAATGCGTTGAAACAAGGCCTAGGGTTCATACTTTCACTAGTGCAAGTTCTCTCAACAATAATAACATAATTGGATCATATAACTTTCCCTCAACATGCAACAGAGAGTCACTCCAAAGTCACTAATAACGGAGAACAAACGAAGATATTGTTGGCATTCTGGGAATGGGGGTACCCAGACTTGCCTGCCTGCGGCCTACGGCGTGGCTCAAGGGGTGGCCCAGTACGGTCCATCTTCATCAACACAAGCTCAAGACCCTCGCGAGGAGCCAAGCCTCGCGGGGTGGACGACAGGAAGCCTCCTCAGGCACGGCCTCGTCAGGCTGGCTCACGAGGAGGCGGAGAGATCAAGGCGGGGTACCTCACGAGGTGCCCATGACGCAAGCCATGACGACCAAGGGCGCCAGGCGGGTGCCGGCCCACGCAGTGTCCTCATTTCCTCTTTGGTGCAAAGGAGGCAAGCGCAGGCGAGAGCATCAAGCAAAGGCAGCCGTTTCGGTGCAACAAGACCAAGACCATCACAACGGAAGGAAGGAGGTCATCGTGGAGCCCAAGCCGGCGTCATCGCTGAGCCTTTGACAAAGCGAGGACCAACTTTAGTCAGATAAGTGTACCAGATGTTCCCCTTCAAAATGGCCAATTGTTGGCGCCTCTTCCCTCAATATTTGGGAAGAGGCCCAGGCCTCTGCCTATAAGTAGGGCTAGCCACCACAGTGAGAGCATCTCATCTTAGCTTGATCCAATCCGATCGAGAGCCTAGCCACAAGAACACCTCACCGCGAGAGGCTGTTCTCCCTTGTATTGTTCATCATCCCCGAGGCAATCCACCACACCACACCCTCGGAGTAGGGTATTACACCACAATGGTGGCCCGAACGAGTATAAACCTTGTGTCCCTTGTGTTGCTCTTCGTAGTAGTTAGATCCTTGCGAGGCGACGGTGCAGGTGGGTAGGGGTGAGATCTCCGCGTGCACCCCTGAGTTCGAACCTAGAGGGTCCGCTGAACCCGAACCGACATTTGGCGCCCGTAGGGTGCTCCGAATCCGCTTCGCCACTTCGCCCGTCGCATCATCATCGCTATGTCCGGCGACTAGGCGGCAACCCTGATCCTCGGGCGGCCTGGCCCGTCCCACGCAGAGCCGCCGCCCGGCAACCCCATGCCCAGAAGCTCGCGGTCCGCAGGGCGCCGCGGGTCAGCGGGCGACGCGGTCAGGCAACGACAGCTCTCACGCCACGGCAGGCGCGGTCGACGGCAAGGGCCTCAAACCACGCCGCGGCCACGACGCCGTACACCCGACGGGAGCAGGAGAACTCAAGGGCCGCGCTCACGGTGGCCCGAGTGCTACTACAATGCAGGCTGCTGGAGGGCGGTCGCGACGTGCTGCTGGAGCGGGTGGCGGAGCTCCTGGGCTTCGCCGCGATCGGGGCTCACCCTTCGCACCCAACTCCCACCTCAGGTCCAGGGCGGCCCACGCGGAGGCCCCACGCACGCCCGCGCAGCTCCAAGCGGACTCCAAGACCACTCCAACGCCAGCCAGGCCGTCAACACCGGGCTAGCAGCAACGCTACCTCTGCCCTCGGCCAGCGAAGGAGGACTCGCCATGGGCCATGGCCCCAGTGGGCCGCCGCGCTACCACCCCCAGGTGGGTGCCTCGGGCAGGGCTGCGTGGCACACGGGGCACTACGGTGCAACATTCGGGATGGCGGCCCCAGAAGAGTACGTGCCCCTCATGATGGATCAAGGGCACGCCCAGGAGGACGAACACGGCTCGCTCCTCGGCCCAAGCCGGGGACGAGGCACCAAGCTGAGCTCTTCCAGAGCCCCGGAAAGCCCTGCCGACCGCCTGAAGCAACGATTATCGGTACCGCTAATTCCTCGTGGAGCAGGCATACGCTAACCATGGATCGCAGGAGATACAGGTCGTCAGCGCGGACGGCTGCCCCAATCCCGCAGCTTCCTACCCTCAGGAGGAGGGCGCCGGGCTGCAGGAGAGGGGCCGAGATCCAAAGATCACCATCATGGCGCTCGAGCAAGGCGCCTCAGGAGGTAGGCCTCCGCCGGGAGGCGCTTAGGCCTACCCCGGCAGAGGACCCGTGGTCGCCGGGGAACCTGCGACCGCTCTACCCCATCGGCGGCGTCCTCTGCTTCCGCCATCGCTCGGTGGCACTAGAGTGTGGCGCAAGGCTGGGCCTCGCTTACGATATGAAGCAAGGCCGGTACTGTGAAGAAGGCCCAAGGCCTGTGAAGCTTCGCCGCCCGTGACACTCTCACGTAATAATGAGTGGGGTTGTACACGCCCGAGTCTCGTGAGCGCCGGCCTCAGCCCCGGGGCTCCTCCCACGCCCAAAGGCCAAGACTTAGCTCCGCTACCGGTGAGAAGATGTCCAAGACTAGACTAGGTGCTGGACGCGGCTTTATCTACCTTTCTTGCTTTTTCCCTTGGCTGTCGCTTTTCCCCCCTTTTTGGGATTTAAGTTGGATTCGATCTTGCGATTTGCGTGTGTTCGGGGAAGGGGTATTTAGTCTTGCTCGAGCAATCTCTCGCGTTCTGGTTACCACTCTGCCTCAGCTGCCTCCCCTCGTGAGCCCCTCGTGAGCCGGGCCAGGCCTAGCATGCATACAGACCGGACCGCCATCACCGCGCCCTCTCAGGAGGTTCTCATCACAGGATCAATGGGCTCGTTCAGGGAGCACACGGAGCGCCACGGCCCTCCGCAGGCTATCTCGAGGCCCACACGGGTCGAAGGTAAACAAGCCAGCTAGCTCGTCGCAAGGCCAGCCACCTGGCGCAGGCGTACGGGTGATATCGCATCTACTAATACGTTAACTGCAAGTTTTCACACGGGGGGCTCCCCCTCCCAAAATGCTCTTACAACCTTCAGGGCCAAGACCGAACTCTACCTACGCAGGATAAGAAAGCAGGAGCAGCACGCAGTCAATCGGATAAATCCCCTAATGCATCCTCGAGATCACCTCCTAAATCGTCGCTGGCGTCACTGGCATTGTCATCACCCTCCGCGTCGCCGTCAGCAGCGTCAGGGCCATTCACCACGCTGCCTTCATCAGCGGCCACGACCACGCCGTCGTCGTCAGTAGCGAAGGCTCTGACGAGGGCATCCACGTTGCCTTCCACCCAATGCGCCAGGTCGTCCCGGACGGCCTGGGGTACGGGGGCGATGGCGGCATCAAAATTGAAGTTGGGGTCCATGTCCCGAAGATGGCTGAAGACGCGAGAAAAGGCACGCCCGAGCAGGGCGCGACTCCTCTCCTCCACCAACCTGTTGGCTCTGCCCGACCGCAAGTCCAGCTGCGTCACCACATCAGTGAAGAACTGAAGGTTGCCAGCATACTTAACTGCATGAGGCTTGCCAACGGCCGCCTCGCAGATGTTGCCCAAGGCCGTGTTAGCTCTTTCCCGGAGCGTGCGGAGCACGGGGCCGTGCTCGTGCTCCAGGATCTGCCGCTGGCGTATCTCGTCCTCGTTCCGCCGCGCAACAGCCTCGACCGCGTCCACCCGCTGATGTAGAAGAAGCATCTTGGCGCGGGAGGAAGTCAGCTCCTCCTGCGCCACACCAAGGGCGGCACGGGAAGCGTCAGCCCGCCGCGTCTTCTCATCCAACTTGGCCCTCAGGGTGGCGGTCCTGCCTTCCGCTTCGGCCCTGATCAACCCCAGCCTCTCCTCGAACTCGCGCTCGAGGATCAAGCGGGCCGCCGCCACTCGGCGATCAACCTCTTCCAGGACTCGGGCCTCCCGCGCAGCGACATCATCCTCCACCTGCGTCACCAAGCGCTCCCTTGTCTCCAGCTGCTCAAGATCGCGGGCGCGCTCGGCTGCTTCCAGCGTTAATGCCTCCTCGCGTCTCCGGAGCTCCGCCTGGTCGACCAAAGCCCCCTTCATCGACGCGAGGGTCGCCTGGATCCGCCTGCTGCTCGTGGAATTGCTCCAGCACGAGCTCCGCGCCCTCCTCCGTCCGCTTCACGCCGCGGTCCGCCTCCCGGCCTCCTCGACGCCCGGGAATGGGCCTCCATGAGGCCGCCACGACGCCGGCTTCTCATTTTCGAGGTCACGCTGGTGGCGCACGAGGGCAACGGCCACCTTCAGCTTGCGCCTCCTCAGCCTAGGCGCAGGCCTCAGCTTCAAGCGCGCGTCTTCGCCGCCGAGCTCTACACCAAGCTGGCTCACTGCTTCAGCCACCCTCTGGAGAAACCCTTGACGAAAGGCACGGCGCTCCCGGGTGCGCTCGAGCACGTCTTCTGCGTCGTCATCCGCCCCAGGTGTGCGCGGGGGGCCACAAATCATTGCTCCCCCTCTGGGCAGGGGGCTGGGGGCTGGCGCCCTCGTGATGGCCGGGCACGCCTCGCCAGGAGCCCGGCCTAGAGCTGGCTCGTCCCCGAATGAAGAACGAAGAGCCGACCTCAGCCAATCGCCGTCCACGACCAGTCGAGGAGCCCAAGGCAGGCTGGCTATTCCTCGGGAAGGCTCGCGAAGGAGGGTCGCGAGGTGCACAGAACCATGATGCGCCACAGGATGGCTCACCTCTCCGACCGGCCTGACCACAAGGGCAGTGCTTGAGCTCGGAGCGTTCGAAGGCAGTGGAGAGGGCGAGGCCTGGGGGGATAGCTCCTCAACCATCTCCGTGAGCTCGGCAGGAAGGGCCCTGCGGAGCAAGGATCAGCGGAAGCAACAGGAAAATAAGAAACTAGGAAAGGGGAAGGCTTACTCATCAATGGCGAAATACTTCATGCGCTTCAGCAGGCGGCAAGGGTAATCATCACCCAAGGCCTCCCTTCTCTTCCCGGAGAGCCTCAAGTCCACGCGAAGCTGCCCAGAGTTCAGCCAGGGTCACCTGCGATGAGGAAGAAGCACCAAGGTGACCAGCGCCGGGCGCTTGTCTGGCGCGCACGCCGCCGGTCGCCTCACCAAGAAGGGTAGCTGGGCCTCAGGGCCTCGCCACGGAGCCGCTGGGCATGCTCAACGCCTTCACCGCAGCAAGCAGGTGTCTCAGGAGCTGCCACCTCAGGAGTGCCGCCTGAGTCGACATCCCGACGGAGGCCCCCACAGCCTCCGGTGGCCTTTGCCTCCCTGCTCCACCACTCGAGGAAGGACCGCCGTGGGTGACTGGAAGGGCGGTCACCACTACTGGGTTCTCGCGAGGCCCCATGAGGCCTGCGGGGTGCAGCCCCCATTCGTTGAAGCTAGGCATCTGCTTCACGAAGTCGCCCCTGTTCGAAAGCAAAGGTACAGAAAGCACCCCTGCCGGATGCTGCCGGGAAGGGTCCCCGCCAGATCGTGAGAACCTTCCTCAAGACTTCAGCGCCAGTCCTCCTCCCGAGCCTCATCCGTCCTCACGCCCGCCAAGGCCCACATCCGGCCGGAATGGCGCCGAGAGGGGCACACGGCATAGGAGGAACTCATTCACCACCTTGGGCGCCATGCCGAAGCGCCTCAAGTATGCGGCGATGTTGCATTTAAGACGAGCCGGGGGCTCGTGAGCGTCTCCTGGCCCCAGCCTGTATTGGGGACAGCGGCCAATGTTTGCTCCGACAGCAGGGGGTTGGGCACCCCGACGTCCACATACAGCCACCGCTCGTGGAACCCAGACGTGGGCAGAGGAAGGTTGAAATCAATCCCTGAAGCCGCTGTTTCTGGTGTGGCAATGAAGCTCATGCACCCCGAGCATTGGGTGGGGTCGATGAGGCGCAAAGAGAAGAAGTGGCGCAGCAAGGCAACTGAAGGAGGGATGCCCATCATCGCCTCACAAACAAAGGCGAAAACGGCAAGAAGAGTAATGGATTTAGGACCCAAATGCATCATATGGATCTGGTAATGGGAAAGCACAGCATTGAAGAAATTGGAAAAGGGGGGAACCAGTCCCGCCACTGTGCGCGCCAAGTACCGACCTTGGTGACTATTCTCATCAATGGAGAAGTGAGACGCTGGCTGACCGTCGCCCTCCCGCACTCGTTGAAGATAGTGGTGAGGGCAGAGCTGACCTTGTCCAAGCCTTCTTGCTGAGTATGATCGACCGATCGACAAGAGAGGAGCTGCCGCTGACGGGCGAAGCGGGCGGAGGCACAGGCTTCTTCCCTTTCCCCTTCTTCGTCGGAGCCATGGCGACAGAAAGGGGGAGGATTCGAGATTGGATTGGAAGCGGAAACTGGAGCTCGAGAGGAGGAAGAGCAGGAGGCGGTCGAGCAGCAAAAAGAGGGATGACTGTGTGCAACCACGGGTCCGCCTAGCTGGGCGCAAAATAAGGAGGCGTGGGGGAACATGGACGCCCACGTCCAATCAACGCCACGCAGCGCCCGAGGCCACGGGATGTTAGGGCCCGCGGCGCTTCGCACTTGCCCCTTCGCTTCCATGCTAAGCCAAGTCCAGGCGCGCCTTGGGCCCGGGGGCTACTATCGGCGTTCTGGGAACGGGGTACCCAGACTTGCTCGCCTGTGGCTGCGGCGTGGCTTCAAGGTGGCCCAAGACGGCCCATCTTCATCAACACAAGCTCAAGACCTCGCGAGGGGCCAAGATTGCGGGCGGACGACTGAAGCCTCCTCGAGCACGGCCTCGTCGAGCTGGCTCACGAGGAGGCGGAGAGATCAAGGCGGGTACCTCACGAGGTGCCCATGACGCAAGCCATGATGACCAAGGGCGCCAGGCGGGCGCCGGCCCACGCAGTGTCCTCATTTCCTCTTTGGTGCAAAGGAGGCAAGCGCGGGCGAGAGCATCAAGCAAAGGCAGCCGTTTCGGTGCAACAAGACGAAGACCATCACAACGGCAGGAAGAAGGTCATCGTGGAGCCCAAGCCAAGGCCATCGCCGAGCCTTTGACAAAGCGAGGACCAACTTTAGTCGTGAAAAGTGTACCAGATGTTCCCTTCAAATGGCCAATTGTTGGCGCCTCTTCCCGCCAATATTTGGGAAGAGGCCTGTGGCCTCCGCCTATAAGTAGAGCTAGCCACCACAGAGAGGCATCTCATCTTAGCTTGATCCAATCCGATCGAGAGCCTAGCCACAAGAACACCTCACCTCGCGAGGCTGTTCTCCCTTGTATTGTTCATCATCAGCCCTCGAGGCAATCCACCACACCACACACTTTGAGTAGGGTATTACACCACAAGGTGGCCCAACCAAGATAAACCTTGTGTCCCTTGTGTTGCTCTTCGTGTAGTTTAGATCCTTGCGAGGCGACGAAGTGTAGGTGGGTAGGGAGTGAGATCTCCGCGTGCACCCCAGAGTTCGAACCTAGAGGGTCTGTCGAAACCCGAAATCCGACAGATATTATGGTAGGGTACAAAACCACCTCAAAGTTATCCTTTCTGATCGATCTATTCAAGAGTCCGTAGTAAAATAACACGAAGCTATTCTTTCCGTTCGATCTATCATAGAGTTCGTACTAGAATAACACCTTAAGATACAAATCAACCAAAACCCTAATGTCACCTAGATACTCCAATGTCACCTCAAGTATCTGTGGGTATGATTATACGATATGCATCACACAATCTCATATTCATCTATTCAAACCAACACAAAGTACTTCAAAGAGTGCCCCAAAGTTTCTACCGGAGAGTCAAGACGAAAACGTGTGCCAACCCCTATGCATAAGTTCATGAAGTCACGGAACCCGCAAGTTGATCACCAAAACATACATCAAGTAGATCACGTGATATCCCATTGTCACCACAGATAAGCACATGCAAGACATACATCAAGTGTTCTCAAATCCTTAAAGACTCAATCCGATAAGATAACTTAAAAGGGAAAACCCAATCCATTAGAAGAGAGTAGAGGGGGAGAAACATCATAAGATCCAACTATAATAGCAAAGCTCGCGATACATCAAGATCGTATCACCTCAAGAACACGAGATAGAGAGAGATCAAACACATAGCTACTTGTACATACCCTCAGCCCCGAGGGTGAACTACTCCCTCCTCGTCATGGAGAGCGCCGGGATGATGAAGATGGCCACCGATGAGGGTGCCCCCCCTCCGGCAGGGTGCCGGAACAGGGTCCCGATTGGTTTTTGGTGGCTACAGAGGCTTGCGGCGGCGGAACTCCCGACCTATTCTGTTCCCCGAAGTTTTTAGGGTATATGGATATATATATAGGCAAAAGCAGTCGGTCAGGCGAGCCACGAGGGGCCCACGAGGGTGGGGGGTGCGCCCAGGGGGGCAGGCGCGCCTCCCTGCATCGTGGCCACCTCGAAGCTTCCTTGACTTCAACTCCAAGTCTCCTGGATCACGTTCGTTCCAAAAATCACGCTCCCGAAGGTTTCATTCCGTTTGGACTCCGTTTGATATTCCTTTTCTGCAAAACACTGAAACAAGGGAAAAAACAGAAACTGGCACTAGGCTCTGGGTTAATAGGTTAGTCCCAAAAATGATATAAAAGTGTAAAGTAAAGCCCATAAACATCCAAAACAGGTAATATAATAGCATGAATACTTCATAAATTATAGATACGTTGGAGACGTATTAGTGGCGTACCGCAAAACGGAGGAAACGGACTTGTGTTGGAGTGCTACGGTCAAACGGGGGTCCTGTTCATCGGGAGGGGTGTGGCGTACCGCAAAACGGGACTCCACGGGATACCTCTCCACCGTCGACCCCCTCCAGCCTCCACGGGCTACTGTTCCTCCACCGTCGACCTCCTCCAGCCTCCACCTGCGACTGTTCATCCACGGGCTTCCACCGCGCGCTACTCCACCGGCTACTGTTCAACTAGCCCTCTCCACGGGCTCCTTTTCAACCACCCCTCCACGGGCTACTGTTCATCCAGCCCTCCACCGCTCACTCGCTCGTCCCCGTCCACCACGGGTTGTCCTATTCATCCAGCCCTCCACGGGTCCTGCTTCATCCAGCCCCAACCGCTCGACGATCGGGGTCCTGCTCTCTAGAGGCAACACCACGGGTCCTGTTCATCCACCCCACCGCAACCTGCTCATCCAAACCCCCATCAACGCCACTATTCATCCAAAGGCAGCATCGATCAGCTTCATTAGCAGCAGAGCGGCGAATCGCCGATCGCGTTCGATTAACGACCATCGATCGATCGCTCGGGTTCAAGAACGCAGCGTAGCTCTGTAGTGCAATCGCCGGGTTCGCCAGAGCCCAACGCCGCTCGTTCGCTTAGATCCCAACGCCAGACTCCACGCCAAGGCGCAGATGAGAGAAACGCGATCGCTTGGCCCCGACCACCCACCGTAACCGGGAACACCTCGATATTTTTCTAGCCCTCGCTTCTACCATGGTTTTTACGGCCCAAAGAATGTCATGCAGCTGCGTCTCCGGCCCGCCCAGGACGAAAAGCCCATTTTCTCGTCATGATATTTTGTCACGTAGTAGGACCCCACCACATCTATAATGATACCGGTTTTGTCACAATTATCGCATAGAAGTGTCATAAGTATGATGTAAAAAAATTGCTCGCCCAAAATGTCATGGATGTGTCTTTTTTTGTAGTGACCGCACACCCGAGCGATATTTTCGAGACGTCCTGGAGGGGTCTCGCAATGTAGCAACGCAGTGTGGGCAAGACATTATTTCCGAATGAATACATTCATGTTGTCTTTGCCTTGTACGACGAAACAAAGTCGGTTTGTAATATAATGCTTGTTATGTTTTAATTTTTTCCTCCTGTGCGACCGTGTTGTATAAAATCTGAGGGTTGGCCAATAGTCGGCTTCTGCCCCCACGTAGGTAGTACGGAGGTGTTCGGGGTGGAATCTAAACAATCTTGATCCAATTATATGGTCCTTGAAGGAGTTGTTTAGCTTAACGAACTGTGCAATCGACTATGCGGCTTGAACGCCTCACTTAGCCATAAGAGTTTTACAATAAAACATGGGCGTAGCCCCTAGTATCCAAACCAGAGTGCTATGAGCGTCTGATCGGGAAGTACCGATCCTTCGCGTAATGCGGGAGAAATCTCCAACGATTTGCAACCTCCGAACAGCTGACCGGCTCTCGCCGTATCATAACAGTCAGTTTTTAGCTTTCTCTACTGAGGTGCTCCTTTGGATAAACCAGGGCACAATCGCATTAGTTCTCCCTTTACTACCTTAGGAGATATTGCGGAACATAAGGTAGCAAACACAGGAGCCGGGCAACCCAACTATTGACCAAAGACATGATTCAGAGCCAATGCATATAGTGCTAAATTCAGGGTGCCGAACTATACTGTAAAAGTGTTCGGGCTTTTGTTTCCATGTTGTGGGGCGCTGAAGCCCCTGGCAAGTTGGAACGCACCGAGTGTATGGGTGTTATCTGATAGAATTAACAGAAAGGAAAAGGCAAAAAGAAAGAAAAAGGAAGAACCAGTGGTAAGCTAGAGCCGTGAAAATTTGGGCCGCAAACTGTTTCTATTATAATTTCATTGGTGCGTTAAAGCGCATTTATACAAGTGGTGCGATAAGCAGAAAGGCTATTTAATATGCCTTCACCAAGAGAGAGTTGCGTATGGGTCCTGAAGACAGGTAGAGTGATTGTTAATGAAACCACCTTGAGATTCCCCAATAAGTTTGTGCTTCTTGCCATCTTGGCGTATTTGTCCTTGAGAGGATCGGTGATCTAGCCATCAGGGAAGGTCTGCGGAAAAGAAACCTGAAAAAAGGAAACAATTAAAGTATATGTGCCCGGGAGCGGTCGAGCCTATTGTGGGTCACCGGCTAGTTATGCCTCCGTCTATGCCCATGGTATTTTGAGTGCGTAATTATGTATGCGCGGTACTAGTGCCGCCACCTGATCGGGACTGAGACGGAGGCCGAATTTCTAATCAAGCTCCTGACGAGCCGAGCTGTCATGCTGCGGGATGGTCCGGACTCTCTTGACGGTGTTCGGGAGCTTGGCCGCTGAATTAGGGTTCTGCTTAAGAAGGCCGCTCTGTACTTCTGCTGCTAAGGCAGCGTTGTGCTCTTCTGTACAGAGGGAGTGTTCCGTGTTTCCATTAACTGTTACGACGCCGCGTGGTCAGGGCATCTCGAGCTTGAGGTAGGCATAATGAGGCACCGCATTGAATCGAGCAAATGCGGTTCGTCAGAGCAGTGCGTGATAGCCGCTACAAAAAGGGACGATGTCAAAGATTAACTCCTCTAGCATAATTGAGCCCGTACAGCGAGCCTCTACGCCTGGTATGACTCCTTTAAAGGTCGTCTTTGTGGGGTTGATCCGTGATGGGTTAATGCCCATTTTGCGCACTGTATCCTGATAGAGCATCCTGATAGAGCAGGTTCAGGCTGCTGCCGCCGTCCATAAGGACTCGCGTTAGGTGGAATCCGTCAATTATTGGGTCAAGGACCAATGCGGCTGAACCACCATGAAGGATACTGGTCGGATGGTCCCGTCGATCAAAGGTGATCGGGTATGACGACCAAAGATTAAATGTTGGGGTGACTGGCTCTATCGCATAGACGTCCCTGAGCGCGCGCTTGCGTTCCCTCTTGGGGATGTGTGTAGCATATATCATGTTCACCGATTCGACCTGGGGGGGAAACTTCTTTTGTCCCCCTATGTTTGGTTGCCGGAGCTCCTCGTCATCGTCCTCTCTTTGAGATCCCTTTTCTCTATTCTCGGCATTTAACTTGTCGGCCTCTTTAAAAACCCAACAATTTCTGTTGGTATGATTGGCTGGTTTATCAGAGGTGCCATGGATTTGGCACGGAAGATCAGTATGCGATCCAAGCTTGATTGTCCCTGATTGTTTCTTTTATATGGCTTCTTCCGCTGACCGGACTTGGAACCACTGAATCCGGCATTAACTGTCGTGTCATCGGTGTTGTCACCATTACTTCGGTGTTTATGTCTGTTGCGTCGGAGCTTGCCGTTGCTATTTTTGGCCTCGGAGGTGCCCGTGTCACTTGCTGTATTCTTGCTACAGGCCAGCCAACTATCCTCTCCCGCACAGAAGTGGGTCATGAGTGCCATGAGGGCTGCCATAGATTTTGGCTTTTCCTTGCCGAGGTGGCGGGCGAGCCATTCATCACAGATGCTATGTTTAAAGGCCGCTAGGGCTTCGGCATACGGACAGTCAACGATCTGGTTCTTTTTAGTTAGGAACCTAGTCCAGAATTTCCTGGCGGACTCTCCAGGTTGCTGGACTATGTGACTTAAGTCATCGGCGTCTGGTGGCCGGACATAAGTACCTTGGAAGTTGTCAAGGAAAGCTTCTTCCAAGTCCTCCCAGCTGGCAATGGAATTTTCAGGCAGACTGTTTAGCCAGTGTCGAGCTGGCCCTTTGAGTTTTAGTGGGAGGTATTTGATGGCGTGAAGATCATCCCCGCGGGCCATGTGGATGTGGAGAATGAAATCCTCGATCCATACCGCGGGATCGGTTGCTCCATCGTATGACTCGATGTTTACGGGTTTGAATCCTTCTGGGAATTCATGATCCATTACTTCATGAGTGAAGCAAAGAGGGTGCGCGGCGCCTCTATATCGGGCCGCATTGCGACGTAGCTCTAATGGAGTCCGTCTGCGGTTTTCGGCCCGGGCATGACTAGGTTTGTCACGTTCGAACATATAGCCGTCCTCGCGTGTCAAGGCACGTCCTCGCGATCCGTATATCGATCTTGTATGTCCTGCTCTACTGTCCAGGTCTTGACGAAGGTCATATGTATGGCCCCGAGCTGTCTTATCCCTGCCTTTACGGCGAGGTGGGCAGTCTGGTTTTCGGCTCGGGTTGCCGTTTTATCCTGACCGCGCGGTGTCCGATCAACTGCATTGCGTGATGCTGGTGCGGGCTCTGGCGCCTCATCATCAAACTGAGGTAGCAATCTGCGCTTCGGGTAACTTTTGGCCGGGCGTTTAAGGCCGTATTCCTTGGCTGCCAGGACATCGGTCCATTTGTCATTGAGCAGGTCTTGATGAGCTTGAAGCTGCTGCTGCTTGCTTTTCAGGCTCCTCACAGTGGCTATTAGCTGAAGCTTAAAGCGCTCCTGCTCGAGAGGTTCCTCAGGCATGATGAAGTCTTCGTTGCCGAGGCTCACCTCCTCCTCGGAGGGCAGATGATAACTGCCATCCTCCGAGTCTTCTTATATGGCCTGTTCGTCAGGGCTGACTTGCCCATCTTCCTGATTGTCTTGTTCGGCAGTTTGTTCCTCGGGTTCCTCTGTGTCTTCGGCGCCATCCGGAGTGTTGTCGTCTCCTGTGCTGGTGTTGCCGTCTCTGCTGTGGCGTGATTTAGAGCGGCGCCGCTGACGCCGGCGCTTTGGTTGTGTCTTAGGAGGGTCCTTCTTCGCTGGGTTTTCCTTGTCATCACCGCTATTATTTTTCAGCGTATCTACCATGTATACGTCATATGAGGAAGTGGTCGTCCATCGTCCTGTGAATGGCGTGTTTTGGGCCTCCTCTTCTCCGTCATCGTTGTCCGTACCGTCGATGTCTTCGGATTCATAGTCGAGCATGTCAGTTAGGTCTTCGACAGTGGCTATGAAGTGGGCGGTGGGTGGGAAACAAAATTCTCCATCATCAGCCTCCGGTTCAAACCGGATACAATTCGGCTATGAGTCCTACGCATGGACATGTTCTTTAATGAGTTTAGCACATCGCCGAAGGGCAAGTGTTGGAAGATGTCTGCGGCGCTCAACTCAAAGATCGATAAATGATCGAGTTCGGCGTCCGCGGATTCACATGGTTCGGAACTTATAACCGGAGACGAGTCCGGAGATCCGGTAACACAGATATCGTGTGAGGTTAAGTCCTTGTGCGGCTCCAACACCGGGGAATATGTGGCCTCCGTGGTGGGGTTGAGCCTCCCGTCCTTGGATGGCGTAGTCAGCTCCGGATCTAAGGCCAGAGCGGTTAAAGGAGTTGTCTCCTGGATGTGATCCGATGAAAAATTTAGTTCATGTTCATCGGGGTGACTAGGAGTGGTGGCCGCCGTCTCGAATCCGGTGAAGATCAAGTCTCCGCGAATGTCCGCAACGTAGTTCAAGCTTCCGAATCTGACCTGATGGCCACGGGCGTAGATATCGATCTGCTCAAGATGACCAAGCGAGTTGGCCCGTAGTGCGAAGCCGCCGAACATGAAGATTTGTCCAGGGAGGAAGGTCTCGCCTTGGACAGAATCGTCGCTGATGATTGAAGGGGCCATCAAACCTTTAAGGGACAACACAGTGGAACTCTCAATGAAAGCACCAATGTCGGTGTCAAAACCGGCGGATCTCGGGTAGGGGGTCCCGAACTATGCATCTAAGGTCGATGGTAACAGGAGACAGGGGATACGATGTTTACCCAGGTTCGGGCCCTCTCTATGGAGGTAATACCCTACTTCCTGCTTGATTGATATTGATGAATATGAGTATTATAAGAGTTGATCTACCATGAGATCGTAGTGGCTAAACCCTAGAGGCCTAGCCTGTATGACTATAGTAATGAATATATCCTCTCTGGACTAAGTCCTCCAGTTTATATAGATATCGTGAGGATCTAGGGTTACACAAGGTCGGTTACAAAGAAAGGAATCTACATATTTGGTCGCCAAGTTTGCCTTTCACGCCAAGGAGAGTCCCATCCGGACACGGGTGCAGTCTTTGGTCTTTGTATCTTCACAGCCCATCAGTCCGGCCCACGGCTAACAGGCCGGATGCCCGAGGACCACTTAGTCCAGGACTCCCTCAGGGAGGCAGCCTACACCAACTAGAGAGGAAGCTAATGATGATGATCACAAAACTTCAGATCAAAATGGACCTCGTAGGTAGAACAGAGCATGTTTAGCACGAGAGTAGTACGGTAATCCTGTTCTGGAAGTCATGTTACGAGACCATGGTGGATCTACAAACTATGAAGAAGCTATGATGAGCCCAGGTTCTGATAAATGGCTTGAGGCCATGAAATTTGAGATAGAATCCATGTATGAGAACAAAGTGTGGACTTTGGTGGACTTTCCCGATGATCGGCAAACCATAGAGAATAAATGGATCTTCAAGAAGAAGACTGATGATGATGGTAATGTTACCGTCTACAAAGCTCGACTTGTCGCGAAAGGTTTTCGACAAGTTCAAGGAGTTGACTACGATGAGACTTTCTCACCCATAGTGATGCTTAAGTCTGTCGGAATCGTGTTAGAAATTGCCGCATTTTATGATTATGAAATCTGGCAAATGGACGTCAAAATTGCATTCCTTAATGGATTTCTTAAAGAAGAGTTGTATATGATGCAACCGGAAGGTTTTTTTAATCCTAAAGGTGCTAACAAAGTGTGCAAGCTCCAGCGATCCATCTATGGACTGGTGCAAGCATCTCGGAGTTGGAATATACGCTTTGATGAGGTCATCAAAGCATATAGTTTTATACAGACTTTTGGAGAAGCCTGTATTTACAAGAAAGTGGGTGGGACCTCTGTAGCATTTCTGATATTATATGTGGAAGACATATTGTTGATCGGAAATGATATAGAATTTCTGAATAGTATAAATGGATACTTGAATAAGAATTTTTCAATGAAAGACCTCAGTGAAGCTGCTTATATATTGGGATTCTAGATCTATGGGCATAGATTGAGACGCTTAATAGGACTTTCACAAAGCACATACCTTGGCAAAGTTTTGAAGAAGTTCAAAATAGATTAGTCAAAGAAAGGGTTCTTTCCTATGTTGCGAGGTGTCAAGTTGAGTAAGACTCGAAGCCTGACCACGGAAGAAGATAGAGAGAGAATGAAAGTCATTCCCTATGCCTCAGCCATAGGTTCTATAAAGTATGCCATGTTGTGTACCAGACCTATTGTGTACCTTGCCAGGAATTTGACAAGGGGGTACAATAGTGATCGAGGAGTAGATCACCAAACAACGGTCAAAATTATCCTTAGTTACCTAAGAGGACTAAGGAAAAGTTTCTCGGTTATGGAGGTGATACAGATTTCGTCATAAAGTGTTACGTCGATGCAAGCTTTGACACCGATCTGGATGACATTAAGTCTCAATCTAGATACGTATTGAAAGTGGGAGCAATTAGCTAGAGTTGCTCCATGCAGAGCATTATAGACATAGAAATTTGCAAAAATACATATGGCTCTGAATGTGGCAGGCCCGTTGACTAAAGCTCTCTAACAAGCAAAACATGATCACACCTTAGTACTATTTGGATGTTAATCACATGGCGATGTAAACTAGATTATTGACTCTAATAAACCCTTTGGGTGTTTGTCACATGGTGATGTGAACTATTGGTGTTAATCACATGGCGATGTGAACTATATTATTGACTCTAGTGAAAGTGGGAGACTGAAGGAAATATGCCCTAGAGGCAATAATAAATTTGTTATTTTATATTTCCTTATTCATGATAAAGGTTTATTATTCATGCTATAATTGTATTGATCGGAAACCTAAATACATGTGTGTATACATAAACAAATACCGTGTCCCTAATGAGCCTCTACTAGACTAGCTCGTTGATCTAAGATGGTTTAGGTTTCCTAACCATAGACATGTGTTGTCATTTGATAATGGGATCACATCATTAGGAGAATGATGTGATGGACAAGACCCATCCGTTAGCTTAACATAATGATCGTTCAATTGCTATTGCTTTCTTCATGCCAAATACTTATTCCTTCGACTATTGTATTATGCAACTCTCGGATACTGGAGGGATGCCTTGTGCGCTATCAAATGTCACAACATTACTGGGTGATTATAAATATGCTCTACAGGTATCTCCGAAGGTGTTTGTTGAGTTGGCATAGATTGAGATTAGGATTTGTCACTCCAATTATCAGTGATGTATCTCTGGGCCCTCTCGGTAATACACATCATAAGAAGCCTTGCAAGCAAAGTGACTAATGAGTTAGTTACAGGATGATGTATTACGGAACGAGTAAAGAGACTTGCCGGTAACGAGATTGAACTAGGTATGAAGATACCGACGATCGAATCTCGGGCAAGTAACATACCGATGGACAAAGGGAATAATGTATGTTGTCATAATGGTTCGACCGATAGAGATCCTCATAGAATATGTAGGAGCCAATATGAGCATCCAGGTTCCGCTATTGGTTATTGACCGGAGAGGTGTCTCGATCATGTCTACATAGTTCTCAAACCCGTAGGGTCTACATGCTTAACGTTCGATGACGATTTAGTATTAGATGAGTTATGTGATGTGGTGACCGAATGTTGTTCGGAGTCCCGGATGAGATCACGGACATGACGAGGAGTCTCTAAATGGTCAAGAGGTAAATATTGATATTTAGGACGATGGTATTCGGACATCGGAATTGTTCTGGAGGGTATCGGGTACATATAGGGTCACTTGAAAGGAGTTTCGGGCACCCTCGGCAAATATATGGGCCTTATGGGCCAAGTGAGGGAACAAACCAGCCTTGGTGCGCCCCTGTAGAGGCCAGACCTATGAGGAGGAGAAGGAAAGAGGGGAGGGCAAGAAAAGTGTGGATTAGGATTCCTACTTCCTTCCCTCTCCCCCCTCTTTCCTTCCCCCTCGGTTATATATGGCAGGGGGCATGCGGCATGGGAGGGACTCCAAGTAGGATTCCTCCTACTTGGGCACCTCCTATGGCTGATCCTCCTCCTCCCACCTATATATATGAGGAGGAGGCCCAGCACACAATGCACAATAATTGCCTCAGCTGCAGCGGCGCCTCCACAATTTACACCCTCGGCCATATCTTCGCGGTGCTTAGGCGAAGCCCTGCAAGGATCACTTCACCATCACCGTCACCTCGACGTCTTGCTGGATCAAGAAGGCGAGGGACGTCACCAAGCTGAATGTGTGCAGAACTCGGAGGTGACGTGCGTTCGGTACTTGATCGGTCGAAGCTAGAAGAAGTTTGACTACATCAACCGCGTTGTCAAACGCTTCTGCTTATGGTCTACGAGGGTACGTAGACATACTCCTCCCCTCGTTGCTATGCATCTCCATGGATAGATCATTGCGCGTGCGTAGAATTTTTTTTTTGTTTTCCATGCAACGTTTCCCAACAAATAGTAACATCAATATCTTCTATCTCAACAGGTGCAATATCATGCATAACTTCTTGATATAAAGGAAATGGAATAACACTTATGATAGCACACATAAACCATGATAACAATGATCTCCAATCTTAACAGAAACAACAAGTATGCTAACAACCAGTTTACTCTTATCTAGGTTATCTTGTTCAGTATTAACTTGTTTCGCAATCCTGGTTGCCTCCTTACAGAAATAAATGGCATGACTATCTATATTATCGACCAAGAGGTCCTTAACTATTGCAATATTGGGTTCCACTTTAATTTGTTCAGAGGGTTTAGGTGTTCTAACATTACTCTTATGAACCACAGTTGTAGCTTTAGCATGTTCCTTAATCCTAACAGGGAAAGGAGGTTTCTCAATATAAGTAGTGGGTACAACTGGATTAGCATTATAAGCAACTGTTTCAATTTTAGCTATAAGAGGTTCCTCACAAATTTCTTCAATAGGTGGGTGAAACTTAAACCACTTCTCCTTAGGGAGATCAATATGAGCAGAAATTCACAGAAAGTAGCTACTATCTCAGAGTCAAGTCCATATTTTGCACTAAGCTTATGAAAAACATATGTTTCTATTAAAGACTTACCATAATGAAGTTCAAGATTTATACCTGAATCGTTACCTTTGCCCATTTCCCAATCTTGGAGTTGCGTTTAATCCTTTCAATAAGATACCATTTGAATTTAATAGTTTTCTTCTTAAAGGAATCAGCAGAAGAAGTATCAAGCATGGTTTTATCATCCTACTCCAGGGCCTCGTCCTGCTCCTCCATTTCCTCCTCCAGAGTGTTGAGAGGCAAGTTAACTGCAATGTGAGTGACACACCATGCCTCCATCAACACTAGGATCTCCGTCGGTGTTGCGGGGTCGGCATCTTGTAGCAGGTAATTTTTTGGCGGACCATGGCTACGGACGGCGAGGTCAGAGCGGAATAGAGCTCATACTGGAGGGAGAGGGAGCAAGAGGAGGCGGCTAGGGTAGACGCTCACCATCCGGCTTAAATAGCCAGGCTTGGCCTCTCAAGTGATGCACTGGAGTGGCAACATGAATGCGGCCTAGTGAGCTCCCATTAGACCGATGTCTTTTTTTGTTTCGACGTGGGTCTCACGTATCAGTTTGACATGGTGTAAGCATTCGTGCGTATCCCAGCCTCTCCATATCCGCCCATGATATGGGATGGGTGCCCGACAGTCCAGACATATAAGGCTAGTCCGAGGAGTCCGGTTGGGTTACATTTTCGTGATCGGTCACTATTCGGGCCATCCGAGCAGACGTATAGGGGGGATGAGGGGTCAGGCTATAGATGCTCTTAGATCTCAGGATCTAGATTGTTATCAATTCCTTCTTTCTTTAAAATACTATATTACATGTCGCACACTTGGGACAAAGTCCAATTGCAACCACGAAATTAAGTAAAGTATGGACAACTTGTTTTATGAATTATCTGTAAAGGGAGTTTCATTACATAAATGGTCATGTTTGAGAACTCATGACCCACAAGTATAGGGGATCAATCTAGTCCTTTCGATAAGTGAGAGTGCCGAACCCAACAAGGAGTAGAAGGAAATGACAAACGGTTTTCAGCAAGGTATTGTTTGCAAGTGTCATGGATAGTCGTAACACATAGTTTTGTAGCAAGGTAATTTGTAACAAGTAACAAGTAGCAATAGTAACAAAAGTGCAACAAGGTGGCCCAATCCTTTTTTTTACCAAAGGACAAACTGATAGTATTTCTTATAATGAGCAAATCATTCTCGGGCATGGGAATTCTCTTCTAGTCACGTTCATCATGTTTAGTTGATTTGTGTTCATTACTTTGATAATTTGATATGCGGGTGGACCGGTGCTAGGGTGATGTTCTTACTTGAACAAGCACCCCATTTAAGATTACAACCTCTCTGAAAGAACATGCGGTGCCCCCATGTTTGGTTTTGGTAATTGAAGACATTCTCTGTGGAGTAATGGTTGCCTTGAGTTATATTTGAAGGATTTGTCCATAGGCTTGTCTTGCAGTCCATGTGTTGGTTTCAAGGAGTTTATGTGTTGACCAATTTGTTATTCAAGGAATTATATAAAGGTTGGTCATGATAGGGTTGATCAAGACTAAGTACAAGAGTTATTCAAGTTGACCAAGAGACAAAGCGTAGAAGATGTACCGAGTGGGATCAAGTGATCTCATGGTATGGTAAGCACTGTCCATTACGCTTTGTGTACTAACCCATGGTCTACGTGAGAGTGCTATGTGGGGTTAGGTACATTTCCATGGGCTTGCATCATGAGAAAGATATCATACAACTCATGGAGAGGATGACATGAAGTGGTGATCGTCATCAAGTTTGTGATGTGCAAGCTCAAGTGGAGCATCACGAAGAGATCATGCTTGAAGCTTGCTGTCCATTGTGGTGACAATGGACTTGTCAAGATGTGTCGAAGAGTGGCTCACCCGTAGTGGAGTATGGGGGAGAAATCAACATGTCTTCATCGACCCAACACAATCAAGAAAGGTGAAATATGCCCTAGAGGCAATAATAAAGTTGTTATTTTATATTTCCTTATTCATGATAAAGGTTTATTATTCATGCTAGAATTGTATTGATAGGAAACTTAAATACATGTGTGAATACATAAACAAATATCGTGTCCCTAGTAACCCTCTACTAGACTAGCTCATTGATCAAAGATGGTTAAAGTTTCCTAACCATGGACATGTGTTGTCATTTGATAACGGGATCACATGATTTGGAGAATGATGTGATGGACAAGACCCATCCGTTAGCTAAACATTATGATCGTTTAGTTTATTGCTATTGCTTCATTCATGTCAAATACTTATTCCTTCGACTATGAGATTATGTAACACCCGGATACCGGAGGAATACCTTGTGTGCTATCAAACGTCACAACATAACTGGGTGGTCATAAAGATGCTCTACAGGTATCTCCGAAGGTGTTTGTTGAGATGGCATTGATCAAGATTAGGATTTGTCACTCCGAGTATCGGAGAGGTATCTCTGGGCCCTCTCGGTAATACACATCATAAGCTTGCAAGCAAATGACTAAGGAGTTAGTTACGAGGTGATGTATTATGGAATGAGTACATAGACATGCCGGTAACGAGATTGAACTAGGTATAGAGATACCGACGATCGAATCTCGGGCAAGTAACATACCGATGGACAAAGGGAATTACGTATGTTGGCATAATGGTTCGATCGATAAAGATCTTCGTAGAATACGTAGGAACCAATATGGGCATCCAGGTTCCGCTATTGGTTACTGACCGGAGAGGTGTCTCGGTCATGAATACATAGTTCTCGAACCCGTAGGGTCCGCACGCTTAATGTTCGTTGACGATATAGTGTTATATGAGTTATATGATTTGGTGACCGAATGTTGTTCGGAGTCTCGGATGAGATCACGGACATGACTAGGAGTCTCGAAATGGTCGAGAGGTAAAGATTGATATATAAGACGATGGTATTCGGAAACCGGAAGAGTTTCGGAGTGCACCGGGTAGTCATCGGGGCACCTAAAGGGGTTCGAGACACCCCCGGCAAGTGTATGGGCCTTATGGGCCAAAGGGGGAGAAGCACACCAGCCCACAAGGGGCTGGTGCGCCCCTTCCACCCCTTGCCCATGTACAAAAGAGAGAGGGAAGGAAGGGGAAGGCGGCCCAAAGGAAGCCAACCCCCTTTCCTTCCCCCATACACAAATATGGAAAGGGGGATTCGGCCAGGGTAGGCACCCTAGGCTAGCCGCCGGCCACTTGGGGCGCCCTAGGGGCTGCCTCCCCTCCCCCTCCACCTATATATATATATATGAGAGGAAGGAGAGGGGCAACAGACACCACAATTCCCTAGCCGTGTGCGGCGCCCCTGTCCCTCTAGTTCGTCCCTCGGTCATATTTTCGTAGTGCTTAGGCAAAGCCCTGCAGAGATAACTTCACCATCACCACGCCGTCGTGCTGCCGGAACTCATCTACTACTTTGCTCGTCTTGCTGGATCAAGAAGGCGAGAACGTCATCGAGCTGAACGTGTGTAGAACTCGGAGGTGCCGTACATTCGGTACTTGATCGGTTGGAGCGCAAAGAAGTTCGACTACATCAACCGTGTTACTAAACGCTTCCGCTTACGGTCTATGAGGGTACATAGACACACTCTCCCCTCTCGTTGCTATGCATCTCCTTGATAGATCTTGCGTGGGCGTAGGATTTTTTTTTTGTTTTCATGCAACGTTCCCCAACAGTGGCATCATGAGCCAGGTCTATGCATAGATGATATGCACGAGTAGAACACAAAGAGTTGTGGGCGGTGATATTCATACTGCTTACCACCAACGTCTTATTTTGATCCAGTCGTATTGTGGGATGAAGCGGCCCAGAACAACCTTACATGTCCACGTACATGAGACCGGTTCCACCGACTGACATGCAACTTGTTTTGCATAAAGGTGGCTGGCAGGTGTCTGTTTCTCCTACTTTAGTTGAAACGAATTTGACTGTGGCCGATCCTTGAAGAAGGTTAAAACAACAAACTTGATAAATCACCGTTGTGGTTTTTGCCGTAGGTAAGAACGATACTTGCTAGAAACCCATAGAAGCCACGTAAAACTTGCAACAACAAAGTAGAGGACGTCTAACTTGTTTTTGCTGGGTATGTTGTGATGTTATATGGTCAAAACATGATGTGATATACGTTATTGGATGAGATGATCATGTTTTTTAATTTATCGGCAACCGGCAGGAGCCTGATGGTTGTCTCTTTATTGTATGAAATGCAAACGCCATGTAGTTGCTTTACTTTATCGCTATGCGTTAGCCATAGTTGTAGAAGCAATAGTTAGCGAGACGACCATGACGCAACGATGGAGATCAAGGTGTCGAGCTGGTGAAGATGGAGATCATGATGATGCTTTGGAGATGGAGATGAAAAGCACGAGATGATGATGGCCATATCATGTCACATATTTTGGTTGCATGTGATGTTTATCTTTTATGCATCTTATTTTGCTTAGAACGACAGTAGCATTATTAGATGATCCCTTTACTAAATTTCAAGATATAAGTGTTCTCCCCGAGTATGCACCATTGCGGAAGTTTGTCGTTTCGAGACACCACGTGATGATCGGGTGTGATAGACCCTACGTTCACATACAACGGGTGTAAGACAGTTTTGCACATGCAGAATACTTGGGTTAAACTTGACGAGCCTAGCATGTACAGAAATGGTCTCGGATTACTAGTGACCGAAAGGTCGAATGTGAGTCATATAGTATATATGATCAACATAGAGATGTTCACCATTGATGACTACCCCATCTCACGTGATGATCGGACATGGGTTAGTTGATTTGGATCTCGTATCGCTTAGATAACTTGAGGGATGTTTATTTAAGTGGGAGTTCATTAGTAATTTGATTAATTGAACTTAATTTATTGTGAACTTAGTCCTGATAGTATTGGCAAATCTTTGTTGTAGATCAATAGCTCGTGATATAGCTCCCGTATTTTTGATATGTTCCTAGAGAAAAATAAGTTGAAAGATGATAGTAGCAATGATGCGGACTGGGTCCGTGATCTGAGGATTATCCTCATTGTTGCATAGTAGAATTATGTCCTTGATGCACCGCTAGGTGACTGACCTATTACAGGAGCCGATGCAGATGTTATGAACGTTTGGCAAGCTCAGTATGATGACTACTTGATAGTTGAGTGCGCCATGCTTTATGGCTTAGAATCGGGGCTCCAAAGACATTTTGAACGCCATGGAACATATAAGATGTTCCAAGAGCTGAATTTCAGGCCCATGCCTATGTTGAGAGGTATGACACCTCTGACAAGTACTTTGCCTACAAGATGGAGGAGAATAGCTCAGCGAATGAGCATGTGCTCAGAATGTCTGGGTACTACAATTGCTTGAATCAAGTGGGAGTTAATCTTCCAGATAATATAGTGATTGACATAGTTCTCTAGTCACTATCACCAAACTACTAGAACTTCGTTATAAACTATAATATGCAAGGGATGACGAAATGATTCTTGAGCTCTTCGCGATGCTGAAATCGGCAAAGGTAGAAATCAACAAAGAGCATCAACTGTTGATGGTTAATAAGACCACTAGTTTCAAGAAAAAGGGCAAGGGAAAGAAAGGGAACTTCAAGAAGAATGGAAAGCAAGTTGCCGCTCCCATGAAGAAGCCCAAAGATGGACCCGAGCCTGAAACCGAGTGCTTGTAGTGCAAAGGAAATGGTCACTAGAAGCGGAACTGCCCCAAATGCTTGGTGGATAAGAAGGATGGCAAAGTAAACAAAAGTATATTTGATATACATGTGCCGGTGTACATAAGTAGGGGCCTTTTGTACCCCTTTACTTGTGCGCAGGCAGTCGCAGCCACACTTGCGACCACGCTTGGCAGAGTAGAAGAGGAAGCGAAAACACAAGACTACCAGAGCAGCGCCAAGCCAGAGGCACAAGGAGCAAAGGGACAAGGTAGGCCTTCCCCGACAAGAGCCTTGCCGGGGCAGCCTACATAGACCCGGCAAGAGCCTTGCCGGGGCAACTTGCCAAACACCAGCAAGGCCACCACCCTCGAGCCCAAGGGTTCCGACGCCATCAACAACATTGGAACCCAGGCTCGGGAGGTGCCTGCATGATGGCATGCAGATATTTGTGAAATACCAAAGGCCTGCACATCTAGATGAGAACCAGAGGACGAAGACCCCCGGCAAGATTCTTGCAGGGGAAGCTCACAAGCACTACAAAAAAATACACTTCCGTGATGATACGTGTTTGTCACAGTAGGTGCCGTTTTTTGTCATGCATGTACATCCATGACGATTTTATGACAGAATCAAGATAGTCATACCTGTGCTGTCGTAGAAGTGTTCCATGACATTACCAAAATTACCATCACGGAAGTGTCCACTTCCATGACGATAAATCACGCCTCATAGAAGTGCTTTCGTCAAGGGTGACCGACACGTGGCATCCACCATAACGGGACATCGTTAAGCTATCGGGTCCGGTTTTGGATCCGATAACCCGCTAACAGCCACGACCAATGCCGATTTCCCACGTGTAAAATTCTCATTGGCCGACGGAACCACGCGTCAGCTCCGTGTTGGCACAGGTGTCACTCATCCAACGGTCGAGATGGGCCTATGATATGTTGACACGTGGATGGGACCAAAAGTGGTCTGTAAAGTTTAAATGGGCCGGCCCAACTAAAGGCCCACAAGATTTAGTGGACCATAATGGGCCGGCCCAGCTAAAGGCCCGCAAGATTTTGCAGACCATAATGGGCCGGCCCAGCTAAAGGCCCACAAGATTTAACGGACCACAATGGGCCAGCCCAACTAAAGGCCCACAAGATTTTGCAGACCATAATGGGCCGGCCCAGCTAAAGGCCCAACATTCTCAGTTAAGGCCCATACGACTAGTGTCAAATCGGCCCGTCAACGGCCTGTCCTAAACTTGTCATCATCGCGGCCCATGGTCACTTCTGGCCCGTTAACAGTCTGCTAAGTATATGGGCCGAATTACGGCCCGGTGCATTTCCGACCTGTTAAAGGTCCTCCTTCATTTGGGCCCATTTACAGGCCATTGAAACTTTCGGCCCATAAATGACCGTGAAGGATTTGGGTCATATTCGGCCATGTCTGACATTCGTCCTATTAGAGGCCCATTATAGATTTGGGCCACTTTCGGCCTGTTAACGTCGGACGAAATCCATGGGCCATATGTGGCCCAACGTCACATCGGGCCCATTAACGGCCTATATAAAAATGACGATAATCTAGCCCGACCAAACTTCCGGCCTGTTAAAGGCCCGTGTATTAGGTCGACGCATTTACGGCCCGTCCGAGTTTCGGCCTGTGAAAGATCCGCATCGTAAATGGGCCACCATTTCGGCCTGCTAAGACCAGTGGGTTATTTGGCACAATCAAGGCCCAATTTACTTTCGGTCTATTAAAGGCCCATGTTTTTTATGGGCTCGAGATATTTACACCTGTAAATGGCCTATTGTTACTGAGGGCCCAAATTATGTTTAGGCCTGTTAAAGGCCCACTATGGGCATAGGCCTACCAGAAAAATATGAAAGCTTATGCTGATTTAGGCCTAGATATTTTTAGTGGTCTACATGCAAATTTCAGCCCATAATCGTCTTTAGCCCAATTGGAATGGGCCCGACGAATGTTGGCATGTTGGGCTCCTACGAAGCTTTCGGCCGAATACATTACTATGATAAACCTACACTATACAAAAATAGCGTCGTAATTACTGCAGCCTTTGGCAGCATCATAAATGCTGTATCACAACAAAATTAATTCCAACCATACAACAAAAGGCCTGTTGGCATAAAGTTTACAGTCCTTGCAGATAAAAGCACCATCAGATGTATAGAAACACTGATCATTTGACCTGAGTGCTAATGTTTCAGGCTGTAGAATTTGATGGAGCTACACGATCTTGACCTTTTTTCCGCCATTGCTATTGAACAATGAAGTGAATGTCTGATAGTCTGGTTTCTAAACCATTCATATCTTGACGACATTTGTCAACCACTATTCTTGTTTCCAAAACGACGTCCATTAGGGATTGGACTTGTGTCCGAGCATGATATATCACTGCCTAGCAGGAAGATTTTGTTCAATGGCGATTTGGACTAGGTTACCTTGACAACCAACCCGAATTACGCAGAAGGTGCTTTTTGCACTGCTCGTGGAGAGATCTTGGCGACTTTGTAGCAAGAGGTGACATTGTGCCTGTGGTAGCCTCATCACCTTCAGGTGGTTGTGGCTGTTCAATCATTTGTTCTGTAGCTTCTTGAAAGTTTGAACTTGTAGATTAGTGTACCAGATAAGTTACTAATGAGACAAAAACAAACAAAGTAGGTTACATGTTTATACATAACTTATTTTGGTGAACTACTATAATACATTAGTATGTATTGTAGTGCCAACTACATAATAAAATCACTTTCAGAACATATGTCCATGTAGCATGCCTACTGTATTGTCTATTTCCTCACATTCGCTGATATCTAAGGATAAAGAGACATGGTTTAAACTAGGATGAACATAGTATGACATCATTCATATCATGGGCAATCAGATATAAAACAAACATGTTATTTTATCATTGTGTGTGCACGTGAACATAACAACTAGATTACAGATCAAGACCAAAAGAATATCCTTCATCTCTTTTAAACCATGTAAGGTGAAATGATACGTTAAGACAACTGTGTATAAAAGTGAACAGAGTAATTGACATTGGCTGCAAACCAAGTAGTTAAATGAACACATCACAGTATCAATCAGTTCAAAGGCAGGAGGAGTAAGGACTTACAACAACGGCTTGCACTGGTGTGCTCATGCCCTTCATCTTGCTGGTGTGGCAATCCTTGAAGATTTGCACAGCATTCAGTTCAGGTTCTTTTTGGTCCGCACGGGCTTTCCTCTGTATTTGGAACAAGTCGATATAGATACGATAATATGACACAGAAAAAAGAAGGAAGTAGTAGCTATTTACAAGAGCCTCGTAGTGTGCAATATAGCTACGAGATCCTGTTGTCTGTTGGAATTTCACTTTAGAACGGTTGGTCTTGTTCTTCAAACAGTTAGCCTAGAAGAAGATACACTTGTAAGGCACATACATAAATACAAGTTCAATATGTGGTGCAGTCAAATACATATAGCCCACGATACTTTGGATCGCACCGGTGTTTAACGAGGGTTGTCCAGTCTTCATCGTAATATATTCCACTAGAGATGTTTGGGCGATTTCATTGTTAGCCTTGCCTTCAAAGTGAGATTTTCTAAGGTGGTACCGACATCGTCATGAGAGCGGTGAAAAACATGAGTGCATGCTTGTTTAGTTGCATCATCTTCCAGATCCAACTTGAACCTCATCTGTTGAAAAAAGAATGTGAGTCTTATTAGGAGGAAGCTAGAAAGTATGGGACAGAGCAAGACAATATTACTAATTGCGATGAATAACATTACTTACAGATAAATAGTCAAGGAAGGTGTTAAACTGGGTATTGTCTTTCTCATTCCTGTACTGGATCCACGTTGGGAGGATACGTGCATGACACCTAACGGCAACGGTTGCCTCTGATACTAACTTGGCTGACTCTGTAGCATCACGTGGCCTTTTTAAACCTACCTCAAAATGGATCTCCATTCTTCCTCCTTTAGATTTTGTTAATCTGTCAAGCATTATCCTTGATGTCTGTTTCCGCTTGCGTCGTGGTGCTGGTTCAACAACGAATATGGAAAGTGTTAGTGTACATCAAACTATGAGAGTACATATAAAGGAGCATGCAACTGCAACTTGACTCGGTCAGGTACCGTCTTGGTGTTGATGCTCATGAGGTTCATCTAATCTTGCCAAGTCTGTTGTGTCGCTGCTTGCTTGAAGTAGTGTTAGGTGTGAAGGCAGCTTGGGAACCGCCGCCCGAGCAAACGAATGAGTAACTCGTTGAGATGCTGGTATAGTTGAAGCGGATGCTGCAGCTGGTGGAGCAGGTGATACTGTGTTTGTGGATTTAGCTGGTGGACTTGGACCTTCTGCTGCACTATAAGTACCAGCAGAATCTCGACGACGGATCCTTTTTCGTTTCACCCGACGAGTAACACCACTCCCTACTATATTATTTTCCTTGCTCTTTTTTGACTTTGCCATGTCAAGCCGTACCGACAATAAAAAAGAATAAAATCGCTCTTCAGAACTCATTGATGCATGATACAGACAAGCAATAATTTGATGTAAGACAACTGTATGAGCATGAAATATGTAAGAAAAACATGACGGCATGACATATTCACAGATACGATGTGTAAACTAAGCAGAAGGATTTTCAAGAAAATAGAAGTAATGCAAGCTAGACACCATATGAAAGATGCAACAAATATTACTCTGCCAAGTTAAAAGTGTCTTGTCATAAGTGGCAATTCAAAAAATTAGAAGCAGTACAACGTAGAAATCAATGCAAGATGCAACCACTATCAAACTGGCATGTTAAAAGCGTCCAATCATGAGTGACTGATGCGGGATACACAACAGCAGTACTTTGATGTAAGAACATAGTATGATAGATAGATGCAATTTATTCTAGACACAGAAAGCCATGTCATATGCACATGTATAACCTATAAACTCAGCAGATGCAATTTAATCAAAATAGAAGAAATACAGGCAAGACAACATATGCAACATGGAACCAATTATCACACTGTCAACTTAGAGCAAGCACCTGCGATGGTGGAGTACGGGAGATGAACTCATCATGTAGACTTGGGACTTCAACTTCACTAGCAGTAGCAGTGGCAAATCTAGAAAGTCTCTTTTTGCGTCGGTGCGGAGGACCACCAACATCCCCTAACTTACTCTTTTCCTTCCTATTTTCTGATATTGCCTTATGAAGTCAAAACCACAAGAAGATGAATAAAATTAGCTCTGCATAACTGGTTGATGCATGATACGAGATTTAACACTACTTTGATGTAAGGCAAGCGCAAGATAGGAGGATGGAATATATACAAAAAAGACAGCATTTCATATTCACACGCATTTATAGGAGGATGTAATATGTATGAAAAAACAGTAAGCGGAAGGCATTTCAACAAAATTAGAAGAAATGAAAGCTAGGCACCATATGAACATGCAACCAATATCACTCTATTAGGTAAAAAGTGTCTCGTCATAAGTGCCATTTCAAGAAATTAGAAACAGTACAAGCTAGAAGACAATGCAAGATGCAACCTACATCACAGTCCCAAGTTAAATGTGTCTTATGAGTAAGTGATCGTTGCAGGTATAAGTTGTAAGCTAAGCAGATGCAATTCAACATAATCAGAAGCAATACAAACTAGACGTCATACGGAAAAAGCAACCACATATAACAGTTCCATGTTAGAGCAAGCACCTGTGATGGTGGAGTAGGGGAGATGTGCTCATCATGTACACATATGTTCTAGAAATAGGAACACGTGTCATATTCACATGCATTATGTGTAAAGTAAGCAGATGCAATTCAACAAAGTTAGAAGCAATACAAGTTAGACATCATACACAACATGCAACCACATATAATAGTGCTAAGTTAGAGCAAGCACCTGTGATGGTGGAGTAGGGGAGATGTGCTCATCATCTACACAGCTACGTTGACTGTCCAGCCTTGTGTTGTCTTGAGAATCTTGATGGGAGGATGGCGGAGTAGAATCTGTAGAGACCCCCTGTTTGAGTTCCTCCGAAGGACCACCATCATCCACTGCCGGACTAATTTCCTTCAGCTGTAATGATTTTGCATTGTGAAGTCAAACCAATAAGAAAAAGGAATAAAATTCGCTCTTCAGAACTCATTCATGCATGATACTGACGAACACTACTCGGATGAAAGGCAAACACATGATGCGAGGATGGAATAATGAAAAACAGGATGGCGTGACATATTCACACCTATGATGTGGTAACTAAGCAGAAGGCATTTCAACAAATTAGAAGCACAGCAAGCTAGACACCATACGAAAGATGCAACCAATATCACTCTGCCAAGTTCAAACTGTATGGCGTTTCAAAAAATTAGAAACAGTACATGCTAGAAATCATATGCAAGACACAACCAATATCATGGTGGTGACTTAAAGGTGCCTTATCATAAGTGACTGATGCAGGATATGCAAGAATAGTAGTCTGATGTAAGAACTGTGACACTCCAAAAATATTCTTTTGGTTTTCTTCAAAAAATTTGTTGGATTTGAAGAAGGTCTTTTAAACCCTTCCAAAAATCTCTCTCAAAAGCTTTTTCCCTTTAGCAAATATTTTAATTTTGCATCTCCTTCAACTCTGGTGTTTGGTTTTTAAATTTTCCTCTGATTGCCCTCTTCTCAAAATTTCAAAACTTTTGGATTCTAATTTTTCTTTTAAAATAGAAAACCCTAGGAGTTTTACATCCTCTCCAATATTGAAACCACTCATGATTTTACCATGCACCACATGGTAAAATCTTCCCAAAAATCTCTCCTTCCACTTTGGGCAATCCAAACATTCTGTCTCAACAAGTTCAACCCTTTTCTGAATTTTATTTCATTTATTTCTCCTCCCAAATCTTTTCTATCCATTATTTTGAGCCTAGGTGATTTGCAAAGCAAGTACCTAAATGCATTTGAGTTTTGACCTCAAACCAACTCCCCTGGATAGTCCTTGGTACCCACAACCTAGAAAAATCAAGATCCACTAGTCTTCTTTTCAAAAATTTCAAAATTTCAGTCTCTGCAAGTTTGGACCAGATTTGTCAAATTTGGTGAAATTCATATCTTCTCTGCTCCAAAAATTCCACAAAAATTCAGGCAGCCTCTAGATGCAATGAGAGGCCCCTCCACCAAAAATCAGCTCAAGCAGAGCCTCCCACATACCAAAATCATTCTGTCGAACACCTGACCTACACTGTTTCATTGCACTTTCAGAGATTGAGAGAAGTTCAGAGTTTAGTGTCGCTTCTCTTCGTCGATTTCGTCACGCGACCACAAAGGCGCCTGCACGATGCACACGGCCTCTTCCCCCTGGCCAGCACCCCGCACGCACGCTTGGCTGATTCCTGGCGTCTGTGGCGACGAGCCTCGCCAGCGTTGGAAGTTTCTGCGGTGGCCGCGCCACCCGTGGCGGCCAGAGAGGGCCCGAGCCCGCTCGCCACGCCACCCGGCGCCGCCCATCACCCCCTGGCTCTCCGCGTGTCCCTGGCATGCCAGCGCACGCCCGTGGCACCGTCGCCGTGGCCCAGCAAGCATAGAGCGTGCTCCCTGCCGCCGACGGGCCCGCGCCGCCCCGTTCCGTCGAGCACGCCCAAAGCACCCAATCCTGGCTCGTTTAGCACCTAAACGGAACCAGTGAACCCCCACGACGGTGCTCAACCCCTGAACCTCCCCGACCAATGCCCTGCGCCGCCGTAATCTTCGCCGGAGAACCCCGTTCTCGGCAACCGCCTCGGGCCGGCTATATATAGCACCCCCGAGCGCGCCCTCGCCCCCGCACACCTCCACCGCCTCACTAGTCCCCGCCAAGCCCCTGGAAGGGCCTCGAGGGGCTCTTCTTCCTCGACTCCGGCCGCCCCGTTCCGCCTCGGCCTCCACCTCGATTCACTCCGGTGAGGTCGTCCCCGGCGCCCAAATCCCGTCAGCTACCCTCTCATGCTACCACAAGTCTAACCCCCTCCTCAATTTCTCCTCCGCAGCACTCTCCGACGAGACCCACGACCACCCGAACCGCCGTCCGCCGGAGCAGGAGCCGCCGTCGACGTGGTGCTCGCGGCGACCACCACCACCACCAACCGCGGAATGGCGCCTGAACACGGCGGTACCCTCCGATCTTCCCTGCCTCGCCGTGGATCGCCGCCGGCGACCACCATGACTCTCGGCGCCGACGAGCCCGTCTCTCTCGCTTGAAAATTCAAACCTGACGGGTGGGACCCGCCCGTCAGCCTCTCTGCTGTTCTTTTTGAATCATTTTCTGAAAGCATACTTTGGCAAATACGCTTTCTACTCTGAACCGTGTTTCTGCGCTTTTCTATTTAAGCCCCTCAGAGTTTTCTGTTTCATTACAGATGGGTCCTTGGACCAAAACTCTTATAACTTTTTAACAGAAAGGAATTTTTGAGTGATTCTTTTTCTGTCCTCTTCAAAATTTTGTCTAGTTTTTTATCATATTTATTTGAAAAATATTTGAATCACTTTTCATTAACCCACGGTATTTACGTTAGCGCGTGTGTTTTGTGTACCGTAGATACCGAAGGAGGTGATGGAACCACGAACTTCACCGAGCTAGACCCCGACTACTCCGAACCAGGCAAGCAATGTTTGAACTTTTGATATGATGAGTGTTTGGGCATGTTTGCATTATTTTTGTATCATGGCACGTTCATGAGCATTTCGACGATAGTTTATCTCGTAAGAGTTGGGGCAAGTGAGTTCGGAAAATACATGAGTTGTTGGAAACATGTTGCATGGCCATGAGTTGGCATGAGTATGGGTAAGATGGCAGTGTTGTAGCATGCCAGGCTTATGCCAGATCGTTGACCCAGTGTCAACATAAATTAGTCAGATTTCCGTCCGTCTCCCCTTTCGTACTACCACCTGTTTCCCGCAAGGGATACGACTTAGTAAGTTGCAAACCACTTCCTGGTACACACGAAATCGAGAGGCCGTGATGAAGGTTCCATGGCCCTGGATTAAAGCCTTTCATCCGGTCAGGGGGCATGGGTGTTTTCGGTTGGGACCGAGAGGGGGGCACCCCTTAGAGCGCGCGTAAATAAATTTGATCCCATGCTATTCGAGATTGTGATCTCCCCGTCTCAAAGTTTTTCTTAAACGCTGTGTAGGGTGATTCCTGGCAACGTGAGGTATGATGGGTGTGTACTAGTTAGTTGTGTTTCCTCCGAAATACCGTAAACGGAACTAGTCCATCGTGACTACGGAAATCCGTTGGCTGTGGACAATTTTGGTACAAACTCTGTAGAGTCAAAATTCTTGAGTTCATCTTATTCATGTCCGAGTACCGTGTTCACCTTATCTTGTCAAATGTCAGTCTCGGTGACAGAACTCCTCACAACCATATGAGTGTTATATGTTTATTTCCCTGTGAATGGACTAACCCGCTTATTGTCTTGTGAGGCATATTTTCCGTGAGCACCATTTCTTGTCAGTTACGAATAATGAATTATAAGCCCTTTCTGCGATGTCGCTCAGACGTCCGACTGCGGCCTTGTTATTATTTACTTTTATTATAAGCCCTTTCTGCGATGTCGCTCAGACGTCCGACTGCGGCATTGTCATTATTTACTTTGGTTATAAGCCCTTTCTGTGATGTCGCTCCGACGTCCGACTGTGGCACGCATTGTCTTTTCTTTCAATATAAGCCCTTTATGAGGTCGCCTAGACGCCCGAATGTGGCATGTTTTACTTATTTGTTCACCCTTCAAGGCGTCGCTTCAGACACCCGATCGGTTTTGAGTTTATCTTCTTTTGGTTTTCGAGCGGACTACTGTCGATTCCCTTTTTGCTTACTTGTGTTACTGATTTGATAGCACATTGTTATAAATTAATCATGTCGCATTCATGCATTCATTTGTTATATCTCTTGTCCGAACTGTCTTGCGAGTACTTTCAAAGTACTCACCTGGCTTGTTGATTTGGCGGATCTTGTGGCGATCTCATGGATGAAGAGTTCGATAGCGAGTCCGACGCCTAGAGGAATCCCAGTCAGTCTCGTGCGACCCCTAGATTAGTCATTGTGATATATCCGCTTCCGCTACCCAAATAAATTCATCGGGCCTCACCTCGACGCTCGATGAGCCGCCAGTGTAGTAGTCTTATTAACCCCCCCCCCCACTGTGTTATTCCACCAACCACTCATATCTCGAGTCAGTAGTATTTCCACCCCACACCATTGTGTCATATCCGCCATCATGTATAATTATTGGCGTGTTTGTAATAATTGGTTGGGCATCTTCAGCCCGGCCCTGTAATATTTTAATGCTACTGGCTTATTGTACCAAAGTTTTGTCTACCGGTATGGAGGATTTTCCTCATATTGGACTTCATAGGTCGGTTGTTCAATAAATATTGAAAAACCGGTCGTGACAAGCTTGGTACGAGAGCCAGGCTGACTGTAGGAAGCCACTAGGTGTGATCGCTAATTGGTTATTAGCAAATAGAGCCGTTTATTATTTTTACAAATGTAGTCAATTTCTGACAGTCAGCATAAATTTATGATTTGACTACTCAGGATTTTTGCCAACTTTTGTAGATGGCTGGCAACGACTGCGAGTCGCAGATGTTCGCCAACATGCCCGATGGGTTCGTCAAGCTTCTCTCCTTCATCGTCCAAGTCGCGATGGGGCCAGCTGTGCTCCCAGTCTTCTCACTCTCTCAGCACAAGGTCAATGACCGTCTAACCATGCACCAAGCCGTGGTGCAATTCAAGGGAGGGCGTATTGAATTACGCCGCTTCCGGTTCTTGGGGAGAGCCATGCCCACGGAGAAGCATGCACTGCAGATGGCAGCCCGTGAGGCGATAGCTCGTCTTAGAGACATCCTTCCTTCAATGAAGACTCGTCGCTACCGCTACCTGCCATGTCACATGCCATATACCTGCCACTACGCGTTCTCTTGCCCTAGAGGAGAACGGGACGAAGCTTTTGAGATGCTCATCGAGTATCTCCGGGCTTTGGAGGCAGCCTTCGACAACCTGGTGGACGACTTTGTAGCTGCCGCATGGACTCAGTCCATGGTTGTGCCGCCAACAGAGGGAGCTCCTGCGCGCCGCACCGCCATCGACTTCGTCTCGTCATCAGCATCGTTTGCTCCTACTGCCTCACCGCTACTCGTCGCCTGCCTACCACGGAGGAGTTCAACTATGTCATTGCGCCTACTCCGGTTCGCTTCGCACCACCCTCATGCCCGCTCATGTTCGAGTTGTCCCAAGACAGGCACCTGCTCCACCAACTCAGCGCAGCACCTCACGTCTAGAGCCTATCATCGAAGAGGAGGTTGAGTCCCCAGCCTCCTCGCCTCACCCTTGGCAGGCCAAGGAAATCCTTACCATCTCCGACTAAATGCGCTTAGCAGCCGTGCGATGTACCGACTTATGCGATATGTTTATATGTACATAGGCTGTGAGAAGTAGCTTGTTTGCGCATCATGTAGGATCAGGAGGAGTGCACTAGCCTAAATAACATGTCAGGATTATGTACGCATATCCTGAGTGATGTATTGTATAATTACTGCTTGCGCGTAAGATATGTAATGAACAATCCTTCTCCGTGCGCAAACGTTTATTCTCTTGAAAAATCTTGGAGCATTTGCGACTTTCTCCGTCTTCTTGAATTTATTGATTCTTGCGGCTCAATTTCTTTTCTTATGAGTGTTTCAAAATATATCCCCAGAGTGAACTATGTCTCGTCCTTGGACGCGCTCCATGCCAACTCCGAAAGAGGAAAATTATGGCACACCCCCACACAACAATTTCACACAGGGGCAGACAATTCAACAAGACAATGAAACGGCACTCTCCCAAATGTGCCGTCTTTATGAACAAAGTCAGCAGCAACATCAGGAAATAATGAACCAAGTCATCAATATGGGAATCACGGTGGGCGATATCGGCAGCAATCAAAGTTATCGAGCTACGAAAGACACGTCCCCAAACTTTTCTCACACCGACAAACCTCTGAAGCCAAGACTGGCTTCGAGACATGGAAAGAAAGTTAAGTATTGCCCAGTGTTCAGATCTTGAGAAAGTGCTTTATGCTCCGCACTATCTCACTGGAGCAGCCGCATCGTGGTGGGAAAATTTCCTACACATGCACCCCAACGAAAATAATATAACATGGGAGGAATTTAAAGAAGGTTTTCGTGGGCGATATTCCTAAGAGTCTTATGAGGATCAAAAGAGAGAATTTGATGACCTCAGGCAAAGGACAATGACGGTGTCGAGAATACAACAGTCGGTTTACTCTGCTGTCTCGCTTCCAACGAGGAGAGTATGTCGAAACACAAAAGATGGAGAAATTTCTAGGCGGTCGACACCCGCTTAAATGCCAATTGGTCGTATACACCTTTCCAGATTTTAAGGCGCTGGTGGATAAGGCCATTACCTTGGAAAATGAGAGACGCAGCTTAGAAGATTTCCGCAAGCGGGAGAGGGACCAGACTAATCACGCCCGCAACCACCGCAGCAAGACAGACGTTCAGAAAACTGGACACCCAAACCCACGACAAGCGTCTCACGCCCAATAAAGAATTTCCATGCAAGGGACAAGGAGTTCACATACCGCCCAGGCGTTACCTGTTACGCTTGTGGAGAAGAAGGGCACTATGCCAAGCAGTGCCCAAAGCCATGGAACTCGACCCCAATGCCGAACAACTGAGGCAATAATTCGGCGCCAAAGCGCAAAATTTCAACCCAAATAACAACCACTGGAAGGGTCATCTGAACCACGTGACCAAAGAGGAAGCACAAAATGCCCCAGATATCGTACTCGGTACGTTTCCTGTCAACACAATACCTGCCATGGTTTTGTTTGATTCTGGAGCTTCTCACTCATTCGTTTCGAAAAGTTTTGCCTTGCAAAATAATTTTCGATGCTTCCCTTGGAAAAATCTATGATCGTCAAGTCCCGAGGATTAAGCAAGTTACCCGAATTATTGCGGGGTGTGGTTATCGAGTTTGAAGGGTTGAAGTTTCATGGAAATCTTATCGTGTTGGAAAATAAAGGACTGGATGTCATCTTAGGGATGGATTGGTTAACCACCAACAAAGGTTTTATTGACGCTTCAACAGGACCGTAATTCTCACCCACCACCACGGGAAGACCATCAAGGTTTCAGCCAAGGAAAGAAAAATATCCCGCAACGAGATTGAACAAGGTGGATATTTCTGAATTGAGCAAGGTTCGATGGTGTGTGAATTTCGGATGTATTTCGAAGAGCTACGGGCATGCCACGGCACCGAGAGATAGAATTCAGCATTGAGCTAGCACCGGAACCGCTCCCATATACAAGAAACCATACAGAATGGCACCATCCGAATTGGTAGAACTAAAGAAGCAAATAAAGGAATTGTTGGAAAAAGGGTATATCTGAGCCGTTCCTCACCTTGGGGTTCACCAATTTTGTTTGCCAAAAGAAGGATGGAACACCGAGATTGTGCATAGACTATCGAGCGCTAAACATGGTCACAATCAAGAACAAATATCCGATGCCACGAATAAATGATTTATTCGATCAACTCGCTCAGGCCAAGGTGTTCTCAAAGATTGACTTGAGGTCGGGATACCATGAACTGAAAGTACGAACCGAAGATATTCCCAAGACAGCTTTTACCTCCAGATACGGGTTGTATGAGTTCACCGTAATGCCATTTGGACTAACAAACGCCCCCGCATATTTTGTTCACCTCATGAACAAAGTATTCATGAAGTTTATGGACAAGTTTGTTGTGGTATTTATCGATGATATTCTGGTATACTCCAAAACACCAGAAGAGCATGTTGAACATCTCCGAATTGTACTAGGAGAACTCAGGAAACATCAATTGTACGCTAAATTCAGCAAGTGTGAATTTTGGCTAAAGCAAGTAGGTTTTCTGTTCCACGTACTGACCCAAGAAGGTATCGCCGTAGACCCGGAAAAAGTCAAGGCCGTACTTGGCTGGAAGCCACCAGCCAGCGTGACGGATGTACGAAGTTTCTTGGGGATGGCAGGATACTACCGAAGATGTATTGAAGGATTCTCCACCATAGCAAAGCCAATGACGCAACTACTCAAGAAAGACAGGAAGTTTGAATGGACGAAAGCTTGCGAGAAAAGTTTCCAAGAACTGAAGAGGAAACTGACGACAGCACCAGTATTAATTGTGCCGGATATACACAAAAATTTTGAGGTATTTTGTGACGCATCTCGGAAGGGCCTCGGGTGCGTATTAATGCAAGAAGGCAAGGTTGTCGCATATGTTTCGAGGCAACTTCGCAAGCATGAGGAAAATTATCCTACTCATGACCTGGAATTAGCAGCAGTTATTCATGCACTCAAGGAATGGAGACACTTCTTACTTGGAAATCGTTGTGAAATATACACGGACCACAAAAGCCTCAAGTATATTTTCACACAACCAGAACTCAATTTACGGCAGCGACGCTGGTTGGAATTAGTAAAGGATTATGATGTTGGAATCCACTACCACCCAGGCAAAGCAAATGTTGTAGCAGATGCTCTGAGTCGGAACCCCAGTCCGGACAACGACAGCATGCCAAACCTGAGACCTGAATTCCAGCAGGAATTCGCAAAGCTCAATCTGATGGTGGTCATCGAAGGCAGTGTGTCGAGCTTAGAGTTACAGCCTACCCTAATAGAGAAGGTTAAAGAGGCTCAACGTGGACACCCCAGCATTGAAGGCATAAAATGGAAGATGAGTTTGGGCAAGTCCTCAGAATTCGTTATCGATGAGCAAGGAATATTGTGGTACGGGAATAGGCTTTGCGTACCAAATATCCATGACCTTAAACAGCAAATCCTGGCTGAAGGCCACACCGCTCCGTACTCAATCCATCCTGGAGGAACAAAAATTTACAAAGATATTCAGGAAACATTTTGGTGGCATGGTATAAAAAGAGACATAGCCACGTTTATTGCATGTTGTGACTCTTGTCAACGCATCAAGGCCGAGCACCAGAAATCGGCCGAGCTATTGCAACCAAATAAGATACCTGGATGGAAATGGGACGAGATTGGAGTGGATTTTATTGTTGGACTACCTCAGTCACGACACGGACATGATGCCATATGGGTCATCACTGATAGACTGACTAAAGTAGCACACTTCATCCCCGTGAAGACAACCCACACCACTCAGAAGCTTGCTAGGCTCTACCTTTCCCGTATCGTTTGCTTACATGGAGTCCCAAAGAAAATAATCTCGGACAGAGGCACTCAATTCGTCTCCGATTTGGGATCACTTACAACAAGCTCGGGAACTCAGTGGCATTCAATACGCATACCATCCCAGACGGATGGGCGACCGAGCGAGTGAACCAGATTCTAGAAGATATCTTTGAGAGCATGTGTCCTCACCTAAGGGACCAGTTGGGAAGAGAGCTTACCATACGCAGAATTCGCATATAACAACAGTTATCAGTCCAGCCTACAAATGGCACCATTTGAAGCTCTGTACGGGCGACGATGTCGTACCCCGCTAAATTGGTCGGAAACCGAAGACAGCCATATCTTCGGCCCAGACCTACTCAAAGAGGCCGAAGATAAGGTCAAGGTGATTAAGGACCGACTCAAGATAGCCCAAAGTCGACAGAAGAGTTATTATGATCAGAAGCATCGTGGAGTCAATTTTGAACCCGGTGAATTTGTGTACCTACGAGTATCCCCTATGAGAGGCCTGCATCGATTCAAGATTAAAGGGAAGCTAGCACCAAGATTCATCGGACCATTCTGCATAGTGGCACGAAGAGGCACGGTAGCCTACCAGTTAGACTTACCCAAAGAATTATCCGACATCCACGACGTATTCCACGTCTCCCAATTGAGGAAGTGCGTAAGCAACCCAGAGAAACAAGTACCCCATAAAAACATTGGCGTGCAGCCAGACCTTACATATTGGGAGCATCCAATAAAAATCTTGGAAGAGTCTGAAAGGAGAACCCGACAGAAAACCATCAAGTTCTTCAAAGTTCAGTGGAGCAACCACACCGAAAGTGAAGCCACTTGGGAAAGAGAGGATTTCCTTCGAACAGAGCACCCACATTTATTTGAGGATCAGCTGGAATCTTGGGGACGAGATTTTCCTAAGGGGGTAGGTGTTGTGACACTCCAAAAATATTCTTTTGGTTTTCTTCAAAAAAAATTGTTGGATTTGAAGAAGGTCTTCTAAACCCTTCCAAAAATCTCTCTCAAAATCTTTTTCCCTTTAGCAAATATTTTAATTTTGCATCTCCTTCAACTCTGGTGTTTGGTTTTTAAATTTTCCTCCGATTGCCCTCTTCTCAAAATTTCAAAACTTTTGGATTCTAATTTTTCTTTTAAAAAAGAAAACCCTAGGAGTTTTACATCCTCTCCAATATTGAAACCACTCATGATTTTACCATGCACCACATGGTAAAATCTTCCCAAAAATCTCTCCTTCCACTTTGGGCAATCCAAACATTCTGTCTCAACAAGTTCAACCCTTTTCTGAATTTTATTTCATTTATTTCTCCTCCCAAATCTTTTCTGTCCATTATTTTGAGCCTAGGTGATTTGCAAAGCAAGTACCTAAATGCATTTGAGTTTTGACCTCAAACCAACTCCCCTGGATAGTCCTTGGTACACAGAACCTAGAACAATCAAGATCCACTCCTCTCTTTTCAAAAATTTCAAAATTTCATTCTCTGCAAGTTTGGACCAGATTTGTCAAATTTGGTGAAATTCATATCTTCTCTGCTCCAAAATTCCACAAAAATTCAGGCAGCCTCTAGATGCAATGAGAGGCCCTCCACCAAAAATCAGCTCAAGCAGAGCCTCCCACGCACCAAAATCATTCTCGTCGAACACCGACCTACACTGCTTTCGTTGCACTTCCGAGATTCGAGAAGTTCGAGTTCGAAGTGTCGCTTCTCTTCGCCGATTTGGTCACGCGCCACAAGGCGCCTCGCACGATGCACACGGCCTCTTCCCCCTGGCCAGCACCCCGCACGCACGCTTGGCCGTTTCCTGGCGTCGGTGGCGACGAGCCTCGCCAGCGTTGGAAGTTTCTGCGGTGGCCGCGCCACCCGTGGCGGCCAGAGAGGGCCTGAGCCCGCTCGCCACGCCACCCGGCGCCGCCCATCGCCCCCTGGCTCTCCGCGTGTCCCTGCCATGCTAGCGCACGCCCGTGGCACCGTCGCCGTGGCCCAGCAAGCACAGAGCATGCTCCCTGCCGCCGACAGGCCCGCGCCACCCCGTTCTGTCGAGCACGCCCAAAGCACCCAATCCTGGCTCGTTTAGCACCTAAACGGAACCAGTGAACCCCCACGACGGCGCTCAACCCCTGAACCTCCCCGACCAATGCCCTGCGCCGCCGTAATCTTTGCCGGAGAACCCCGTTCTCGGCAACCGCCTCGGGCCGGCTATATATAGCACCCCCGAGCGCGCCCTCGCCCCCGCACACCTCCACCACCTCACTAGTCCTCGACAAGCCCTTGGAAGGGCCTCGAGGGGCTCTTCTTCCTCGACTCCGGCCGCCCGCCTCCGCCTCGGCCTCCACCTCGATTCACTCCGTGAGGTCGTCCCCGGCGCCCAAATCCCGTCGCTACCCTCTCATGCTACCACAAGTCTAACCCCTCCTCAATTTCTCCTCCGCAAGACTCTCCGACGAGACACACGACCACCCGAACCGCCGTCCACGGAGCAGGAGCCGCCGTCGATGTGGTGCTCGCGGCGCGACCACCACCACCACCAACCGGCGCGGAATGGCGCCTGAACACGGAGGTACCCTCCGATCTTCCTCAGATCGCCGTGGATCGCCAGATGTGACCACCATGGCTCTCGGCGCCGACGAGCCCGTCTCTCTTGTTTGAAAATTCAAACTGATGGGTGGGACCCGCCGTCAGCCTCTCTACTGTTCTTTTGAATCGTTTTCTGAAAGCGCATTTTGGCAAATCGCTTTCTACTCTGAACCGTTTTTCTGCGCTTTTCTGTTTAAGCCCCTGAGAGTTTTCTGTTTCATTACAGATGGGTCCTTGGACCAAAACTCTTATAACTTTTTAACATAAAGGAATTTTTGAGTGATTCTTTTTTGTCCTCTTCAAAATTTTGTCTAGTTTTTTAAAATATTTATTTGAAAAATATTTGGATCACTTTTCTGTAACCCACGGTATTTACGTTAGCGCGTGTGTTTTGTGTACCGTAGATACCGAAGGAGGTGACGGAACCACGAACTTCACTGAGCTAGACCCCGACTACTCCGAACCAGGCAAGCAATGTTTGAACTTTTTATATGATGAGTGTTTGGGCATGTTTGCATTATTTTTGTATCATGGCACGTTCATGAGCATTTCGACGATAGTTTATCTCGTAAGAGTTGAGGCAAGTGAGTTCGGAAAATCCATGAGTTGTTGGAAACATGTTGCATGGCCATGAGTTGGCATGAGTATGGATAAGATGGCAGTGTTGTAGCATGCCGGCTTATGCTGATCGTTGACCCAAAGTCAACATAAATCAGTCGATTTCGTCCGTCTCCCCTTCGACTACCACCTGTTTCCCGCAAGGGATACGGCTTATAAGTTGCAAACCACTTCTGGTACACACCAAATCGAGAGGCGGGATGAAGGTTCCATGGCCTGGATTAAATCCTTTCATCCGGTCAGGGGCATGGGTGTTTCGGTTGGGACCTAGAGGGGGCACCCTTAGAGCGCCAGTAAATAAATTTGACCCCATGCTATTCGAGATTGTGATCTCCCCGTCTCAAAGTTTTTCTTAAACACTGTCTAGGGTGATTCCTGGCAACGTGAGGTATGGTGGGTGTGTACTAGTTAACTGTGTTTCCTCCGAAATACTGTAAACGGAACTAGTCCTTCGTGACTACGGAAATCCGTTGGCTGTGGACAATTTTGGTACAAACTCCGCAGAGTCAAAATTCTTGAATTCATCTTATTCATGTTCGAGTACCGTGTTCACCTTATCTTGTAAAATGTCAGTCTCGGTGACAGAACTCCTGATAACCATATGAGTGTTATACGTTTATTTCCCTGTGAATGGACTAACCCGCTTATTGTCTTGTGAGGAATATTTTCCGTGAGCACCATTTCTTGTCAGTTACGAATAATGAATTATAAGCCCTTTCTACGATGTCGCTCAGACGTCCGACTGCGGCCTTGTTATTATTTACTTTTATTATAAGCCCTTTCTGCGATGTCGCTCAGACGGCGGACTGCGGCATTGTCATTATTTACTTTGGTTATAAGCCCTTTCTGTGATGTCGCTTCGACGTCCGACTGTGGCACGCATTGTCTTTTCTTTCAATATAAGCCCTTTATGAGGTGTCGCCTAGACGCCCGACTGTGGCATGCTTTACTTATTTGTTCACCCTTCGAGGCGTCGCTTCAGACACCCGATCGGTTTTGAGTTTATCTTCTTTGGGTTTTCGAGCGGACTACCGCCGATTCCCTTTTTGCTTACTTGTGTTACTGATTTGATAGCACATTGTTATGAATTAATCATGTCGCATTCATGCATTCATTTGTTATATCTCTTGTCCGAGCTGTCTTGCGAGTACTTTCAAAGTACTCACCTGGCTTGTTGATTTGGCCAGATGCTGACGAAGGCGATCTCATGGATGAAGAGTTCGATAGCGAGTCCGACGCCTAGAGGAATCCCAGTCAGTCTCGTGCGACCCCTGGATTAGTCATTGTGGTATATCCGCTTCCGCTACCCAAATAAATTCATCGGGCCTCACCTCGACGCTCGATGAGCCGCCAGTGTAGTAGTCTTATTAACCCCCCACTATGTTATTCCACCAACCACTCATATCTCGAGTCAGTAGTATTTCCACCCCACACCATTGTGTCATATCCGCCATCATGTATAATTATTGGCGTGTTTGTAATAATTGGTTGGGCATCTTCAGCCCGGCCCTGTAATATTTTAATGCTACTGGCTTATTGTACCAAAGTTTTGTCTACCGGTATGGAGGATTTTCCTCATATTGGACTTCATAGGTCGGTTGTTCAATAAATATTTTTATTGAAAAACCGGTCGTGACAAGAACATCGTGTGATCAGATATAGTATGTTCTAGAAACAGGAACATATGTCGTATTCATAGGCATTATGTGTAAAGTAAGCAGACGCAATTCAATAAAGTTAGAAGCAATACAAGCTAGACATCATACGCAACATGCAACCACATATAATAGTGCCAAGTTAGAGCAAGCACCTGTGATGGTGGAGTAGGGGAGATGTTCTCATCATCTACACAGCTACGTTGACTGTCTAGCCTTGCGTTGTCTTGCGAATCTTGTTGGGAGGATGGCGGAGTAGAATCTGTAGAGAACCTCCGTTTCAGTTGCTCGGAAGGACCACCATCATCCAATGCCTTGACAATTTCCTTCAGCTTTATTGATTTTGCATTGTGAGGTCAAACCGACAAGAAAAAGGAATATAATTCGCTCTTCAGCACTCATTCATGCATGATACTGACGAACACTACTCTGATGAAAGGCAAAGTCATGATACGAGGATGGAATATGTACGAAAAAATGGATGGCTTGACATATTCACACCTATGATGTGGTAACTAAGCAGAAGGCACTTCAATAAATTAGAAGCACTGCAAACTAGACACCATATGGAAGGTGCAACCAATATCACTCTGCCAAGTCAAAACTGTCTCGTCATAGGTGGCGTTCATCAAACTAGAAGCAATACATGCTAGAAATCATATTCAAGACACAAACCAATATCACACTGCCAACTTAAAGGTGTCCCATCATAAGTGACTGATGCAGGATACACAAGAAGAGTAGTTTCATGTAAGAACATGGTGTGATAGATAGATATAGTATGTACCAAAAACAGGAAAGCGTGTCATATTCACATGTATCATGTGTAAGCTAAGCAGATGCAGCTTTACACTAATTAGGAGCAGACAAGCTAGACACCATATGCAACATGCAACCAGATATCACTTTGCCAAGTTAGAGCAAGCACCTTGGATGGTGGAGTAGGGGAGCGGAGACTTGGACCTTGTAATGCACTATCAGTACAAGGAGAATCGGTACACATGTTCCGTTTACGTTGCTGCAGAGGACCACCATCATTGCCTTCCTTACCCTTTTACTTCCTCTTTCTTGATTTTGCCTTGTCAAGTCAAACCCACAAGAAAAAGTAATAAAATTTGCTCTTCAGAACTCATTGATGCATGATACTGATGAACACTACTTTCATGTAAGGCCGTCGCATGATAGGAGGATGGAATATGTATGAAAAACAGGATGGCATGACATATTGACATGTATGATGTATAAAGTGTAAACTAAGCACAAGGTGCTTGAACTTGTTAGAATCAATGCAAGCTAGAAACCATATGAAAGATGAAACCAATATCACTCTGCCATATTAAAAGGGTGCCCTAACAAATGTATTTGACCAAATTAGAAGCTATACATGGCAACAGGCTAGAAATAATATGCAACGAATAAAAGTGACTCATCGTAAGTGACTGATGCAGGATACAGAAGAGAGGTAGTTTCATGTAAGAACAAGGTTAACACATAGATGTACTGTGTACCAAAAATAGGAAGGCATGTCATATTCACAGGTATAATGTGTAAACTAAGCAGATGCAATTTACCCTAATTCGAAGCATTAAAAGCTAGACACCGTATGCAACATGCAACCACATATCACACTACGAAGTTAGAGGAAGCACCTATGATGGTGGTGTAGGGGAAGTGCGGTCTTCAAGTACAGAGCTAGGTTCAATATCTTCATTTAGGCTTGCTGTTTCTTGAGAATCATGTGGAGAGGATGAAATTGCATTCTTTATAAGAGTAGCGTGTCTCATATTAACCCACGGGCGTGACTGTCTCATCATAAGCGATAGATGCAGGATACACAAGAACAGTAGTTTGATGTAAGAATATGGTGTGATAGGAAGATGTAGTATGTACCAAAAACAGGAAGGCGTGTCATATTCACATGTATAATGTGTAAGCTAAGGAGATGCAATTTAACAAATTAGGAGCAATACAAGCTAGGGACCATATGCAACATGCAACCAGATATCACACTGCCATGTTAGAGCAAGCACCTTGGGTTGTGGAGTAGGGGAGATGAGATTTGGAACTAGCACTGCAGTACGAGTAGCAGTAGAATCTACAGAAAACATCTGTTTCGGTTGCTCCAGAGGACCACCATCATTCCGTGCCTTCGTCCTTTCAGATTTTGCCTTGTCAAGTAAACACACAAGAAAAAGGAATGAAATTTGCACTTCCAAATTCGTTGATGCATGATACTGACGAACACAACTTTTATGTATGGCAACCACATTGTAGGAGGATGGAATATGTATGAAAAATGCTAAGCAGAAGGCATTTCAACAAATTGGAAGCAATGCAATCTAGACACCTTATGGAAGATCCAACCAAAATCACTCTACCATGTTAGATGTGTCTCATTACAAGTGGCACTTCAACAAATTAGAGGCAATACATGTTTGAAATGATATGCAAGATGCAACCAATATTACACTGTCAACTTGAAAGTGTATCGTCAGAAGTGATTGATGAGGGATACACAAGAAAAGTAGTTTGATGTAAGAACATGGTTAATAGAAAGACGTAGTATGTACCAAAAACAGGAAGACATGTCATATTCACATGTATAATGTGTTAACTAAGCAGATGCAATTTACCCTAATTAGAAGCATTACAAGGTAGACACCATATGCAACATGCAACCACATATCACACTGCCAAGTAAGAGAAAACACCTGTGATTGTGGTGTGGGGTAATTGCGGTCATCAAATAGAGAGCTACGTTGACTATCTTCATTTAGCCTTGCTATTTCTTGAGAATCATGTGGGGAGGATGACACTGCACTCTTTAAACGAGTAGGGCGTCTCCTAGTAACCCACTGGGGTGACTGTCTCATCATAAGTGATTCACGAGGGATACAAAAGAGCATTAGTTTGATGTACGAACATGGTTAATAGACATATGTAGTATGTATCAAAAACAGGAAGGCATGTCATTATCAAAGGTATAATGTGTAAAGTAAGCAGATGCAATTTAACCAAATTGGAAGCAATACAAGCTAGACGCCATATGCAACATGCAACCACATTTGATAGTGTGAAGTTAAAGAAAGCACCTGGGATGGTTGTGTGCGGAAATTGAGATCATCAACTCGAGCTACGCCATCGTCTCCAATCACGACATTTGCACACTTTAGAGCGCTGAAACGCTTAGTGCTTATCTTCGAATTACACTGGAGCGACTTATATCTTTTCTTTTCTACATTCATCAACACTGCATCAGAGTCTGAAATACCCATGCATAAAAAACAATAATGTGAGTATGGGTGAAGTGTATGCACAATTAGTATAGTGTAAAGGTAGCAGATAGCAGGTCGCTGAGAAATAAATGACGGAAGACATATGATAGCTCTACAACATGCATGGCACACTAAATTACTACAGGATTCTATGAAAATAACAGTCGACTGAAAACAAATAGGCCAGTCCATTTTTTCTGCACTGTCCGATGTACAAAGAACGGGCAGATCGCCTTCATCTACCTCCAGCCAGTCAGTGTTGACGATCTTCCTCGAAACGTCAGCGACCACCGGCCCAGTCCCCTACCTGCGCCCTCCCCTCGACCTCACCGCACCGCCGTGCTTGGCACCGCCCCCCGGCCATCCATTCAAGCCCCGCTGACCTCCAGATCGGGCGCAAGCAGCTCCTGTGCCCCACACCCCTATGATGGACACCGATGCGCCGCTTCCCCGGCGAACAGGCAGGCTAGGTGCTCTGTGTGCCTAAGCGGGTGCTGCTTCTTTTAATTGTTGTTTGACTGAACCTGAATTGAAATCCAGGCGGGCTACTGACCTCTAGCAAAGGTGAAATAGTAAAGGAGGAAACCTTGTGCATTTAGTATCACGAAGAAGATGCAGTAAGAAGCGCTCAACTAGTTTCTTTCGTGGGATGAATACGGTGTGAGCAGAGATGTATGGTTTGTATGAATAAGGGAAGAGGAGTACCTCTTTCTGCTGGCAGTGCTGTGTCCTCCTTCTGTTTTTCCAACGATCTTCTTGTGGTTCGCTGGAAACGAGAAGTTGTGGAGGACGGTGGAGCCTTGGACAAACCCATGGCCAAGTTGTTGAGTGTGGTGCGGTGGTCGTCTGTCTGCGGCGGGGAACCAGATCCGAGGCGGCGAACGACGGCGTAGCGGGAACAGCTCCGGTGCGGTGGACGGTTGCGACAGTGGAGCGGCGGCAGTGAGGCGCAGGACGACGTGGTCGGAGTGGTTCTGCTACGGCGCACGTCGGCGTCGGTGTCGTGGAGGCAGCTCTGCCTCGGCTTCAGCTGCTAAGTCCTTGAGGGCGTTTCAGTTGGGGTTGCGTTGGACGACGACGTGGGGGTACCGGCTCCGGCGTGATGGAGGAGGGCGGCGGTGGATTGGGTGCTATGGGGTGGAGGATGTCGGAGGCTGGGGTTTCGCGGCTGGTGGAGAGGGAGTTTTGGCGCCCACGGAGTATGAATGGGGAAACGGAGGGAGGCGGGGTACTAAGGGGGAACAATGTTTCGGTTTGGGACACGCTTGTTTGAAATTTGCGGAATGTTACAAACTTTGCCCCCATCTAAAATTTTGGACATATTGCGGGTTGGGGGTAGGACAGTAATCTCAGGTGTCCCAAATGTGGGCAGGATAGATTTCGGCCGAGTGCATGGGTGTTTAGGCGCCCACGGCGTATGAATGCTTCTCGGAGGTAGTTGAGACTGGCGTCTTGGTGAAGTTACAAACCTACCCCGGTTTAGACCTTTGGACATCGGGCCGTTAGGCTACACGGGCCAGAGTCAGGACAGTAATTTCCTACCACCAAACATTAGTCTCGCGCGGTTTCGGGTGACCAGAGGCCTATTTGGCGCTTCGTTCAATATTTGGGAGCAGAAGCATTAACGTTTTTAGTTCTCTTGAATTGAACTTTCAGGATTTGTCAAACTTCACAAATCTTTACTCTTGAAAATCCTAAAGCTACGATTATTTTGGAATGGAGTGGTACATTTGAATATACATTGGACACGAGTATATATTAAAAAATATGCTACATACCTCAGTTCATGCATGGTTCCAGATATAATCTCCTGGTTGCAAAAAAATAGTTAGACATGTGTATGAATATATATAGCATGTTCAAACGCACAACAAAGATTGATGCCCCCTTTTACATCTGATTTACAAATGCCATTATCTCGGGTTCAAATAGATGAATGCACTTCCTATGAATTCGAATCTTCGAACCCCCTTTATGTTGAATTCGACATGTATTCTATTTCGTAGCTAGCAATTTGGAATGTATCCATGCAAGTGACAAATGTATAAAGTGCTTCACACTAACAACTTGGAGTGCACTAATTAATGTTTATATGTGAATTGAAAAAGCATCCCTTGCCTGTATTTCAAACCGCTCTCACTCTATGGATTGATAATATGAAATAAACACATGCACATGCTAGAATTCAATAGAATATGGGTGTCTGATAGACCGATTTTCTTCCATACGCAATTTGCAAAATTCATGATATCATCCAAAAATAATAATGCCATTTATATTTTAATTTAATGCGTAGAACCGCCTTTTACACGTAGATGCACTATGCCTCGGCCCGTTCTCACAAACGTGTTATATATCTCTCTATCTAACGCATAAGTGCACACACTTTATATGCATCGGCATTTCTCTTTCACACATGCTCACAATCTCTCTCGGGGTGTCGGGGTGTCTCACGCGCATGCTCTCTCTGTATCTCTTTCTCTCTTTCTAACTACTATGTACCACTCTTTTCACTAATCTCAGTTGGAAAACACTATTTCTCTCACATGCATATATACACACGCATGGTCTCTACTAGCCCTCTATACGCACATATATGTGCATACGTGTCTCCCGCGCGCACATTATCTTTAGGCCTCTCTCGCACACATTGCCCCCCCCGACACACCTCTCTCTTAGTAGTTGGCAGATATGATGCCATCATATCATTCGGTAGGATATCCCTAACTGTTAGGCTGGATGGTAATACGAGGCAAAGTTTTACCCTAGTTCGGACCCATGCAGTTGAGGAAAAAGCCTACTCCTGGTACTGTATATTAGTGATAGGTGTGTGTACAAAGTACACGTGAATACCAGGCATTGTGCGTGTGTGTATACTATCGATGAACTAGCCCCCAAGCTTCTATAACATACTGGGGGCCTAGGGTTACAAATCATATATAGTTGGCTTATCACGAGTGGGGATAGAGTCCTCCGGGACTCTGGTAGCTAGCTTCGTGTTGTACGCCGAGTCCTCCACATGGGTCTTCATATAACGCATCTCGGTCCAACCTATGTGGCGCAAGATGGAACCGACCCATGAGTCCTCATGTTGACCCACCACAACTAGAAATGATGTGCCCACCACACCACACACGCAATCGGCCACTAAGAAAATAAGCGTATACAATAGTACAATGTTAGACATGGAAGTTAATTGCATGGTGCATCCAAAAATATTTGTTCTGCATTGTGAATGTTTATATATTCTCCTAAAATATTAGTGACGGGAAAGAGAAATGAAGGGCATATCGTTCCTTGTATCCACCGGACACCCCCTCTTTGTACACCACTTTCACGTACGTACACAAACTATCTCTCGGCCCTCTAAAAGTATGCATGCCCACGACACATTCACGCATGACGGTCACTGTATTTCGAGATAAAGCACTATACGGTCACTGGACTTCAGAATATGCTCATTACGGTCACCGTATACATTCTCGTGGTGATCATACGGTATCTAGCTCATGATACGTCTCCGTATTTTCTTGATGACACTAACGGACTTTGCATTTGATGCGTGCTCCGTATTTTGTTGACGACACTTACGGTCATTGTATTTGAAGCGAAAGCACGATATGGTCACTGGACTTCAGAATAAGCTCATCACGGTCACCACATACATTTTGTCGTGCTAACCAACATGTGGTTTGATGGTTAGGAGGACAGTGGTTTCTCGAGCCCACCAGGGTTAAAGTCCTGATGCTCGCACTTATCCTGGGTTAATTTCAATATTTTTCGGCGATGTGCGTTCAGTGGGAGGAGACGTTCCACTCGACTACAAGGCACCTATGGTGACTTCATAAAATCTCAAGATCATATGCTGGCTCACTCTCTCAAAAGTGCTCATAGGGGTAGGGTCTGCGTGTGTGCACTTATAGCGGTGAGTGCTTGCGCGTATATATGAGCCCTTGCGTCTGTACCGTGTTAAAAAAAATACATGTCATGATTATATGGTCACTGGCTCACCCGTACAACTCCGTATTTTGTTGATGACACAATCAATTGGCCAGTCAAACGTTCCACGTGGCACAACTAGTGTTGCACCATCGGGGCACATAACCGTGGGGCCCACCTGTCAGCCCGTATATGAAAGAAAGAAATGGCAGTTCGAGTCTGTACTGTGTTAATAAAATACATTTTAGGGTGATCATACGGACATTGGCTCACCATACAGCTCCGTAATTTGTTGATGACACAATCAATTGACCAGTCAAATGGTCCACATTCAGCAGCGCACATTACCATAGGGCCCACCCGTCAGCGCGTGTATGAAGGAGTAATAAATTAGTGGTCGGTGGGTGCTCGAAGTCGTGAGACCTCTGGTTGGCAGTCACCGGCGGTGGGGGGTGCGTTGATTGGGCGGTGGGGTGGGGATCACCGGAGAAAAAGCTCGGCGCGGGGTGCCTAGAGGGATGGCCGGTGCGGCGGCGGACCGGCGGTGGGGAGTGGTTTTGAGGCGGGCGGGGCGTGGTGGCGGCGCGGGCCGGCGGTTCGGCCGGTGGTGGCTGGCGGCTCAGGGGGGTGTAGTTTGATGATAAACTACAGGCCCTTTATTTCGTATCCAACGGCTGGAAAATCTAATGACCAGAGATGAAAAAGTCAGTCGACTGACGTGTAGCCTCACCTTGCACGTACACATGCACGCACGCAAGACACGCACGCATGCAGGCGTGCAACACTGACACGTACACATAACGAACACACGCATGCATGCAGGCGTGCAACACTAACACGTACACATGCACTCATGAACACACGCACGTATGCACACATGCATGCAACACTGAAACGTTCCCTTGCATGCACGCAACACTCGCACGCCTGCATGCACACAGCACATGACGCAAGACTCACGCTCAACCTATACGTGCATGCACCCTTTGTTAAGGACATGGATTGTTACGGGTATTAATCAATCTTATATGTGATAAGCAGAACATTGATGTTTGCAACGGTCTCTATGAATCACAACGTATCGAACGGGCTATCAACATAGTAGGTTTATCTACATGAAAAAGATGACGTCACACTCAATGAACAATCATCGGTTTATGAAATGCCCGCTTCTGACCGCCCTGGCCCACCAAAGGTTCCTCTGCTGTGCGCTGCCTGCGTTGGGTCACTGACATGCAGGCCATGTACCCAGAGAGCCCACACGTCAGTGGAAGAACGGCGCGGTGTCCTACGTCAGAGTCGAGGGCGCCACTCGCTGCACGCCCGGCTGAACATGCCTCCTTGGCCCATTCAAACGCCTCCATGAAACCCGCCCCGTGTGAAAGCCGAGAAACCCACTCTGGACACACGTCCATTCATGACCGGGCCGGCATTAAACGCAACGCCGGCCGAGCTCCTCCCGTTCGCCATCTATTTAATCTCCTATTTAAACGAGGCCAAACGCCGGCCAAGAATCGCACACCTCCGCCGCTCCCCTATCTCCTCCTTCACCATTTTGTCCACTCTTACAAGGGCTTACGAAGAGTAGTTATTCCGCATCCAAGCCGGCTGGGTGGCCCACCGAGCCCGCTGAATACGAGCTATGCAGCTCGCTGATCCACCTCCCTCCTCTCGCTTGACGGAGCCAGTTGCCGCCCCATGCGGGCGTGCGGTTCAGCAACTCGCCGCTCCAGGCCAGCTCAACGAGGAGTGGCGCACGGGCGTCGTTGCTACCGTCCATGTCTCCGCCTCGTACCGCGTCTCCCGTTTCTGTGGCCGAGACTCCCATGTCGGCGGCCGCGCCATGCTAGAAGCACTAGAAGCCGGGTGCGCGGAGAGCGACGAGTCGGTGGCCAGCGCCTCCGCGTCCACCGCCATCATCGAGGAGAAGTAGAACACGAGAGGCCGCCGCCGCTTGGGTCCCATGAAGGCCACCGCGGAGGCAACACAGGCGTACACATCAGGTGTCTTGCCAGATCCTTTTGTTGCGAGGACCTTCGTCGACCCCGCATGGGCTCCATGGAAGTGGGGAAGCCCCCTTCCACCATCATCTTCGGCATCAGCCAATGATATCAGCTGGACAGTGGGGAAGCGAGCCATCCTTTGCGCTGAAGCATATACCTCCGGGGCTCCCGGCAGTCCGGTGATCATGCTACCGGAAATGAGGAACACAAATCGATCGGTGGGTGACCATTTTGGCCAGGTATTATATACCTGTGCTGTCCAGAACTAGCACCAAATAGTTGATTTGAATGTAATGAAATCCGTCATGTTTGTATGAAAATCCGGTATCTTATATGATTTCCGTCGTTGTTTATATGAAATATCGTCGTGTTTGCGTGAATTTCTTCCGGTTGGTTGAGTTGCCGTCACAATGTGTGCGGCTACGGTTGGATGGCGTAATTTGCAGGTCGTTGGTCGGTCTGCGGGCGGCTCGGGCGGCGTGGTGCGACAAAAAGAACACAGCTCGTGCGAGCTTGTCTCCAACATGCGTGCTGGAGGATGCATGAGCACCCGAGCCATTCCTCGTTCATCGGTGGCAAAGGCACCGGTGGAGAAAAGGGTCGCCAATATTTTGGCAACCCCGGGCAAGATCCAAATAGCCCCTCCCAACATATTCAAATCCCTCGTTCGCCGTGGAATTTTGCCATGTGTTGTTTTCATGGACTAGCAAGATACCCGTGCATTGCACAGAACATCAAGATGCATTTAAAAAACAACACCTGTTGTGATTGACCCATGCAGGAGTAATCCCATTTTGTAAAAACTAATGATATCTCGAGAATTTTATCGGATAAATGGTATCTCGAGAATTTTATCGGACTCCATTTTTTTATACAAGGCCACAAACCCATATTACAGGTACCGAGGCAAAAATTAATGTCTTCTAAGTCAATGTTGCAAGCCACCTTGTTTCCTTGTTTGCCGTGTAAATTAATGTGTATTCTTCTCTTTCATGCACATCAAGCCAATGCTCACACTCCCGCATGCATGCAAGGGATAATTAATGTCCTCCTTTGCTAGTACTACGAGGCAAACACCATTAATATTGCATTGATTAGTGTTAGTGGCCTTGTATATTTGCAAATTGTAATTTTGATAGTGGCCTTGTACATAAAAATGGAGGGAGAAAGATGAGAGATAAGGTGAGGAGGAGTGGGGCGTGGTGGTGACTGGTGGTCGGACTGGGCGGAGGCATGGGGATGGACGGCGCATTATGTCTAGGTTTGTATATCTCTCACACACACCCACGTAGGTGGGCGACGTGCACGAAGAGAAGAGGGGCACGCATGGCGCACGTACTCCCATCTCTTTCCAAACTACACCCGCGCGGGTACACGGTGGAGCTCATTTCTGTACGAAAAGGCAGCCCACGTGGTAATTTGACACGTGTACTGGTTGTCCACTTGGTGGAGGGAGGATCGTCTACCATGGGTGAACAAAAAAATTGTGACTTGACGCGTTATGTTAAAAAAGAGGTAAACCATGTGGGGCCTACCTTAGAGGCAAGGATCTATACACTGGAGTACTTTTGATGTGTCCCGTCAACTCGCAGAACAAGGAGAAGCTTGCTTAGTACGCCGTCTCCCCCGCCCACGGGCGCGGTGGCTCACAGGATGAGATGAATCTTGCTTACTAGTAGTAGTACTGTACGCCTTACGCCCACTCCCTCGCCCACGCGCGCGATGGCTCGCAGGACGAGGAGAAAATTTTACTACTCCCTTTGTTTACTCCTCGTCCCTACTACCTTGGCTAGAGAGATTATCATATTGTTTGGAATATATATGTCCTTTAGTACTCCCTCCATTTACTTATACAAGGCCACTATAAAGAAATACATTTTGCATCTATACAAGGCCACAAATAGTAATCGAGACAAAAGTTATTACTCCCTCCTTTCCAGTTTATGGCTCAATTTCAAAATCTCTCCAACCAAGGTAGACGGTGAGTGGTCGAATTAATTTCGTACTCCTAGTTTGCACAAGTAATTAGTATGCTTGTTTTTCTCAAGAAGTTATGTTTACCGAGGCATTAATTAGAACGAATGCATGAATGACCACTAAATTTCCATGAACGTCTACATGCATTGGTGAGTTTTCTCTTGACACTGCTTGCATCGGGTGATCTAACGCACCTCGAAATCCAACATGTGATGGTACTACTACTAGTAGTAGAATTGAGACTTATAAAACAGAAAAACGATTGTTTTTTAGATGAACCCTATAAACCCTAGTGGGTACGTACTTCGTAAAATCAGATTTTCCCAAAACTAAGTCGCTCAACCTTTATTTGCTTGTTTCCCTTCCTGCCTCCTTGCCTCGAATAGACTATGCCAAACTCACCTGCCTGCAGCGCGGGAAAAGACCCGCCCTCGCCTTTTTTAGTCCGGGTTTGTATCGATGGATCACACGAAGCAGCAAAAACCCAAGCCGTGTCTTATACTCCTCTGTCGACGCTCGCTTTCATGAATTCTGTACTTCCTGTCACCGACATGTGGGACATATAGCAACTGGGTCAACGTGTCAAGCACCAAATAATAGTGCAGAACAGCAGGGGGGACGCACCCAAGTCGTACCGCCCCAGTAGTAGTAATGAGCAATGAGACGTCAATTCACAATGCCGCACCTTCCCAGATGGACGAAGCAACCATTATTTCACACTTCGGTTCGCCATCATCTCAAACCACGTAGTATTGCTTCTGCCTCAAGAGGGACACGCGCATCGCCTTGGTACATCATGACACGTGGGACCGCATGACAGGCCATACTCCCCCGCCGATCGCTCGGTAAAATCACCTCATTTTTACTATACTTCCTCCATATCGGTTAACATGGCATGCACGTCGTTCTAGGTTGAGAATTTAACTGGCTATATATGTGATGAACAGTATATGTTTAGAAACTACATCCGCTTAAGAATCCAATGATATACTTTTGATACATAGTAACTCATATTTAGTTAGTCAAATGGATGACCTAGAACTACGTGCACGCCCTATAAACTGAGACGCCTAAAAAACCAAGACGGAGAGGGTAGTTCAGTACGTATCTTTTTAGATCAATATAGTTGGGATTCACCAAGGAGCAAAACCAATTGGTAGGCTGCTCCTGTCGTGTTGTAGTAGCAACTCAAGCGAGGTCGATCCGCTTTGCGAAATGGCGACACACTTAACAGGACCCCTTTGGCTGACATGTGGCTCATCCACCGTCTTGTTCCACGTGCGATGCACCAAATTACAGTTCGGAGCAGCGGTTGGAATTGGAGGCACCCCGGTCGTAGCGCCGCAGCAGTAAAAATGAGTGATGAGGGGTCAAATCACAAAGCCCCACCTTTCCCGCATTATGCTGGACGGACGAAGCAACCATCATTTTACTCTAGGGCGCAAGAGCATAAAGAAAAGAGAAAACCAATGATGTGTGCGGCAGCTACCTAGGGCACCCTAGGGTAGGGGTCTCCACTACAGATCCTTTTTTAAAGCGCCTCCACTACAAATCGGCTTCTCCCTCGTCCTCTTGAAGAAAACTGATGATGCGTGCGGCGGTAGGGTTTGTAGGAGTACTACTATGGCATGCGGGGCCACGTCATAGTAAACGGGAGAGGGGTTGAGTTCGAGTCGACGCCTTAAATATGTGTGAGCCGCTTGGTTTTAGGGGAACGAGGCAGCATTTTGGGTTCGGGACCAGTGGAGATATAGTACGTACAAAAAGTTGTGGACATAGGTTCGACCGAAAGGCAATGATGCATTGGCCCTGCATTTTGATATACCCGGGGCCGCGTGAAAATTGCTACTCTACTCAAAACTAGTAAGGTACACATGCATTGAAAGCATGAGATTTCGAAACCAAATTATGAATAAATACACACTATAGCATGTAAAGCTTTGAGTCATATATGCATGATGTAGATGTTAATTTAGTTCTTATAGTTCATCTCATTCAAAATCAATTAGTTTTATAAAAATGTTAAGATTCATGGGGTTGTGCATTGTAAAGCATAAAGTAAAAAACAAATAATGGCAATTCATTTAGAAAAAAAATTCAATTATGATACAGAAGATTCTAGAACAAAGGAGAAGTGCTTGTGTTTTGAGGTTTGTGCATTATGCTTAAGTTCAACCATGGAGTCTTCTAAATTGTACATGTGGCAGATCTGGTGGAATGTTGATGATATCGAATCGACCAAGAGTGCTCGGATTTGCCATCTCTCAGACCTTTGTCGGATTAGCTTCATCCAGCGACCATCTTTCAAAGTTATTCGCACGCTATATAGTTCTTGTGCCATAGTTGCATGTCTTGGAAAAAAGCTACTAGTGGGTTGTACTAGCTATTTAGGAATAGAAGATGTATACATGGAAGTTGTAGGGAAAGAGATGACATGGAGTATCTCAATTCCTATGAGTAGGGATTGGAAAAGAGATGTCATTTGGTTCACATCATAGGAACTTTTCTATTGAATCTAGAGATGACATGTATCTCAATTCCTATAAGGAGGGATTAGAAAAGAGATGTAATTTGGTTCATATCATAGGAACTTTTCTATTGAATATACACTAATGTTTATTTTCCTTTGAAATTATGGGAGTATAGGAATCCATTCATATGAACCAAGTGGCTCTAAAGCTATAGAAATGATATCATGTTTATTTCCTTTGAAATGTGGAGTATATGAATCTATTCCTATGAACCAATTGGCTCTAAAGGAAAAAATACTATAAAAATCATATCATATAGAGTTCCTATGATATTCCTCCACACCAAAGGATGGTTGAAATTGCTGCAGGTGATACGATGGTCTTTCTTTGTAGACTCCTCGCCCATCTTTATAGTTACCTCTCGAAGATGAATGAAATTATATATACAGGGTATTCTACATGTGCAATTTGGTACATGAAAACTCGGTAAAAGTTTGCGAGGTTCAAATTTTCAATAAAGCTATATGCACTACATTTTGGAACGGAGGGAGCATACGGCAGTTGCTAACACTCACATGGAAGATTTGTGTGTAGGGAGGAGTGGCTGTTCTGTTAAATGACATGGCAAAACTGACACTGTCGGATGCCGATCTAACGGTTCTTACGAAGTTCGTCAGGAAAAGGCTTGTGGCGAACGTTTTGTCGGATAATAATTTAAGGACACATGCATTGCATTGATATGTGCCCCCCTCTCTCTCACACACACGCACCCTCACGAGTCACGACTCTCCCTAGTCCTCTCACACCCACCGTCTATCTGCAGGTAGACGTCACACACATATGTGCTCTTCACACCCTACCCTCAGAACTTCTAAAAAACAAAAGACGTCGCGCACATTTTATTTTAGCTCACATGTCAACACTTATACTATTACTCTTGTGGCGAATGTTCTTTGGGCATAGTAAATTGTACTCTCACGAAGAGAAGCGGTGCACGCACGCACTAGTTCTCTCACACCCACTCGCGGGTACACATAGGAGCGCATTTTTTGAAGCTGGTACAACAAAATCAATCCACTATATATATAAGCAGGAGCCTTAGCGCTTGCTTTACTAGGGTTCCTCTCGTTCACTCTCTCATGCTCTCTAGATCTAAGCAAGACATAGGTGGCCACACTCTCTCTCAGCTCACGGCTGGTCACAAATCCGGCCGGACAACCTCGACCGGGGTAGGGGTGTAGGTGCATCGTTCATGCTGTGGTGGGCGGCGAGGGAGGAGACCAACGGCTGCCCCGCGCGTCCCGATCGGCGGCCGTGCCGTTCTCTCCGAGAGAGCGCCAGCTCGGGAGGGCCACCGACCCCTTCTTCCTCCTTGCGGTATTGTGGCCAAGATGCGGCCTCCCGACGCCGTCTTTGCCACATGCCGACGACCCTCAGGTATATATTCCTTCGAAGCCTGCCTTGCTCTACTGCCCCAGCTCCCCATTGGCTTCGTGTGGATCTTTTTCTACTTCCGTCCGCTGTTCCAAAGCCACCTAAAATTTTACTATTATTAGAGGTAAAGCTAGTACATACAGTCGATTCTAAGAGTTGGTTCAAACAGGGAAGAAAGTGGGAAAGCTGTAGCATGAATCTAGGACTTGGTTCTAAGAGGAAACGGGGGAAAGTAGTAGATACTGGCTACCCAACAGGTCTCTTGGTTGAAAATACGAAGAAATCATGGTGGATGGCGAAGGGTGGGGGGAAGTGAACCTATCTCTTGGTTGAAAAAGGATAGAAAGTGACGGGTGTTGGGGGACAACGCAAATGAGAATGAGCAGGTCTAGATTTCCTGTGCTCACATAGGAAAATGTCACCGAGGAGATAAAAAATGGGACAAATGCAGACATGTTGCCTGAGTGTTTGCCGCTCTCGGCAACCACATCTGCATCACCGCTTTATGCCCCTGCTGTCCCTACGCCCATATCGCTACCGTTAATGTAAAATCACATGAAGCATTAAGCAATGCCACCTAATGTCACTATAAGTAATGGTCTAGTGCCGTCGATAAATTGAAGCAATGCCACCACCATTTTATGAAGTGCTTCCGTATTGCTTTATTTCCCATGAATTGTGTTTTTGCAGTTACACTTAAATCTCACACCGCTAACATTGCTTCATCCCAGTGGAACTGCACAAATTTGATTGCACATTTACTGACCATGTGCTACTCTCACGACAGTAATACTAATGCTATTGTTTTGCATGTTAATCTAGTGGCAGTGTTGATGTGATGTGATGCTACTTACTTAAGGACACTTTCATACTGTCAATCTAGTGCCAATTATAACACAAGAGATGCTGCTGTTAATCACACGCCACTGCAAATATCTATCACTGTTTAAATAACTGTATTTCGTATTTGCGCAAACAGGGATGTCTGTCTCCATATCATTTCGGGATGTCTATCTCCGTATCGTTTCTATCCGTGCAATCAAAAGCACACACCTCAGTTTTAGTAGAACTGCGCAAAATGAGATGGCTATCCCGCGCTGCCGTCGTCTAACCACCCGTCTTCCAGGTATTCCTACATTGGTAGTTACTAGGTAGAATGACCAACGAAATATAAAATAAGTTGATTCATATGTTTTACTTCCGATTGCAGTGTAGGGACGAGCGAAAACAACTGCATCCTAGTCCGGAATGCACTTTCTACCAGTTCATCCATGGACCGAAGACTAGCTGGAACGGTTCCACGACGGTTTTTTGGACAGGTGCGCGGACAAGAGGCATTGTGGTCTGCTTATTTCTGCAAATAGCGGTGCTTAAATTTAGTGGAATTCACAAGCATTTCAGCTGGTCAGGACACGGCATGGTTCAGTTCAACATTCCAGCTGAGACCACAATTATAATTTGTTATTCTGGAATGAGAGAACCTAACCCAGGATGGTGGCAACAAGAGAAAACCAGAGTGAACTCCAGGAAATTTAAGCCTGCCGGGAGGCCCTTTGCTCAGAGAAGCCTTGCTTGTTTTTTCCTGATTTGTAAACCTTCTCACAACTTTGTCGTTTGCTGTGAACTAGTATATGTTTGTTATGTTCTATGAATCATTGAGATATATAAAATTGCTTAACTTATGCTTTTCAAGTTTTTTATGAAGCCGAGTTTAATGTGAGTGTTCCACATGAACGCTGGACTAGCATGTGAACGTTTGGAATTTACAGTGTGGCCTCAGTTAACTGGATGAACAACTGTAACAAGATACATAGTTGCTTATATGTCAGACAACAGATTGTTGATTGTTAGCTGGTCGATAGCCTAGTGTTGAAGCGAGCTTAGCCAATGTGTCGTGTTTTGCACAACTGCTTACAAGTGGGGTAGCACCAACAGTGTTTACAAGTACTTATGTATACGTCGGCGCATAGTTCTCGAACGAGTACTCTATTTCATCGAAACACACACTGCTCGTATGATAAACCGTGACAACTTATGTCTTACCATGCCATATTCATGAAAAAACTAGTGAGGACACATCTATTTCAGCAACAATTACGATGGTTCTCACATGATTCACGCGCACACAAAAGTAGCAGCAGTTCCCATAGACGGATTCAAACAGAGTACTAGCCCCAGAGGGCTCGATAACAGGCAAAAGGTTCGGATAGACGCAATCCAAACTACTATTTAATACTAGCTGGGGCAACTATTTCATGCCTCGATCTAATTTGGGCTGGACACAAGACGGACCTTGCCATGAACATCATCGAGGATGTCCGGCAGCAGCTCAATCCTGTGAACCTTCATGAAGACAACCTTGTGGCCTTGCCACTCATAAACTTGTTTGTGGAGGTATGCCACGTCATCTTCCTGCGTAAGCCTGACAAGAACAATATGCCTCACAAACGAAGGAGTAGCTTTGAACTTCTTGTGCTTCAGTACACCCTGGACAACACGCCTGACAATAGTGAGGCTGGAATACAACTCTTCATTGGTATAAGCGCAAATGGCTTCCGGGATCCAACAGCCTAAAAACTCTGTTTTCCCAGTGCGTATATTCTGGTCATACGCCTCATAGCGAGTGACATGTACAACCACACAATCCTTGTCTGCATCAGGGCTCTAATTGAAATAGAAACAAATTCCGAATTACTTTTCCAGTATAAGAAACACAAGTTATTTAAATCACAATGTATAGCATGGCATCGAAGCTAATAAAATTTTGCATTATTCATCACCACATACTTAGATGAAAAACCACAATCGAGATCGGCAAAGAAGAAAATCACCTTGGGCAGCTCAGCGGGGGGGGACACATCCTCGAAGGGGGAAACTGCTCCTGCAGTGCCACAGGGGTTGTAACCTCAAACGGGGCGTTGACCATCTCAGTAGTGGCCATGAGCATATCTGGAGTCGGCTCGGTGGCTGCCTCCACCTTCTTGGAGCTCTTTGTCTCATGGGGATCAGCCTCCCGCGTCTGCTCCAATATCGACAGATCTTTGCCTGGTTCTCCTTGGTCCATCATGAAACTGACGAATACTAGGAGATCACTGAAAGGAAAATACAATCGCAATGACAATGCAACAAAAAAGAGAGTGAGGATCGGTTACTGCTTTGCAAAAGTTCTTTTTTTTGTCTGAACGAAAATATACCAACATCACGGATCCGCTTACCTTCCCTTCGTTGGGAGAGAAGAACAAATGGCAAATGCGAGTGTTGCCTTTCTTGAAGACGGTGAGGGAGAAGGGGATTCAGCGAAGAGTGAAATGATGGTTGCTTCGTCCGTCAAACTTAGACTGCGAGGAGGTGGGGTTTTGTGATACGTCAGCTCGTTACTGCCACGCTACGACCGGGGTGACTCTCCGCCTGCATACTGCCTTCTAATTTGGTGGATGGCATTTGGGCCCGCGTGCTGCATGGCCCGCATGTCGGTGAACAAAAGTATAACGACATTCAGTAGAGGGAGACGTTTCGATGACGTAGGAGGAGCCAGAAGCGGTATTGTATCCACTGTACTAGTAGTAATTGTTTCTCTAGGTAGCTGTAGAGTGTCTCCATTGTACTAGTAGTAATTGTTTCTCTGGGCCCAAGACAAAGCAGCCCATCCACCCTAGTAAATAGTAAAATCAATTCAAAAGCCCATATATTTACTGAATGAGAGGCGCTACCCACACCCAGCACACCGCCCCCCCCAAAAAACCTGGGTGCTCTTCTTCCTCCTCACTCCCACCCACCTCACGCCAGCTCGCGCCACTCGTACCCCCAAATTCCTCACCTCACTCCTACAGAAAACCCGAGCTCCCCTTCTTCCTCACTACTATAGAAAGACCCAAGCTCCCCTTCTTCTTCACTCGCACTACAACTGGGCTCGTCATTCATTACTCAGCTCAAATCGGTGAGCGGGACGCGACGCCCTCGAGGAAAATGGAGTCGGCTGACCTCAGCGCCAACAAGATGAGGCTCCCGCCAGCGGCGACGCTGTGTAGATCCCTTGCAGCAGCGCGGAGAAGCGGCGACCCGCCCCACCGTATCCCAGGAACCCGTAGAATCTCGGGTGGACCGCATCAGCGATCTCTCGGACGCTGTCCTTGGGGAGATCATCTCGCTTCTCCCACCAAGGATTGTTGCCGCACCCAAGTCCTCTCAATTCGGTGGCGCCCTCTATGGCGTGTCGTGACCCTTAATCTCGACTGTCGTCAGCTATCTCTCTTCAATGATTTTGAAATCCCCAGAGCCATCATCTCCTCCCACCAGGGCTCCGTTCAAAGCCTCTGCATCCCGTCATGCTACCTGAGCAAGCATACCATGCCCTGCACGGTAGACGCCTGGCTGAAATCCCCTGAATTCATAGAACTACAGTTACTTGAGTTCTACTATTCCCCTGGAAATCACATACCACATACCGAACACCATGTACTTGTGCCCTCGGCACCGATGTCCATATCGCGGTTTTCCTCCTCTCTCCACACCGCCACCTTCGCGCTGTGCTACCTACCAGACAATCTGGTACTAAACCTTCGACTCCCATTCTCAAGAAACTTTCACTTGTGCGGGTTCGTATATCGGAGGCCACATTGCACAGCATCATCCACTCCAGTTGCCCTGCCCTGGAGTGCTTGGTGCTTGTTTTCACAGTTAGAATCGGTTGTCTCCAAATAAAGTCGCCTAACCTTGTAAGAATTGGAATTTCTTTTGATTGAAGGCAGCTCATCATCCAAGATGCCCCTTCACTTCAAAGGTTGATCCTTGATTCTAGTTATTCACCGTTGCAAATAACCGTCCTCTCTGCGCCTAAACTGGAGACCTTGGGTGTAATACACAATCTCTGTGCTCATTTAAATATGGTGTTTGGCTCCACAGTTCTTCGGGTACTTTATATTATCATCTACACTTGTAACCATAAGCTGCATTTTAAATTTCTGCGCATAAGCTATATATCATCTTGGAGTACACATTTTGTACTAATATTATGTTCTATGCTCAATGAAGAGTTTCTCCATGGATGGCCTATCAATGGTGCTGGATTCTGTCAAGATCTTATATATCCAAATGAATATTTTTGATCTGAACAAGATTATTGGCTTGCTGCAATGCTTTCCATGTCTGGAGAAGTTGTATATAAAGGTGATAATTTCACGCACATTGGAAGCCCGCATATAGTGTAGTAGAATTAACCATTTAGTTGTTGCTCTTTCGACACTCTTTTTCTAGACCTTAACTGTTTTCAATCTTCATGGCTATTTAGGCAATAGGACGGGGTAAGAAAGTTATAACCAATCCGTGGATTCATAAGCATCGGGATTTTCTCACTTCTCATGAGATTCGATTGAAGACAATAACGCTAGAACGATATGTAGCCGACCGTGCAAACACTAGATTTGTCACATTCTTCCTGCTGAATGCGAGATTACTATTGTCCATCAGGCTTAAGTTTATCAGCAACATGGTTTTGACGGATGGGTATGTGGAAGAGCAAAAAAAGGAATTTCAGGTGGGCAAAAGATCTTCCAAACGTGCCGGGCTTCTATTTACAACATATTGTGGTCATAATCCAGTAAATTTTATGACCCAGGATGTTCATTCTATGGACCCGACCGATCCATTTGACTGTGACTGCCGAAAACAGTGCCGGAGTTAGATGTTGTTTCCCTTTTCAACCTGGTTTTTTTTGTAAACCTGATGAACAATTAACCCTCATGCTTTTGTACAGTTTGTAAGCTGGAGTTAGATGTTCTTGCCCTTTTCAACTCAGTTGTGACTGTCATATTTTATTTGAAATAAGGCAAATGGCTTGCCAGTCGTTTAATTTAGAGTGAAATATTGTAACAACTAACAAATCCCAACGAAGGGAAATAACATCACTCTCGCTGGCTACTTGAGCTCACTGTGCATTACAAAAGACAAGTGATTAGCCCCCACTAGCACCCACAAACTTATTTTGAACTAACACATCAAATGGGCTATAAATTTTCATAGGAAAGGCTGCATGACCGTGACAGGTTTGGATTCTGACATTTCGGACCCGCGAGGAAATAGCCTATCCAAGGTGGTGTCGACTTACTAGCCACTCAACAAACAGTTCTGCCTACCAGCCATTGGATTGACATCCAACATCTGTCGTGTATCTTCTATCTCTTGTCTTCTTCTTCCTCCATCTACCGAAACCAAACCACCCCGTCGGCTCCACATGCTCCCGCCTCCCATGGCTGGCTGCACCTCCGCCGCCCTACCGTATGTACCCACCAACGTTGGCCAGTCCCTCCCTCTATTCCCCCACACGTCCTGTTATTCTCCGGCGACGTCAGCCCCAACACGCACCCGCACCCAAACCAGTCAACCCTTGTACTCCCCTCCGCCTGCGACTAGACCGGCGCATCTTCCACGGCTCCTGTTCGTTCCATCCGAGGCCTCGCCGTCGTCCTCCGCCTTGTGGCCTTGGTTCGCTCGCCGTGCGCGGTGCGCCGCCTCTTGCGTTGTCAACAAGCGAGAGGAACAAGGAGATGACTGTACGTGGAGAGGATGACAGTAGGGACCCACCAGCGTCATGACAGTACGCAAGCAAGTGCCTCTATATTACAAGCCCAAAAATATGGTTCCTCCTAATGGTTGGACATCTAGGGCTCACGCCATTGTCAACATAGTCAATAAACGCGAGAATTACACTACGAGCGGCTGACACCGGGGACCCAGCAGGTCGCGCAGTTTTTTTTTTTTTTTGAGGAACAAGCAGTTGTTATTTATACTAGTTTTAGCGACGGATCAGGGTAACAATGGGGCTGTGTGGGGGCTGTGGCCCGTCTAGCTAGGGTTTTATTTATGTTTACCACATCATGAGCCCAATTGTGTTTTTTTCTTGCTGAAAATGGCTAGCCCAGTTCTATTTTTTAAAGAAAACCCAAACGAGGCCTACTTGCTTTATGAGCCCTGCTAGGCTGCAAATATTTCAAAACGAGGAGAGTTTCATTAGGTTTGCCCAGAAATGGGTTGTACATTTTTAAAACACATCAAACCGGTAATTAGTTTCAATTTTTTTCATTACAAGATTTTAAATTCCATTGATTTTTATGCGTGGACAATTATTTGGATTTTATATTTATATAAATTATTTTTCAAAATAGTTTGAATGTGAATCGATATTTCGGGATTAAAAATAGTTGACCGCACCGAAATATGCAAAATCTCGTATAGTTTTTAACCGTGGCCACAATATGGGGTGTAATGCTAACAAAAAGAAGATGGGCTCCAAAAAAATTCTTAAGAATTAGAAAATGGGCTGTACATTATTAGAAATAATGGCAGATGGGCTGTATGCTGTTTTCCACAGATTTGAGGCCGACTTGTGCGCCTACTATAGGTTGACGCGTATGCTTTCCTAAAAAAAGGTTGACGCACACGCAACGCCGTGTCAACTTAGTCAACACACGAGAGCAAAGGATCGTTGGATGTCCATCCAACGGCCGTCGTCTTCTTCAATCTCTGCTCTTCCTGCTCGGCACGCTCAAACAAGCGTCGTGGGACTGCTTGTTCTCCTCCTCATGCCGGCTATGCTGCCGCACAAGCCTCACCGCCCCACCGTACTCCCATCGCTAGCCTAGCCATCCCTCTACTCACCCACACCTGCTGTTATTCTCCGTGGATGGCAGACGAACCAGTAAAACCTCATACTCCTCCGTGTGGGAAACAACTGCCGAGTCTTCCCTGGCTCCGTGTTGTTCCCTTCCTAGGCCTCGCCGTCGTCCACCGCCCTGGTGCTCTCAGCGCGGCCTGGTCAACGTGGTCAATGAACGACATCCATCGGAGGTGGACTGTACGTGGAGAGGCTGACAGCTGGGTCCACGGCCGCACGCAAGGAAATGCCTCCTTATTACACGCAAAATAATGATTCCTCCACCTGACAGCTAGGACCCAGGGGAAGGGCTTCCGTATTTCGTGAAAAAAATGTTCCCCCCGCTGACAGGTCGGACCCAGCAGATATATCAAGTGCCTCTATATTACGCACAAAAAAATGAATACCCCCTGCTAGATGGGACCCACCATAGTGGGTGGCTGACTTGTGGGCCTACTAAGTTGAAGGGGATGGAGAGCTTTGTCAACTTAGTCAATATGAACGATTCTAGCTCCAGTGACCGTACGATGTCCATCCAACGGCCATAGTGCTTCTTCAACCTCTGGCCTTCTTGTACAGCCGCCCAAAGCAGCGCCGGGCGTGCCGCCTGCTCCTGCCTCTCGTGGCCGGCTGTGCTGCCGCGGAGGCCTCACTGCCCCATACTACTCCCAGCGCTGGCCAGGCCATCCCTCCACTCACCCACACCCCCTGTTATTCTGTGGCGACGGCAGCCTCACACCGCAGCCAAACCAGTGAACCCTCGTACTCCTCTCCGCGTGGGCATCCACTACCGCGTCTTCCCCGGCTTCGCGTCATCCCCTTCCTAGGCTTCGCCATCGTCCACCGCCATGGTGCTCTCAGCGCGGCATGGTCAATGTGGTCAACGACCGACTTCCATGGGAAGAGTACTCTACGTGGAGAGGCTGACAGCTAGGTCCACGGCAGCCGCAAGGAAGTGCCTCCTTATTACGCGGAAAATAATTATTCCTCCACCTGACAGTAGGGACCCATCGGACGGGCCACCGTATTTGGCAAAAAAATATTTTCCCCTGACTATTGGGACCCATCGGACGGGCCACCGATTTCGCAAAAAACGCCCCATTGCCGTAGCGGACCCACCGGAAGTGCCTCCTTATTACGCACAAAAAATGAATACTCCCCCTGCTAGTTGGGACCCACCTTGGTGGGAGGCTGACTTCTGGGCCTACTAAGTTGACGGGGATGGAGTGCTTTGTCAACTTAGTCAATATGAAAGATTCTAGCTCTAGTGACCGTACGATGTCCATCCAATGGCCGTAGTGCTTCTTCAACCTCTAGTCTTCTTGCTCCAGCCGCCCAAAGCAGCGCCGGTCGTGCCGCATGCTCCTGCCTCCCGTGGCCGGCTATGCTGCCGCGGAGGCCTCACCGCCCCTACTATTCCCACCGCTGGCCAGGCCCTGCGGCAACGGTAGCCTCACACCATAGCCAGACCAGTGAACCCTCGTACTCCTATCCGCGTGGGCTTCCAATGCCGCGTCTTCCCCGGCTCCGCATCGTCCCCTTCCTAGGCCTCGCCGTCGTCCACCGCCCTAGTGCTCTCGGCGCGGCGTGGTCAACATGGTCAAGGAACGACTTCCATCGAAAGAGTACTGTACATGGAGAGGCTGACAGCTGGGTCCATAGCGGCCGCAAGGAAGTGCCTCCTTATTATGCGCAAAATAATTATTCCTCCACCTGACAGCAGGGACCCATCGGACGAGCCACCGTATTTCGTGAAATAACGTTTCCCCTGACTGCTGGGACCCACCAGCTACATCTTCGCACGCAAGGAAGTGCGTACGGGCAAAAAAACGATTTGCCCCCCTGACTGTTGGGACCCACTAGCTACATCTTCGCACGGAAGGAAGTGCCTGACAGTCGGGACCCACCTGGTTGAAGCGTACATAGCATTCTCATTATGGTCGCGAACGTGTACATACATACTGGCCGATGTAGAGGCGCGCACGTGTCATAGTAGAGGCGCGCACATAGCATATACATGCAAGAAAGAAAATACGGCCACGTATATACATACGGGCGGGGTCTCGAACGCCTACTCGCGCATATGTACGGCCAGGGCTCGTGTACATGGCTGGGTCGGAACAGAGTAACAACGTCGTCGTCGTGTTCATGGGGAGCCAACTGGCTGGGTCGGAATGGAATGCGTCGTCATGTTCATCGGGAGGGCTTGGACGGAACAGCCGATGGAAACAAGGCCTGGCATACCGCAGAACAGAGGAAACAGCCTTGTGTTCAACCGGCCACGTTCGAAACGGGATCCTGTTCATCGGGAGGTGTCTGGCGTACCGCAAAACGGAGGAAACGGGCTTATGTTGGACTTCCTACGGTCGAAACGGGGTCCTGTTGATCGGGAGGGGTGTGGCGTACCGCAAAACGGAGGAAACGGACTTGTGTTGGAGTGCTTCGTCGAAACGGGGTCCTGTTCATCGGGAGGGTGTGGCGTGCGCAAAACGGACTCCACGGATACCGTTCATCTCCACCGTCGACCCCTCCACCTCCACGGGCCACTGTTCATCCACCGTCGACCTCCTCCAGCCTCCACCGCGATCGCTCATCCACAGGCTCCTGTTCATCCAGCCTCCACCGCGCGCTACTCCACCAGGTACTGTTCAACCAGCCCTTTCCACGGGCTCCTGTTCAACCACCCCTCCACGGGCTACTATTCATCCAGCCCTCCACGGGGTCCTGTTCATCCAGCCCTCCATGGGGTCCTGTTCATCCAGCCCTCCACGGGGTCCTGTTCATCCAGCCCCAACCGGCTTGATCGATCGGGATCCTGTTCATCCGGAGGCAACACCACGGCGTCCTGTTCATCCACCCCCACCGGGAACTGCTCATCCAAACCCCCCCAAAGAACGCCACTTTGCTCATCTAGAGGCAGCCGATACGCTCCAACGTATCTATAATTTATGAAGTATTCATGCTATTATACTATCCTTCTAGGATGTTTTATATGCATTTATATGATATTTTATATGATTTTGGGACTAACCTATTAACCCAAAGCGCTTTACTTTTTCTCCTTGTTTTAGAGTATCGCAGAAAGGGAAACTAAACGGATTCCAATTGATGTGCCACTTGACGAAGATCATTTTTGGACCAGAAGAAGCCCACGGAATACCAGAAGCAGGCCAGAAGAGTCCCGGGCTGCCCACGAGGGTGGGGGCGCGCCCACCCACCTAGGGCATGCCCCCTGCCTCGTGGACAGCCCGAAGGCCCCCATGATGTGAAATCAACGTAAAACTCTTCTATATATACCCAAACTTCCAGAAATAAACCTAGATCGAAGTTCCGCCGCCGCAAGCCTCTGTAGCCACGAGAAGTCAATCTAGGCCCTCTCGGCACCCTGCCGGGGGGGGCCATCATCACCAAGGCCATGGAGAAGTATCCTGAGGGGCCATCATCACCATGAGGGCCAAGGACCAGAGGGTGGAGGCCATGGAGGAGGAAGCACAAGGGGGAGAACCTCTCCTCCTCTCTTCCGGTGGCGCCGGAGTGCCATCGGGAGGGGAATCATCGCCACGGTGATCGTCTTCATCAACATCACCATCACTATCAACATCCTCATCTCTTTTACGCGGTCCACTCTCCCGCACCCCGCTATAATCCCTACTTCAACATGGTGCTTTATGCCACATATTATGATCCAATGATGTGTTGCCATCCTATGATGTTTTAAGTAGATATCTTTTGTCTTTGGGTTGATTGATGATCTAGATTGGTATGAGTTGTATGTTTTACTTTGGTGCTGTCCTATGGTGCCCTCTGTGTCGCGCAAGCATGAGGGATTTCCGCTGTAGGGTGTCGCAATACGTTCATGATTCGCTTATAGTGGGTTGGTGAGTGACTGAAACACAAACCCGAGTAAGAGGGATTGTTGCGTATGGGAATAAAGAGGACTTGATGCTTTAATGCTATGGTTGGGTTTTACCTTAATGATCTTTAGTAGTTGAGGATGCTTGCTAGAGTTCCAATCATAAGTGCATATGATCCAAGTAGAGAAAGTATATTATCTTATGCCTCTCCCTCATATGAAACTGCAATAGTGATTACCGGTCTTGTTAACAATTGCCTAGGACAATTCCGCACACCGATCCACCATTATTCCACACTCGCTGTTTATAATATTTAGTAATATATTCTAACTTTATGATAAAATCACCTACTTTATGTTTTAGCTCTCCGACATCATGCAAAGTTATCCTCTTCATACCCACAACGTAGTTTTATTTCTCGTTTCTAGTTGGAAGTAAACGTTCGGTGCACGTAGAGTCGTATCAGTGGCACATAGGGCTCGAGAGAATATTGATCTTACCTTTAGCTCCTTGTGGGTTCGACACTTCATACTTATCACTTCCACCTTTGGAAAGTGCTACGATGATTCCTTGCACTTGGGGATTATCAAGCTCTTTTCTGGCGCCGTTGCCGGGGAGCAATAGCGTGGGGTTGATATTCTCGTGTGTGCTTGTTTGCTTTCTTCACTAAGTAGATTTTGTTTTTACTATTTGTTTCTGTTTAGTTGTGGGTGAAACATACAAAAAAAATTAAAAGAATGAAAATACAAACAAAATTATTACTTGCCTCTCATGCCTAAAAAGTTTTTCAAAAAGAGAAGTGATTGGAAAGTTATGCATTGAAGAAGTGAGGGTCTACCTTGAGCACTTGTGTTCATGCTCACGGAAACAATGTAGAATTTTTCAGGGAAGTTTCTCTATAAATAATTATCCCCTTGTATATATCCATTGTATTATAAAAATAAAGTGCCAAGCTTTGGTTTTAGGATGATTAGATTGCTTGTTTACTATGTGCAGAACAAAAACAGAAACTTTGGCTGTAGTGCATGAATTTGCATTTTTTACTGGAAAGTCAAATGGGTCTGAAAATTTTTGCACATTAGTTCTGCACAAATTGTACAAATTGTTAAATTTAGTTCATAATTTTAGAAGTTACAGAAGTTTGCTAAACTTCCATATTACTACAGACTGTCCTGTTTAAGACAGATTCTGTTTTTGATGCATTGATTGCTTGTTTTGATGAAACTATTGATTTCTATCAGTGGATTAAGCCATGGAAAATTATATTACAGTAGCTAAAATGCAAAAACAAAATATGAATTAGTTTGCAACAGTACTTATAGTAGTGATTTGCTTTGTTGTACTAACAGGTCTCACAAAGTTTTTGTTAAGTTTTTGTGCATGAAGTGTTCGAAGAACGAGGAGTTACCGATGCGAGAAGAATAAAGAGAGGAAAGAGTTCAAGCTTGGGGATGCCCAAGGCACCCCAAGTAAATATTTCAAAGAATACTCAAGCATCTAATCTTGGGGATGCCCCGGTTGGCATCCCATCTTTCTTCTTCAACAAATATCGGTATACCTCGGTTTTTGTTTTGTTCACATGATTTTATGTCCTTTGTGTTTTTGTTTTTCCTTTAAGAACCATGCTAGCATGAGATATACCTTCATACATTTATATAATACTTCATGTGCTTCACTTAAATCTTTTAAGTATGATCTTATAGAATTGCTCTTTGTGCTTCACTTAAATCTTTTGAGTATGGTTTTATAGAATGCTTCATGTGCTTCATTTATACATTTTGAGCTTGGATATTGGTTAGTCTATATTAATTGTAGAATGCTCCATGAACTTCACTTATATCTTTTGTATTATGAATAATACTATCATTTAAAGTGGGTTTGGAAGAGTGTCAACTTTAGGAATTAGTGATCCCACTATCTTGGAGGGTGTTGAATCTTAGTGTGATATTTATGAAAGTGGATTTGGAAGAGTGTCAACTTTAGCTAGTAATGACTCCACTATTCGGAAGAGGTTCCAATTGAGTATGAGAACAAAGTTTCTATCCATGATGCTACTTAAAATTATTATGAGGAGGAATACATGCTTGTAGGAGTTGCAATAATATCAAGTTTCCTCTCTAAGTGCTTAAAGTTTTGAAGTTATACTTGTTATGCCTTCTTATGCTAGTTGATTGTTGTTCTTATAAATTGTGTGCTCACAAAATCCCTAGGCATAGGAAGTAGGTGATATTTAAGTGTGCTAGTCATATTATTCAAGATGCTCTCTTTGTGCTTCAGTTCCTATCTTTTATGTGAGCATCATTGAAATCATCATGCCTAGCTAAAAGGTATTAAAGAAAAGCGCTTGTTGGGAGACAACCCAATATTTACCCTTACTGTTTTTGTGTGTTCACATGATTAAGCTACTGTAGTAATCATGTTTTATATCTTTTGTTTCAATAAAGTGCCAAGTAAGACATTTGGGAAGACTTGGGTGAAAGTTAATGTGATCTTGCTGTAAAAAACAGAAACTTTGCGCTCACGAGATTAGCTGTCATTTTTTACAGAGGAGTGCTTTTGAGTTGATTATTTTTGCAGAAGATTAATAGACAAATTACTCAAGTCCACCAATTTATTTCATAATTTTTGGAGTAGCATAAGTATGGTTTATGTTCAGATCCAGATCATTACAGACTGTTCTGTTTCTGACAGATTCTGTTTTCATTGCATAGTTTGCTTGTTTTCTAGTTTCTATGGCTTATATTACTCCATACAAATTGTAGAAATGATATGGTACAGTAGTCATTGTGTGAGAACAATTATGAACCTTGTCTTTGACAGTACCAAAGTGAATGGTTTGCTCTTTATCATACTAACCTATCTCACGAAGTTACATTAAGTTTTGTGTGATTGAAGTTTTCAAGCTTTGGGTTAGATACCGATATGGGGAGAATAAGGAGTGGAAAGACCCTAAGCTTGGGGATGCCCAAGGCACCCCAAGGTAATATTCAAGGAAGACTCAAGCGCCTAAGCTTGGGGATGCCCCGGAAGGCATCCCCTCTTTCGTCTTCAAAACTATCGATATACCTTACTCGGAGCTATATTTTTATTCGTCACATGATATGTGTTGTAACGCCCGGATAATCATGCTACAGTAATCCCACGCTAATCATGCCATGACACCTCGGTTACTGTTGCTATCCTCACAATAATTCGGAACGGTTCGAAATTCAAATTCAGATTAATGATAACAATAAAAGTTTTCAAAAATTAAAACTAAAATGTTCGGTGGTTGTCAAATATTACAAAGTTAATTATGGTGCAACAAACCCATTTTTATAAAATACCTAAATGTTCTAAATTAAATAAAACAGAATAGGAAAAGAAATAAAAGAAAAGAAAAAAATACAAAAGCAAAAGACAAAATAAAACTAAAAGGAAAAAAAGGCCCCCTGGCCAACTGGGCCAGACGGCCCAGCTCACCGGCCAGGCCGGCCCACCCCGCACCTCCCTTAAGCCCCCGACTCCCCACCAAACCCTAACCCCATCCACCCCATCACCACTCGCCACCCCCCCCTCCTCTCTCCCGATCTGGATCGGGATCCAGAGGGGGCCGACGCCGCTCGACGACGCCCCGCCGCCGCGACGCCGCCCGAACCCCCCCTAGCCGGACCACCTCGCCGGCCTGCTCCTCGTCGACGCCGTCCCCGTCCCCCTCCACCACGGTCCTCCCCGACCTCCATCGAGCACGCTGCCCGTTCCCTACGCACCCCGGTGAGGACCCCGGTCCTCCTTCTCCCCGTCCCCTCTCGTCGGCGCTTGCCTCGCTCCGGTGCCGCGCTCGTCGCGCCCCGGTCCCTCCCTTCCCTACACTGTCGCCGGCGCCGTCCCGTGCGCGCACACTCCGTCGTGACCGCGCCCATTCCCCTTTCACCACGCCGGCGTCGCAGTCACCGCCGTCGACCTCACCCCACTCCTGCAACCCCTGCGCTTGCGCCTGCCGCTCCGGCCGCGCCTGGCCGTCGCTCGGCCTCCCGTGACGCCAGTCGCGTCCGCGTGCTCCGCGCCTCCCACGCCCGCGGTCACCACGCCACTCCTGCTGCCGCCCGCGCCCCCGTGGCGCCCTGTTTTCCCCCTCGCTGCTGCTGGCCCGCTGCTGCCACCCTCTCCGCCGACGCTTGTCTCCGGCCGCCCGCGACCGGCGATTCCCTAGCCGACGCCGGTGGCGCTGCGCCTGCTGCGGCCGGTCGTGGGTTCCGCCACTAACGGGCGCCTGCAGCCCCTTTAGCGCCGCGCATGCAGCCCATAAACCCAAGACGCCTCACTCACAATGACAAAAGGCCCGCCCGAACGATTTAAAAAAAAGATAATAATGAATATAATTAAATACTAAATAATCAATTAATTAACTAAATAATTAACTTAATTAATTATGTTAAATTAATTCATTAAATTAGTTAACCTAATTAATTGTAGTTAATAAACCTAATCATTTTAGTTAAACTAACTAAACTGATTAGTTAGTCTTAGACTATGTCAACGGGGACCCATCGTCAGTTGACCATCAACCACTTGCTGACTGCTCATGCCGACGTCAGAATCCATTTTCGAATTAAATTAAATAATTAATTAAATTCCAGAAATTAATAAAATCTTTAGAAAATCATATCTTTTAAACCGTAACTCGGATTAAATTATTTTCAACATGAAAGTTGCTCGTAACGCATTTGAGACGAACCCGATACGCAGCCCGCTCGTCCGCCACACACATCTAACATATCAAACTCATAACTTTCCCCTCGGCTCCTCTCTTTAAAAACACGAAACACCGGGGATATTTTCCTGGATGTTTCTTAACCGGTACCACCTCATACCACGTTAGGGCACGCCTAGCATCGTTACTTGTCATGTCATGCATCGATATGCATCTGTTTACATGGTATTCATTGTTTCTTCCCCCTCTTCTCTCCGGTAGACTACGAGACCGACGCTGCTGCTGCCCAGTTCGACTACGGAGTTGACGACCCCTCTCTCTTGCCAGAGCAACCAGGCAAGCCCCCCCCCCTTGATCACCAGATATCGCCTATTCTACTCTATACTGCTTGCATTAGAGTAGTGTAGCATGTTACTGCTTTCCGTTATACCTATCCTGATGCATAGCCTATTTTTGCTACTTCTGTTGATACCTTACCTGCATTCCTACTTGCCTAGTATAGGATGATAGTATTTCCATCTGTGGCCCTACATTCTTGTCCGTCTCATTGCTATATTATCGGGCCGAGATCACTCGGGAGGTGATCTCGGTATATACTATATACTTATACATGATACATGTGGTGACTAAAGTCGGGTCGGCTTGTGGAGCACCATGAGTGGATCTTTGTGGCGGCGGCTGCAGGCAGGTTGAGACTACCGGTGAGAGGTGGGCCTGGCCTGGTCGGCGTTCGTGGATACTTAACACGCTTAACGAGATCTGGTATTTGATCCGAGTCCGCCATTTGGTCTATACGCACTAACCATCTACATGTGAGTAGTTATGGGTATCCCGCGTCGTGGTATCACCGGCACTTCGTGACGCCAATACCGAGCGGCGCGCTACCGGATTGGAACGTAAGCCTGCTCTTGTATTAAGGGGCTAGTTCGCTTTCGGCCACCCTCGCAACGTGTAGGTGTGCATTGGGCGATGGTCCCAGACCCCTGTGCGCTTAGGTTTAGACCGGCGTGCTGGCCTCTCTGTTGTGCCTAGGTGGGGCTGCAACGTGTTGATCTTCCGCGGCCGGGCATGACCAAGAAAAGTGTGTCCGGCCAAATGGGATCAAGCATGTTGGGTTATGTGGTGCACCCCTGCAGGGAAGTTTAATCTATTCGAATAGCCGTGATCTTCGGTAACAGGACGACTTGGAGTCGACCTTGGCCTTATGACAACTAGAATCAGATACTTAATAAAACACACCCTTCCAAGTGCCAGATACAACCGGTGGTCGCTCTCTCTCAGGGCAATGAGGAGGGGATCGCCGGGTAGGATTATGCTATACGATGCTACTTGGAGGACTTCAGTCTACTCTCTTCTACATGCTGCAAGACGGAGGCTGCCAGAAGCGTAGTCCTCGGCGTGATTAGCTATCCCCTCTTATTCTCGCATTCTGCAGCTCACCCACCGATATGGCCCTTTACACATATATCCATGCATATGTAGTGTAGCTCCTTGCTTGCGTAGTACTTTGGATGAGTACTCACGGTTGCCTTGTTCCCCTTTTCCCCTTTCTTTACCCGGTTGCTGCGACTGCACGATGGAGCCCAGAGCCCGACGCCACCGTCCGATGATTTACTACTACACCGGAGGTGCCTACTACTATGTGCAGCCCGGCGACGACCAGGAGTAGTTAGGAGGATCCAAGGCAGAGGCATGCGCCTCTTCGATCTCAGATCCCGCTTTGTGCTAGCCTTCTTAAGGCAAACTTGTTTAACTTATGTCTACTCAGATATTGTTGCTTCCGCTGACTTCGTCTATGATCGAGCACTTGTATTCGAGCCCTCGAGGCCCCTGGCTTGTATTATGATGCTTGTATGACTTATTTATGTTTTAGAGTCGTTGTGATATCTTCCCGTGAGTCCCTGATCTTGATCGTACACATTTGCGTGCATGATTAGTGTACGATTGAATCGGGGGCGTCACAAGTTGGTATCAGAGCCGACTGCCTGTAGGAATCCCCCTTCCACACTCCTTGGCCGAAGTCGAGTCTAGACATTGCAAAAAACTTTTACTAACTTGGTTGTGTGCCTTACGGGCCCACGTCGCCATCGGGTGGTACTAGGATCTTTTACTCCTCGACCTTTACTCTGGGACTCTGAACTCTCTTCTACTCGGGTTAAACGAATTTACTAACTAACACTAGGATCCCGTGACCACATTCACCCCAAAGTTGGATAAAGCCATAGTTATTCCTTGGAATTGTATTTTGATCAATTTCCACACTGTCATTTGACTCCTTTGAAACATCTTTGTTTTCAGATGGAACCCACGAGGCAGGTCGTGCGCCACACGACGGCCATTGGTGCCTCGGGATCACCTGCGGTGCTAGCAGAGATGATGACCTATCTGGGTTATCGCTGGCACCCTGAGTACACCATCTTTGAGGAGTACCAGACTTTAACCAGAGCGATGCCGAGCCATCGTCCACCTCTACTCTCGGAGTATGACTCCACCATCGCGTCTGCACACCGCACATGGTGTTGGGGTGACTATCGATATGGCCGTCCACGATGCTGCTTATGCTGCTCTTACCCGCCTTCGTGGAGAGTATCGGAGTTGGGCACCTCCCCTCGAGCACATTGCTATCGTGATCCGATGTTGGTGAGGAGGGTTACTACACCGCTGCCTACTCCATTTGTCACCCGAGAGCCCTTCTACCATCGAACTTTGTTCGCATGCGATGGGCTGGATCGAGCTAACCGAGCTCTTCGCCACGAAGTTGTACACCACCCGTCAAGCACCTTTACCGTGCTCGACGCTGCTGCACCCTTTGCCCGATCCAGAGCTGCCGCGATCTGCGATCTACCAGCCAGACCGTGATGCCCCGGGTGTCGGTTAGCGGAGGTGGGAGGCTACTCTCCGCGCTTGGGCCTCTTCTACCACACAGCGTCGGGTTCTGCACTGAGTATCCGCGCCCCTGTGTCACCGACGTGGGGACTATCCGCTGCCACACTATCAGCTTTCAGCTCTGACTACCTCCGCATGCATCGTGGGACCGATGTAGGCCTGCTTGTTAGTGTTAGATGCATTCGTCGCGAGCTGCGTGCCGCCTATGATGTCTTAGTCTATGTAATCAACTCGTGTACCGAACTCTATGCATGATCCCTTTTGTAAGATATGCCGACTACTATGTAGTTTCTATCGTCTTTGCTTTCATTATGCATGTTTCATCACGAATGATTCTTGTCCTTTGCAAAATTTCTCAAATGCTGAACTACCCCTGTTATATTAGCAGGATGGTTAGACCAGCTGGTCGTGGTCGTGGTGGCAACTTCCCACCACCGCCTGAGTACATGGCTGGTATGATCCAACAGCTTGAGATGAATCGCTAGTTCATGGAAAACATGATGGCTCGGTTTCCTCGCCCCAATATGAACCAGCAGCCAAACACAAGAATCTGCGCAGGATTTCATGCGCTGAACCCAATCTGTACCGCAGCTCAACTCAGCCTGGATCTCAATGATCGCTCCGTGACATCACCTATGAGATGGAGTCTGCTGATGTAGCCCCGCCAGCTATGTCACTTTTGCTTCCTTCTTCCCAAGGGACCCGCAGCTCAATGGTGGGACAGCCACAGCGTACTTTCAGCCACCGGAACAATCATCACCGGCCGACTTCCAAGCTGCTTTCCGTGCCGCTTCATCCTCAAGGAGTCATGGACGGAAGAAGCGTGAGTTCCGCAACCTCACCCAAGGCAACAAGACTGTTGAAGCTTATCGTGAGAGTTTCGGACTTGTCTCGCTATCTCAAGAGGACATTGCAAGCGATGCACGCAGACAGAGAAGTTCCGTGACGGCCTTCAAGTCGACATCAAGCTCGCACTTCTAGTGCACGACTTTGCTGATTTCGCCACCTTGGTGAACAAGTCTATCAATGTCGAAACTGGTCTGCAGGAATATCAGAGCTCTAACAGGCGCAACCATGACACGGGCTCATCTTGGTCCGTCCTCGCAGGCGCAAGATATGGATTCCCAACAAGATGTACCGGCCGAATGCACCTGCCCCAAGGCAGAGCTATGCTGCACCTCGTCTGCCTACTCCTCCAACTAGGCAGCCAAGGCTTCCAGTTCCACCACCCCAAGCTCCTGTTCCCACTCCCAATAATGGTCTGTGCTACAAGTGTGGTCAACCAGGTCACCGTGCTAGGGATTGCAATCGAATCGAATCAATCGGCACTTCCATGAATCGCCGTGGAAGCAACCAGCCCCGCAACAACAATGCCAAGCATTATGGTCGAGTTCATGCCAACCACGTTGATCTGAACGAAGCTCAAGACCAGCTCACTCTCGTGATGGGTACACTCCTCGTAAATTCAGTACCGAAGATCCATTTTATTTGATCAGGGGCATCGCATTCATTCATGTCTGAAGATTTTGCATTCATGCATGGCATTAAAAATGAAGACATGAACGCTTCACTATTAGTGCACACCCCAGCGGGTCAATGTCGAACCTCCATGATTTGCAACGACGTCCCCGTTGAAATCGAAGGACTGGAATTCCTTTTCTCTCCCATCGTACTGAAGTCATGTAGCATTGACCTCATTCTGGGAATGAATTGGTTAAAGGCGCATACTGCTTCCATAGTTTGCGCCACTAAGACCGTCCATCTGCTACACCCTTCAGATGAAATAGTCACTTACCAAGCTCATCTGGTGCAAAATGCCGAGGCACGGCTTTATGCCTTGAATGCATTGAACGCTGCACCACTCGAGGGTATTGAAAACATTCCTGTCGTGCGTGAATTCCTCGATGTCTTTCCTGAAGAACTCCCAGGGATTCCCCCTGCTAGAGCTGTCGAATTCGTCATCGACTTGAAACCAGGGACCACTCCTATAGCCAAGCGTCCCTACAAGATGCCGCCGCATGAACTCCTTGAGCTTAAAGAGGAGATCGATAAATCTCTTCGAAGTGGTTTCATTCGCCCAAGTTGCTCTCCTTGGGGAGCACCTTCTCTCTTTGTCAAGAAGAAGGATGGGACAAACCGATTGGTCCAAGACTACCGTCCTATAAACCAAGCTACCATTCAGAATAAGTATCCTCTTCCTTGGATCAATGATCTGTATGATCAACTGGCTGGTTCGTCAGTGTTCTCTAAACTCGAATTGAGGTTGGGTTACCACCAGATCCGTGTTCGCGAAGAGGATATCCCAAAGACCGCATTCGTGACTCGTTATGGTTCATACGAGTACACCGTTATGTCTTTCGGCTTAACCAATGCTCCAGCCACCTTCTCTCGACTGATGAACTATATATTCATGGACTACCTCGACAAGTTCGTTGTGGTTTATCTGGATGATATCCTGGTATTTTCCAAGAACGAAGAAGAGCATGTTGAACATCTTCGTCTTGTGCTGGAAAAGCTACGGGAGCATCTGCTGTACACCAAGTTCTCCAAATGTGAATTCTGGCTTCCCAAAGTAACCTATCTTGGGCATGTCATCTCTAAGGATGGTATTGCCGTCAACCCTTAACGAGTTCAGGCTATTCTCGATTGGACTCCTCCGAAGAATGTCAAGCAAGTCAGAAGTTTTCTCGGTCTCGCCAGCTATTGCCGTCGATTCGTCGAGAACTTCTCCAAGATTGCCAGGCCCCTGACTAACCTATTGCATAAGGGCGTCAAGTTCCAATGGATAGATAAATGTCAGGAAAGTTTCCAGGCACTCAAAGACAAGTTGACTTCTGCCCCTGTACTAGCTCCTCCTGATACTAAGAAGGACTTTGTCATTTACTGCGACGCTTCCCGTCAAGGATTAGGCTGTGTCCTAATGCAAGAGCGCAAAGTGGTTGCTTATGCCTCTCGGCAATTGCGCCTCACGAAGAGAACTACCCAGTTCACGACCTCGAACTTGTTGCTGTCATTCATGCATTTGAAGCGATGGCGACATTACCTTCTCGGTAATCGTTGCGAGATCTTCACCGACCACCAAAGTCTGAAGTATCTGTTTACTCAGCCAGACCTGAACCTCCGTCAGCAGAGATGGATGGAGACTGTTGCAGACTTTGACTTGGGTATTTCCTATACACGAGGCAAGGCTAATGTAATGGCTGATGCTTTAAGCCGCAAGTCTTACTGCAACCACCTCCAGATTCACAAGGTTCAGCCATCACTTGTTGAAGAATTCAGAAAGCTGAACCTCCATATTGTTCCTCCGGGTGCACTCACTCCCCCTCCTGAGGAGTCTCGCAAGATGAATCTCCGTGTTGTTTCCCAGGGTTCCCTCTATACCCTGGCTGTCCAACCCGATCTCGTGAGCTCCATCAAGACAATACAGGGATATGACTCTGAAGTCTACAAGATTAAGCGCGACCTCAAAGAAGGAAAGCCCTCATTCTTCACTATTGCTGATGATGGCGCCTTGTACTTCAAAGGCCGCCTAGTGGTGCCGTGTAAGAAGGAAAACCTGAATATGACTCAGGAGGTTATGAAAGAAGCTCATGATACGCCTCTATGTATCCATCCTGGTAGTACAAAGATGTACCAAGACATCCGTCAGAGATTCTGGTGGTCTAATATGAAGCAAGACATTGCTCGCTATGTTGCTGAGTGTGACGTTTGCCGTCGTATCAAAGCAGAACATCAAAGGCCTGCTGGAACTCTGCTACCTATCTCTATTCCTGAATGGAAATGGGACCATGTTGAAATGGACTTCGTCACTGGATTTCCCAAGTCGCAGAAAGGTAATGATGCTATTATTGTCGTCATTGACCGGCTTTCTAAAGTTGCACATTTTCTGGCGGTCAAAGAAACGATCACTGCTAGTCAGCTTGCAACTCTCTATATGTCCAGAATTGTTTCACTTCACGGTATTCCACTGGTTATCAGCTCGGACCGTGGCAGCTTATTCACTTCAAGATTCTGGGCAAGTTTCCAAGAAGCTATGGGGATTCACTTATCTTTCAATCTGCGTTTCATCCGCATCATCACAAGGGCAAGTTGAGCGTGTCAACCAAGTTCTCAAGACATGCTTGAGCTTGTGTTATTTCCTTGACAAGAAATGGGAGGAATCTCTCCGTATGCTGAGTTCTCTTATAATAATAGCTATCAAGCTAGTCGAAGATGGCCCCTTCAAGTGTTATATGGACGAAAGTGCCTAACCCTCCGAACTGGTCGAAACGGGAACGTCAACTCTTCGGTCCGGATATTATCCAACATGCCAAGAACAAGTCCGCATTATTCGCGAGAATCTCAAGACCGCTCGATCACGTCAAAAGAGTAATTATGACCGTCATCATAAAGACATGGTCTATCAACTTTGGCGAAAAGGCCTATCTTCGTTACACCAATGAAGGGTGCTCACCGCCGGGATCAAGGGCAAGCTAGCTCCTCGCTATATTGGCCCATTCAGATTCTCGAAAGGCGTGGAAAAGTGGCATATCAATCTGGAGCTTCCGTCAACCTTTCTCGGAGTTCACGATGTGTTCCACGTGTCACAACTCCGACGCTGCTTCAAGGACCCAATACGAGCGATGGACGTGAAGTGCTCGAATTGCAACAGGACCTCTCCTATAAAGAGCATCCGGTCCGCATTCTCGACCAAGCTGAACGCCGCACACGCTAGAAGGCGATCAAGTTCCTCAAAGTCTAGTGGTCGCACCATTCTGAAGATGAAGCCACCTGGGAACGCGAGGATCGCCTGCGTGATGAATACCCGGCCCTGTTTCCTTCTACCTCCTAAATCTCGGACGAGATTTCTTGTAATGGAGGAGATTTGTAACGCCGGATAATCATGCTACAAGAATCCCACGCTAATCATGCCATGACACCTCGATTCTTGCTGCTATCCTCACAATAATTCGAACCGTTCAAATTCAAATTCAGATTAATGATAACAATAAAAGTTTTCAAAAATTAAAACTAAAATGTTCGTGGTTGTCAAATATTACAAAGTTAATTATGGTGCAACAAACCCATTTTTATAAAAACCTAAATGTTCTAAATTGAATAAAACAGAATAGGAAAAGAAATAAAAGAAAAGAAAAAAAATACAAAAGCAAAAGACAAAATAAAACTAAAAGGAAAAAAAAATTTCCCTGGCCAACTGGGCCAGACGGCCCAGCTCACCGGCCAGGCCGCCCACCCCAGACCTCCTCCCTTAACCCCCCGACTCCCCACCAAACCCTAACCCCATCCACCCCGTCACCACTGCCCCCCCCTCCTCTCTCCCGATCTGATCGGGATCGAGAGGGGCCGCGCGCTTCGGCGACGCCCGCCACCACGACGCCGCCTGAACCCCCCTAGCCGGACCACCTCGCCCGGCTGCTCCTCGTCGGCGCCGTCCCCGTCCCCCTCCACCACGGTCCTCCCCGACCTCCATCGAGCATGCTACCCGTTCCCTACGCACCCCGGTGAGGACCCCGGTCCTCCTTCTCCCCGTCCCCTCTCGTCGGCGCTTGCCTCGCTCCGGTGCCGCGCTCATCGCGCCTCGGTCCCTCCCTTCCCTACACTGTCGCCGGCGCCGTCCCGTGCGCGCACGCTCCGTCGTGACCGCGCCCATTCCCCTTTCACCACGCCGGCGTCGCAGTCACCGCCGTCGACTTCACCGCACTCCTGCAACCCCGCCTTGGCGCCTGCCGCTCGGCCAGCGCCGCTGCCGTCTGCTCGGCCTCCCGTGGCGCCCAGGCCGCTTCGCGTGCTCCGCGCCTCCCCACGCCCGCGGTCACCACGCCACTCCGTCGTCGCCCGCGAGCCCGTGGCGCCCTGTTTTCCCCCTCGCTGCTGCTGGCCATGCCATACCCTCTCCGTCGGCGCCTCGTCTCGGCCGCCGCGACCGGCGATTCCCTGGCCGATGCCGTGGCAGCGCTGGCCTCCTGCTGCTGCCGGGTCGTGGGTTCCGCCCGCTAACAGCGCCCAGCAGCCCCCTAACCCCATGGCGCCGTCGCCCATAACCGCATCGGCCCACTCAACCAATGACAAAAGGGCCCGCCCGAACGATTTAAAAAAGATAATAATGAATATAATTAAATACTAAATAATCAATTAATTAACTAAATAATTAACTTAATTAATTATGTTAAATTAATTCATTAAATTAGTTAACCTAATTAATTGTAGGTAATAAACCTAATCATTTTAGTTAAACTAACTAAACCCGATTAGTTAGTCTTGACTATGTCAACCGGGACCCACTGGTCAGTTGACCATCAACCATCGTTGATCACTGACGTCGACATGACATCATCTTGACGTCAGAATCCATTTTCAATTAAATTAAATAATTAATTAAATTCCGAAATTAATAAAATCTTTAGAAAATCATATCTTTTAAACCGTAACTCGGATTAAATTATTTTCAACATGAAAGTTGCTCAGAACGACGAGATGAACCCGGATACGCAGCCCGTCCGTCTGCCACACACCTCTAACATATCAAACTCGTAACTTTCCCCATCCAGCTCCTCTGCCCGAAAACACGAAACACCGGGGATATTTTCCCGGATGTTTCCCCCCTTAACCGGTACCACCTCATACCACGTTAGGGCACGCCTAGCATTGTTACTTGTCATGTCATGCATCGATATGCATCTGTTTACATGGTATTCATTGTTTCTTCCCCTCTTCTCTCCGTAGAGACTACGAGACCGACGCTGCTGCTGCCCGATTCGACTACGGAGTTGACGACCCCTCTCTCTTGCTAGAGCAACCAGTGCAAGCCCCCCCCTTGATCACGGATATCGCCTATTCTACTCTATCTGCTTGCATTAGAGTAGTGTAGCATATTCTTGCTTTACATTATACCTATCCTGATGCATAGCCTATTTTTGCTACTTCTGTTGATACCTTACCTGCATTCCTACTTGCCTAGTATAGGATGCTAGTATTTCCATCTGTGGCCCTACATTCTTGTCCGTCTGCTGTGCTATACTATCGGGCCGAGATCACTCGGGAGGTGATCTCAGGTATATACTATATACTTATACATGATACATGTGGTGACTAAAGTCGGGTCGGCTTGTGGAGCACCCGCGAGTGGATCTTTGTGGCGGCTGCCAGAAGCTTAGTCCTCGACAGGATTAGCTATCCACCTCTTATCCTGGCATTCTGCAGTTCAGTCCACTGATATGGCCCTTTACACATATATCCATGCATATGTAGTGTAGCTCCTTGCTTGCAGTACTTTGGATGAGTACTCACGGTTGCCTTGTTCCCCTTTTCCCCTTTATTTACGGTTGCTGCGGCGGACAATGGAGCCAGGGCGACGCCACCGTCGATGGCGACTACTACACAGAGGTGCCTACTACTACGTGCAGCCCGCGACGACGACGGGGAGTAGTTAGGAGGATCCTGCGCAGGAGGCCTGCGCCTCTTCGATCTGTATCCCGGTTTGTGCTAGCCTACTTAAGGCAAACTTGTTTAACTTATGTCTGTACTCAGATATTGTTGCTTCCGCTGACTCGTCTATGATCGAGCACTTGTATTCGAGCCCTCGAGGCCCCTGGCTTGTATTATGATGCTTGTATGACTTATTTATGTTTTAGAGTTGTGTTGTGATATCTTCCCGTGAGTCCCTGATCTTGATCGTACACATTTGCGTGCATGATTAGTGTACGATTGAATCGGGGGCGTCACATGTGTTTTGCTTGGAGCATATTTTCAATTTTACTTGCTGTTTGAATAAAATCATTGGATAGTTAATTATTTGACTACTCAGTGTTCTTCACTCATATCTTTTGGAGTAGTTTGTCATTTGCTCATGTGATTCATCTATATCCTATGAGTAAATGGTTGAATAAATTGAATGTAATAAATCTGAATTTATACATGTTTCGTATGCTTATAACATGGGGAGTAATGACTTCACACATAATAAGTATAGGTAGTAAACTTATTGAAAGTTAGCAAACGTAAAATTGGTCACTTGAACAATTCATGAAAGAATATTGAAGGAAGAGAGGTTTCACATATAAATACACTATCTTGGACATCTTTTATGATTGGGAGCACTCATTAAAATATGACATGCTAAAGAGTTGATGTTGGACAAGGAAGACAACGTAATGGGTTATGTTTTCTTATATCTGAAATAAAGTATATTGTCATGGATCGCCCAACATGTTGAGCTTGCCTTTCCCCCTCATGCTAGCCAAATTCTTTGCACCAAGTAGAGATACTACTTGTGCTTCCAAATATCCTTAAACCAAGTTTTTCCATGAGAGTCCACCATACCTACCCATGGATTGAGTAAGATCCTTCAAGTAAGTTGTCATCGGTGCAAGCAATAAAAATTGCTCTCTAAATATGTATGATTGATTGGTGTGGAGGAAATAAGCTTTATACGATCTTGTGATGTGGAAGAAATAAAAGCGACGGACTGCATAATAAAGGTTCATATCACAAGTGGCAATATAAAGTGACATTCTTTCGCATTAAGATTTTGTGCATCCAACCCTGAAAGCGCATGGCAACCTCTGCTTCCCTCTGCGAAGGGCCTATCTTTTATTATTATGTTCTACCTTATGCAAGAGTCGGTGATCTTCACCTTTCCTTTTTACATTTTATCCTTTGGCAACCACAGGGTGTTGGAAAGATCCTGATATATATATATCTAATTGGATGTAAGTTAGCATGAGCTATTATTGTTTACATTACCCTTGAGGTAGAAGGTTGGGAGGCGAAACTATAAGCCCCTATCTTTCTCTGTGTCCGATTAAAACTCCATAACCACGAGTATTGCGTGAGTGTTAGCAATTGCGAAAGACTATATGATATTTGATTATGTGGAGTTTGCTAAATCAAAGCTCTGACATAGACTCTTCCTGAAAATAGAATGAATTGCAATTGTTTGATGACTAAAAATATTGTTTGTTAGTTTTCAAGAAAGTTTATGATCTATATTTTAACCTGTGATTTTCTTGTTACTTGATCATGAAAAGTTTTATATGATGAGCTATTGTTATGACAAATAATGATGCTAGAAACAGTGATTGGAATTATCATTGATCAAACTTAAGCACTTGCTAGCATTCACACTTCATAAATTATTTCTTTTATCATTTATCTACTCGAGGACGAGCAGGAATTAAGCTTGGGGATGTTGATACGTCTCCAACGTATCTATAATTTATGAAGTATTCATGCTATTATACTATCCTTCTAGGATGTTTTATATGCATTTATATGATATTTTATATGATTTTAGGGACTAACCTATTAACCTAGAGCCTAGTGCCAGCTTCTGTTTTCTCCTTGTTTTAGAGTATCGCAGAAAAGGAAATATAAACGGAGTCCAATTGACGTGCCACTTGACGGAGATCATTTTGGACCGAAGAAGCGCACGGAGTACCGTAAGCAGCGGAAGAGTCTGGGCTGCCCACGAGGTGGGCGTGCCCACCCCTAGGCGCGCCCTGCCTCGTGGACAGCCGGAGACCCCCGACGTGAAATCAACGCAAAACTCTTCTATATATACCCAAACTTCGAAAAGAAACCTAGATTGAAGTTCCGCCGCAAGCCTCTGTAGCCACGAGAAGTCAATCTAGGCCCTCTTGACACCCTGCGGAGGGGGCCATCATCACCGATGGCCATGGAGGAGTATCCGGAGGGGCCATCATCACCATGAGGGCCAAGGACCAGAGGGTGGAGGCCATGGAGGAGGAAGCACAAGGGGAGAACCTCTCCTCCTCTCTTCCGTGGCCGGAGTGCCATCGGGAGGAATCATCGCCACGGTGATCGTCTTCATCAACATCACCATCATCATCACCATCGTCATCTCTTTTACGCAGTCCACTCTCCCGCACCCCGCTGTAATCCCTACTTGAACATGGTGCTTTATGCCACATATTATGATCCAATGATGTGTTTCCATCCTATGATGTTTTGAGTAGATATCTTTTGTCTTTGGGTTGATTGATGATCTAGATTGGTATGAGTTGTATGTTTTACTTTGGTGCTGTCCGATGGTGCCCTCCGTGTCGCGCAAGCGTGAGGGATTCCCGCTGTAGGGTGTTGCAATACATTCATTATTTGCTTATAGTGGGTTGGTGAGTGACTGAAACACAAACCCGAGTAAGAGGGATTGTTGCGTATGGGAATAAAGAAGACTTGATGCTTTAATGCTATGGTTGGGTTTTACCTTAATGATCTTTAGTAGTTGCGGATGCTTGATAGAGTTCCAATCATAAGTGCATATGATCCAAGTAGAGAAAGTATGTTAGCTTATGTCTCTCCCTCATATGAAACTGCAATAGTGATTACCGGTCTTGTTAACAATTTGCCTAGGACAATTCCGCACACCGATCCACGATTATTCCACACTCGCTATTTATAATATTTAGTAATATATTCTAACTTTATGATAAAAGCACCTACTTTTATGTTTTAGCTCTCCGACATCATGCAAAGTTATCCTCTTCATACCCACAACGTAGTTTTATTTCTCGTTTCTAGTTGGAAGTAAATGTTCGGTGCACGTAGAGTCGTATCAGTGCCAGATAGGGCTTGGGAGAATATTGATCTTACCTTTAGCTCCTTGTGGGTTCGACACTCCATACTTATCACTTCCACCTTTGGAAAGTGCTACAATGATTCCTTGCACTTGGGGATTATCAGCAGCATCGATCGGCTTCAGTTAGCAGCAGTAGCGAGGGAATCGCTCGATCGGGTTCAATTAACAGCCAATGACCGATCGCTCGGGTTCAGTAACGCGTACCCTGCAGTGCAATCGCTCGGGTTCAGTAGGCGAACGCCTTGCTCGGCTTCAGCTAGACCCCAACGCCTCACACCCACGCGCATGCGTATACGAGAGAAACATGCAAACCTCCGTGCATCGCTCGGCCCCGACCACCCACCGTAACCGGGAACACCCCGATATTTTCCTCGCCCTCGCTTCTACCATGGTTTTTTCCGTCATGGACGGCCCAAAGAATGTCATCCAGCTGCGTCTCCGGCCCGCCCAGGATGAAAAGCCCATTTTCTGTCATGATTTTTTGTCATAGAAGTAGGAGCCCACCACATCTATGATGATACCGAGTTTTGTCACAATTATCGTCATAGAAGTGTCATAAGTATGACAGGAAAAAAATTCGTTCAGCCCAAAATGTCACGGATGTGTCTTTTTTTGGTAGTGAAGACCCCCGGCAAGACCCTTGCCTGGGACACCTACAAGACCCCGGCAAGGCCCTTGCCGGGGACATCTGCGAGGCCAAAGCTAGGCCCACACCTACCGAGGCTCCACCGCCGTTCCAACACAGCAGTCAGCCCGCCAACTAGGCAGGCACCTGCGTGGCGACGTCCAGCTTCGAGACCAACTCAGCAAGCACCTGTGTGGTGGCATGCGATCTTCGTGAAGACTCGCCACCGCCAGCACTTCGGCCAGCCACCAGCCCGGTAGCCTTTGCCGCGCCTCGTCGGCCGGGCGCAGGCGTCGAGGCGAGGCGGCGACGAACGGGACGAGCTTCCTTGTCGTCCCTGATAAAGTGAGAGGGCACGTCAGCAGCGCATTAAATGCGTTTGTCCTACGGTGCCAGGCGATAGACTTGTATACAGTATATACTTTCCACCTCCTGTGTGCCACTGTGGCGACCCCTTTGGCTATAAAAGGAGGCCCGAGGATACTGGAGAAGGATTCGGACTTTTTGGACCCTGCACGTCTTGTAGCTAGTCCCAGAACACCAGATAAACACACCAAAGCAGGATTAGGGTATTACGCATCGCTTGCGGCCCGAACCTGGATAAAATTCCCCTGTGTTGATCTCCTAAACTAGCTCTTTCCACAGCCCCGCGCCCTGCCTACCATAGTAGGGATTCCCTGTGATCCCATAGGTGTCGTTCCCCCGTTATCTTTGGCGCGCCAGGTAGGGTCGACTTCATCATCACCATGGCCCCCAAGAAGAAGGGGATCACAGTGATTGGGTCGTCCGGATCCAGCCCGTCCGCACCAGCACGGGCGGGCGATCGGGTGGCCATGGATGGTGCCGGAGACGTGGCCCGCAAGCATCCACGACACTCTAGCAATCGGAGCCAGGCGAGTGGCCTCGTTCGTGTCCAAGACGACGAGCCACACGCCACTGGACCCAGGGACGGGACTATGCTGCCCGCGGGCGGCGCGGCGACCTCCCGGATGCCCTAGCTGGCGTCCATGCTGCGACCTTCCCAGGCCGCGCGCGATGAGCAACACCGCGATGTCGGCGCCCCCGGGCGCTGCCGTGGGAAGAGCCCTCTGCGCCACTCTCAAGATGCACCAGGCCGGCGTGTGCACCTGGACGCTGGAGGGAGCGGTGCGCGACCGCAAGACCGTGATAGAGCTCCTTCTAACGTGGTTAGAAGTCGAAGCACGTCACGGTCCACGCAGCTTTCACCGCCGCCCATGCCAGCAGAAGCGTTGGCGCGCGTACAACTGCTCCTCGACTTCCCTCCCGCTGTGGAGAAACTCAAGGAGTGGAGGGCCACAATCCGAAGCCTCATCAGCTTCGCCAACAAAGACGAGCCGCTCCCAGTGGGACCCTCATGCTGGCATTCTATTGAGCCAGTGCATGCCGGCGATGGGAGGACCAGGGACGCTGCGACCACGATGCACTATCCTCCTCCAAGGCCGCGACAGCAGCCACCAGCTCGTCGGGCCGATGCCTGTGACAACGTTTCCACAATGTTGTCTGACCCGCGCCGCTGCGACCAACGTCAAGTCCTTTGAGAGCGATCTCAAGAAGAAGCTTGAACTACCATCGAGCGACGGCGAGAGGCACGCCATCATTCGGACCAGCGTGGGGAGCCTGCTATGGACCACCCAGAGCCGGGGGGCTCTGGCGACCTGCCTTACAAAGTGGGTTGTCTGGCCTTTACTCGAGAGCTGCGGCAGTTCCAGTGGCCCTCCCACCGCACGTTCAAGCCTGATGTTGTGGAAAAGTACAATGGCAAGACTCACCCGTCGGAGTTCCTCAGCATCTACAACATCGCAATGCAAGGCACCGGGGCTCGCGATGACAAGGTGCTCGCCAACTACTTTCCGTTGGCGCTTAAGCCCAACGTCATGTCATGGTTGATGCACCTGCCAATGGATCCCATTGATGACCCACAAGTATAGGGGATCTATCGTAGTTCTTTCGATAAGTAAGAGTGTCGAACCCAACGAGGAGCAGAAGGAATTGATAAGCAGTTTTCAGTAAGGTATTCTCTACAAGCACTGAAAGTATCGATAACAGATAGTTTTGGGATAAGGTAATTTGTAACGGGTAAGAAGTAACAAAAGTAAACAAGGTGCAGCAAGGTGTCCCAATCCTTTTTGTAGAAAAGTAAAAGCCTGGACAAACTCTTATATAAAGGTAAACGCTCCCGAGGACACATGGGAATTATCGTCAAGCTAGTTTTCATCATGTTCATATGATTCGCGTTCATTACTTTGATAATTTGATATGTGGGTGGACCAGTGCTTGGGTACTGCTCTTCCTTGGACAAGCATCCCACTTATGATTAACCCCTCCCACAAGAATCCGCAACTAGGAAAGAAGAATTAAGGTAAACCTAACCATAGCATGAAACATGTGGATCCAAATCAACCCCTTACGAAGCAACGCATAAACTAGGGTTTAAGCTTCTGTCACTCTAGCAACCCATCATCTACTTATTACTTCCCAATGCCTACCTCTAGGCCCAAACAATGGTGAAGTGTCATGTAGTCGACGTTCACATAACACTACTAGAGGAAAGACAACATACATCTCATCAAAATATCGAACGAATACCAAATTCACATGACTACTTATAACAAGACTTCTTCCATGTCCTCAGGAAAAATGTAACTACTCACAAATCATATTCATGTTCATAATCGGAGGGGTATTAATATGCATAAAGGATCTGAACATATGATCTTCCACCGAATAAACCAACTAGCATCAACTACAAGGAGTAATCAACACTACTAGCGACCCACAGGTACCAATCTGAGGTTTTGAGACAAAGATCGGATACAAGAGATGAACTAGGGTTTGAGAGGAGATGGTGCTGGTGAAGATGTTGATGAAGATTGACCACCTCTCGATGAGAGGACCGATGGTGATGACGATGGTGACAATTTCCCCCTCCTGGAGGGATGTTTCCCCGACAGAACAGCTCCGCCGGAGCCCTAGATTGGTTTCGCCAGGTTCCGCCTCGTGACGGCGGCGCTTCGTCCCGAAAGCTTGCTTATGATTTTTTCCAGGGCAGAAGACACCTTATACCAAAAGATGGGCATCGGGGGGCTGCCAGGTGGCCCACGAGGCAGGGGGCAGGCCCAGGGGGTAGGGCGCGCCCTCCACCCTCGTGGACGGTGGGTGACCCCCCTCTGGTGCTTTCTTCGCCCGATATTTTTAATATATTCCAAAACTAACTTTCGTGGAGTTTCAGGACTTTTGGAGTTGTGCATAATAGGTTTCTAATATTTGCTCCCTTTCCAGCCCAGAATTTCAGCTGCCGGCATTCTCCCTCTTCATGTAAACCTTGTAAAATAAGAGAGAAAATTCATAAGTATTGTGACATAATGTGTAATAACAGCCCATAATGCAATAAATATCAATATAAAAGCATGATGCAAAATGGACGTATCAACTCCCCCAAGCTTAGACCTCGCTTGTCCTCAAGCGGAAGCCGATATCGAAAAATATGTCCACATGTTTAGAGATAGAGGTGTCGATAAAATAAAATACAGACATGTGGGCATCATGATCATTCTTAAAACAGCAACATATATATATATATATATATATATATATATATATATATATATATATATATATATATATATATATATATATATATATATATATATATATATATATATTGTCATATGATTTCTTATGTTGAAGTAACAATCTATTCACAATGTAAAGTATGAATCAGAAACTTCATTGAAAACTAACAAACTATAATCTCAATTATTGTAGCAATTGCAATTTATCATAACATCGGAAAGAGTCAATATAAGAGCTTTTCAGCAAGTCCACATACTCAACCATCTTTTAGTCTTTCACAATTGCTAACACTCACGCAATACTTATGGGTATGAAGTTTTAATCGGACATAGAGAAATATAGGGGCTTATAGTTTTGCTTCGCAACCTTTTACCTCAAGGGCAACATCAACAATAATGCTTTATGAAGACCCACATCCAATTAGATATATATATATATCAGGATATTTCCAACACATAGTGTTTGCCAAAGGATAAAATGTAAAAAGGAAAGGTGAAGATCACCATGACTCTTATATAAGGTATAAGACAAGAATAAAAGATAGGCCCTTCGCACAGGGAAGCAGAGGTTGTCATGTGCTTTTATGGTTGGATGCCCAAAATCTTAATGTAAAAGAACGTCACTTTATATTGCAACTTGTAATAGGGACCTTTATTATACAGTCCGTCGCTTTTATTTCTTCCATATCACAAGCTCGTATAAAGCTTATTTTCTCCACACTAATAGATCATACATATTTAGAGAGCAATTTTTATTGCTTGCAACAATGACAACTTACTTGAAGGATGTTACTCAATCCATAAGTAGATATGGTGGACTCTCATGGCAAAACCGGGTTTAAGGATATTTGGAAGCACAAGTAGTATCTCTACTTGGTGCACAGAATTTGGCTAGCATGAGGGGGAAAGGCAAGATCAACATGTTGGATGATCCATGACAATATAATTTATTCCGGATGTAAGAAAACATAACCCATTACGTTGTCTTCCTTGTCCAACATCAAATTTTTAGCATGTCATATTTTAATGAGTTCTCACAATCATAAAAGATGTCCAAGATAGCATATTTATATGTGAAAACCTCTCTTTCTTTATTACTTCCTATTAATTGCAATGATGACTAAAACTATGTTTGTCAACTCTCAACAACTTTATTCATCATACTCTTTATATGTGAAGTCATTACTCTCCATAAGATCAATATGATCTTTTTTTCTTTCTTTTATTCCCTCAAGATCATAGCAAGATAGCAAAGCCCTCGACTCAAAACTAATCTTTATTATATATAGCTCACGGACTCGATTACATAGAAGGATCATAAAGCAAAGCTCAAAACTAGATCATACTAAAACTTTATTCTACTAGATCAAGATATTACTAAAAGGATCGAACCAAGAAAAATGGTAAAGATAGATGTGTGATGGTGATATGATATCGGGGCACCTCCCCCAAGCTTGGCAGTTGCCAAGGGGAGAGCCCATACCCGGTACTCAGTTCTCCTTTGGTGGTGATGATGGAGTTGTTGATGAAGTCATGTCACATATCAAGCATAGGTGATCTTCCAATTTGCAAATAATGCCCTTGAGTGCGGTGATGTATTCTTGCAACAAAATATTTTCACGAGTGAGATACTTGTTTTGCACCCAAACTATTTCAATCATCTTGAAAGCTTCTATTTCAGTAGGGGTAATATGGTTATAGTGAGGTTGAAGGATGTCTTCTTCTTCTGCTGACGGAGCTTGATCCTCCCTTGTTTGTCTCCCCAAGTTCTTCTCTCTTCATCTCTATCTTCATTAGCCAAGCATCGTCGCCTACGTTGTTGGAGGAGGGGGACGACATGATGCCTAGCCTTGAAAACTCTGGTAGAAAACAGCTCGAAACAAAAATAGAGGATATTTGCGTGGTACGGTGGTCAAAACCTTCAGGAGGTTATATAATTAATTTTTGCCGACCAAAAGAAGTATTGTGCAAGAAAACGGAGTGTGGAGGGCACATGAGGTGCCCACGAGGCAGGGGGCGCGCCCTCCACCCTCGTGGATGACTCATGTCCTTCCCGGTTATTATTTTCCTAGTTTCAACATTTATTGGACTACCTGAGATATAATGTTTGATTCTTTCACCGTTCACCACCTTTGGATTTGTGCCTTCGAAGCTGTTGACTTTTATGGCACCGGAATGATAGACCTCCTCGATAACGCAAGGACCTTCCCATTTAGAGAGAAGTTTTCCTGCAAAAAATATTAAACGAGAGTTGTATAACAAAACAGAATCACCTACATTAAACTCGCGCTTTTGTATCCTTTTGTCATGCCATCTTTTAACTTTTTCTTTAAACAGTTTGGCATTCTCATAGGTCTGGGTTCTCCATTCATCAAGTGAGCTAATGTCAAATAGTCTCTTCTCACCGGCAAGTTTGAAATCATAATTGAGCTCTTTAATGGCCCAATATGCCTTATGTTCTAGTTCGAGAGGTAAGTGACATGTTTTTCCATAAACCATTTTATACGGAGACATACCATAGGATTTTTATATGCATTTCTATAGGCCCATAATGCATCATCAAGTTTTTTGGACCAATTATTTCTGCATCTATTAACAGTCTTTTGCAAAATTAATTTAATTTCCCTATTATTTAGTTCTACTTGACCACTAGATTGTGGATGGTATGGAGATGCAATTCTATGAGTAACATCGTACTTAGCATGCATTTTACGAAAAGCACCATGAATAAAATGTGAACCACCATCAGTCATTAAATATCTAGGGACTCCAAACCTCGGAAAAAATAACTTCTTTAAGCATCTTAATAGAAGTGTTATGATCAGCACTACTAGTTGGAATAGCTTCTACCCACTTAGTAACGTAATCAACAGCAACTAAAATATGTGTATACCCATTAGAGGCAGGAAATGGTCCCATATAATCAAAGCCCCAAATATCAAATGGTTCAATAACAAGTGAATAATTCATAGGCATTTCTTGACGTCTACTAATATTGCCAATTCTTTGACATTCATCACAAGATAAGACAAACTTACGGGCATCCTTGAAGAGAGTAGGCCAATAAAAACCGAATTGCAATACCATATGTGCAGTTCTATCTCCAGCGTGGTGCCCTCCATAAGCCTCGGAGTGACACTTGCGTAGGATTTGTTCCTGTTCATGCTCAGGTACACAATGTCTAATAACACCATCTACTCCTTTATAAAGATGTGGGTCATTCCAGAAGTAATGCCTTAAATCATAGAAAAGCTTTTTCTTTTGATGGTATGTTAAACTAGGTGGTATAAATTTAGTAACAATGTAATTAGCATAATCAGCATACCGTGGAGCAGTTCGAGAAGCATTAATGACATTTAGTTGTTCATCAGGAAAGATATCATCAATAGGTAGTGGGTCATCAAGAACATTCTCTAACCTAGACAAGTTGTCTGCAACGGGGTTCTCAGCTCCCTTTCTATCAATAACTAGTTGACCCGTTGCGCCAAATGGCGCAGAGACCTGCTTAAGACATGTTGTCAATGAAAATAGTTTCATGCTGCAAGAACCTTCAACTAAAGCCATGTTCGCAATGAAAATAGTTTCCTTTACTAAGGACAGGCCATGTACATACAGCCAGTTTAGTTGTGGTCTGCTAAATCCATATGCGCCTTTAAAAACATGGTTTAATTTGCAGAGCCACACGTGTTTCAAGTATGAATAAGAACCACGAACTCTTTTTGTGCGATTCAAACACATTTCCAGAGTTTTTATTTCTTAGTACATGTTGTCTAAAGTAACATTTGCTGAGAGAGAGAGAGAAGCATACCCCTCTCTCATTATGATTATTATTAAAAGGTATTAAATTTAAAATAAACAATTTCATTTACTTGAAGCACTTGAAGAAAGAGAACCTAGACATACTTTTACGCAATGCTCATTTAACATGTGAAGGACTACACAATGCTCATTTAACCTGTGAAGGACAAAAATATTTCACCATCTCTGAATGATGAACTAAACTAAATAAGAAATATATGCAATAAATGCATTCAAAGTAGAAAAGGGATCTTACATCAAATAAGGCATTACAACAAACATGGTGTTATCTTAGTAAAAGAAATTACATCATTAGAAGAGAAAATGGAAGAAAACCAAACATGAGATTGAGATTAATACATCTAGGAGGAGGTCGTAGACATCACTATGATCATTTTGTGGCCCGGGGAGCAAGGATCCATCGTTTTTATATGCCTTGTCCAGCTGCTGGAGTAGATGACTTGTCCGGTTGATGACATGGAAACATGACATGGAAACGTCGTCTCTACCATCTCGATGGCTTAGACCCAAGGAGCCGGATGTTCATCTCGGCCCTCCCCGGCTTCCATCAATGGATTTTTATAGTCAGGGTTAAAGACTGAGAGGTCCTATGCATGTTCAAATATGCGAGTAGCATATCAAATACAAATCAAGAAAAAGAAAAGAGAAGACCACAAACATTACAAAAACACAACTTTGACAAATTATCTCTATTGTAAAATTGAGGGAGTAACTTATTATTCGAGAGAACTGGTCGTACATGAAGCATCAAGAGCACACGTGCAAAAATCTAATTCTAACTGAATTTAGCTTTCAGTTGGCATTTCCTCAAACAGTCAAGTGCACCTATTATTATTTGGCTGACAAAAATATGAACACCAAACATGCCATCATCGTTAAGCAATTCAAGGATGTCTATGAATCGGACATAGAGCATGGAATAAAAAACAACACACTGTCTTTTGACATAGATGCACAATAGATGCACTCCTTCAAATAGAGATCAATTTTCAGCTGAAACAATAGATGCACTCTTTCGAATATGCATCATAGTATGTCCTACAAAAATCACGAGAAATTAGAGGATGCAACTTGACTGCCTTCTATATCATTTGGAGGACAAAAGAAGCTAGAAAAATTGTGACGAACCACGAATCCCTGTTAAAAGTACGACTATAATTTTTTCCTATAAATACACTGATGTACTACCATCTCATTACAAATTATGTATCATGCCAAGGAAAAATCATTTTACTTTTCAGCATATATATACGATCATACGGTAATCACACATATAAGCAGCACCACAAAAACAAACACACAAACACGACACCTGGAAAAATCAGGAACAAAGGAATTAACACGACAATAAGCAGTAAACCAATAGGGTAGAAAAGTGCAGTGCTTAGAAAAGAATGACAAGGACAAACCTTGACCAAAGGAACAGAGAAGGAGCAACCTTAGCGATTCTAGAGCCTGCAAAATAAAAGGAAAGGAAGGTTGGCCAAACAAGCCAGTTTATTCAATACCTAACACAACAACAAATCAAAGACAACCTAGCTTTACATGGCAGAAATTTCAAGTAGGAGAAAAAATAGATAATATGATATCTAACTGTGCGAATACATTAGGAAATACCACTTCCAAATTAGAGCGCACCATTCCCCAAAACTCAAGTCAATATTCAGAAACATGTGTAGTTTCTGAATATTGAGTCCTCGAGTTTTGGGCCATCATCCTTGAGTTTTGAGCCTCGAGTTTCTAACTGGCACAAAACCTGCATCTATTTTAGTGCAATTCACATCCTGTAGGCCATCGTTCTCATGTACTTTTGCCTACTAAGTAGAGAGCATTTACAAAGTATGAAAAGGGGATTCATATTACACAACAAATAGTAGTTTCAGAGCTTTAGAAGGCCTTTCAGTTTTGCATAGTATGTAAATGGGATTAGTATGCTTTCTACTACCTAAGCCGAACTGGACGCCATATTACTTATTTAAGAGTCGAACCATATTTCGATCTCTAAAAGAAACCTGACATGAATCATCTACTACTCTAGAAATTAGATTTATCATGGCTAACCAACATGAAACGACAGCAGAATAACAAACCCATCACTAAAGTATGGATCTTACTTTGTGGCTAAACTAATGTGTAAATATTTGGCAGATATAGACTATAAACTACTATTTGCGAAAGCAAGGAACATAAAAAATAGGTTGTTGTAGCTAGATAAATTACTTGTTCAAATTGATTGCCATAATTTTATTAGTAAGTGCATGTCTACGAATAGCGCATCTCAGGGAATCCAAGGCCTGGAGAAATGTAAAACGTCAAGACATAATTCAGACATTGGCATACAGAGAAACTAATAGGAAAACATACACCATTAATCAATCACCATAAGGGCAGCAGCTAGACAGTAGCTGAGCTGCAGGAGATGGTTCCCAAATAATGAACAGAAGGACAGTCTCGACAAAATAACCATGGGAGCACCAAACTATCTGCAAACATGAAGAAGGCCCTTTCTTGCATAAGGGACGAATACGCCATGATAAAGCAATAAAGCAAGTGATGAACCTTCAAAAATATCCTCCAAGTTTCTTCCTGAAAAACCACTAAACATATCCTTGATCGCATATTTATCTCCGTCAAGGTAGCGACTCTACAGGAAGTTTCTCCCAAGAACAAAGTAATGTTGTTTTTTCCCTTTTTGAGAGATTGATAGCAAACCTGTGATGCATCACAAAGGGTTTAGAATTGATAAGAAAAGAAATCCCTGCTATTTTATAGTCGAAGAATAGGCTTGCATCGACAAAAATACATAAACACTGAATTTGGACGGTGTAAGGAACCTGCAGTGATATACTGAGCCATAAACTACTTTGCAATGATCTACATGGAAGAGACTTTCAAGCAAGAAGAAATATATATGGAGAGAGGAGGGAATGAGCAATAGTGGATCTGGAGGTAGGAGGAGATACCAACCATGGGGCTCGTCAGCTCGACTCAGGCGTCGAATTCATCCGAGGGCCAACGCCCGGCAAGCGAGCACCATTCTGCCACTGCTGCTCCTTGCGGCCCACACCGGCCTCTGCTCCATCCCGTGGATAATCCTTTTGCATATTTATTATTTCCTAGAAATGCATTGTTTTGGTCCCAATTATCGTTTTCACTTTTAGTCCCAGCAAAAGTATAGATTTGTTCTACAATTAGTCTACATGACTTGACGATGGCATCAATACAGTCCTGGAACCTGGAGAAAACATGACAAAACAGTAGAGCTCACTTTGGGAAACTGTGATTTGCATGTAAAGATATCCTCAACAACGACATGATAAAATATCAGTAGATAAGTGACTAATTAGTGCGGAGATGAAACCAGGAACATACCCTGTTCAATCCCCACGTCCTCACCCTCTTCCTTGGCCAGCCCTCCTGGATTCTGGCCGCCGTTGCCGACCCCATGATCTAGCGCCAGAAAACACACACACCAAAATTATACCAAGCAAAAGAAAGCACATACCATCAATTGCAGAGGCAGCAGCATACGCAAAACTCATAAGAAATGCAAAGAAAGAAGCTAAGGAGCAGTGCATTACCAGAAGAAAGAAGCACATCCAGGACGCCTCCTTGTACTGGCGCATGGCCGTCGACGCCACGCGCGCGTAGAGCAGCTCGTCCCACTTGCAGGCGCTCATGTAGAGCTCGGCAAGCTCGAGCACCTTGTGGAGCGGCACCTGCACCTCGCGGCGGAGCCGGTTGCGGACGCGGCAGGCGTAGTGCTTGTGGGGGATGGCGAGGTACTCGGGGCTCGAGTCGCGCGATGGCCTCACTTGGCGGCGAACCCGGTCTTAGGCCGTGTCGCCCGCGCACAGGTGCTCGAGGCCCAACTTGTGCAGCCCGGCGAAGAGGTCGGCGACGCCATCATAGAGGTTGCGGAATGCCTCGTCAGAGTCATAGCGCGCGAGCACAGCCTGCGCGTGCTCCGCCTCCTTCTCGTGCCGGGCCGTCCTTGGCGGCGGCCCCCTGCGCAGCTCCAAAGCAGCGACAACAAACTACACTGAAAAAGGGTCAGCACACTGTCATTTCATCGAACATCATATACGCATTTCAACGAATATCTTGTAGGAAACCATAAGGTGCATGATCTAACCTCAAAGCTAAAGGTCAAACGATGCTGCGGCTCGAGCAGGAGAGAACGGCGAACTGAATCGACCACAAAGCAAAATCCCTCCATGGCCGACCCTGCCTCCTTGCTCCGACTGATCCGCCGGCGAGCCTCCCTCCACGGCCGACCCCGTCCTCATTTGCTGCTGCACCAACCTCCGCTCGGCTGCTCCTTTCCCCCGCAGGGGCCGGCCTACTGCCCAGCCCAGACCTGACCCGTGCGCCACCAGCCTAAGCGACGGGCCAACCCCATCGGCCATCGATCTATGGTAGCCGGTGGAGGCGTCGCGGCAACGATGGGGAAGCAGGAGGAAACGCGGCGTCGAGCACGCACACGGCCTTCGTGCTGTGGCGGCTGGCAAGGAGAGAGATCGAGGAGGGAGAGAAGGGGTGCGGCGTGCGAGTAGGGATTGGGCGAGGGGACACGGCCTGCCCACGCACCCGCAAACGTCATGACGCACGACGCGGCCAACTGCTCCCCGTCTCCTCCAACGAACGACGCGGGAACCGCGTGACGCGACGCGTCAAGTGTGGTTCACCCGAGAAATTGCAACCCAGCCAATGAAGGATCCAATGAGCGGGACCAGGAGTAGCGGCGGCCCACCCGTCATCGTATCAACATAATCGCGGGTGCACAGGCCGGGCGCACATGCTCGAGCCCATCCCTCAGCAATTGACGTGGGACGCAACAACTCCCACGACGCATCACGCGGGCCGCGCACGAGGATCCAAAAGCGGTTGACCGAAAGAACTCACCGTGAGACATACAACCAGGGCAGCCGACGAGCGGGACCAGGGGTAGCACCGGCCCACCCATCATTGGCAAAACACAGGCGGGGTAGCAGAAACTGCATGCAAACAGGGAGCAGCGCAGAACCCGCGGCCGCGCACGCGCCCACGACGCGGGCTTCGCGCGCACGCGGCGTGGCAGGAGAGGCTGCCCCGCGCACCGAAGAAACCGGCACCCAGCCAATCCGATCCAGCGTGAGCCCCACACGTCATCCCCCGGCTAGGATCTACCGCCCGGTAAAAACTGCAGCGGACGGCCAGGACGCGAAAAAAGACCTGGTCAACCCCCGTCGAACATCCAGCGAAGGATGCCATCGGGGGTGCATTCTGGAGCGAGTTGCCCAGCCTCTTTTTTGTTTTAAACTAGTGGATCCGTTACGTCAAATGGCGCAGAGATCCGTTGATTCCATGTTAGCGATGAAAAAAAATTCATGGTTTAGTTGTTTACTTACGGGCAAGCACATATGACAACAAATAATCTCTCTTAATTAGAAAAACGCAGGCTTTGTCTACAATAAGATGAACATACACATTTAAATTTTGTAGCATAAGGCTCTACTTAAAACAATATGAATGTAACAAATATAATCCCCTTTATTAGGAAAAACAATATTTTTTATCTATAATGAGATGTATATATACACATTCTAATTTGATAGCACAAATTAACATTCAAAATCATGCCGATGAAAATACGTGTATCTTTTTAATAAACTTCTGTCTGGGCAAACACAAACGCTAAGAGTTTGGATCCTTACATATAAAAAAACACGCATTTTCACATAGCCCCTTTGTAAGGTCAAAAACTGACATGGCAAAAGCTCCTTCCCTGTCTTGTATAAGTTGCCAAATTCTATCCTTCAGATACGCAAAGACTTCTGTTCTTTCACTGTCCAACATACACCGGCAGGCCCAGGTATCTTCCATTCCAAGTCTCACAACCCAGTCCCAGCTGGTGCAGCATAGCTGAACATCATCCTTGGTATTTTTACTGAACATGATAGCAGATTTGTCAAGTTGGCTTTCTCTGATACAGAAGCCAACTAGAACCAACAATTATATGGGTATTGTAGAGCATTGGTAACCATATACAGTATATGTGAGTATCTTAAATCAATGAAAAAATAAAGATACAATTATCTACACTGATACATCCATGTTTGTTCTTGCACTTTGCCGGCGCAGTGAGACAGGAAGCAGCCTTTAGACACCGATGTGCTGACCACCAAGATATCCTTCCGTTTCCAAAATAACCTGACAGAAAACAGAGACAAAGGCAGAGATAAACATTGATCCATGAGTTAGTGTCATAGAGAGCATCAGCAAGACACCTTTTACTCTCTGCAGCACTCCGTGCCACTCGAATTCTGGAATTACTAACATCAGAGATGCACAAAGTTCATCGTCAATATTGTGATGGGTCAGCAACCATAGTAGTTTGCTGCATCAAAGAGTTTATAGGCTCAGAAATTAACTACCACACGAAATTGATAATCACATTTAGTAGAGAACATCGCATTCCAAAATAGAAATTTTGATTTTCACCTCCCGCTCCTTAGATATGTAGATCAAAGAATTTACCACTCAGAAGTGAGGATCAAATATTCAGTAGAGGAATCTCATTCCTAAATAGAAATGTGCAAGCTTCTAAAAAATAGTTTTGAAGGTAACTCAAACCAAGACACACACTATATTCTAATAGCACGCAAGCTTATAAAAAATGGTTTTGCGGGCAACTCAAACCAAGATAGACACTTTATTCTAATAGCTGAAAATATAATATATGTTTATAAACACAATCTCAAGGAAAAATAGAACTGCAATAAACTGTAACACAACATTAATCAAGGTTTTCAGTAACACGTTGTGGATCATAGTATTGAACAATAAGAAGATATTACATGAGAGAAACGATAAGATTCGCACCATGTATCATAATCTGACGCCACCACTATCATATCGCGGTAAAGGATAATGATTTGTTACCGCTAGAATCACGAGAGCGATATTTAATTTGTTCGATATTCACATTCATAACATAGGGCTCTATACCAATCGATCACAGCCAGCCTGTGCACAACATTTTTTCAGGAAACAACAAGAGTGCTAAGGCAACACAAATCAGCAGGTGGAAGTGTAATTTTCAAGATGATCCCAATTCTTAAATTCATAGGTATTAAAATAAATAACTACAGAAATCTCGCAAAATCACAACATAACAAGAATCTGAACCTTTATGGAGTCCTTTTCTTTCTATGAATCATGAAGCTTAGTGCAGATGACTGTATCTAAACAGGAGCTTTCTAGCGATGCAGACTACCCAAAAAAAATTGTACGTATTACATATTACATATCGAAAGTCGCATTTTTTTTTTCAATTCTACTGCTCATTTCACATAGTAAATATTTTCTTGGACCAGAATACAAAAAAGTTGCTGCTGCATGCATATGCAAAAAACAGAGCATTAATTCTTCTCCTGGAACAGAGAGGCTATTCTCTTGCTAAGCTCTTAAATGCATATATACACAGTTTTGATAAAAATGTGAAATGACCCTTTTTATTGTTGATACTACTTTTGTGCTTCCATACACATCCAGAAAAAAATACGAAGGATGGCCTAAAGCAATTTAACTCGAACCAAGTTTCCGAACCAAGCATATAGCAGTGAAGCAACAATGCCCATTTGTCCAAAAATCCAATCATGGTGCAAATCACACAAAACACAATGAACTCAAGTATCATTATTTTCCTTTAAATGGTTTTTTTAAGAAAACCATCGTCCTCCATGGATTTTTATCAAAAAATCATGTTACGCTTAAACCAGAACACACGTCAAACATGAGAGAGAGAGAGAAAGAGAGAGAGGGGGGAGATCAGCGGGGAGGGGAAGAAGGATTGGGGCAGGTCACCTAAGCAAGGAAAATCACAAGCGCCAAAATCCTACATGAGGCAGCGTGGTGCAGGCCAAACTCATCAGGAAATTCATGGACGCCAAACAATTTCCAAATGATGCCTAAACTGGAAAGTCTGCACAAGGCACCCAAGATTGACAACCATGTAAGCTTTGAGCGTTGTTCTTGATTAAGAGGCCAAAAGGATAAACAAATGGAACAAGTCTCGCCGTCAGTATTTAATTTGCACCCAAGCCAAAATCAATATCCATTGCATCCACGCTTGCCTCGAGGGAGAGTTAAACCCCCCTGCAAAATTGGGAAGGAAAAAATGAGGATAAAATAAGAAGACGAGTCAGTAGAACCTAAGAAAAAGGAGCTAAAAGTCAATCTGGTAGAACCTACCAACATCTCTTGATATGCCAAGTACAGCTAAAGCCATAATAGTGGCAAAGTAAATAAGATCCATTTCTTGTTAATTGCTCAACAAGGTTTCAAATAGACAACTACCATTCTTCTGAAATTGAAGAAAGAATATCACCCTTGCAGTTATGATATGTGCAATAGTGAACTGAAAGCATTAAAATTGTTACATGAAGCTTTGAACTATTATCACCCGACCTTTTCTGTTTATAATGAACACTATGTTATAAATGTTCAAGTGCCTTTCTTGTTTAAGCTTGCTATCAATTGGCGATCCAACATTATTGGTTCTCTTTGCAAGTTCGGTAGCTATTCTTATTGGATATGGTATTGCATGGTCAACTGTATAGATAATTTTTATTACAGAATTTGTGCTCTCTGTTTCTTAGGTTCCGCAGATGGTAGAGGGGTAATTTGTACTCTGTTTTTCTAATGAGTGTATGTGGATGCATACAGATAGTTGAGGAGCAATTGATATTCTCTACTTATTTAGTGAGTATATGTGGATGCCTAGAAGCAATTCTCTGTTTTTCAACAGATATATGTTGATGTATAGAAAATGTATGCAGATTGCCTAACTATGTAAAAATAAACACAAACCCAACATTTTTCTTAAAGTACACAAAACATTTAGAGGAATATCGGTAACAAAATACATCAAAACAAAATGTTGCATCTTGAATAATAAAAGTTATCTACCCAGGTCAAAAAAATTATCTACCAAATGTTTCTCAACGAGACCATCTTTCTGATACATTTTGATCAAACCCCATGTGTAGTGGGTGCAGCAGTGGTTGCAAGCAAAGAGCCTTACCTGAATGTGAAACGATGCTTGGCATGAGCGACCTAGCATTCTGCCTCGGCAATTGATCTGCAAAGGATCTTCACACAAGAGAACAGATTAGAGAGAAAGAGAGGATTAGGCGCATGCATACAGCAAAGCATCTACGGTGATGTATCACACTGCCAGTTTCAATTCATGCAAAACAATTGACAATTCAGTCAAAAAATAGCTTCAAGTTCTCATGATCATAGTTGATTTCATAGTCTAGCCCACCATGTTGATGCTCTGAAGATCAACTAAAAAAGTTCATTTGAAAGGGTTATTTTAGACTGCATAACTTGAAATGGTGTATCAATTAAGTACTATAGCAAACCGAATAGCAACAGGCCAATTATAAATAAAGAAGTGCAATGCCCTTTCCCTTATGGTGTTCCTTAGTTTGCTACAAACCAAATCGAACATGAAAACAACCATGTTACCTCTTTTTGTGCTACATTTACACTGAAACCAAGTAAGATAATGTAACCTGACAAGAAGTACAGAAACCAAGATAATGTAACCTGACAAGAAGTACAGTATAGTTGATAACAGAATAGATATTGAAAACTGGAAATTCCAAACAAAAACAGAATTGTTAGTGCTACAAAAAAGGATAATCCCTAGGAATTTTCCTGCAAACAGCAACACACAAAAACAAAACTCAAAACACGGTACCACTCAGTAGAAATCCAAAAACTGCACTGGACAATGCCAGCAAAAAAGTCACACCCCACCGACCATCATTACACCATACTATAAATTTTGCATTTTCAGTGTTACGATCGTTCATACATATATCATCTACCGGTTTTCCAGAAATAGACCAAGTTAATCATTCTGTTCTACAAAAAGACCTAAATCCACTACTGTCGAGTATCCACGCTCGAAGTAAAAACATCAATTCATAGATAATCCGCGAATACAGATAGTAATCTGACGTAAAACCAAATCACCGCATTCACCAAATATGGAGATCTGAAGATCGGAAGGGAGGCGGATGGTACCTGTAAAAGTCGAGGGACTTGAGCTTTCTCGGTTAGATCATGGCTAAACGCACACAGCACACACGCAGCAAGTAGGGCAGCAGGACAAGGGAGAGCAGGGATTCAGAGGAAATTACCTTGCCGGGGACGAGATTCCTGGCAGCAACGGTGGAGCTGACTTGCAGCGGCGACGGATGTGACTGAAGGCGGCGGCTAGCGAATCCAGGTGACAGTGGCGGCGAGGCCATGCGGGCGCCCTCGATCCAATCCGCCGCCCTGCTCTTGTCAATCGAGCGAACATGGTTAGGAGTGGCTTCTACTGGGCTCGGGCTGAGCTCCATCACGGTGTATCCCTGACGTGTCGACGGCGCCCTCTGATGGCGCATCGAGGGCGGCGGCGTTGGAGAGGAGGGACGGGGAGGAGACGAGGCGGAGGGGCCGCGGACTTGACGAGGAGGGTTGGCGGCTAGGGCTTTTGACCCTTTTGCACATTCCGCAGGACGAGCGCGGCGCGCGGGCGAATGGTATTGGCGAATCTCGACCACGATTGAGCAGCCAGTGCCACCGATGAACGGGACCAGGAGTAGCGCCGGCCCACCGTCATCGCTATAGGACAGACGCGGGTGCATAACCCGGGTACACACGCATCGGCCTATCCCTGCCCAACTGCTCCGGTCTTCCCCATACCGTACGACGCGGGCAGCGCGCGACGAGCGGTCCCACAGACGCATTTGACCCACGACACGACGCGATGCGGTAGGCACGCGAAAAAGCCACAACCATCAGAGGGACGTGTGGGGTCAAAGAGCAGGCAGGCCCACTGACAGCCGCACTAACTGGTGAACCAGAGGGGCGAGAGGGAACCAGAAACAACACAGTGCCCACGACGAGCGCACGCGGCGCGGCAGGAGAGGCCGCTAGCGCACCCAAAAAACGGCGACCCAGCCAATGAGTTTTGCCCGAGCCCACAGGTCATCCCCGCCCAAAACTCACCGTGCGGTTAAAACGGCAAGGATAGATTTTCAGCGATGATCTAACGGGTACCAGCGAAAAAATAACGGTTTGACATACATCCAACTGCCCATATCGAAGCAAAACGAGGGACAACCATGGAGACGAGTTGGCTAGCCTCATTATATGTTAAAATATGCAAATCAAACTCTTGTAGCAAGAGGACCCATCTAATAAGTCTAGGTTTAGTATCTTTCTTTTCCAAAAGATATTTAATAGCAGCATGATCAGCGCGAACTGTTACTTTAGAATCAACAATATACTGTCTGAACTTATCACAAGCAAATACAATTGCTAAAAATTCTTTTTCAGTAGTAGCATAATTTCTCTGGGCACTGTCTAGAATTTTACTAGCACATTGGATAACATTTAATTTCTTATCAACTCTTTGTCCTAAAACAGCACCTACAACATAATCACTAGCATCACACATAATTTCAAAGGGTAAATTCCAATCAGGTGGCTGAACAATAGGTGCAGAAATCAAGGCTTTCTTAAGTATTTCAAATGCTTCTACACAATCGTCATCAAAGACAAAAGGAACATCTTTTTGTAAGAGATTCGTCAGAGGCCTATAAATTTTTGAGAAGTCTTTGATGAATCTCCTATAAAAACCGGCATGACCAAGGAAACTTCTTATACCTTTAATTTCCTTAGGACATGGCATATTTTCAATAGCATCAACTTTAGCTTTATCAACTTCAATACCTCTTTCAGAAATTTTATGCCCCAAGATAATACCTTCATTAACCATAAAGTGGCACTTCTCCCAATTCAAGACAAGATTAGTTTCTTCACGTCTCTGCAAAACTATATCAAGGTTGCTTAAGCAATCATCAAAAGAAGTTCCATACACGGAGAAATCATCCATGAAAACCTCAAAAATCTTTTCACAGAAGTCAGAGAACATAGCAGACATACATCTTTGAAAGGTAGCAGGTGCATTACATAAACCAAAAGGCATACCTCTATAAGCAAAGGTACCGAAAGGGCAAGTAAAAGTGGTATTTTCTTGATCCTCTTTTGACACGTATTTGAGAGAAACCAGAATAACCATCTAGAAAGCAAAAATGTGTATGTTTGGATAATCTTTCTAGCATTTGATCAATAAAAGGTAAAGGGTAATGATCTTTTCTAGTAGCTTTATTTAATTTGCGGAAATCAATTACCATTCTATAGCCTGTAACAATTCTTTGTGGGATCAATTCATCTTTATCATTAGGAACAACAGTAATACCTCCCTTCTTAGGGACACAATGGACAGGACTTACCCACTAACTATCAGCAACGGGATAAACTATACCTACCTCTAGAAGCTTTAGTATTTCATTTCTTACCACTTCTTTCATCTTAGGATTTAACCGTCGTTGATGATCAACAACTGGTTTAGCGTCTTTCTCCAATTTTATTTTTTGCTGGCATAGTGTCGGTGTACTAGAGTAGGGGTACCCTAGTATCCCGAACTCGTGCCATGAGCGATCATGACACCAGCGGCAAGGCTTGCCTAGTGACCGCTAAGGTCCTCCGTGGTTCCTTTGGAACCATTCAAGAACAAAGTATTTAAGCCACGGAACAAGGCCCCTGCAAGAGGAGCTTGCCGGGAAGGCCACTCAAGGCCCGCAGAAGACAAGACCCCGCCAAGAGGAGCTTGCGGGAAGGCTTGGTGAGCGACAAGCTCCCGAGCGACAAGGATTCACCAGCGGCAAGGTGCTTGCCGCGGCAGCAACCTCTTCATCTCCGCTCCACTCATCCACCAACGTGTCGCCATGGAGCCATTCCAGCGTGTGTGTCAAGAGGTGTGCAGCCACCAATGGAGAGCAATGGCAAGCGGACATGAGGGGTACCATCGTGGCGGTGGCGCCCGACGATCCTTTCTGCCTTGTTTAGGCGACATGGACGGGCATTTAATGCTTTTGTCCCTTGCCGTCGAGTTAGGTAGAATACACTTTATACAAAGTAGCTGTACCAACCGCAACTCATTTTTCCCATTTTGCCCTTGTTTACGTTGCACTGTGGTGACCCCTTGAGCCTATAAAAGGAGGCCCATGCGCAACATAGAAGGGGTTCGCTGGTTCGACTCATTCGAGATTACACACTCAAGCTAGGTTTTGTAGCTCTCATGCTCCCTAGCAAGAACACAATATAATCGGACAAGCAGCAGTAGGAGTATTATCTCTCCGGAGAGCTCCGAGCTGGGTAAACTGCTCGTGTGCATCGCCGATCGCTCTTCGTGCAATCTCCGCCCCACCGAACCAAAAGGGACTCGGTCTGCGGTCCCATAGGTGTTCGTGGGTCACGATCGCCTTCCCCGACATCTTTGGCGCGCCCGTAGGGCGTCGAGGCTGTGTGAACTGATCCGGCGTTCACACGAGCAACATCTTCATCATCTTCATCAACATGCCACCGAAGAAGAAGGCTTCGGCGGCAGCAGAGCCGTCCGGGTCAAACCCACCACCACCGGAGCCGACGAGTGGTGGGGAAGACGCCGGCGGGAGAGCGGGCGTCGACGAGGGAGCCCGTGTCGCTGCTAAGTCCAACGACAAGGCGGCGCAAACCTCGGCGTCCGTACACGCATCAGCGTCCATCTCGAGGCGCGAGACCGACAAAGGTCATGGTGCTCGCAGCGCCATGCGTTCGTTGGGCCAAGATCGAGCCGGTGGATCCGGGACGCTCAAGAACAGCTTGCGCACCAACAAGCCGGTGCGAGTGGGGCACGGTCGCTGGACGGGATATGCTCCTTCTAACGATTTAGAAGTCCGAGCATATCCGCTCCTCGCACCGCTCACCATTGCCACCCACCACTCAAGCAGAAGCTTTGGCGCGAGCTCAACTGCTCCTGGATTACCCTCCAACGGCAGACAAGGTCGACGAATGGAGGGCCACCATACAGAGTCTCATCGGCTTTGCCAATGGCGACGTTCCGCGGCAACTAAGCACATCGCTGCCGCGCGAGACGACAAGGCACGAGCCGGTGGCGACGAGACCTATGGGGGTGCAACCACCATGCACTCTCCATCCCGAAGGCCAAGATCGCCGACTCGTCGGATCCACCTCGACAGCGACTCCACCGCTTCATCGGATCCACGAGATCGCCGTGATCAGCGCCAAGTTCTTCAAGAACGGCAACAAGAAGACGCTCGAACTCGCATCGAGCGCCGAAGAGAAGCGCGACGTCAATCCGACCAGCGCGCTGGGCCCTCTGTCGACGTGCATGCGCCAGGGGAACCAGGTGACTTGCCGTACGCGGTAGGTTGCCCTGCGTTCACTCGTGAGCTGCGGCAGTCCATGGCCCGACAAGAAAAATTTCAAGCCGACGTGCGGAGAAGTATGATGGCGGGGCGCATCCGTCGGAGTTCCTCGGCATCTACACCATCGTGGTGCAGTGCGCAGGGGACGAGACGACAAGATCCTCGCCAACTACTTCCGGCCGTACTCAAGCCCAATGTCGATCTTGGCTCATGCACTTGCCGGACAGCTCCATATCTTCTTGGCAGATCTATGCCATCGGTTTGTCGGCGCCTTCACGGGCGGCCACAAACCTCATGGCCAAGAGAGCGACCTTCATCTCGCCGCCCGAAGGAAGGAGAGTCCTGCGCAAGTTCATCCAGAGATTCACCGTGTGCACTACAACATCCCGGATGTCCACCCTGCCGTGGTGATCGCCAAGTTTCATCGAACGTGCGGAACCGCAGGATGAGGAGGAGATGGCGATGTGCAAAGTCAAGGACGTCGATGAGCTGTATGCCTTGGCCGACAAGTGTGCACATGCCGAGGAAGGAAGAAGACTCCGGAGAGAATGCGAAGCGAGGATCGATAGTGACGAGACCGCCCGGCGAAAAAGAGCCGGCGGCGAACAATGAAAAAGAAGGGCAAAGAAGTGCTAGTTGTCGAGCGGTCCGCAATGGTGGTGCCGCCAAGAAAGCCAAGGTTGGTGGCTCGGCAAGGAGATTGCGGCCGACACCGACCGCCAAGCTGTGGCGGCGCCGACAAGCGTGACAGCTCCAAAGAAGCGATCGCAAGATCCACCGTACCAAGGGCCATGACCTCAGAGCTGCAAGAAGGTCGAGCAGCTTGTTGAACAATGAAGAAATGAGTACGAATGGCGCGACAAGGAGAAGGCCCAGGAAGGTGCTGGGGAGTTAGCAAGAAGAGACCCGGCCGGGGAGGACGCCGCGGCAAGGCCAAGCAGCGGCAAGGAGACAGACCTCCCCGCGGCCGCGACAAGGATGAAGACGACGACGACGATGAAGATATGGAAGATGACGAGACCGATGAGCGGGAGTTTCAGAAAGCTACAGAGGTCCTCTGCGTTGACGGCGGTGCTTCTCTGCATACCTCACACCGCCAACTCAAGCAATGGATGCGAGAGGTTAATGCAGCAGAACCATCCGTAGAGTCACGCAGCCTCAAAGTGGTCCAAGACGCCTATCATCTTTGATATAGAGGACCACCCGATCGCATAATCGCGGTCGGGTGCTTGCCGATGTTGGTCTCACCAACTATCCGCAACCTCAAGGTCACCAAGATGTTGGTTGACGGCGGGCCGGCTTAAACCTGATCTCCTCCGCAGTGCTCCGAAGCTTCAAATCCTCGACAATGAGCTCAAGAGACGCACGCTCAAGGAATCAATCCAGAAGGAGCAAGCGAAGGGAAGATCACGTTTCTGTAACATTTGGCAGCGAGCTAAACTTCAGGGCCGAGAGGGTCACGCTCGACGCGTTGCTGATTTTCCATTGCCTTATAATGGAATACTTGGCGTCCAAAGACTCGCCAAGTTCATGGCAGCCTCTCATTATGCATACAACTTGCTCAAGATGCCAGGCCCGATAAGTGTCATTTCGTTCATGGCGACAAGAAAGATGCTATTATCTGCGCCGACAAGATTTACGGGAGGCAGCGGTACTGTGATAGATAGCAAATCACTTGCATGAAGCTCCGGGGAAGAAGAAGACCACTTTGTCCGCAAGAGCTCGATGCCCACTCCGCAAGCGCACCTCTTTGGAGTGTTGCGCTACCGTCGAGGACGCACCATCGAGCTCCACCGGCAAGTGCAAGAAGACGATGGCAGCTCCACCAAGACCAAGAAGGTGCCCGCCAAGGAGGACGGCATCGGTGGTACCTTCACCATCGGTGCCACTCTCGACCCTAAATAGGAAGGCACGCTCGTTGCTTTCTGCGCGGCGAATGTCGATGTGTTTGCATGGCAACCGTCGACATTCCCGTGTTCCTGTGAAAATAATTGAGCACCACTTAGCTATCTGTCCTCATCGCGCGCCCGTCAAGCGTAAAGTCGAAGCAGCGGTGGAGCGCCAAGAATTTATTGCGAAGAGATCAAGAAGTTGGAAGCAGCGAGGCCTTGTCGAGGAGTGCTCCATCCTACGTGGTTGGCCAATCCAGTAGTTGTTCGAAGGCAAATGGGAAATGGAGACTTTGTATTGACTTCACGGATGTTAATAAAGCTTGTCCCAAAGACCCATTTCCTTGCCGCGCATCGACCAGATTGTTGACTCCACGGCTGGATGTGATTTGCTTTCATTTCTTGATGCATACTCGAGATATCATCGATCTTCATGGCGTAAGAGGATGAAGAGAAAACTGCATTCATCACCCCATGTGGCACCTCTGTTTTGTACGGATGCCTTTTGGGCTAAAGAATGCTGGTTCAACGCTTGCAAGAGTAGTCCATGACGCTTTTGAGCCCCAAATGCATGAAATGTAGAAGCCTACATGGATGACATAGTGGTCAAAAGCAAGGACAGGCAACTCGTTCAAGATTTAGATGAGACCTTTGCAAATCTGCGCAAGATCAACCTCAAGCTTAACCCCGAGAAGTGCGTGTTTGGAGTCCCTTCCGCAAGCTTCTCGGTTCTTCGTGTCTCGGCGAGGAATTGAAGCCAATCTCGACAAGATCAAAGCCATTGAGCAGATTGAAGCACCAAAGCGCGTCAAGGATGTACGAAGACTTGCCGGTTCGCGTGGCTGCTCTCAAAGGTTTATCTCTAGATCTGCTTGAAAGCGCCGCCATTTTTCAAGATTTTGAAAAGGAAGGTCCAATGAAATGGACTCGAAGCGGAGGCTGCGCTGCAGACTTAAAGAGGTACCTGTCCTCCACTCCAATACTTGTCGCACCTAGGCCACAAGAGAAGTTGCTGCTATACATAGCGGCAACCAATCAAGTGGTTAGTGCTGCGTTAGTAGCGTAAAGGGAGGCAGACGATGAGTCGGCAACCAAGGCGATGCATCCAGCGACAAGCGGGGGCTTCACCGACAAGCTCGTCCCGACAAGGACGATATGCGCAGGATTGCGAGAAGATGCAGAAAAGGATGGTGCGGCGCCCGATTTACTTTTGTCGGTTCCTTCGCAGGGGCCGATCAAGGTACTGGTGTGCGAAATTGCTTTTCGGCCTCCTCATGGCCTCGAAAAGCTGCGCCATTACTTCCAAGCACATGAGATAACAATCGTCACTCGCTTTCCCAGAAGAATATTGCAAAATCCGTAAGCAACAGCAGGATTGTCGAGTGGGCACTTTGAACTGTCAAGCTTTAGCCTCAAGTTTGAAAGCACTTCAACTATCCAGAAGCGAGCATTGGCGAGTTTATAGCAGAATGGACGCCTTGACGCAAGATGAAGAAATTCCAGACGAGTATCCCGTCAAGGAAGCAAGTAAAGAGGGCTGATGTACTTTGATGGTGCCTTCTCGCTGCAAGGCGCCGGTCTTGAGTGCTGCTCGTCGCACCCACCGGAGAGCACCTCAAGTACATAGTCCAAATGCACTTTCCCAAGGAGCAAGCGACAAACAATACCGCAGAGTATGAAGGCTTGCTTGCGGTCTCAGATAGCGATAGACCTTGGGGTCGAAGCTCATTGTCGGGGGTGACTCGCAGCTTGTCGTCCGCCAAGTGAACAAAGATTATCGAGTCCGTTGATGGAAGCCTACGTCGATGAAGTGAGAAAGCTAGAAGAACACTTTGAAGGCCTGCAAATGGAACATGTTCCAAGAGCTCGAATGATATTGCCGATGGCTCGTCGAAGTCGCCGCCTCAAGTTACACCGTGGAACCAGGAATTTTTGTGCTCAAGCTGACTCAACCAATTGTAACGCCATCAATCGGATGTAACAAGAAGAGGAAGTTGATTTACGGCGACTATTTTCCCGCAGAGCTACCCGAAGCCGCCCGCTGAAGGTCCCTGTGATCAACACCAAGAGTCTTTGAGGAGCGATCTGCTCCGACAAGCCCTGTGGTTTGTCTCGTTGAAGCGAGGCGCTCCCGACAAGTTTTGCTCGGCAAGCTTGCCGGGAACATCAAGTCGGCCGAGCCACGAGTTCTTGCCGTGAAGCGGATGTTCCCGCAGCAGCAGATGTGCCTTTAGTCCTTGTTGTCGAGCCGCAAGCTCCAAAGATGGGCACAACAGATTGTCCACTTCCTTCAGACAGGAGAACTTCCCAAGAGCAAGAAGAAGCGGAGAGAGTATCCCGGCAGTCAAGTATGTATCAGTTTGTCGACAACATGCTGTACAGAAGAAGACTCAACGGCGTGAAATTGAAGTGTATTCACCGGAAGATGGATGAAGCTGTTGGCGAGAGATACATGGAGGCATATGTGGTCACCACATTGGCGCAGAGCACTTGCGCAAAAAGCTTTCCGGCAAGGTTTCTTCTGCCGACAGCCTCCGGATGCAATCGCATAAGTAACCAAGTGTGAAGCGTGCGGCCCATTCCAGCGGATACACTAGCCAGCTCAAGCTCTCCGACGATCCCTTTATCCCGGCCATTTTCGGTGCAGGGGCTCGACATCCTCGCCCCTTTTCCCGAGTGTCGGGGCTTTGAGTACTTATGCGTCGCAATCGACAAGTTCACAAAGTGGCCGGAAGTGGAAGCGATGAGGAAGGTGACAGCCACGGTCGTGATCAAGTTCTTCAGGTCAATTGTTTGCCGTTTTGGGATTCCTAACAGGATCATCACCGACAACGGCACACAATTCACGAGTCGCACCTTCATGCAATACGTCCAAGATCTTGGCGCCAAGGTCTGCTTTGCTTCAGTTGCTCATCCGAGAAGCAACGGTCAAGCGAGAGGGCAAACGTCAAGTCTGCGAGGACTCAAGACCGAACTTTCGACAGGCTGCACAAGTGCGGAAGAAATCTGGATTGAGGAGCTGCGGTGGTTCTTTGGTCGATCGACGACGCCAAATCGAGCCACCGCCGTACACCTTCGCTCTAGTCTATGGAGCAGAGGCAGTTCTCCCCACGGAACTCGTATATGGGTCACCTCGAGTGCTCGCTTATGATGAGCTTGAGCAAGAGCGGCTGCGACAAGATGACGCTGCTCCTTGAGGAGGACCGTCTTGAGTCTGTTGTACGAGCTGCTCGTTACCAAAGAAGCTTTGCGCCGCTACCATAACCGCAAAGTTAGTGCCGAAGTTTCGAGGAAGGCAACCTTGTTCTTCGGCGCGTTCAATCCGCCAAGAATTCCAACAAGTTGACGTCGAAGTGGGAAGGCCCTTATCGGGTGAAACGAGTCACTAGGCCTGGCCTGTCCGCCTTGAGACCGAAGATGGCATTCCGGTGAGCAACTCCTGGAACATTGCGCATCTTCGTAAGTTTTACCCATAGGGCGCGGTTGCCGGAACCTGTTCCGGCAACCACCTTTTGTACAAGTCTTGCTGATGTTGCATGTAATCCTTTGTACAAAGCCGGGCGCAGACCCCGTGCATCAGTAAAGCTCATGTGTTGCGCACAACTTGTCAAATACATGCTTTCATAATCCTTTTTGCATGTGTTATCTAACATTTTGTGCAGCATCCACACCCGGTAAGCAATAACGAGCCACAAGGCTCCATAACTTTATTTTCTCTTCTTTCTCTTTCTCAAAGAAAGGAAGGTTCATCCACCCACAAGTTAGCCGGGGAGGAGAAGATAATGGTGTGGGCCACCAAGCGTCGCTCGAGGAAGTATTGCCTTGCCGGGAAGCAAACGACAGAAAAGCTAAGTTGCCAAAGTTTGAGCAATCAGTTTTTAAATTTTTTAAGTTATCTTCCTCGAACGATAGTACTTTGTATGGAAAACCTGTGCGCGGAGGAACCAACTCGTAGCTAGTTTGCGCCCTTACTTTGTTTCGAGTCCGCTCAACAACTTAAGTGAGTTGCGACTAGTTGCGACAAGGTTGCTTGTCGGAAGCGGCGCCGCCAGTAAGCTGCTGACGTTCCGCACTCAGCGCTCGCGGCAAAGGTGCCCGCACCGACAAGTTCCCTAAAAGCGTAGGGCACAAACATACAAAAGAAGGAGTCAAGTAAAGGAAATAACATTGCAATCGTTGCCTAAGATAGAGTATATTACAAAATAACTTGTCGCAGATCTAATAAATTGTTCTCCTAAACATGATCGGCAGCCGACAAGGGAAAGATAAATTGGCGGCCTAGTCTGCGCGGGTCGCCATCAACCAACTTGATCTTGCCCACCTTGTCCACAATGGGTGCGACAAGGGCTTTGAGTGCCTCCACATCGGCATCTGGCGGCAAGGATTTGAGGGCGCCATTGAGGTTGAGGCCTGGATTGCGGAAGGCCACCTTCATCAACACCTTCGGAGGGCTCCTGCGCGAATCTGGCGCGATTCCTCGACCAGCTTGCTTGGGATCTCTTCCGGAGCAGCTGGAGAGCCGTCCTACGCCCTTGAGGAACAGTGAGCTTGGCGCTGGGTTGGGCGCGCGTCGGTAGAGTACCCAAGATCCACCATCCCGGCTCCATCGGCTCCTTGTCGATGGCGGCGGCGATATCCACAAGACCCTCCGTCCGATTGCATCACGTTCTCTCTGAAGGTGTTCGGGCGGTCGTGGCACTCGTCGCCACTCCTCGTTGGTCTTGATTGTCTCCAACAGGCCACCTCCGCTCCTTGGCGCCATCCAGCGTCTCCATCGGGTGGTCACTTCACTCAAGATCTGCCTTGGAGTCCTTGGCGGCATCGAGCTGTTTGATCCTCTCAACGAGACGGCCCTGCAACTCGCCAAGAGTGTAGGCGTCCTTCTCGGCGCTTCGTGCTTCAGCGGCAAGCTCTTCGCCGCTCTTCGCAGGTGGCCTCCAGCTGCGTCACTTTTGTCTCCAACTCCTTCTTGGCGGCCTCGGCAGCTGCGGCGGCGTCCTTTGCTTCCTTGAGAGCTCCGCCAAGTGATTGCTCACAGCAAGCTCTTCCTCATAGCTGTCAAGGTTGATCTTCCGCTGCGCCATTTCGCCTTCTTCTTGCGCATAGCTTCTCGCCGGCAAGCCGTTCTTTGCTCCTCGACCTCAGCCTTCTCAAGGATGAAGGCATGCGCTCTTCAATGAGTCGCCCCGCTCTTCCGCCACATCCCGGAGAGCTTCTTGGTTGGCGACCGGAGCTCTTCTGCGCTTCTCCATGTCGCTCCGCCCTCGCGACAAGTGCTTCCCGGGGCGCCACTTGGCTTGTCGGGCGCGGTAGAGCGACAACAGCTTCTTCAAGGCGGCTGCTCCTCCTCGAACTTCGCCCGCTGCTGCTGCTCGGCATGTCAACCAGCAACAGCCAATGGAGGCGAAAGCAGCTCTTCGTCAAAGGTCTCCCCTCGACCGACGCTCGACAGCTCGGCGCCTGGGGAGCTTGATGAAGACGCCGTCGCCGGCCTTGAGATAGGTGCGGGCTGGGGCTCTTGAACTGGACGCTGCATCGGTGGCGGAGGATCGGCGGTCGATGTAGCGCTGGCGCTCCTGCTGCCTCGTGGTCGTCGATCGATCGCCAGACCCCTCGCCACCCTTTTGGCGGCAGCCTTGGCGGCCTCTTCGCCGGGCGGACCCATCGGCGCCGATCTCTTCCTCCATGGCGGCGGCGTCGTCGATGTCGCCCGCCGTCCTCCTCGCCAGCGACCTCGGTCTCCATCGGCTCTGCGGCGAGATGGATCGGCGATCGAAAAAAGAAAAAAACGATCAAGCAAATGTTGAAAAGAAAAAAAAAAAAGATCCCAAGGAAATTTTGGTCTAAAGGGATTACTGCGATGGGATCTATGGCATAGCCTCAACCACCGGAGGGTCGCTGGCGCTGCCCTTGTCGGAGAAGCTTCCCTTGTCGGAGAAGCATCCCTTGCCGGAGAACGTTCCTTGCCGGGAATTCTCCTTGGCGGCGTAGTTGAAGCAGATGGTATTTCGGAGCGGCTTGGGCCCTCCCGATGAGGCTGCTCTGCTCCTACACAAATCAACAAGTCGATATCAGCAAGAAGGAGCACCCATGCACGCCTAACCGTAAGAAATAAACCATGTACTTACGCACTGGGCTGTCTTTGGGGGCTGCTTAAGGGTCGCTGGGTCCGGCAAGGGGTCCCAGACGCCGCCTCCTGTCGCCACAGGGGATCGTCTTGATGACAACCACCGGGTCTTGGCTCTCTTGACGCTCTCGGACCAGCGTCCCTGAAAAGGAAAGAGTTCGTAATGAAGCAAATCGAGATACAAGACAAGGCAACCAAATTGAAGAAATACAAGCACAACATAGAGACTTACTCTTCTTCTTCTTCCTCGTCGGAGCTGGCCTTGCGAGAGATCAAATTCCGCTCGCCTCCGGTGCGAAGGGGCGGAGGAGTGTGCTCTCTTGGCCGCTTGGCGGTGGCAGCGGTGGCTCGAGAGGATCCCGCCTCGATTGTTGCAGCGGTGTGAGGCGCTCCAGCTGCAACATGCTTGCAGCGGTGGAGCGCGTCGCTGCGGTTGTTGGCCCGTCTGCCGCCCGTTACTTCCCGGCCTTGCGAGCGCCTTCTTGGTGGGGCTGCGGGCTCCGCTCGCGACAAGCTACTTGAAGGTGGAGGAGGCGCCCTCGGCCGACTTCGCTAGGCTCAACTTGGGCTCGGCCTGCTCCTCCTCGCCGGCAAGCTCCTCTCGTCGGCAAGGCTTGCCGCCTCGGCTGCCTCTGCCTCCTCCACGGTGAACCAGACTCGCCAGCCGCAAGCTTGCTGCCTCCTCCAGCTGAGTGGCGTCGCGCATCTCGGCGTCGGTGGTGTCGCGGTGAGCCACTTCTGCTCGTCGGCGGCGGATCGGCACTTCTACCAAGCTATCGAAGAACGCCACACGACATCGTCCGCGAGGCTCTTGCCAGTTGGAGCGATCCCATGCGAATCGCACAAAGGGTATCATGGCGCGAATGCGGTCGAGCGAAGAATTGTTGCACAATGGGGCGACCCCCTCGGCAACATAAACCACTCGGGGTGATCGGGTCGTGCTTGAACAACTCCAAGCATTGCGTCCAACTCCAAGACGGTGAAATTCGATTGAGGCCCCAAGCGCAACCTCATGATATCCGCTGGTTTTGGAACTCCCAAGCAGGTCTCCTCCTCTCCTCGCAAGGGAAGCGTCGCGGGCGAAGGAAATCTGCGCCAACTGCGCCTACGGTGAGTCCGGCAAGCTGAGGCGCAAGATCCGGTCACACTATCTTCAACCTAGCATCTTCCGGCGCCAAGTTGCTCCAATCGTTGCCGCGCACTATGGGAGTTTGGCGCTGGGCGGTGAAGGGCTGCGGGTTCTCCTCAACAATCCAACACCAATCGGCTCTCCACTCCTCCCACTTGCTATGGAGCTCTCCTTCCAGATAGGATTCTTTCTTGCTGATCCCGGAGATCCAAGCAATCCCTCCCGACAAGTGGCTCTCCTCTCTCGACGCAGGGCATGAAGAAGTGGCGGAAAAGGGCTACGTTTGGGTGGACTCCGACAAAGTTTTCGCAGGTGTGCGAAAACCGCCATGGTCGAGACAGTGTTGGGGTGAAATCAAGGAGGCGAAACCCGTAGGTGTTCATGATATCGCAAAGAACTTCGAGAGAAGGGCGGGCGAGCCTGCAATAGAAGAAGAGCGTGAAGAAGGATACCCTCCGAAGCCGACTACGATCTTGCGGCGGAGAGTACCTTCGTCGCTGGTGCGCCAGCGTCTCCGTCGACGAAGAGGTAGTAGCCCTCCTCGGCTCCTTCGCGTCGAGGAGGGGAAGAGGGCCGCTCCTTCGCGGCGCCCATGAGCGCTGCGCCTCGGCCGACTTCACGCCCTTCCCTTATCGGCTTTGAGCCATGGCGGAGGTGGTGGAGGAGACCGACGGCGTTGATGGCGTTAGTGGCGATGGGGGGGGGCGGGCGTTGCTCTCTTCAAGCTAGAGAAGAAGGGGAGCGACGGTGGTTTTCAAGACGGGACAGCAAATGGCGAGGTGGGCGACCTGCCCCGATTTCCCTGTTTATAAGGAGGGAGAGGGGCGGACGTTCCGCTTTTCAATTAAAGAAAGCCCCCACGATCTCTCCCACGACGCCACGTTCGACGCGGTGCTGTTAAATGGGGACATGGTGGGTCCGGAGCAAGTAATGCGTGATCTAGGCAGCGTGCCCGTGCAGACTGCTTTTGGGCCTGCCCCAACAGCGCTCGCACCGTGTGTGGCCCAGCCGGGGCTCTGCCGGTGTACTAGAGTAGGGGTACCCTAGTATCCCGAACTTCGTGCCTGAGCGATCGCAGACACCAGCGGCAAGGCTTGCCTAGTGACCGCCAAGGTCCTCCGTGGTTCCTTGGGAACCATTCAAGAACAAAGTATTTAAGCCACGGAAACAAGGCCCGGCAAGAGGAGCTTGCCGAAGGCCACTCAAGGCCCAGAAGACAAGACCCGACAAGAGGAGCTTGCCGGGAAGGCTTGTGAGTGACAAGCTCCCGAAGCGACAAGGATTCAGCCACGGCAAGGTGCTTGTCGCGGCAGTAACCTCTCTTCATCTCCGCTCCACTCATCCACCAACGTGTCGCCATGGAGCCATTCCAGCGTCGCGTGTTAAGAGGTCTGTGCAGCCAGCGGAGAGCAGCGTATGGCAGCAGATCGAGGGTACCATCGTGGCAAGCGGTGGCGCCCGACGCGTCCCTTCTGCCTTTGTTTAGGCGACATGGACGGGCATTTAATGCTTTTGTCCCTTGCCGTCAGAGTTAGGTAGAATACACTGTACAAAGTAGCTGTACCAACCGCAACTCATTTTTCCCATTTTGCCCTTGTTTACGTTGCCACCTGTGGTGACCCCTTGAGCCTATAAAAGGAGGCCCATGCGCAACATAGAAGGGGTTCGGCTGGTTCGACTCATTCGAGATTACACACTCAAGCTAGGTTTTGTAGCTCTCTGTGCTCCCTAGCAAGAACACAATATAATCGGACAAGCAACAGTAGGAGTATTATCTCTCCGGAGAGCTCCGAAGCTGGGTAAACTGCTCGTGTGCATCGCCTCGATCTGCTCTTCGTGCAATCTCCGCCCCCCACCGAACCAATAGGGACTCGGTCCGCCGGTCCCATAGGTGTTCGTGGGTCACGATCAGCTTCCCCGACACATAGAGTGGGACTAATGCCCTTAAGATCATCAAGAGTATATCCAATAGTAGCACGCTGCTTCTTCAGAGTTTTCAACAAATTTTCTTCTTCCTGCTTTGAAAGGTTAGCACTAATAATAACAGGATATATCTTCTTTTCATCAAGATAAGCATATTTAAGAGTATCAGGTAATGGTTTAAGCTCAAACATGGGATCACCCTTGGGTGGAGGAGGACCCCCTAGAATTTCAACAGGCAAGTTGTGTTTCAAAATAGGTCCCTGTTTAAACATATCCTTTTCATGGTCTAGCAAATATTGCTCTAAAGGATCATTAGGAGGCACGACAATAGAAGCAAGACCAATAATTTCATCTTCACTAGGCAATTCTTTATCATGAGGTTGTCTACGAAATTTAGCAAAATTAAAATCATGAGACATATCTCCTAAACCAACAGTAACAGTCCATATTTAGTGCTAAATTCACGAAAAACATCGGTATCCATAAAAGATTTAACACAATCAAACTTAGATGTTATACCTGACTCCTTACCTTCATCGAGTTCCCAATCTTCATAGTTGCATTTAATTCTTTCCATTAAATCCCATCTGAATTTAGTAGTCTTCATCATAAAAGAACCAGTACAAGAAGTATCGGGCATGGAGCGATTATTGAGAGAAAGCCGAGCATAATTTTTTTGAATAATAATTTCTCTTGAGAGCTCATGATTGGGGCATGAATATAACATTGACTTAAGCCTCCCCAAGCTTGAGTGAAACTTTCTCCTTCGCGAGGCCAAAACTTATATATATATAATTGCGATCACGTTGTACCAGATGCATAGGATAAAACTTCTGATGAAATTCCAATTTCAATCGATTGTAGTTCCATGATCCAATATCATCATATAGCCTAAACCATGTTAATGCCTTTCCCTTCAAAGATAAAGGGAAGATCTTCTTCTTGATAACATCCTCGGGCATACCTGCAAGCTTAAATAATCCACAAACTTCATCCACATAGATTAGGTGCATATCGGGATGTAATGTTCCATCTCCTGTAAAAGGATTAGCTAGCATTTTCTCTATCATACCCGATGGAATTTCAAAGTAAACATTTTCAGTAGGTTCAGTAGGATGAGGAGCAACTCTTTGCTCTACTTTTCGGGGTGAAGATACCCCGAACAAGCCCCTCAAAGGATTATTTTCCATAGTAACAAGTGACCGTAAATTTCAGCACACTATATAAATTTTTCCTTACCAAATTCCACCTACAAAAGGTGCTTCACTCCCCGGCAACGGCGCCAGAAAAGAGTCTTGATGACCCACAAGTATAGGGGATCTATCATAGTCCTTTCGATAAGTAAGAGTGTCGAACCCAACGAGGAGCAGAAGGAAATGATTAGCAGTTTTCAGTAAAGTATTCTCTGCAAGCACTGAAATTATCGGCAACAGATAGTTTTGTGATAAGGTAATTTGTAACGGGTAACAAGTAACAAAAGTAAACAAGGTGCAGCAAGGTGGCCCAATCCTTTTTGTAGCAAAGGAAAAGCCTGGACAAACTCTTATATAAATGTAAACGCTCCCGAGGGCACATGGGAATTATCGTCAAGCTAGTTTTCATCATGCTCATATGATTCGCGTTCGTTACTTTGATAATTTGATATGTGGGTGGACCGGTGCTTGGGTACTGCCCTTCCTTGGATAAGCATCCCACTTATGATTAACCCCTCTCGAAAGCATCCGCAACTACGAAAGAAGAATTAAGGTAAACCTAACCATAGCATGAAACATGTGGATCCAAATCAGCCCCTTACGAAGCAATGCATAAACTAGGGTTTAAGCTTCTGTCACTCTAGCAACCCATCATCTACTTATTACTTCCCAATGCCTTCCTCTAGGCCCAAACAATGGTGAAGTGTCATGTAGTTGATGTTGATATAACACCACTAGAGGAAAGACAACATAAATCTCATCAAAATATCGAACGAATACCAAATTCACATGACTACTTATAACCAGACTTCTCCCATGTCCTTAGGAACAAACGTAACTACTCACAAATCATATTCATGTTCATAATCAGAGGGGTATTAATATGCATAAAGGATCTAAACATATGATCTTCCAGCGAATAAACCAACTAGCATCAACTACAAGGAGTAATCAACACTACTAGTGACCCACAGGTACCAATCTGAGGTTTTGAGACAAAGATCGGATACAAGAGATGAACTAGGGTTTGAGAGGAGATGGTGATGGTGAAGATGTTGATGGAGATTGACCCCCTCCCGATGAGAGGATCGATGGTGATGATGATGGTGATGATTTCCCCCTCCCGGAGGGATGTTTCCCCGGCAGAACAGCTCCGCCGGAGCCCTAGATTGGTATCGCCAGGTTCCGCCTCGTGATGGCAGCGCTTCGTCCCAAAAGCTTGCTTATGATTTTTTTCCAGGGCAGAAAACACCTTTTAACAGAAGATGGGCATCAAGGGGCTACCAGGTTGCCCACGAGGCAGGGGGCGCGCCCAGGGGGTAGGGCGCACCCTCCACCCTCATGGACGGTGGGTGGCCCCCCTCTGGTGCTTTCTTCGCCCGATATTTTTAATATATTCAAAAACTAACTTCCGTGGAGTTTCAGGACTTTTGGAGTTGTGCACAATAGGTCTCTAATATTTGCTCCCTTTCCAGCCCAGAATTCCAGCTGCCGGCATTCTCCCTCTTCATGTAAACCTTGTAAAATAAGAGAGAAAAGGCATAAGTATTGTGACATAATGTGTAATAACAACCCATAATGCAATAAATATCAATATAAAAACATGATGCAAAATGGACGTATCATCCATCTCTTCCTTGTCGGATCTGTGCCACGAGTTCGTTGGCGCCTTTACCGGAGGCCACCAAGCTCCTGGCCAGGAAAGTGACTTGCATGTCAACCCCCGAAGGATGGCGAGTCCCTGCGTAAGTACATCCAAAGATTCAGCCGTGTACAATACACCATCCCAGATGTTCATCCCGTCACTGTCATCAGTGCATTCCATCAGAACGTACGCAACCGCAAGATGCGTGAAGAGCTGGCGATGAACAAGGTCAAGGATGTAGCCAAACTTTATGTTCTTGCTGATAGATGTGCTCGGGCTGAGGAAGGAAGGAAGTGCCCCGGCGAGGATGCCAGCGCGGAAGCCGATTCCCCGGACGAAGACGCTGCCGCCCCGATGAAGAAGGGCCGATGCCACAACCCTAAGCGTAAGGGCAAGACTGTGCTTGCCATCGAGGGATCCGGCGACCCCGGCGCCGCCAAGAAAGCCAAGGCTGACAACCCCGGCAAGGAATTTGCCTGGTGCGCCACCTGCCAGGCCTTGGCGGCTGCCGACAAGCCAGGAGGCTCCGACAAGCAGTACTGCAAGATCCATCGCACCAAGGGCCATGACCTCCAGAACTGCCGACAGGTCGAGCTGCTTGCAGAAAAGCAGAAAGCCGAATATGAAAGGCGGGACAAGGAGAAGGGCCAGGATGGTGCTAAGGGGTCCGGCAAGAAGCATGGTGGCCAAGGAGGTCGCCGTGGCAAATACAATCAACAAGAGAGGCCCGCTCGGGGCCGTGATAAGGAGGAAGATGATGACCATGATGAGGACGAGGAGTCCGGCGAGCACGAGTTATAGAAAGCTACAGAGGCCATGTGCGTCGACGGTGGCGCCTCACTGCATTCCTCTCACCGCCAACTGAAACAGTGGGCGCGTGAGATGCTACCTCTTGAGCACTGCGTTGGTTTTCCCTTGAAGAGGAAAGGGTGATGCAGCAAAGTAGCGTAAGTATTTCCCTCAGTTTTTGAGAACCAAGGTATCAATCCAGTAGGAGACTACACGCAAGTCGCCTCATACCTACACAAAAATATAAGAACCTTGCAACCAACGCGATAAAGGGGTTGTCAATCCTTTCACGACCACTTGCAAAAGTGAGATCTGATAGAGATAATAAGATAAATATTTTTGGTATTTTTTATGATATAGATTGAAAGTAAAGATTGCAAAGTAAAATAGATTGGAAACTTATGTGATGGATAATAGACCCGGGGGCCATAGGTTTCACTAGTGGCTTCTCTCAAGATAGCATAAGTATTACGGTGGGTGTCGGTGTCAAAACCGGCGGATCTCGGGTAGGGGGTCCCGAACTGTGCGTCTAGGCGGATGGTAACAGGAGACAAGGGACACAATGTTTTTACCTAGGTTCGGGCCCTCTCGATGGAGGTAAAACCCTACCCCTGCTTGATTAATATTGATGATATGGGTAGTACAAGAGTAGATCTACCACGAGATTAGAGAGGCTATACCCTAGAAGCTAGCCTATGGTATGATTGTTGTTCGTCCTACGGACTAAAACCCTCCGGTTTATATAGACACCGGAGAGGGTTAGGGTTACACAGAGTCGGTTACAATGGAAGGAGATCTACATATCCGTATCGCCAAGCTTGCCTTCCACGCCAAGGAAAGTCCCATCCGGACACGGGGCGAAGTCTTCAATCTTGTATCTTCATAGTCCAGAGTCGGCCAAAGGTCATAGTCCGCCATCCGGACACCCCTAATCCAGACTCCTCAAGAGTCCACTGAACCAGGCTTCAATGACGGCGAGTCCGGCACGCAGTTTGTCTTCGGCATTGCAAGGCGGGTTCCTCCTCCGAATATTTCATAGAAGATTTTGAACACAAGGATAGTGTCCGGCTCTGCAAAATAATTTCCACATACCACCGTAGAGAGAAGAATATTTACACAGATCTAATCTGCTGATGTATTTCGCAGCGTGTCATCACACCACGGCCAAGCCTTTATTTGAATCGTTTTTACCGTCCCACCTCAGCGCCCTTAGCGAGGCGGTTTCCTTGGCATGTCTTGTTGAAGCAGAGATCGTGTCCCCTTATTCCGGGATTCTCATCAATATGGACGTGGGTAACCCAACCGTGCCATTAATTTACGGCGCTTGGGAGATAAGCGAGTTTTACCAGGCTGGTGGGGGCACATAATTTCATCCGCCCATATAAGTGGATAAGGATCCACCTTTTCCATCTACGCCTTCTTCCTCCTTTGCTTATCCATTTTCGCGCACTCGAGCTCCAGCGCCCAAGTCCGCACATCCCACCTCAACCTTCTCCAGCCATGTCCGGAGCGGGAGGCAAGTGGATGGTCTCCTCCGTCACGGAGGGACACGTCAAAAAGCTGAGGAAGGCCGGATACTTGTCTAGTGACATTGCGCATCGGCTTCCCGACAAGGGGCAGCTCATCCCCACCCCCAGGCCCCATGAGAGGGTGGTGTTCCTCACCCACTTCCTCCGCGGACTAGGTTTTCCACTTCACCCATTTGTCCGAGGGCTTATGTTCTACTACGGCCTGGATTTCCACGATCTGGCCCCGAACTTCATCCTCAATATCTCGACGTTTATCGTCGTGTGCGAGACCTTCCTCTGCATCCAGCACCACTTTGGTTTATGGTTGAAGACTTTTAGTGTCAAGCAGAAGGTAGTGGGCGGCCAACAAGCGGAGTGCAGAGGCGCCAAGGTGGGCAAGATGCCCAACATTACATGGCTCGAGGGCTCCTTCGTGGAGACCATAAAGGGGTGGCAATCGGGGTGGTTTTACATCACCGAGCCGCGTGACCCTGAATGGGCAGCGGCCCCCGAATTCTGATCTGGCTTCCCTACACGTCTCACCTCCTGGAAAGAGACGGGCTTGTCGTGGGGTAATTCGGAGGAGCTGTCCGGACTCCAAACCTGCGTCCAAAACCTGGTGAGCAAGAAGCTCAAACTCATCAATGTAGTCTAGGTCATGCTCATCCGCTGGATCCTCCCGTGCCAACAACGGGCTTTCAGCTTGTGGGAGTTTTGATCCGGCACAACACCAAACCTCGAGCAGTGCTCTTGACACTACGTGCGAAGATGCACGGAAGGTGCTGTTCAAGGGCGCCGAGGCTCCGCATCCGCTACCGAGGATCGCGGATTCAGCGCCTGACATCAAGCCAGCGCGTAAGCTATTTTTCCCTTTACGGGACACTTGTTTTCATAGTTTGAGTCTATGCGGGATCTAAACTCCCTTACCCTTGACAGGATTGGCAGAGGACGTCCCGGCAGATTGACCGTCCGGCTCCTTGCCGAAGACCAGCGGATGCCCGCTGACAGGGCTCTTTGGTTCGGCACCTTACGTGGTGCCGAGAAGAAGGCCAAGAAGAAGGCCACAGGAACTCGAGGAGTTCCGGCGCCAGGTGGTGTCGGACTCATCGTCCGATGACCCTGAGGCGGACTCCTCCCATGAAGACGAGGAGGAGGAAAGAGAGGCCTCTCCCCTAGCGGGGGAGAGAAGAAAAGGAAGGCCGCCCCAACTGGGGAGGCCGGAGGGTCCAAGAAGGGAAGGACCCTCCATCCGGACTACTCCACCAACGCCGACGACGGCGAAGAAGAGTGGCCACCCAGGGCCAAGCCCGTGGCGAAATCGTAAGTATCCGGGTACCAGAATAACTCATGGCATTTCTTTTATTGCACAGTACCTTCTGACGCCGAATATAATCATGCAGTTCGCCCAAGGCCGGGCTCGACGCTTCGTCGAGCGGTTCCCTGGGTTCGTCGGATGTGAACAACACTTCACTTCCGACCGCCTCCTCTCCGCGCGCTGCGGATGATGCCGAGGTGGCGTCCCAAGAGGGGCCAAGCCAGGAGGAGGTGGTCCTGGAGGCGCCGCAAGGCAACCTCCCGGATCCCAGGCTCCAAGGGGATAAAACCCCAAAGGGCTCCAAGTCCGGCCGTAGGCCGGACACCGCACCGGAACCTTCAACGGTTCCGGCATCCGGCAGGCAGCCCCCTACTAAGAAGGGCAGGCCTACAACACCGGTGACCTCCGTCCAACCGGAGGCACCGGATAATCTGTTGGAGGTGCTTAACGGCGCCTCCATCAACGAGGAGCACCGCACTATTATGAGTGCGGTGATCCAGAAGGTTTAGTCCGCCAAGAGCGGGCTGGCCGAAGCCTATGCCAGCCTTCTAACAGGCTTTGAGGTATGTATTTAAGATATGTAAAAATATTACCGCATAGACAGTAGCCCCTGATGCTCAGTTTGGTGTTCGGAAAGAAAAGCCGAACTGAGGATAAAAAAGATATACGCAATAGCCTAACATAAATATGTCAATATGGGAATGCAGGCTGTCTTTGACCTCTGCCCGACCGCCTGGCTGGAGGTTAATGCATTGAAGCAGAGCCTCGAGCGGTCCGAGAATGAGCTCGGCCTTGCCAAGAAGCAGCTCGAGGACAAGGAAGGTAAGTAATACCTTATGCCAGTATAAAAAAAAGATGTGGTTGCAAAAAATGACAGGATCAATGTGGGTATGCAGGGGCCATAGCTGAGGTGGCAACCCTAAAGGAAGCGTTGTCCAAGGCCGAAAATAATGCGGCCGTGGAGCGCACCGAGCGAGAGAAGCAGGAGGCGCGGGTGGCGGCGGTGCAGCAAGAGCTCCAGGCTCTCGTGGAAAAACACGAGAGTTCGGAGCGTGACTCAAAGACTCGAGAGTCCGAGCTCGCCTCGGCGCTTGAGAGCGCCAAATCTGCCAAAGCCGAATCCCAAAAAGCCTTCCAGGAAATTGAGGCGATGAAGAAGATAGCGGCGGGTAAGGCATGCTTTATGCAAAGCAAGCACACGAAAGTGAATTACTTGTTACTTACCCGAGTCCGGAGCTCTCCAGGAGCATTCGCAGATCTTCCCCGGAGTGTGTCCGACGCAGCCGCATTCTACCGAGCCGAAGAGGGAGCTCGGCGGAGAAGGTGTTCTGTCTTAGTATCTTTGAGGCGGACACCGTTGTTTTTTGAGCGACCAGCTGAAGCAGCTGGTCGAGCTCCATAAGGTGGCCGAACAGGCCATGAAGGGTCTCGCAGTCCGACTGTGGCCTGGGGAAGCCATGCCTGGGAGCTACTTCGGGCTGGTAAGGCGGCTCGTGGATGCCTGTCCAAGGTTTGAAGTCATCAAGCACTCTGTATGCATCGAAGGTGCCCGTAGGGCCCTTGCCCGTGCTAAAGTGCACTGGGGCAAGATGGACGCTGAGAAGCTTGTGACGGACGGACCACCGCCGGGCAAGGAGCATTGTAAGCCCGAGATGTATTATGAGGGCGTCCTGAAGGGTGCCCGCCGTATAGCGGATGAGTGTTCCAAAGATGTAATTTTTGAGTAAACTCGCATTTGTAATCCTGTACGCTGAAAACTTGTTTCATATGTGCTAAGCAACGCTTTTGAATTTAAAATATTACCTTCTGTGCGGCCGTTTATCAAAATTGAGAGATGGCGAGTCGTAAACTTCGCCCCCATGCCATGAGTCTTTGGGGTGTTCGGGATAAACTTGAGCTCTCCTTTTCCCATTATTGGGTCCTTCGAGGAGGCGCAACACAACGAACAAGGCAATCGGACTATAATGCTTGAACACTCTCACTTAGCCATAGAATTCTATAATTTTAAATTTCGGCGAAGCCCCTGGTATTCGGAAGACCGAGTTCGGGGCGCTATCCATGCCTAGGCCGGACAAAGCCGACTCCTCGCTCTAAGCAGCATAAGTCTTTAGGGACTCGAAAACCTCTCGAACAGCGACCAGCTCTCGCCCTATCATGACGGTCAGTTTTAGCTTTCTCCACTGAGGTGCTTAGCCCGGCTCAACCGGGGCACAATCGCAGTGGTTCTCCCAGTGCTACCTTAGCCGATATAACGGAACGTAAGGCACCAAAACATGGGAGCTGGGCAAACCCAACTATTGACCCAAGACATGATTCGGAGCTGATGCATATAATGCTATAAGTTTGGGGTGCCGCACTCATGAGAGTGTTCGGACTTCTCACACCATATTCTGGGGTACGCAAGCCCTTGGTGTATTGGCCGTACCAAAGTGTACGGTTGCATTATGTCATAACTAAACATGTTGTTATATAAAAAAGGTAATGCAATAATAGACAAAAGCTATGCATTGTTTATTCGAAAAGTCTGCGGTAAAAGCAGAACGATACAAATAGTGCGGTAAGCAAGAGATGGGACTATTACATGTCCCCCCTCCAGGGGCGAGCTGCGGGATGATATGTGAAACAAGTATACTGCTCGTTATAGAGACCACCTGGACACTCGACGTAGCTTTCTGCCTCCCTGGCTGTTGCATCGTGTGTTTGGTGATTATGCTGCCGGACAGGCCTTCCGGAAAGTGGAGTCCTGAAAGTAAAAAAAAGAATGACAAAATCGGGATCCCCTTGTGCGGTTGAGCCGCATTTTGGGTGTTCCGTGGTCGTGCCCCTCCCCCTATGCCCATGGTATTTCCAGCGCATAGTTATGTACGCGTAGTACTGGTTTTGCAATTTCGCGAGGGATGGGGTTGGGGCCGCATTGCTACGTGTGCTCGAAACGTGCCAGGCGGCCTTGTTGTAGGTTACTCCGGGCGCGCTTGACGGTGTCCGGACGTTTAATGGCTGGACTGGAGAATTGCCTTGACAGGCTGCTTTGTACTTCCTCCGCGAGGGCCGCCATATGCTCCTCCGTCCGGAGAGAGCGTTTGGTGTTTCCATTAACCGTAATGACTCCTCGAGGGCCTGGCATCTTGAGCTTGAGGTATGCGTAGTGCGGCACCGCATTGAACTTTGCAAATGCGGTTCGTCCGAGCAGTGCGTGATAGCCATCTGCGAACGGGACTATGTCAAGATTAACTCCTCGCTTGAAATTATCCGGGATCCAAGACCACCTCGAGTGTAACGAGCCTGCATAGTTGGCCTCTACACTGAATGACGCCTTTAAAGGTCGTCTTTGTGGGTTTAATCCTTGAGGATCTATGCCCATTTTTCGTGACCGTGTCACGATAAAGCGTGTTCAAAGCTGCTGCCGCCGTCCATAAGGACTCTAGTGAGGTGAAATCCGTCAATGATTGGGTCTAAAACCAATGCGGCAAATCCGCCATGGCGGATGCTAGTGGGGTGGTCCCTTCGATCGAAAGTGATCGGGCAGGAGGACCATGGGTTGAACTTTGGGGCGACTGGCTCCAACGCATATCGTCCTCGAGTGCGCTTCGCTCCCTTTTGGGTATGTGGGTTGCGTATATCATGTTCACCGTCCGCACTTGTGGGGGGAAACCCTTCTGTCCCCTATTATTCGGCGGTCGGGGCTCCTCCTCGTCATCGCTATGCAACCCCTTGTCATTGTTTTCGACGTTTAACTTGCCTGCCTGCTTGAACACCCAACAATCCCTGTTGGTGTGGTTGGCTGGTTTTTCGGGGGTGCCGTGTATCTGGCATGAGCGATCGAGTATTCGGTCCAAATTGGGCGGGCCCGAGTATTTCTTTTGAATGGCTTTTTCCGCGACTGGTTTAGAGCCTCAATCCGGCGTTAACTACCGTATCCTCAAAGCATTGTTGCCGCACGCGCGCTTTTGCTTGTTGCGATCGACCTGCCAATGTTGTCCTTGGTATCCGAATTACCGTGGGTCTTGGTCATGTTGTTACTACGAGCTAGCCAGCTGTCTTCTCCCACAAAAGCGGGTCATGAGTGTCGTGAGGGCTGCCATGGATTTCGCTTTTCTGTCCTAGGTGCCGGGCAAGCCACTCGTCACGGATGTTATGCTTGAAGGCTGCTAGGGCCTCTGCGTCCGGACAGTCGACTATTTGATTTTTCTTCGTTAGGAACCGTGTCCAGAATTGCCTGGACGATTCCTCTGGCTGCTGAATTATGTGGCTTAGGTCGTCGGCGTCTAGTGGTCGCACATAGGTGCCCTGGAAGTTGTCGAGGAATGCGGCTTCCAGGTCCTCCCAACAACCAATTGATTCTGTTGGCAAGCTGTTAAGCCAATGCCGAGCTGGTCCTTTAAGCTTGAGTGGGAGGTATTTGATGGCGTGTAGATCATCACCGCGGGCCATGTGGATATAAAGGAGATAGTCCTCGATCCATACCGCAGGATCTGTTGTGCCATCGTATGATTCTATGTTTTACAGGTTTGAAACCCTCGGGGATTTGATGATCCATTACTTCATCTGTGAAGCATAATGGGTGTGCGGCGCCTCTGTATTGGGCTATATCATGACGTAGCTCAAATGAGCTTTGTCTGCTGTGTTCGGCCCGGCCGGATTTACCATATCCGGCATGACGGTTATCGTCACGTGTCGTGGGGCGCCCACGCGATCCATAGACCGATCTTGTTTGCCTTGCCCTGTTCTCCAATATATCTTGCAGGTCTGGCGCATTTCCCCGTGCCTTGGTATTCTTTGAGCGACGCCGGGGTGCGGCTTGAGTGGAGGGCCGAGAGGCCTCTCTGTCGCGGCCACGAGGTGGCCGGTCGGCCGTATCATCGCGCCGGGTGATGTAAGTCTAGGTGCTTCCTCCTCTAATCGAGGTAGCATCCTGCATTTTGGGTAGCTCTTGGAGGGGCGTTCGAGTTCAGTACTCTTGACCGCAAGGACATCATCCATTTGTCGGCTAGCAAGTCTTAGTCAGCTCTAAGTCTGTTGCTTTTTTCTTGAGGCTGCTCACCGTGGCCATAAGCCTGCATTTGAAACGCTCTTGTTCGACGGGATCCTCGGGCACGACAAATTAAATCGTCGCCGAGGCTTGCCTCGTCTTCGGAGGGAGTCATGTAATTATCGTCCTCTACCTCTCATGCTGCGCTCTCTCATGAGGGCTGGATTCTCCATCCTCCCGGCTGAATCCTCTTTGGAGGGGTTGTCTTCGCACTTTATGCTGGGTGTTATTGTCTTGTGCCGGAATCGCCGTTTTTGCTGTGGTGGGATTTAGAGCGGCGCCGCTGACGCCGGCGCTTAGGCTGTTTCTTGGAGGGGTCATCCTTCGTTGTTCCATCGCAGTTCCGTTCTTTTGGGGTGTCCACCTTGTATATGTCATATGACGAGGTGGCTTTCCAGTGCCCTGTAGGCGCTGGTTCTTGTTCGTCTCCTGCATCGTCGTCCATACCGTCGATGTCTTCGGAGTCGAAGTCGAGCATGTCGGTTAAATCATCGACACTGGCTACGAAGTGGGTGGTGGGTGGGGTTTGAATTTCTTTGTCGTCTGCATCCCAACCTAGCCGACCATAGTCCGGCCAGGACTCTCCTGATAAAGAGAGAGACTTGAGTGAATTCAGAATGTCGCCAAAGGGCGAGTGCTGAAAGATGTCCGCGGCGGTGAACCCCATGATCGGCGCCCAATTGGATTCGATTGGCAGGGGCGCGGAAGGTACGGAGTCCAGAGAGGAGTCCGACACCTTGGAGTCACGAGCTTCGCAAAGGATAGGTATGGTGTTCGGCTCGATCGCCGTAGAGATTGCAGCCCCCGAGGTGGTGTCCAGCCATCCATACTCGATTGGCGCAGTCGGCTCCGAGCTAAGGGTCGGAGCGGACACTGGTGCGCCTCGGGACACTGCTCGGCGGCAGAGCTAGATCATGCCCATCGTGACAAGGCGGGCGCGCTTGGTCGTGGCTCGAACCCGTCGAAGATCAAATCTCCGCGACGTCGGCCGTGTAGTTCAAACTTCCAATCGACATGATGGCGGGGCGAGCTTTCAATCTGCTCCAGATGGCTGCGAATTGGCCCGCGATGCAAAGCCGCCAAATCTGAAGATCTGTCCGGGAGAAAAGTCGCACCTGGACCACATCGTTGTTGATGATCGGAGGAGCCATCGGGCCTAAAGGTGACGACATAGAGGAACTCTCAATGAAAGCACCAATGTCGGTGTCAAACCGCGGATCTCGGTAGGGGGTCCCGAATCTGTGCGTCTAGGCGGATGGTAACAGGAGACAAGGGACACAATTTTTTTACCCAGGTTCGGGCCCTCTCGATGGAGGTAAAACCCTACTCCTGCTTGATTAATATTGATGATATGGGTAGTACAAGAGTAGATCTTCCACGAGATCAGAGAGGCTAAACCCTAGAAGCTAGCCTATAGTATGATTGTTGTTCATCCTACGGACTAAAACCCTCCGGTTTATATAGACACCGGAGAGGGTTAGGGTTACACAGAGTCGGTTACAATGGAAGGAGATCTACATATCCGCATCGCCAAGCTTGCCTTCCACGCCAAGGAAAGTCCCATCCGGACACGGGACGAAGTCTTCAATCTTGTATCTTCATAGTCCAGGAGTCCGGCCAAAGGTCATAGTCCGGCCATCCGGACACCCCCTAATCCAGGACTCCCTCAGTGGGTGAACAAATTACTGTCGAGCAATTGATAGAAAAGTGCATAGTTATGAGAATAGCTAGGCATGATCATGTATATTGGCATCACGTGCGCGACAAGTAGACCGAAACGATTCTGCATCTACTACTATTACTCCACATATCGACCGCTATCTAACATGCATCTAGAGTATTAAGTTCATAAGAACAGAGTAACGCATTAGGCAAGATGACATGATGTAGAGGGATAAACTCAAGCAATATGATATAAACCCCATCTTTTTATCCTCGATGGCAACAATACAATGCGTGCCTTGCTGCCCTAACATCATTTGGGAAAGGACACCACAAGATTGAACCCAAAGCTAAGCACTTCTCCCATTGCAAGAAAGGTCAATCTAGTAGGCCAAACCAAACTAATAATTTGAAGAGACTTGCAAAGATAACAAATCATACATAAAAGAATTCAGAGGAGATTCAAATATTGTTCATAGATAATCTTGATCATAAACCCACAATTCATCGATCTCAACAAACACACCGCAAAAAGAATTACATCGAATAGATCTCCAAGAAGATCGAGGAGAACTTTGTATTGAGATCCAAAGAGAGAGAAGAAGCCATCTAGCTAATAACTATGGACCCAAAGGTCTGTGGTAAACAACTCATACATCATCGGAGAGGCTATGGTGTTTATGTAGAAGCCCTCCGTGATCAATTCCCCCTCCGGCGGAGCGCCGGAAAAGGCCCCAAGATGGGATCTCACGGGTACAGAAGGTTGCGGCGGTGGAAATAGGGTTTCGTGGTGCTCTTGGATGTTTTCGGGGTATATGAGTATATATAGGCAAAAGAAGTCGGTTAGGGGAGCCACGAGGGGCCCACAAGGGTGGGAGCGCGCCTACCCCCCTGGGCACGCCCTCCTGCCTCTGGCCTCCTCATCTCTTTCCTGACCTCCAGTCCAAGTCTCCTGGATTGCATTTGTTCCAAAAATTACTCTCCCGAAGGTTTCATTCCGTTTGGATTCCATTTGATATTCCTTTTCTGCGAAACACTAAAATAGGCAAAAAAATAGCAATTTGCACTAGGCCTTTGGTTAGTAGGTTAGTCCCAAAAATAATATAAAAGTGTATAATAAAGCCCATTAAACATCCAAAACAGGTAATTTAATAGCATGGAACAATAAAAAATTATAGATATGTTGGAGACGTATCATGAGATCACTGCGGCAGAGCCATCGTTCGATGTCCAGAAGACACTGAAGTGGTCCAGCACCCCTATCATTTTTTATACCGAGGACCATCCTGATCGCACAACTGCGGTTGGGTGTTTACCGTTGTTGGTTTCACCAACAATACGCAACCTCAAGGTAACAAAAGTGCTAGTTGATGGTGGGGCCGGACTAAAATTGATCTCGCCCGCCGTGATCAAGAGGCTGCAAATTCCCACGGAGACCTCGAGGAGACGGGTACATTTCAAGGGGTCAAACCGGGGACGAGTCAGCCAAAAGGTAAAATCACGTTGCCCGTCACATTCGGGGGCGAGCTGAACTGTAGGACAGAGAAGATCGTTTTTGATGTTGCCGAGATCCCCTCGCCCTACAATTGGATCCTTGGCCGCCCAGCGCTGGCCAAGTTTATGGCGGCGTCACACTACACCTACAACACATTGAAGATGCCAGGGCCGCTGACCATCATCACCGTCCCCTCCGACAAGAAAGACGCGCTCATCTGCGCCGACCAGCTCTACCAGGAGGAAGTTGCAGCAACTGCCGCCAAGGCACTTGCTCGTGCCGTTGGAGCCCTGGGAGGGAAGAAGACCGGCAAGACCTCTTCCGTCAAGACCTCAGCACCCACTCCGGCAAGAACGCCTCTTCGGAGTGCAGCTCTCCCGTCAAGGACGTGCCAGAGAGCTCCACCGGCAAGAGCAGGAAATCCAAGGCTGCACCACCGGAAACCAAGAAGGTGTCCGTCAAGGAGGATGGCACGAGCGGGGCTTTTACCATAAGCTCCACCCTCGACAGGAAATAGGAAAGCGCACTCGTCGCCTTCGTACAGGCGAATGTCGATGTGTTTGCATGGCAAGCATCCGACATCCCCGGCGTTCCCAGGGAGGTGATTGAGCACCATCTTGTTGTCTGTCCTCATGCGCGACCCGTCAAGCAGAAGGTCAGGAAGCAAGCTTTGCAGCAACAAGAGTTCATCATCGAGGAGATCAAGAAGTTAGAGGCGGCAGGCCTGGTTACACGAGTACTCTACCCCATGTGGTTGGCCAATCCAGTGGTGGTGCGGAAGGCAAATGGGAAATGGAGGATGTGTATCGACTACACAGATATCAATAAAGCTTGTCCAAAAGATACTTTCCCTCTGCCACGCATCAACCAGATTGTGGACTTCACTGCCGGGTGCGACCTGCTGTCGTTCCTTGAAGCTTATTCAGGATACCACCAGATCTTCATGATGAAGGAAGACGAAGAAAAGACCGCGTTCATCACCCCATGTGCTACGTACTATTTTGTCTGAATGCCTTTCTGGTTGAAAAGCACTGGTTCAACGTTTCCCGGGTGATACGTCCATTTTGCATCATGCTTTTATATTGATATTTATTGCATTATGGGTTGTTATTACACATTAAGTCACAATACTTATGCATATTCTCTCTTATTTTACAAGGTTTACATAAAGAGGGAGAATGCTGGCAGCTGGAATTCTGGGCTGGAAAAGGAGCAAATATTAGAGACCTATTCTGCACAACTCCAAACGTCGTGAAACTCCACGGAAGTTATTTTTGGAAATAATAAAAAATACAGAGCAAAGAAAATACCATAGGGGGCCCACACCCTGGCCACACCCTGGGCGCGCCTGCCTGTTGAAATCCTAGGGGATCCTCCTCCACCCAAGGGTGATCCTGTGTTTCAGCTTAAACCATTGCCTGATACTCTTAAATATGCTTATCTTGATGAAAAGAAGATATATCCTGTTATTATTAGTGCTAACATTTCAGAGAAGGAGGAAGAAAAATTATTGAAAACTCTGAAGAAGCACCGTGTTGCTACTGGATATACTCTTGATGATCTTAAGGGCATTAGTCCCACTCTATGTCAACACAAAATAAATTTGGAGAAAGATGCCAAACCAGTTATTGATCATCAGCGACGGCTGAATCCTAAGATGAAAGAAGTGGTAAGAAAGGAAATACTAAAGATCCTTGAGGCAGGTATAATTTATCCCGTGGCTGATAGTTAGTGGGTAAGTCATGTCCATTGTGTCCCTAAGAAGGGAGGTATTACTGTCGTTCCTAATGATAAGGATGAATTGATTCCGCAAAGAATTATTACAGGTTATAGGATGGTAATTGATTTCCGCAAATTAAATAAGGCTACTAAAAAAGATCATTACCCCTTAAATTTTATTAATCAAATGCTAGAAAGATTATCCAAACATACACATTTTTGCTTTCTAGATGGTTACTCTGGTTTCTCTCAAATACCTGTGTCAGCTGATGATCAAGCACAGACCACTTTTACTTGCCCTTTCGGTACTTTTGCTTATAGACATATGCCTTTTGGTTTATGTAATGCACCTGCTACCTTTCAAAGATGCATCATGGCTATATTATCTGATTTTTGTGAAAAGATATGTGAGGTTTTCATGGACGTTTCTCCGTTTATGGCTCCTCTTTTGATGATTGCTTGAGCAACCTTGATCGAGTTTTGCAGAGATGTGAAGAAACTAATCTTGTCTTGAATTGGGAGAAGTGCCACTTTATGGTTAATGAAGGCATTGTCTTGGGGCATAAAATTTCTGAAAGAGGTATTGAAGTGGATAAAGCTAAAGTTGATGCTATTGAAAAGATTCCATGTCCCAAGGACATCAAAGGTATAAGAAATTTCCTTGGTCATGCCGGTTTTTATAGGAGGTTCATTAAGGACTTCTCAAAACTTTCTCGGCCTCTGACTAATCTATTACAAAAATATATTCCTTTTGTCTTTGATGATGATTGTGTAGAGGCATTTGAAATACTTAAGAAATCTTTGATTTCTGCACCGATTGTTCAGCCACCTAATTGGAATTTACCTTTTGAAATTATGTGTGATGCTAGTGATTATGCTGTAGGTGATGTTCTAGGGCAAAGAGTTGATAAGAAATTAAATGTTATTCAATATGCTTGTAAAACTTTAGACAATGCCCAGAGAAATTATGCTACTACTGAAAAGGAATTCTTAGCAGTTGTTTTTGCTTGTGATAAGTTCAGACCTTATATTGCTGATTCTAAAGTAACTATTCACACTGATCATGCTGCTATTAAATATCTTATGGAAAAGAAAGATGCTAAACCTAGACTTATTAGATGGGTTCTCTTGCTACAAGAATTTGATTTACATATTATTGATAGAAAGGGAGCTGAGAACCCCGTTGCAGACAACTTGTCTAGGTTAGAGAATGTTCTTGATGACCCACTACCTATTGATGATAGCTTTCCTGATGAACAATTAAATGTCATTAATGCTTCTCGAACTGCTCCACGGTATGCTGATTATGCTAATTACATTGTTACTAAATTTATACCACCTAGTTTAACATACCATCAAAAGAAAAAGCTTTTCTATGATTTAAGGCATTACTTCTGGGATGACCCACATCTTTATAAAGAAGGAGTAGATGGTGTTATTAGACATTGTGTACCTGAGCATGAACAGGAACAAATCCTACGCAAGTGTCACTCCGAGGCTTATGGAGGGCACCACGCTGGAGATAGAACTGCACATATGGTATTGCAATTCGGTTTTTATTGGCCTACTCTCTTCAAGGATGCCCGTAAGTTTGTCTTATCTTGTGATGAATGTCAAAGAATGGGCAATATTAGTAGACGTCAAGAAATGCCTATGAATTATTCACTTGTTATTGAACCATTTGATATTTGGGGCTTTGATTATATGGGACCATTTCCTGCCTCTAATGGGTATACACATATTTTAGTTGCTGTTGATTACGTTACTAAGTGGGTAGAAGCTATTCCAACTAGTAGTGCTGATCATAACACTTCTATTAAGATGCTTAAAGAAGTTATTTTTTCCGAGGTTTGGAGTCCCTAGATATTTAATGACTGATGGTGGTTCACATTTTATTCATGGTGCTTTTCGTAAAATGCTTGCTAAGTATGATGTTAATCATAGAATTGTATCTCCGTATCATCCGCGGTCTAGTGGTCAAGTAGAACTGAGTAATAGAGAGCTCAAATTAATTTTGCAAAAGCCTGTTAATAGATCTAGAAAGAATTGGTCCAAGAAACTTGATGATGCATTATGGGCCTATAGAACTGCATATAAAAATCCTATGGGTATGTCTACGTATAAAATGGTTTATGGAAAAAGCATGTCACTTACCTCTCGAATTAGAACATAAGGCATATTGGGCCATTAAAGAGCTCAACTATGATTTCAAACTTGCCGGTGAGAAGAGGCTATTTGACATAAGCTCACTTGATGAATGGAGAACCCAAGCCTATGAGAATGCCAAGTTTTTTAAAGAAAAAGTTAAAAGATGGCATGACAAAAGAATACAAAAGCTTGAGTTTAATGTAGGTGATTATGTATTGCTATACAACTCTTGTTTAAGATTTTCTGCAGGAAAACTTCTCTCTAAGTGGGAAGGTCCTTACGTTATCGAGGAGTTCTATCGTTCCGGTGCCATAAAAATCAACAACTTCGAAGGCACAAATCCGAAGGTGGTGAACGGTCAAAGAATCAAACATTATATCTCAGGTAATCCTATAAATGTGGAAACTAATATTATTGAAACCGTAACACAGGAGGAATACATAAGAGACACTTTCCTAAACATTTCAGACCCCGAAAAGGAATAGGTATGTGGTACGGTAAGTAAACCGACTCCAAAATAGTTCTAATGGCAAATTTTCTCCATTTTGGAATATTTAGAAAGATAGGAAAATAAGAAGCAGTCCGGGAAGGACATGAGGCCTCCACGAGGGTGGAGGGCGCGCCCCCTGCCTCGTGGGCACCTCGTGCCCTCTCCGGACTCCGTTTTCTTGCACGATACGTATTTTGGTCAGTAAAAATTCATTATATAATCTCCCGAAGGTTTTGACTCCTGTATCACGCAAATATCCTCTGCTTTCGTTTCGAGCTGTTTTTCTGACAAATTTAGATCACCATGACATCTCCGCGCCCCCAAGGACAAGTTCTTCGAGAAGGTCATCAACCCCTACCTCGTGGAGGTGCTCAAACTCCCTCAAACCATTGAGATGCATGATGGGTTGCTGCACATCCGCGATGTTGAGGGACCAAGGAGGACCGGAAGCATGGAGACAAGACTCGAAGCAATGGAGCAACAAGTTTACAAGTGCCAGGGGATGGTGGAACGCGGACTCAACGCCAACCATATGATGATCACGGAGTTCACCAACAACCACAAGCTGGAGGCCAAGAATATTGGGGAGACCATCTTCAAGCTTCATGAGAAGATCGAGCACCTCCAAGCCCAAATCTATGATCCGCAAAACCAAAACTGTGAGTATGAATATAAATTCAAGAGGATGAGTTTCGCTGCGGATTTGAGGATTCCGGAGAGTCGATCATCCTTCTATGATGGTGAGCCTATGCCTTGGAAGATGGACGACAAGCCTACATCATCAACGACTCCATCACCTTCACCAGCAAAAGAGATATAATCACATGGGTATGGGCACTCACCTTGGCAACCGTCAAGCTTGGGGGAGGTGCCCCTGTGTCGTATCACCATCACACTCCTATCTTTACCGTTTTTCTTAGTTCGATCCTTTTAGTAATATCTTGATCTAGTAGAATAAAGTTTTAGTATGATTTAGTTCTGAGTTTTGCTTTATGATCCCTCTATGTAATCGAGTCCGTGAGCTATATAATAAAGATTAGTGTTGAGTCAAGGGCTTGATTATTTTTCCATGATCTTGAGTGAATAAAAGAAAAGGAAAGAATAAAAAGAAATAAAGAGATCATATTGATCTTATGGAGAGTAATGACTTCACATATAAAGGGTATGATGATTAAAAGTTGTTGAGAGTTGACAAACATAGCTTTGGTCATCGTTGCAATTAATAGGAAGTAATAAAGAATGACAGGTTTCACATATAAATATACTATCTTGGACATCTTTTATGATTGTGAGCACTCATTAAAATATGACATGCTAAAGAGTTGATGTTGGACAAGGAAGACAACGTAATGGGTTATGTTTTCTTATATCTGAAATAAAGTATATTGTCATAGATCATCCAACATATTGAGCTTGCCTTTCTCCCTCATGCTAGCCAAATTCTTTGCACCAAGTAGAGATACTACTTGTGCTTCCAAACACCCTTAAACCCAGTTTTTCCATGAGAGTCCACCATATTTACCTATGGATTGAGTAAGATCCTTCTAGTAAGTTGTCATCGGTGCAAGCAATAAAAATTGCTCTCTAAATATGTATGATTGGTTAGTGTGGAGGAAATAAGCTTTATACGATCTTGTGATGTGGAAGAAATAAAAGCGATGGACTACATAATAAAGGTCCACATCACAAGTGGCAATATAAATTGACGTTCTTTCGCATTAAGATTTTGTACATCCAACCCTAAAAGTGCATGACAACCTCTGTTTCCCTCAGCGAAGGGCCTATCTTTTACTTTTATCTTCTACCTTATGTAAGAGTCATGGTGATCTTCACCCTTCCTTTTTACATTTTATCCTTTGGCATGCACATTGTGTTGGAAAGTGAAAGTGCAACTATCCCTAGGTGGTTTTGGTAATTCATAACAACATATAGCTCACTGAGCTAATGCTATTCCAAGACTATTATTTCAGGAAAGCTCAATGAATGGCATGGCATGGATGATGAAAGTGGATCCCTCAAAATACTAAGGACAAAGGATTGGCTCAAGCTCAAAAGCTCAAGACTCTTCATTTTACATTTTAGTGATCCAAGATCACATTGAGTCTATAGGAAAAGCCAATACTATCAAGAAGGGATGAGGTGTTGCTTAATGAGCCTTTTGCTTCATGTGCTTAGTGATATGCTCCAAAACCCTCAACTACTTTCCCACATCCACAAATGACCTAAACCTAAAGCCAAAATCGGTCACACCGATTCTTTCTATCCGCGCCACCGATTCCAAAAGTCATAGCCACGCCACAAACCCTAAGCAAATCGGTCTTACCGATAGGGATCTCTGTCTCACCGAGATGGGGTTACAATCTCTGTTTCCTTCGTAACGCTTCGGTCCAACCGAAGTGAGCGATCAGTCCCACCGAGATTGCAATGTAAACTCTCTGTTTCCTTTTTGTAACATTTCGGTCTCACCGAAAAGAGCAAATCAGTACCACCGAGTTTACCTGACCAACTCTCTGGTAAGCTAATTGCCAAAATCGGTCTCACCGAGTTTGTGTAATCGGTCTCACCGAGATTACGTTATGCCCTAACCCTAACCATATCGGTCTTACCGAGATGCATGTCAGTCCCACCGAAAATCACTAACAGTCACTAGGTTTACTAGTTCGGTCCGACCGAGTTTAACTATTTGGTCCACTGAGTTTGGTAAATTGTGTGTAACGGTTGGATTTTGTGTGGAGGCTATATATACCCCTCCACCTCCTCTTCATTCGTGGAGAGAGCCATCAGACTGAACCTACACTTCCAACTTATCATTTCGGAGAGAGAACCACCTACTCAGGTGTTGAGGCCAAGATATTCCATTCCTACCATATGAATCTTGATCTCTAGCCTTCCCCAAGTTGCTTTCCACTCAAATCATCTTTCCACCAGATCCAAAACCTATGAGAGAGAGTTGAGTGTTGGGGAGACTATCATTTGAAGCACAAGAGCAAGGAGTTCATCATCAACACACCATTTGTTACTTCTTGGAGAGTGGTGTCTCCTAGATTGGCTAGGTGTCACTTGGGAGCCTCCGACAAGATTGTGGAGTTGAACCAAGGAGTTTGTAAGGGCAAGGAGATTGCCTACTTCGTGAAGATCTACCGCTAGTGAGGCAAGTCCTTCGTGGGCGACGACCATGGTGGGATAGACAAGGTTGCTACTTCGTGGACCCTTCGTGGGTGGAGCCCAACGTGGACTCGCGCAACCGTTACCCTTCATGGGTTGAAGTCTCTACCAACGTGGAAGTACGATAGCACCACCTATCAGAACCACGAGAAAAACATCCGTGTCTCCAATTGCGTTTGAATCCTCTAAACCCTTCCCCTTACATTCTTGCAAGTTGCATCCTTTAATTTCCGCTGCCAATATACTCTTTGCATGCTTGCTTGAATTGTGTGATGATTACTTGACTTGTCCTAAATTAGCTAAAATCTGCCAAACTATAAAATTAGGAAAAGGTTAAGTTTTTATTGGTCAAGTAGTCTAATCACCCCCCTCTAGACATACTTCAAGGTCCTACAAGTGGTATCAGAGCTTTGGTCTCTATTTGCTTTGATTTCCATAGCTTTTGGTGGTCATAGCCTTGGTTTCACAACCTAGGAGAGTATGGCGTCTAGCAAGGGAAATTATCACCGTAGAGGTCCTTACTTTGATGATACTAACTTTGCTGGTTGGAAGCATAAGATGAAAATGCATATTCTTGGACATAACCCCGCCATTTGGGAAACTATCTGTATTGGCTTGCAAGGTGAATTCTTTGATGGGAGAGAACCAAACCGTGAAGCTAATGCGGAAGAATTGAAGATGTTGCAATACAACGCTCAAGCATGTGACATCATCTTCAACGGATTGTGCCCCGAAGAATTCAACAAAATCAGCCGTCTTGAGAATGCAAAGGAAATTTGGGATACTTTGATTGATATGCACGAAGGTACCGAATCCGTCAAGGAATCCAAGTTGGATGTGCTCCAAAGTCAGCTTGACAAGTTCAAAATGAAGGATGGTGAAGGTGTCGCTGAAATGTACTCTAGGCTTGCTCTTATCACAAATGAGATTGCCGGCTTAGGGAGTGAAGAGATGACCGACAAATTTATCATCAAGAAGATCCTAAGAGCATTGGATGGAAAGTATGATACCGTGTGCACATTGATCCAAATGATGCCAAACTACAAAGATCTCAAGCCAACGAAGTCATTGGAAGGATTGTTGCTCATGAGATGTCACTCAAGGACAAGGAGGAACTTCACAACAAGTCAAGTGGTGCTTACAAAGCCTCAAGTGAAGCCCCCACATCATCAAGTGAGAAACCAACCTTCAATGAAGAATTGAGCTTAATGGTGAAGAACTTCAACAAGTTCTACAAAAGTAGAAGCAAAGAAAGAAGCTCCAAGTCAAGGTCTTACAATGACAAAAGATCTTCTAGTCGAGAGCGCAATTGCTACAATTGTGGGAGACCCGGACACTACTCCAATGAGTGTACGACACCCTACAAAAGAAGAGAAGATTCTCCAAAAAGAAGAAGCAAAAGAGAAGAATCACCACCGAGAGAGAAGAGGAGTAGAGATGATCGTTATGAATGAATACCCTCACGGAGAAGCAAGGATTCGGAAAGGAAGGACAAGTCATCAAGGAGCTACACAAAACGAAGACATCAAGCTCATGTTGGTGAATGGGTTTCCGGCTCCGACTCCGACCATCACTCCGAGAGAAGCTATCACTCCCACTCCGAATATACTCAAGATGAAGGTGTTGCCGGTCTAGCACTTGTGTCAACCATCTCCTACGACATATTTGATTCACCAAATGAAGGAATTGGAAGATGCTTCATGGCCAAAGGTCCTAAGGTAACACATCCCGAGTATGTTGATTTCAATAGTGATGAAGATGACTTGCTAGGTGATGATTTACTTGTTGACAACTCTAGTGATGAATACTATGATGAAACGTCAATTAATCATGCTAATCAAATGAATGACAATGATAAGGAGAAAATGGAGCTTCTAACTAAAGAACTAAACACTCTTAAGTTGGCTCATGAAACTATCTTCGAAGATCATCGAGAACTTTTAAGGGCTCATGAGAAGTTACGCTTTGAAAAGCTCAATCTTGAGCAAGAGCATGAGTTCTTAAAGGCAATCAATGATGATCTCCGTAAGAAAAGTTCTTCTTACATTGCCAAGCGTTTACTCTTATCTACTTACATGCCTCAAGTCAAGTATAGTAACAAGTACAAGAAAGATACTTCCTCTAGTAGTAACAATAATAATGTCAAATCCAATGTTATTGCTTCTAGTAGTTCTCTTTATTCCACTAATGATTCTCTTAGCCAAGTTATACTTGAGCAAGAAAATAGTTTATTGAAGGGAATTATAGAGAAAGGTGTTTACAAGAGCCTTGCCGGGAGTAAGCAATTCGAGGAAATTGTACGCAAGCAAGGAAGGCACCGGAAGAATCAAGGTGTTGGTTTTGAACGAAAGTTCAACGCCAATGGAGTTGAGTGGGAAGAAGATCAATACCCCAAGACAAAGTTTGTTCCTCAACAAGAGAAGTATGATCCTACTTCCTTCAAGGGGACACAAGCTCAAGATGATCTTCCACCACAAGACCACAAGAACAAAGGCAAGGACAAGCTTCAAGAAGAAATTGATGCATTTGAAGAAGCACCTAAAGCCTCGTTCGAGTGGGTCCCCAAGACTACGTCAAGTTCTACTTCATCAAGTACAACTACAACTCCAAGGATTCCCATCAAGATGATGTGGATCCCGTAGAAGATGAACTAGAGAGTTCTTGAGGGTGACTCCGCCAACATTCTTCACTCACATTATTTTGGCAAGAACAAGTGCAATCAACTTTCACATCTTGCACTAGTTCAAGGAGTCACAAAACCCCATGTTGGTAAGGCAAGGGACAAGGTAACCTAATGTTTTCATGGACATCATCTTGTGTGTGCATCACTCTATGTCTATGGATATTCTTGTCTGTTCCTTGTGGGACTAACCCATGTAGGCAAGTTGAAAGTGCAACTCACTCCAAAGGATTGCTCCAAATGATCTACATCAACATTGAGCATCTACATCTTCAACACCTACATGATGTCATCATCGACAAAACCCAAGGTTAGTTCAACCCTCTAAGGGGGGATCTCACATCTAGGGGGAGCTTAACTCTAAGAATTGAGTCAAAGCAACTCTAATGGTGTGAACACATTAATGCATTATGTAAAAGTGGTAAAACCACTTGAGCTTAAACGATGAGTATGACCTATGATCAAATGTTCTCATTTGACTCCTAAGTCAATATACTCATATATAGATGACCTAGTCATCGCCAATTGTTTGATAAATGCTAGAATTGGTTGTGCATGCTTTGCCACATATTTCAATTGCCATCTTATTGTGTGAGCATGTTGGTGCATATTTTACTCATTCAAGGACATCCACTTGTTGTTTTGTTTGTTTGGATTTTCCTATTTTGGCCAAGTGGATGGACAAGAATGCCTAAGAACCTTCTTTAGCTATCTATGCTTTTCTCGCCTCAAACTCTATTCATGCTACATCACAAAATTTGATCAAGTCGATTCAACCACTCAGTGTGAGGAGCACTGAGTCCCCGATTCGTCATAGACTTAAACTTCCAAAACCTCTTAATGATTCTCGGTCTGACCGATCCTTCCATTTTGGTCCTACCGAGATCATCAAGTTGATCTGAGTTTTCAATCTCGGTGCAACCTATTTGAACGTTCGGTCACACCGAGTTCTCAGAATCGCTTGCGATTATGCATCTCGGTGCCACCGAAGTTGTTCCACTCGGTCACACCGACAGTGGTCGGGCTATATATAGTCACGGAAATTTTTGAAATTTCTCCAAACCCTTCGCCACAAGATCAGCTCGCTCTGCCAAAGATGGTCTCCGGATCATCTCCTCGCCGCCAAGAGCCTCCTGTCATTGGTCTTCGCCATGTCAACGGATTTCGCCCCGTCGTTGCCGCCGTAGCAAGTCCACCGCCAAGTTAGGGTATGGACTTGATCTTTGTGCTATCCATGTCTGATTCCTAGCACATTGTTTTCACATTGAATCTTGCCACAATTGCAACTCATCTATCCAGCCAAAGTAGTTCATAGATTAGTTCTGATTCGAATTTTTAGGTTTAGGTTTCCGCCGAAACCATCTCGGACCCACCGAGTTGAAAAACTCGGTCTCACTGATTTGGCTTATGCCATTGCACAAGTGACTCTCGGTCTGACCGAGATTTACTAATCAGTGCAACTGATTTGAGAATTCTGTGAAACCCTAGCAGTCTCGGTGCCAACGAACTGAAACTCGTGTTGGGGAACGTAGTAATTTCAAAAAATTTCCTACGCACACGCAAGATCATGGTGATGGCATAGCAACGAGAGGGGAGAGTATTGTCCACGTACCTGTTGGGGAACGTAGTAATTTCAAAAAATTTCCTACGCACACTCAAGACCATGGTGATGGCATAGCAACGAGAGGGGAGAGTGTCGTCCCACGCACCCTCGTGACCGAAAGCGGAAGCGTTATAACAACGCTGTTGATGTAGTCGACGCGTCTTCACGATCCGACCGATCCAAGCACCGAACGTCACGGCACCTCCGAGTTCTGCACACATTCAGCTCGATGACGATCCCCGGACTCCGATCCAGCAAAGTGTCGGGGATGAGTTCTGTCAACCGACGGCGTGGTGACGATGATGATGCTCCACCGACGCAGGGCTTCGCTTAAGCTCCGCGACGATATGACTTCTCCGCGCAGGCTTCGCTAAGCTCCACGACGATATGACCAAGTGGAATATAGTGGAGGGGGCACCGACACAGCTAAGGAACGATCCGTAGATCAACTTGTGTGTCTTGGGTGCCCCCCTGCCTCAGATATAAAGGAGAAAGGGGGTGCGGCCAGCCCAAGGGGGCGCTGGAGGAGTCCTACTCCCGTGGGAGTAGGACTCCCCCTCCTAGTTGGATTAGGATTGGAGGAGGGAAGAGGGAAGGGCGCCGCCTCTCCTTGTCCTATTCGGACTAGAGGGGAGGGGCGCGCCTGCCTGCCCTGGCCGGCCCTTCCTCTTCTCTATGGCCCATCAAGGCCCATAGACCCCGGGGTTCCGTAACCCCGTGTTCCAGAACTTCTGTTTTCATCCGAACCTTTCAAGTCCAAACATAGGCTTCCAATATATCAATCTTTATGTCTCGACCATTTCGAGACTCCTCGTCATGTCCGTGATCACATCCAGACTCAACAACCTTCGTACATCAAAACTTATAAACTCATAATGAACTGTCATCAAACGTTAAGCGTGCGGACCCTACGGGTTCGAGAACTATGTAGACATGACCTAGAACCATTCTCGGTCAATAACCAATAGCGGAACCTGGATGCCCATATTGGTTCCTACATATTCTACGAAGATATTTATCGGTCAAACCGCATAACGACATACGTTGTTCCCTTTGTCATCGGTATGTTACTTACCCGAGATTCGATCGTCGGTATCCAATACCTAGTTCAATCTCGCTACGGTAAGTCTCTTTACTCGTTCAGTAATACATCATCTCACAACTAACTCATTAGTTGTAATGCTTGCAAGGCTTATGTGATGTGTATTACCGAGAAGGCCCAGAGATACCTCTCCGACAATCGGAGTGACAAAACCTAATCTCAAATACGCCAACCCAACAAGTACCTTTGGAGACACCTGTAGTACTCCTTTATAATCACCCGATTCGTTGTGACATTTGGTAGTACCCAAAGTGTTCCTCCGTAAACGGAGTTGCATAATCTCATAGTTACAGAACATGTATAGGTCATGAAGAAAGCAATAGCAACATACTAAATGATCAAGTGCTAGGCTAACGGAATGGGTCAAGTCAATCAGATCATTCTCCTAATGATGTGATCCCGTTAATCAAATGACAACTCATGTCTATGGTTAGGAAACATAACCATCTTCGATTAACGAGCTAGTCAAGTAGAGGCATACTAGTGACACTCTGTTTGTCTATGTATTCACACATGTATTATGTTTCCGGTTAATACAATTCTAGCATGAATAATAAACATTTATCATGATATAAGGAATTAAATAATAACTTTATTATTGCCTCTAGGGCATATTTCCTTCAGTACCCTCGTAGACCGTAAGCGGAAGCGTTATGACAACACGGTTGATGTAGTCGTACGTCTTCACGATCCGACCGATCCAAGCACCGAACGTATGGCACCTCCGACTTCAGCGCACGTTCAACTCGATGACGATCCCGGACTCGATCCAGCAAAGTGTCGGGATGAGTTCCACAAGACGACGGCGTGGTGGACGATGATGATGCTCTATCGGCGCGGGGCTTCGCCTAAACTCCGCGACGATATGACCGAGGTGGAATATGGTGGAGGGGCACCGACATGGCTAAGAGATCCAAGGGATCAATTGTTGTTCCTTTGGTGCTAGCCCTGCCCTTTATTTATATGTTGAGCCCTGGGTCGAAACTTGGAGCAAAAGCCTCCTCAAAGTCGGCTTTGCCGAAAGGCAAGAGTCGCACTTGACTCGAGGACCAAATGCCACAATCCTTGGCGTCGCCCAGACGCCATGGGCCTCAGGCGTCGCCCAGGCCGACGCCAGGTCTCCGTTTGGCCCTTGGCCTCCATAAAACTCCTTTTGCACCGACCTAAAGCCTCATGGGCTTGACCCTTAGCCTAAACATATCATCCAATATATGAATCTTTACGTCTCGACCATTTCGAGACTCCTCGTCATGTCCCCGATCTCATCCGGACTCAACTCCTTCGTACATCAAAACATGTAAACTCATAATATAACTGTCATCGAAACCTTAAGCGTGCGGACCCTACGGGTTCGAGAACTATGTAGACATGACCGAGAACTATTCTTGGTCAATAACCAATAGCGGAACCTGGATGCCCATATTGGTTCCTACATATTCTACGAAGATCTTTATCGGTCAAACCGCATAACAACATACGTTGTTCCCTTTGTCATCGGTATGTTACTTGCCCGAGATTCGATCGTCGGTATCCAATACCTAGTTCAATCTCGCTACGCAAGTCTCTTTACTCGTTCCGTAATACATCATCTCGCAACTAACTTATTAGTTGCAATGCTTGCAAGGCTTATATGATGTGTATTACCGAGAAGGCCCAGATACCTCTCCGACAATCGGAGTGACAAAACCTAATCTCGAAATACGCCAACCCAACATGTACCTTTGGAGACACCTGTAGTACTCCTTTATAATCACCCGATTCGTTGTGACGCTTGGTAGCACCAAAGTGTTCCTCCGTAAACGGGAGTTGCATAATCTCATAGTTACAGGAACATGTATAAGTCATGAAGAAAGCAATAGCAATATACTAAACGATCAAGTGCTAGGCTAACGGAATGGGTCATGTCAATCACATTATTCTCCTAATGATGTGATCCCGTTAATCAAATAACAACACATGTCTATGGTTAGGAAACATAACCATCTTTGATTAATGAGCTAGTCAAGTAGAGGCATACTAGTGACTATATGTTTGTCTATGTATTCACACATGTATCATGTTTCCGGTTAATACAATTCTAGCATGAATAATAAACATTTATCATGAAATAAGGAAATAAATAATAACTTTATTATTGCCTCTAGAGCATATTTCCTTCAGTCTCCCACTTGCACTAGAGTCAATAATCTAGTTCACATCATCATGTGATTCAACACTAATATTCACATCTGTATGTGATTAACACCCATAGTTCACATCGTCATGTGACCAACACCCAAAGGGTTTACTAGAGTCAATAATCTAGTTCACATGGCTATGTGATTAATATCAATAGTTCACATCTTTATGTGATTAACACCCATAGTTCACATCGACATGTGACCAACACCCAAAGGGTTTACTAGAGTCAGTAATCTAGTTCACATCGCTTATGTGATTAACACCCAAAGAGTACTAAGGTATGATCATGTTTTGCTCGTGAGAGAAGCTTAGTCAACGGGTCTGTCACATTCAGAGCCATATGTATTTTGCAAATATTCTATGTCTACAATGCTCTGCACGGAGCTACTCTAGCTAATTGCTCCCACTTTCAATATGTATCCAGATTGAGACTTAGAGTCATCTGGATTAGTATAAAAAGCTTGCATCGATGTAACTCTTTACGACGGGCTCTTTTATCACCTCCATAATCGAGAAATATTTCCTTAGTCCTCACTAAGGATGTTCTTGATCAATGTCCAAAGATCTACTCCTAGATCACTATTGTACTCCTTGCCAAATTCGAGCAAGGTATACAATAGGTCCGGTACATAGCATAGCATACTTTATAGAACCTATGGATGAGGCATAGGGAATGACTTTCATTCTCTTTCTATCTTCTGCCGTGGTCGGGCTTTGAGTCTTACTCAATTTCACACCTTGTAACACAGGTAAGAACTCTTTCTTTGACTGTTCCATTTTGAACCTTTTCAAAATCTTGACAAGGTATGTACTTATTGAAAAACTTATCAAGCGTCTTGATCTATCTCAATAGATCTTGATGCTCAATATGTAAGCAGCTTCATCGAGGTCCTTCTTTGAAAAACTCCTTTCAAATACTCCTTTATGCTTTGCAGAATAATTCTACATTATTTCCGATCAACAATATGTCATTCACATATACTTATTAGAAATGCTATAGTGCTCCCACTCACTTTCTTGTAAATACAAAGCTTCTCCAAAGTCTCAGATAAAACCATATGCTTTGATCAACTCATCAAAGCGTATATTCCAACTCCGAGATGCTTGCACCACCATTGATGGATCATTGGAGCTTGCACATTTTGTTAGGTCCTTTAGGATTGACAAAACCTCTCGTTGCATCATATACAACTCTTCTTTAATAATTCCATTAAAGAATGTAGTTTTGACATCCATTTGCCGATTTCATAAAATGTGGCAATTGCTAACATGATTCGGACAGACTTAAGCATCGCTACAGCTTGAGAAAATCTCATTGTAGTCAACACCTTGAACTTGTCGAAAACCTTTTGTGACAAGTCGAGCTTTGTAGATAGTAACACTACTATCGCTGTCCGTCTTCCTCTTGAAGATCCATTTATTTAACATGGCTTGCTGATCATCGAGCAAGTCAATCAAAGTCCATACTTTGTTCTCATACATGGATCCTATCTCAGATTTCATGGCCTCAAGCCATTTCGCGAATCTGGGCTCATCATCGCTTCCTCATAGTTCGAGGGTTCATCATGGTCTAGTAACATGACTTCCGAACATGATTACCGTACCACTCGTGCGGATCTTACTCGAAGACCTCGAGGTTCGGAGTAACTTGATCTCAAGCTTCATGATCATCATCATTAGCTTCCTCACTAATTGGTGTAGGAATCACAGAACTGATTTACGTGATGAACTACTTTCCAATTCGGGAGAAGGTACAATTACCTTATCAAGCTCTACTTTCCTCCCACTCACTTCTTTCGAGAGAAACTTCTTCTCTAGAAAGGATCCATCTTAGCAACGAATAACTTGCCTTCGGATCTGTGATAGAAGGTGTACCCAATAGTTACCTTTGGGTATTCTATGAAGACTCACTTTTCCGATTTGGGTTCGAGCTTATCAGGTTGAAACCTTTTCATATAAGCATCGCAACTCCAAGCTTTAAGAAACGACACTTAGGTTTCTCGCTAAACCATAGTTCATACGGTGTCATCTCAACGGATTTAGATGGTGCCCTATTAAACGTGAATGCAGCTGTCTCTAATGCATAACCCCAAAACGATAGTGGTAAATCGGTAAGATACATCATAGATCGCACCATATCCGATAAAGTGCGGTTATTCTGACGTTCGGACACACCATTATGTTGTGGTGTTCCATGTGGCGTGAGCTGTGAAACTATTCCACTTTGTTTTAATTGAAGACCAAACTCAGAACTCAAATATTCATCTCCACGATCGATCGCAGAAACTTTATTTTCTTGTTACGATGATTTTCCACTTCACTCTGAAATTCTTTGAACCTTTCAACTATTTCAGACTTATGTTTCATCAAGTAGATATACCCATATCTGCTAAATCATCTTGTGAAGGTCGAAAATAACGATACTTGCCACGAGCATCAACACTCATTGGATCGCATACATCAAGATGTATCATTTCCAATAAGTCAAGAGCTTGTTCCATTGTTCCGAGAACGGAGTTTTAGTCATCTTGCCCATGAGGCACGGTTCGCAAGTACCAAGTGATTCATAATCAAGTGATTCCAAAAGCCCATCAAGATGGAGTTTCTTCATGCGCTTTACACCAATATGACCTAAACGGCAAGTACACAAATAAGTTGCACTATCATTATTAACTTTACATCTTTTGGTTTCAATATTATGAATATGTGTATCACACGATCGAGATCCAACAAACCATTTTCATTGGGTGTATGACCATAGAAGGTTTTATTCATGTAAATGAACAATAATTATTCTCTAACTTACATGAATAACCGTATTGCAATAAACATGATCAAATCATATTCATGCTCAATGCAAACGCCAAATAACATTTATTTAGGTTCAACACTAATCCCGAGAGTATAGGGAGTGTGCGATGATGATCATATCAATCTTGGAACTACTTCCAACACTCATCGTCACTTCCCTTCAACTAGTTTCGCTCATTCTGCAACTCCTGCTTGAGTTACTACTCTTAGCAACCGAACCAGTATCAAATACCGAGGGGTTGCTATAAACACTAGTAAAATACACATCAATAATCAGTATATCAAATATACCTTTGTTCACTTTGCCATCCTTCTTATCCGCCAAATACTTGGGGTAGTTCCGCTTCGGGACCAGTTCCATTGCAGCAAAAGCACTTAGTCTCGGGCTTAGGTCCAGACTTGGGCTTCTTCACTCGAGCAGCAACTTGCTTGCCGTTCTTCTTGAAGTTCCCCTTCTTCCCTTTGCCCTTTTCCTTGAGACTAGTGGTATTGTCAACCATCAACACTTGATGTTCTTCTTGATTTCTACCTTCGCTGATTTTAGCATCGCGAAGAGCTTGGGAATTGTTTTCGTTATCCCTTGCATACTATAGTTCATCACGAAGTTCTAGTAACTTAGTAATGGTGACTAGAGAATTCTGTCAATCACTATCTTATCTGGAAGATTAACTTCCACTTGATTCAAGCGATTGAAGTACCCAGACAATCTGAGCACATGCTCACTAGTTGAGCGATTCTCCTCCATCTTTCAGCTATAGAACTTGTTGCGACTTCATATCTCTCAACTCGGTATTTGCTTGAAATATTAACTTCAATTCCTGGAACATCTCATATGGTCCATGACGCTCAAAACGCCTTTGAAGTCCCGGTTCTAAGCCTTTAAGCATGGTGCACTAAACTATCAAGTAGTCATCATATTGAGCTAGCCAAACGCTCATAACGCCCGCATCTGCTCCTGCAATAGGTCTGTCACCTAGCGGTGCATCAAGGACATAATTCTTACAGGCAGCAATGAGGATAAACCTCAGATCACGGATCCAATCCGCATCATTGCTACTAACATTTTTCAATACAATTTTCTCTAGGAACACATATAAAAACATAGGGAAGCAAAAACATAGGGAAGCAACAACGCGAGCTATTGATCTACAACATAATTTGCAAAATACTACCAGACTAAGTTCATGATAAATTAAAGTTCAATTAATCATATTACTTAAGAACTCCCACTTAGATAGACATCTCTAGTCATCTAAGTGATTACGTGATCCAAATCAACTAAACCATGTCCGATCATCACGTGAGATGGAGTAGTTTCAATGGTGAACATCACTATGTTGATCATATCTACTATATGATTCACGCCGACGCTTTCGGTCTCCGTGTTCCGAGGCCATATCTGCATATGCTAGGCTCGTCAAGTTTAACTCGAGTATTCTGCGTGTGCAAAACTGGCTTGCACCCGTTGTAGATGGACGAGAGCTTATCACACCGATCATCACATGGTGTCCGGGCACGATTTAACTTTGGCAACGGTGCATACTCGTGGAGAACACGTCTTGATAATTTTTAGTGAGAGATCATCTTAAAATGCTACCGTCAATCAAAGCAAGATAAGATGCATAAAGGATAAACATCACATGCAATCAATATAAGTGATATGATATGGCCATCATCATCTTGTGCTTGTGATCTCCATCTCCGAAGCACCGTCGTGATCACCATCGTCACCGGCGCGACACCTTGATCTCCATCGTAGCATCGTTGTCGTCTCGCCAAATATTGCTTCTATGACTACCGCTACCGCTTAGTGATAAATTAAAGCAATTACATGGCTTTTGCATTTCATACAATAAAGCGACAACCATATGGCTCCTGCCAGTTGCCGATAATTCGGTTACAAAACACGATCATCTCATACAGTAAAATATAGCATCACGTCTTGACCATATCACATCACAACATGCCCTGCAAAAACAAGTTAAACGTCCTCTACTTTGTTGTTGCAAGTTTTACGTGGCTACTACGGGCTTAGCAAGAATCGTTCTTACCTACGCATCAAAACCACAACGATAGTTTGTCAAGTTGGTGTTGTTTTAACCTTCGCAAGGACCGGCGAGCCACACTCGTTCAACTAAAGTGAGAGAGACAGACACCCGCCACCACCTTTAAGCAACGAGTGCTCGCAGCGGTGAAACCAGTCTCGCGTAAGCGTCTGGCGTAATGTCGGTCCGGGCCGCTTCATCTCACAATACCGCCTAACCAAAGTATGACATGCTGGTAAGCAAGTATGACTTGTATCGCCCACAACTCACTTGTGTTCTACTCGTGCATATAACATCAACGCATAAAACCAGGCTCGGATGCCACTTTGTTGGGGAATGTAGTAATTTCAAAAAATTTCCTACGCACACGCAAGATCATGGTGATGGCATAGCAACGAGAGGGAGAGTATTGTCCACGCACCTCGTGAGACCGTAAGCGGAAGCGTTATGACAACGCGGTTGATGTAGTCGACGCCTTCACGATCCGACCGATCCAAGCACCGAACGTACGGCACCTCCGAGTTCAGCACACGTTCAGCTCGATGACGATCCCCGGACTCCAACAAAGTGTCGGGATGAGTTCCGTCAACCTGACGACGTGGTGGACGATGATGATGCTCTATCGCACAGGCTTCGCCTAAACTCCGCGACGATATGACCGAGGTGGAATATGGTGGAGGGGGCACCGACACGCTAAGAGATCCAAGGGATCAATTGTTGTTCCTTTGGTGCTAGCCCTGCCCTCTATTTATATGTTGAGCCCCGGTCGAAACTTGGAGCAAAAGCCTCCTCAAAGTCGGTTTTGCCCGAAAGGCAAGAGTCCCACTCGGACTCCAGGACCAAACGCCACAATCCTTGGCGTCGGCCCAGACGCCATGGGCCTCGGCGTCGCCCAGGCCGACGCCAGGTCTCCGGCGTTTGGCCCTTGGCCTCCGCAAAAACTCCTTTTGCACCGACCTAAAGCCTCATGGGCTTGACCCTTGGCCTAAACATATCATCCAATATATGAATCTTTACGCCTCGACCATTTCGAGACTCCTCGTCATGTCCCCGATCTCATCCGGACTCGAACTCCTTCGGTACATCAAAACATGTAAAGTCATAATATAACTATCATCGAAACCTTAAGCGTGCGGACCCTACGGGTTCGAGAACTATGTAGACATGACCGAGAACTATTCTTGGTCAATAACCAATAGCGGAACCTGGATGCCCATATTGGTTCCTACATATTCTACGAAGATCTTTATCGGTCAAACCGCATAACAACATCGTTGTTCCTTTGTCATCGGTATGTTACTTGCCCGAGATTCGATCGTCGGTATCCAATACCTAGTTCAATCTCGCTACCGCAAGTCTCTTTACTCGTTCCGTAATACATCATCTCGCAACTAACTTATTAGTTGCAATGCTTGCAAGGCTTATATGATGTGTATTACCGAGAAGGCCCAGAGATACCTCTCCGACAATCGGAGTGACAAAACCTAATCTCAAATACGCCAACCCAACATGTACCTTTGGAGACACCTGTAGTACTCCTTTATAATCACCCGATTCGTTGTGACGCTTGGTAGCACCAAAGTGTTCCTCCGTAAACGGAGTTGCATAATCTCATAGTTACAGGAACATGTATAAGTCATGAAGAAAGCAATAGCAATATACTAAACGATCAAGTGCTAGGCTAACGGAATGGGTCATGTCAATCACATCATTCTCCTAATGATGTGATCCCATTAATCAAATAACAACACATGTCTATGGTTAGGAAACATAACCATCTTTGATTAATGAGCTAGTCAAGTAGAGGCATACTAGTGACTATATGTTTGTCTATGTATTCACACATGTATCATGTTTCCGGTTAATAAAATTCTAGCATGAATAATAAACATTTATCATGAAATAAGGAAATAAATAATAACTTTATTATTGCCCCTAGAGCATATTTCCTTCAACTCGGTCTAACTGAGATCATCAGTTTAGGTTCCAAAACTGCTTCGGTATCACCGAGTTTGAAAATCGGTGGATCCGAAATGCTTTATGTGGAAAACTAAAACTGAACTTTTGAGTCATTCTTTTGCAAAAACCTTTGCATTTTGTGATGCTCATCTTTTCTATCTCATCTATAAACTCTTCACAGGGTCAGCAGTCAGCTTTTGCAAGATGTCCGATCAAAGTGACAGCCGAACAGTGTCAAGAGCAGATAGACTTGAGTGAGGGCACTAGTCCCTCAACTTGAGATGAAGGGAGCAGAAGTACTCCTAGCAATTTGCCTAAGGCTGCTACTAGGCAAAGGAGGAAAAGAAATTCAGATTCAGAGGATGAAGATTACAGGGCTGAGGAGGATGAGGCAACTTCAAAGAAAGAGGTGGTCAAGAAGGAAAGGGTCATGAAGACCAAAAGGACTGCAGGAAGACAACCAATGTTTAAGGCCAGAACATCAACTCAACTGCTTGAAAATCCTGATCCCAAAGAGCCAGTTGCTGAGAGCAAGAAGAGGAAGGAAAGGGTCAAGATGACCAAGGCCAGAGTAATTGGGAAGCCTTCCATGATGGAAGAGGAAGAGCCTCTTTGCAAAGCACCAAAGGCACCAAAGCTAATGGGTGATGCAATCAGATCGAGGGCTGCCACATCTAAGCCCAAGGAAGCACCCAAAGCTGCCCCAAGGCCAAGTCAGACCAAAGAGGAATACTAGGAGTATTCCAGCTGCTGAGAAGAACAAGGCCCCAATGCCTGAGGTTGATGAGGAAGATGAAGAAGGACAGGTTCTGAGGAAGCTTAAGCCAAAGATACCAGATCACAATGATGCCCATCCTGTGGCTGAGAACATGAGAGTCAGGAAGGACTCAGGATGGAGGTAATGGAGAATGGAAGATCCATATGCATCAAGGAGAAGAACTGCTGTTGATTACAGGTTCCATACAAAGGAACAACAGGACTTCTATGAGACCATTCTGTTGGACCAGAAGCCCATTGTCTGTGACATGAGATGGGTCGACTGGAACTTCATCAAGGAGAACGGAGAGCACTATCCTGGAGTGCAGGACAACTTTGTGAGATGTGGGGTTGCAGATTTTGTTGGGCAGAAGCTCACAAATTGGAATGATGAGCTTATCATGCAGTTTTACTCCACAACACATTTCTACCCAGATGGGACAATTGTTTGGATGTCTGAAGGTACAAGGTACCAGTCAACTGTTGAGGAGTGGGCAAAGCTGATAAATGCCCCAGAGGAGAATGAGGATGACCTAGACATCTATGCAAATAAGAAAAAGGATCATAATTCAATGGCTGACATGTACAAGGAAATTCCAAACAAGGCATTAGCAACTCACAAGTTTGGATTAGTTCACTATCTGCTGTCAGGGTTGCCAACCATCAATTGGATTCGAGGCACACTTTGTTGCCCAAGTCCGTGACCATAACATGATCAGAGGGCATGCCATCAACATGTTGCATGTGTTTGATGTGCCACAAAAGTTTAAAGTCATGAGCCTGATTATTGAAACTATCAAGAGGACTGCAGCAGATCGTAAGAGGAGCTGTGGATATGCACCTCAGATTCAAGACCGATAAACTCAAAGATGGGCACAGAAAATATCAGCTTGGATAAGGAACACTTTCCACTTTATCCAGACTTTGAGGACAATGAGGTTGTCATGAATGAAGATGATCCACAATCAGTTCAAGCTCAGAGAAGAAGGAGAAGGCAAAGAGGAGAGGCTGCCAAGATGCCAACTCAAGAGGAGGCATCTGAGTATCTCTTGAAGAACAAGCAGGAGCAACTTGGTTACTTAATAGCATCAACCTTGAGGATTGAGAAGGGATTGGCCACCCTAACTCAAAATCAGGAGAGCCTGGAGAGAATCATAGAACAAAAGTTCTATAACTTAGATGTGAAAGTAACTGAGATTCAAACTGTAGTGGAGGAGCTACAAGAGGACATGCAGGAGAGGAAGGGCAAGACAACAACAAATGTGTTTGCCAGAGTGCCTAGAGCCCAGAGGTCATCACCGTGTGCGCTTTACGACACAAGAGCAACTTCATCTGCACCAGCCACAGCCTCAAGCCACCAGCTCCAAAGACCTTCATCAGCTCCAGCTCCATCTACATCAATCAAGTCTTCTCCAAGGAGCCATCTCTACACCACCACCGTAAGATCAAGCCCGAGAGTCGATCTAGCACTATGTATTTTCTATGAACTTTTTGGTAACTTGTTGCCAAAGGGGGAGAAAAATGTATAGATCATAGGCTTCGAGAGAGAGTGTTGCTTTTGTTCTCTCTTGCTTTATTTGGTGGTTTTTCAAACTTTGTTTGCTTTTGGTTGAGATACTATGTGTGTGAGACATTGATGATCATGTGTTTGATCATAAGCTACACTTGTGCATGCCTGATATTATCCTATCTATATTATGTGATCACTCACTTTTCTTGGTGATGAGTGCATGTATTCATTGTTTATTATTTTGAGCGCTCCACCAAGATGTATGTGACATGGAAGAGTAACCCATGAGCCTAATTCACTATGCATTTGCAGTCCAAAGCAAATCTAAATCTATGCACAAATTTAGGGGGAGCTCTTGCTTATCACATACTACTCAAAGCGACGATGTTATTTAAATCTTATTATCATTTGTCGAAGCTTTGATCTATATGTTGTCATCAATTACCAAAAAGGGGGAGATTTAAAGTGCAACTATCCCTAGGTGGTTTTGGTAATTCATAACAACATATAGCTCATTGAGCTAATGCTATTCCAAGACTATTATTTCAGGAAAGCTCAATGAATGGCATGGCATGGATGATGAAAGTGGATCCCTCAAAATACTAAGGCCAAAGGATTGGCTCAAGCTCAAAAGCTCAAGACTCTTCATTTTACATTTTAGTGATCCAAGATCACATTGAGTCTATAGGAAAAGCCAATACTATCAAGAAGGGATGAGGTGTTGCTTAATGAGCCTTTTGCTTCATGTGCTTAGTGATATGCTCCAAAACCCTCAACTACTTTCCCACATCCACAAATGACCTAAACCTAAAGCCAAAATCGGTCACACGATTCTTTCTATCCGCGCCACCGATTCCAAAAGTCATAGCCACTGCCACAAACCCTAAGAAAATCGGTCTTACCGATAGGGATCTCGGTCTCACCGAGATGGGGTTGCAATCTCTCTGCTTCCTTCGTAATGTTTCGTCCAACCGGTGAGCGATCGGTCCCACCGAGATTGCAATGTAAACTCTCTGTTTCCTTTTTGTAACATTTTGGTCTCACCGAAAAGAGCAAATCTGTCCCACCGAGTTTACCTGACCAACTCTCTGGTAAGCTAATTGCCAAAATCGGTCTCACCGAGTTTGTGTAATCGGTCTCACCGAGATTAAGTTATGCCCTAACCCTAACCATATCGGTCTCACCGAGATGCATGTCAGTCCCACCAAAAATCACTAACGGTCACTAGGTTTACTAATTCGGTCAGACCGAGTTTAACTATTCGGTCCCACCGAGTTTGGTAAATTGTATGTAATGGTTGGATTTTGTGTGGATGCTATATATACCCCTCCACCTCCTCTTCATTCGTGGAGAGAGCCATCAGACTGAACCTACACTTCCAACCTATCATTTCTGAGAGAGAACCACCTACTCATGTGTTGAGGCCAAGATATTCCATTCCTACCATATGAATCTTGATCTCTAGCCTTCCCCAAGTTGCTTTCCACTCAAATCATCTTTCCACCAGATCCAAAACCTATGAGAGAGAGTTGAGTGTTGGGGAGACTATCATTTGAAGCACAAGAGCAAGGAGTTCATCATCAACACACCATTTGTTACTTGTTGGAGAGTGGTGTCTCCTAGATTGGCTAGGTGTCACTTGGGAGCCTCCGACAAGATTGTGGAGTTGAACCAAGGAGTTTGTAAGGGCAAGGAGATCGCCTACTTCATGAAGATCTACCGCTAGTGAGGCAAGTCCTTCGTGGGCGACGGCCATGGTGGGATAGACAAGGTTGCTACTTCGTGGACCCTTCGTGGGTGGAGCCCTCCGTCGACTCACAAGAACTGCTACCCTTCGTGGGTTGAAGTCTCCACCAACGTGGAAGTACGATAGCACCACCTATCGGAACCACGAGAAAAACATCCGTGTCTCCAATTGCGTTTGAATCCTCTAAACCCTTCCCCTTACATTATTGCAAGTTGCATGCTTTAATTTCCGCTGCCAATATACTCTTTGCATGCTTGCTTGAATTGTGTGATGATTACTTGACTTGTCCTAAATTAGCTAAAATTTGCCAAACTATAAAATTGGGAAAAGGTTAAGTTTTTATTGGTCAAGTAGTCTAATCACCCCCCTCTAGACATACTTCAAGGTCGTACAGAAAGGTCCTGATATATATATATTTAATTGGATGTAAGTTAGCATGAACTATTATTGTTGACATTACCCTTGAGGTAAAAGGTTGGGACGCGAAACTATAAGCCCCTATCTTTCTCTGTGTCCGATTAAAACTCCGTAACCACAAGTGTCGGTGTCAAAACCGGCGGATCTCGGGTAGGGGGTCACGAACTGTGCGTCTAGGCGGATGGTAACAGGAGACAAGGGACACGATGTTTTTACCCAGGTTCGGGCCCTCTCGATGGAGGTAAAACCCTACTCCTGCTTGATTAATATTGATGATATGGGTACTACAAGAGTAGATCTACCATGAGATCAGAGAGGCTATACCCTAGAAGCTAGCCTATGGTATGATTGTTGTTCGTCCTCACGGACTAAAACCCTCCGGTTTATATAGGCACCAAGAGGGTTAGGGTTACACAGTAGTCGGTTACAATGGTAGGAGATCTACATATCCGTGTCGCAAGCTTGCCTTCCACGCTAAGGAAAGTCCCATCCGACATGGGACAAAGTCTTCAATCTTGTATCTTCATAGTCCAGAGTCCGCCAAAGGTTATAGTTCGCTATCCGGACACCCCTAATCCGAACTCCTCAAGAGTCTGCGAACCAGGCTTCAATGACGACGAGTCCGTGCCAGATTGTCTTCGCATTGCAAGCCGGGTTCTTCTCCAAACTCGTGTACTGTTGAATAGTGTTCGTAACGCCCCGGACACACCGCCGGTGGTCGTTACTCTGGCGGGATCTAGATCGCCCCACAGATCAATACTAGTCTTTTCTGCAAGACTTTGTCCTCACTGCGTGCGCACCCGGAGCAATCTTCGATCGGTCACCCATCCCGACACTACTCCAAGCCGAGCACGCTTAACTTTGGAGTTACGTCCAATGGGCTCCGGAAAAGAAGGAATTCCTTATTGATATGAGTAGTCTATCATCCCTAATAAGCCGTGCTATCACATACACCCCACTCGAGGAACCGACGCCCTCGTCGGGCCACAGAAACGCTCCTCTTGGCACAAACGTCGTGCTTCCAAACCGGTACATGTGCCATGTCGGGTGCCACGACGGGTCACAAACGCCATGAACAACATGACCACGCACCGTCCGCAACCATCCGTAACCGCGAGGGTCGGCTCGATACCAACTTGTAACGCCCGGACACACCGCGGGTGGTCGTTACTCTGGCGGATCTAGATCGCCCCACAGATCAATACTAGTCTTTTCTGCGCACTTTGTCCTCACTGCGTGCGCACCGGGAGCAATCTTCGGTCGGTCACCCATCCCGACACTACTCCAAGCCGAGCACGCTTAACTTTGGAGTTCGTCCAATGGGCTCCGGAAAAGAAGGAATTCCTTATTGATATGAGTAGTCTATCATCCCTAATAAGCCGTGCTATCACAGTTCGCTTCTCAGAATATCGTGCTCCTTGGCTTCCACGCCCGAATGGCCATCTTCCACGTGTTGAACGAATGCGAAAAGCCGTGGTATTTTTACATTTACCCCCTAGCTGCGCAAATGAGCTGCCTATATAAGAGACGAGGATCTAGATCCGAATCACACCATCTTCCTTCATGAGCTTTCATCGGAGCGCATCCGATGTAAATCCATTCCATCATGGACACCGACGCTGCTCCTCCTCTCGCCCTCCCGTCCTCAGCACGAGATTGGGAGAGATGTCTGCCCCAGACACAGCGAGCTAGTGGAGCTCCAAACCAAGGGATTTCTTCCCCCAGCCTTCATGGTTCCGGTTCGAGCCGGACTCGCCACCTATAAGGGCGGAAAACAAGCGGAGAGCGTCCCCAGTCCCTCCCAAGGAGAGCGGGTATGCCTTGTCCCTTCTTTGATAAGAGGGCTCGGATTTCCAATTCATACGTTTCTCCGGGGGCTCCTGGAGTTCTATGGCCTCCAGTTGCACAACCTTACGCGTGCCTCCATTCTGCATATTGCGGGCTTCGTGGCCCTTTGCGAGCTGTTTTTGGGCATCGAGGCTCATTTCGCGCTGTGGAAGAGGTTGTTCTACCTCGTACCTCGTTCTCACGAGGGGTCGATATATCAAGTGGGTGGAGCCGAACTATGGCGCATCGCCGGGACCGGATATCTATCCGGAACCCGAAGAAGGCGTCCAAGACCGGCCTTCTAATGGTTTTATATAGAAGATGTTCCCCTGCCGGACCCTGTTCGGATCGGCCTCCCGGAATTTAGTAATGCTCCTTTGAAGAAATGCCTAAGCTGGCGTCCACGGAGCCCTCAGAGGGAAAAGGACAGGGACGTCCTTTACCTGATGAGCCGAATAAGGTTGTTGGCTCATTTCGGACTGACCATGATCGGGGTCATGGCCACATGCATTATGCGGGCGGTGCAGCCGCTCCAGTATAGAGGCCACCCCATGTGGGATTTCAACGGGGAGGATGATGCCACCCGCCATGGCCGTAAGGGGCCGGGATCGGTCGCTGATCTGATGACGACCTTGTCCGCATTGTATAAGGGAGAAGAGGAAGAATTTCTTCGCGTCAATCCACATGACGGATTTTCTATGAACAATCCTCCAAGCTGGGTAAGCGGACGTTTCTTTTTGCCCATCCGATCCATATTCCCATAGTCAAGTATCTCATTTTGTGATTTCGACGCAGGAACTTCGCTAGGCCGTAAAGGATATAAACAGCCTGCCTCCACAACCCAAGATCCGGACGGTTCTCGATCCGCCTCCCAAGAGGATCCGTATATATCGGTGGAGCTGATCGATGGGGTATTTCACCAACCGAGCATTGATAATGCCCTCGCTGCCATTACGGCCGATTACCTGGAATACTTCCACCTCACAGTAATCGAGATCAAGCCCCAATACTTTGAGAATGATTCATCTGTGCTTATTTTTTATCACCGTATACCAACGGTGTTTTGCAGGGGGGGCCCTTGAGGCGGAAGGTCGAGCCTGCGGCGACTAGCCAACAAGGGGCAGCACGGCCCAGCAGGCTAAAAAGAAGTGCGGTCCAGATTGAAACGCCAGCGCAACGGTATGGCGTGTCACCTTATTCCCAAGTTTTATTCCGGAAGGCATACTAACACTCGTGCCCTCTTCAGGAAAAAGAGCGCTCGCCGGACTATATCCAGAGAGGTTGCCAATCGAGCCTCGCCACCAGTGCTCCAAAGCCGTGCCCGTAAGTGGAGGCGAACACGAGGCGTGCGTTGGATGCTCCTCCGACAGAGGATGCCGATAGATTGTCCGCCACCAACTCCAAGGTGGAGAGTGCCATGAATCACAGGCGCCGCTGGACAATTCTTCATGACACATGTTTCTCCCAAGAGGCATTGAACGCCTTCAATTCGGGAGATGCGCACTGCCGCCAAGATGGTCTAGCCAGAGCCACGGAGCAAGATGTAAAAGACATGCAGTGAGGAAATTTAACAGATTATATATGCCAAGAGTCCCCGAGACTTGAAATAGTTAGAATAACTGATTTAAGGATCATTTATTGTGCAGAGATCTTACGTAAAAGAATACCCAACTGTCCTGGGAGCTTGAAGAGTGCAAAGCCCAACTTGAGGCCACACAAGCCGCAATCAGGGAAGCCAAAGAGACCCCTCCGTAATATACGCTTTTAAAAGATAAGTATGTTGTGAAGTGTGGCGTGTGTATAAATCGACAATAACATTGCAGATGGCGCCGGTAGATCCGGACAAGCAACAGCTCTTGCGCCGTTAAAGGCCGTCGAGAACGTGCTTACGAGGGTGAGACAGAGAAAAATAATCTCAAGATGCCAACACCCACCTGGGTGAGGAACTAAAAGATGTTCGTGCTCAAATATCGACTCCGTTAAGGAGAATTGGCGGCTTCGACGCTGCATTTTTAGTAAGTGCTTAAACGAACTTTGAAAAAGAGTTCGGCGAGGAAGTCGACTAACGAGTTATGTCTCAGAGGTATGCTCACAGCCGTCCCCGCAGAGGAAATGCCCGGTTCTAGGGGTGACCTTCTTCCCGAGCTCTTATAACTTCACGAACGAGTTCGGCAGTGATGAAAGGCGTCGCCTGTGCCTTGTGGCCATCTGTCTCCCTGCCCGAAGGCCTTGGGGAGCTTGCTGAGAGGCTCCAGGGAGCGCGGCGGCGCTTCCGATTATGGAAGATATCGGCCTGCCGTCAAGGCGCCAGGGAGGCCTGGGCCATGGTGAAGATGCGATACACGAAGGCTGACCCAAACCACATGGCCGAGGTCGGACCCGTGGGGCCCGATGGGAAGGAGATCCCTGTGAGCTTAGTGTACGGCCAGTAGAATTGGCCGCAAAGTATTCCCATCAGATCAAACTAGACAGCTGTTAGATGGCATTGAAGAGGAATACAATCACCAAATTGACTATGTAATTTAAGGTGACATGTAAAATGCCTTCTAGCCGGATTGTAGATCGCTTGTCATAGGACCTTTTGCTTCAACCTCTGGACCCAAGAGTCCGGAGTGTGTCCGAATACCCTTGTGGTTATATAAAACCGGGGCATGCGTGGAGACCAGCATAGGGGTCATTAGTGCTTTATCGCATAAGTGCCCAACTAGTTATGTTATATTACATGGTTAGTAAGAAACATCTTCCAGGAGAATAGTTCCGTTAGGGGTTCCTTTCCACGGGAGGCATGCCCTAAAGTGCATGTCCGGACTGCGAAAAAAGCGTAAAAACATCCGGGGCAGATAAATAAATAGGTAAGAAATCTTCTTTAGTTCACCGACCGAATATTCTCTTAAGAATGCTAGCTTTCGGCTTCACCTAGTCTGAGGTACACATCCGCTGACCCGCAAGAATAATCGCAGAGGTGCTCCTTTACCACCTAGCCGAACAATCGGGAACGAGGGGTAAGCATAGGAGCCAGCAACCCAGCTTGGCCAAAACTTAAGTCATATCGATGCATATAATGGTGAATAAAAGGTACATGCGGAAGTGTGACACATGTATTGGGCATGAAGCCCTTATAAATAAGCTTCGTGAAAGAAGCCCCAGTACACAATGAGCGGATAGCGCGTCAAGTGTGTGCGAACAATGCGCTGACAAGCCTTCAAGGCTGGAAAAATGGAGGAGAAGGAGAAAATAGAAGACAGCTAAAGTGTAAAATATGGACAGAGGAAGGAGACGAACTCGTAATCCGCGCTAGGCGTAGAATCTTCGGAGACGGGCTGCGCTCCATGGGTTCGCTCGAGTCGGTTATCCGATGGATCTCGCAGACGTACGCTCCACCGGTCGACTTGGTCAATGATAAAGGGACCTTCCCATTTGGGCTTGAGTTTGTCCTTTTCTTGTCCGCAGCGAGAACTAGCTCGCCAACATTGTAAGTTTTGGCCCGTACTTCTCTGCTTTGATATCTTCGAGCCTGCTAGGAATGGTTCTGTCCACGGGGCAATGACTGCCATTATTACGTGGGCTGAGGGTGTTATTTCGTTGGCAGAACCACCAACTTTGTCAGAATGTTCGATGTGGGGCAGTGCGGTTGGGTCCGGGTTGTTATTTCCGGACTCTCCCTCCCATAATACGGATGGCTTGAACAACCTCTCTAGGAAGAAGTTGGGAGGGGGGACGGCATCGCGCTTTGCACCGATGTGTGCCAACACGTTTGCTGCCTGGTTGTTATCCCAGGCTATATGGTGAAATTCGAGCCCCTCAAACCGAGCTGACATTTTTAGGATGGCATTGTGATAAGCTGCCATTTTCGGATCCTTGGCATCAAAGTCTCCATTTATTTGGGATATCGCGAGGTTCAATCCTCGCACCTCTAGGCGTTGAATGCCCATGGAGACCGCCATCCGGAGACCATGTAGAAGGGCCTCAGATTCGGCTGCATTGTTGGAGTCCGTATACATTATCTCGAGTATGTATTGAATCAGATCTCCGGTTGGGGATGTCGAACGACGCCAGCTCCCTGTGCCAGCCAACATTTTGGAGCCGTCGAAGTGCATTATCCAGTTGGAATATGCGCCGTACTTTTAGGGAGTTCGCTTCGTCCTTTCGGCGATGAAGTCACCAAACTTGCGACTTAATAGCTCGCCGTGGCTTATAGGTTATGTCGAACGGGAGGAGCTCAATGGCCCATTTGGCAATCCGGCCCGTCGCGTCGCGGTTGTTTATAATGTCATTAAGAGGTACTTCGGAGGCTACTGTTATTGAACACTCTTGAAAGTAGTGTCGCAGCTTCCGGATGCTATAAACACCGCGACGCTATCTTTTGATAATGCGGTACCGTGACTTGCATGGAGTTAGGACAAGGACACGAGTAAACTGGTTTTTGACGGGGGAACTTGTGTCCGTCCGTTTCTCGTTCGACAACGAGCACCGCGCTTACAACTTGATGAGTTGCCGCGATATATAATAGCATTGGTTCGCCCATGTTGGGCGCGGCCAGGACTGGGTTTGTTGCCAATATGGCTTTTATTTCTTCGAGTCCGGCCGTGGCGGCATCCGTCCACTCAAAGTGTTCGGTGCGTCGGAGGAGGCGATAAAGGGGTAATGCCTTTTCTCCCAAACGGGAGATAAAGCAGCTTAGAGCCGCCACGCATCCAGTCAATTTTTGTATTTGTTTGAGGTCTTTTGGGATATCCAATTGTGACAGAGCTTGGATCTTGGCTGGGTTTGCTTCAATTCCTCTACCGGATACAATGAAGCCCAAGAGCTTTTCGACTGGTACGCCGAAAACGCATTTTTCCGGGTTGAGCTTGATTTCATATGTTCGGAGATTATCGAATGTGAGCCTCAAGTCGTCTACTAGAGTTTTGACATGCTTGCTTTTGACGACCACATCGTCTACGTATGCCTCCACTGTTTTGCCGATCTGGTTTGCTAGACATGTCTGAATCATGCGTTGATATGTTGCGCCGCCGTTTTTGAGCCCGAAGGGCATTGTGTTGAAGCAGAATGGGCCGTATGGAGTGATGAATGCCGTTGCGGCTTCGTCAGGCTCTTCCATCTTAATTTGGTGGTAGCCGGAGTATGCATCGAGGAAGCACAATGAATCGTGTCCTGCGATAGCATCAATAATTTGATCGATGCGGGGGAGGGGGAAGGGATACTTTGGGTAAGCCTTGTTGAGGTCCTTGAAATCGACGCATAGGCGCCAGGATTTGTCCTTCTTTTGTACCATCACCAGGTTTGCTAGCCAGTCCGGATGTTTTATATCTCTGATGAACCCGGCCTCCAATAGTTTGGCTAGCTCCCCTCCCATGGCCTGTCTCTTGGGTTCGGAGAAACGCCGAAGAGCCTGTTTGACTGGCTTGAATCCTTTTAGGATGTTTAGGCTGTGCTCGCCAGCCGCGTGGGATTCCTCGCATGTCTGAAGGGTGCCGCAAAATGTCCCAATTTTCGTAGGAATTCTCTTAGTGCAGCGCTCTACATCAGATTTAATTGTGCCCGATGGAGGCCGTTTTGTAGGGTCCGTTGGATGGACTTGGAATTTGACTATTTCGTCCGCCGATTTAAAGGAGGTGGACTTGGATCTCTTATCGAGTATCACATCGTCCCTATTCACCGTGGAGCGCAGCGCAGTGAGTTCCTCAGCCGCTAGGGCTTCGGATAGTGCCTCAAGGGCCAGTGGGGCTGTCTTATTTTCGGCGCGGTGTGCTATGTCCGGGTCACTAGCAAGAGTGATGATTCCGTTGGACCCGGGCATTTTGAGCTTCATGTACCCATATTGGGGTATAGCTTGAAAAATTGTTAATTCCTCTCGCCCTAATAGAGCGTGGTATCCACTGCTGAACGGGGCCACTTGAAACGTGACTTCCTCGGACCTGTAATTATCTGGCGTGCCGAACACCACATCCAGTGTGATTTTTCATGTACAACATGCTTCCCGACTGGGGATTATTCCTCTAAAGGTTGTGCTGCTTCATTCAATGCGGCTCCAGTCTATTTCCATTTTTCGGAGGGTTTCCTCGTAAATGAGGTTCAATCTGCTGCCACCGTCCATGAGTACCTTGGTAAGGCGAAAGCCGTCCACTATCGTACTGAGGACCAATGCGGCTGGTGCTCGGGCTGTTCGGAATTTAGGTTCGTCACTGGCATTAAAGGTATTAGTCGTGTCACTCCATGGGTTTATTGTTGCCATTTGGTAGACTTCGGCAAGGCTACGCGAGTGTTCGTTTCCGCATATTATTTGATGTGAAAGTCTCGAAGACTGTTAATACCGTACTGGTATCCCTGGGCTGGTGCTCAAGGGTTAGAAGCTCTTCGCCACTTTTGGCCACCTGCCGTAGTATCCAACATGCTCTAAGGCTATGAGTTGGAGTGGCGCCCTCTGTACTATGAATTTTACAGGATCCATTGAGCCATCCCTCCAGTACGGTTCCATGCCCTATAGAGGGTTTTTGCTTTTGGTATTTAACCTGTGCTGGCGATGATGTGCCCTTTTATTTCGGATCGGGTTGTATTCAAGGCCGGATTGTCCCAAAATCTTTCTTCGTTTTCCAGCGCTTCCATCGCACAAGATTTTCATACTATGGACGCCAAGTCGGCAAAGCGTGTAATGTCATGGCGACTTATAGCGTTGAGGATCCCGTTATACGTGCAATTATTGCAGAAGAATGAGATTGCGTCCTCCTCGCGGCAGTCCTTTATCCTGTCCATAACCAGGAGGAATCTGGCCCAGCAATGGTGTACTGTTTCTTTGGGCTCTTTCCGAATTTGAGATAGGTCGCTTATGTTTGGGTGGGCAGGTGGAATTAAATCCGGAACCTCGCCCAATCTGAGACTTAAGGGCCAAGGAGCTTCCGAACTTGGAAGCTTGGATTCTTGGATGTTGTCCAATGAATCTAGCCTGCTGCCAGACTTTAGGTTCAGGGCTTGAGTGACGTCCTCTCCTCCACGGGAATCCGGCATGGAGGGATCGAGAATCCGGACGTAGGTAGTCCTTAAGATAGAAGAAGGATCGCCAGATTGTTTCTCTACCACAAAGAACGTGGTGGGTAACCCGGGAGAGTTAATCTCTCTCGATCGGGTTTAGGCCCAATCTAATCATAGTCCGTAGTGACTCCTGTATGCGGCGATGTGATCTAAGAGCTCATTTAAGGAAGAGAGCTCCATCGATCTAACCGCCGGCGAGTTCCGAGTTAACGTGAAGATTGCTTCCGGCGACCCGAGAAGTCATCGTCGGTAGCGCGGTCATAAGAAACCGCCAGCCTAAGAGTTTGGCCGACAGCCAAAGCTTTTTAGCAACAAAGCCGCCTTTAAAGACGGATGAGGCATCCTTCCCGACGGCGACGACACGAGGAACTCTCAATGAAAGCACCAATGTCGGTGTCAAAACCGCGGATCTTGGGTAGGGGTCCCGAATCAGTGCGTCTAGGTGGATGGTAACAGGAGGCAAGGGACACGATGATTTTACCCAGGTTCGGCCCTCTCGATGGAGGTAAAACCCTACTCCTGCTTGATTAATATTGATGATATGGGTAGTACAAGAGTAGATCTACCACGAGATCGAGAGGCTAAACCCTAGAAGCTAGCCTATGGTATGATTGTTGTTCGCCCCACGGACTAAAATCCTCCGGTTTATATAGGCACCAAGAGGGTTAGGTTACACAGAGTCGGTTACAATTGTAGGAGATCTACATATCCAGACGCCAAGCTTGCCTTCCACGCCAAGGAAAGTCCCATCCGGACACGGGACGAAGTCTTCAATCTTGTATCTTCATACTCCAGGAGTCCGGCCAAAGGTTATAGTTCGGCTATCCGGACATCCCCTAATCCGGGACTCCCTCAACAAGTATTGCGTGAGTGTTAGCAATTGTGAAAGAATAAATGATAGTTGAGTATGTGGACTTGATGAAAAGATCTTACATAGACTCTTTCCGATGTTATGATAAATTGCAATTGCTTCAATGACTGAGATATAGTTTGTTGGTTCTCAATGAAGTTTCCAATTTATACTTGACATTGTGAATAGATTATTAATTGAGCATAAGAAATAATATGACAATACCCATATATGTTCCTGTTATAAGAATGATCATGATGCCCTCATGTCCGTATTTTATTTTATCGACACCTCTATCTCTAAACATGTGGACATATTTATCGTTATCCGCTTCCGCTTGAGGACAAGCGAGGTCTAAGCTTGGGGGAGTTGATACGTCCATTTTGCATCATGCTTTTATATTGATATTTATTGCATTATGGGTTGTTATTACACATTAAGTCACTATACTTATGCCTATTCTCTCTTATTTTACAAGGTTTACATAAAGAGGGAGAATGCCGGCAGCTGAAATTCTGGGCTGGAAAAGGAGCAAATATTAGAGACCTATTCTGCACAACTTCAAAAGTCCTGAAACTCCATGGAATTTATTTTTGGAAATAATAAAAAATACTGAGGGAATAAAATACTGTGAGGGGCCCACACCTCGCCACGAGGGTGGGGCGCGCCTCACGCCTCGGGCGCCCTGCCTCGTGGGCCTCTGCTGGCCCTCCGTGCCCATCTTCTTCTATATGAAGTATTTGGTCCGAGAAAAAATCATAAGCAAGCTTTGGGACAAGACTCCCGCCACGAGGCGGAACCTTGGCGAACCAATCTAGGCTCAAGGAGCTGTTCTCGCTGGGACACTTCCCTCAGGGGGAAATCATCGCCGTTGTCATCACCAACGCCCTCTCATCGAGAGGGGGCCAATCTCCATCAATATCTTCACCAGCACCATCTCCTCTCAAACCTTAGTTCATCTCTTGTATCCAATCCTTGTCTCTAAGTCTGAGATTGGTACCTGTAGGTTGCTAGTAGTGTTGATTACTCCTTGTAGTTGATGCTAGTTGGTTTATTTGGTGGAAGATCATATGTTCAGATCCATTATGCATATTAATACCCCTCTGATTATGAACATGAATATGCTTTGTGAGTAGTTACGTTTGTTCTTGAGGACATGGGATAAGTCTTGCTATTAGTAGTCATGTGAATTTGGTATTCGTTCGATATTTTGATGAGATGTATGTTGTCTCTCCTCTAGTGGTGTTATGTGAAAGTCGACTACATGACACTTCACCATTATTAGGGCCTAGAGGAAGGCATTGGGAAGTAATAAGTAGATGATAGGTTGCTAGAGTGACAGAAGCTTAAACCCTAGTTTATGTGGTCCTTTGTAAGGGGCTGATTTGGATCCATATGTTTCATGCTATGGTTAGGTTTACCTTAATACTTATTTTGTAGTTGCGGATGCTTGCAATAGGAGTTAATCATAAGTGGGAGGCTTATCCAAGTAAGGACAGCACCCAAGCACCGGTCCACCCACATATCAAATTATCAAAGTACCGAACGCGAATCATATGAACACGATGAAAACTAGCTTGACAATAATTCCCATGTGTCCTCGGGAGCGCTTTTCTCTATATAAGAGTTTGTCCAGGCTTGTCCTTTGCTACAAAAAGGATTGGGCCATCTTGCTGCACTTTATTTATTTTCATTACTTGTTATCCATTACAAATTACCTTATCACAAAACTATCTGTTACCTATTATATCAGTGCTTGCAGAGAATACCTTGCTGAAAACCGCTTATCATTTCCTTCTGCTCCTCGTTGGGTTCGACACTCTTACTTATCGAAAGGACTACGATAGATGCCCTATACTTGTGGGTCATCACCGGGCGGTCCAAATTGGTTTTGAGCCCCAGCTGCATAGAAATATGGAAGCTTATATGGATGTATAATGGTCAAAACCAAGGACAGGGCCACACTCGTGCAAGATCTACAAGAAATTGTAGCGACCCGACCTCAGATAGTCAAGTCTATGTGCTTCGGTGTCATCCCTGGATCAGTAATGCTAACACACACAATACTCGAAGGATTTATAACAGAGTAGCAATCACACACTTATTACATCGAATGTCTCAGAAGAGAACTTATTACAATAATATGGCTTAAGGCCATCTAATGCGATAACATCGGAAGGCTTGGAAGATAAAGTGAGTCCATCAACTCCAACAGCATAGCTGAACTGCACGGCAATGACCAAACGAACCTTACTCCTCGTCTCTAAAAGTTCGCAAATCGCCGGTGTACTAGAGTAGGGTACCCTAGTATCCCGAACTCGCAGACGGGCATTGCAAAGACTCTCAGCGCAGGCTGCCTAGTGACCGCCAAGGTGCTCCGTGGTTCCTTTGGAGCCATTCAAGAACAAAGTATTTAAGCCAAGAAGACAAGACCCCGGCAAGAGGAGCTTGCCGGAAAGGCCACTCAAGGCACGCAGAAGACAAGACCCCGACAAGAGGAGCTTGCTGGGAAGGCTTGGTAAGAGACAAGCTTCCGGGCGCGACAAGGATTCAGTCGCGGCAAGGTGCTTGCCGCGGCAGGCAACCTCTCTTCATCTCCGCCCAGCTCATCCACCAACAGGTCGCCATGGGGCCATTCCGACATGCGTGTCAAGAGGCAGGCAGCCAGCGGAGAGCAGCGATGCGGCGCACGACAGGTGCCATCGTGGCAAGCGGTGGCGCCTGACGGTCCTTTCTCGACTGTTTAGGCGACATGGATGGGCATTTAATGCTTTTGTCCCTTGCCGTCGAGTTAGGTAGAATACACTGCATAAAGTAGGTGTACCAACCGCAACTCATTTTCCCATTCTCGCCTCGCTTACGCTGCACTGTGGTGACCCCTTGAGCCTATAAAAGGAGGCCCATGCGCAACGTAGAAGGGTTCGGCCGGTTCGACTCATTCGAGACTAGAGACACTCAAGCTAGGTTTTGTAGCTCCCATTGCTTCCTAGCAAGAACACAAGATAATCGCACAAGCAGCAGAGGAGTATTATCTCCGAGAGCTCGAAGCTGGGTAAACTGCTCGTGCATCGCCGATCCGCTTTCGTGCAATCTCCGCCCCACCGAACCAAAAGGGACCCGTCCGCCAGTCCCATAGGTGTTCGTGGGTCACGATCAGCTTCCCGACATCTTTGGCGCACTGTAGGGGTTTGAGGCTGTGTGAACCTGATCCGCGCTCACACGAGCAACAATTATCAACATGCCACCAAGAAGAAGGCTTCGCGGCGAGAGCCGTCTGCTGTCAAACCCACCACCACCGAGCTAACGAGTGGTGGGGAAGACGCCGCGAAGAACGGGCGTTGACGAGGAGCTCATGACGCCAAGTCCAAGGACAAGGCTGCGCAGACCTCGGCGTCCGGATACGCACCACGCCCATCTCAGAGGCGCGGGACCGACAATGCCATGGTGCTCGCAGCGCCATGCGCTCGTGGGCCAAGATCGAGCCAGGTGGATCTGTGGACGCTCAAGGACAGCTCGCGCGCCAACAAAGCTGGTGCGAAGGGCGCGATCGCTCGACGGGATATCGCCCTTCTAACATATTTAGAAGTCCGAAGCTATCCTGCTCGCACTGCTCGCCATTGCCGCCACCACTCAAGCGTAAGCTTTGGCGCGAGCTCAATCGCTCTGGATTACCCTCCGACGGGCGACAAGGTCGACGAGTGGAGGGCCACCATTCGAGTCTCATCAGCTTTGCTAACGGCGACGCTCCGCGCAACTAAGCACATCATCGCCAAGGGCGAGACGACAAGGCACGAGCCGGTGGCGACGAGACCGTGGGGTGCAACCACCATGCACTCTCCATCCCGGCGGTTAAGATCGCCGACTCGCCGGATCCACCTTGACAAATACTCCACCGCTTCATTGATCCACGAGATCGCCGTGATCAGCGCCAAGTTCTTCAAGAACGACAACAAGAAGACGCCGAACTCGCATCGAGCGCCGAAGAGAAGCGCCGGCTAATCCGACCAGAGCGCCGGGCCCTCTCGCTGACGTGCATGCGCCAGGGGAACCAGTGACTTGCCGTGCGCGTAGGTTTCCCTGCTCACTCGTGAGCTGCGGCAGTCCAAAGGGTCGACAAGAAAATTTCTGCCGACGCGCTGAGAAGTATGATGGCAGGACGATCCATCGGAGTTCCTCAAAGATCTACACCATTGCGTGCAAGCTGCGGGGGCGAGACGACAAGATCCTCGCCAACTACTTCACCGTGCTCAAGCCCAATGTCGATCTTGGCTCATGCACTTGCCGGACAGCTCCATATCCTCTTGGCAGATTTATGCCATCAGTTTGTCGGCGCTTTCACAGCGCCACAAGCCTCATGGCTAAGAGAGCGACCTTCATCTGCCGCCTGTAAGGAAGGAGAGTCCTCGCAAGTTCATCCAGAGATTCAGCCGTGTGCACTACAACATCCCAGATGTCCACCCCGCCAAGGTGATCGCCGCGTTTCATCAAAACGCATGGAACCGCAGGATGAGGGAGGAAATGGCGATGTGCAAAGTCAAGGACATCGATGAGCTGTATGCTCGCCGACAAGTGTGCACGCTACGAGGAAGGGAGGAGACTCCTGTGAGAGAATGCGTAAGCGATCTCGACATGAGGAGACCGCCCCGCAAAGAAGAGTCGGCGGCGGAACAACCGAAGGAAGAAGAGCAAAGAGGTACTAGTTGTCGAAAGCAGTCCGCAAGAACGGTGGTGCCGCCAAGAAATCCAAAGTTGGCGGTTCCGCAAGGAGATTGATACTGGCGCCGATCGCAAGCCCGTATGCGGCCACCGACAAGGTGACAGCTCCAACAAACAAGATCGCAAGATTCACCGCACTAAGGGCCATGACCTCCAGAGCTGCAAGAAGGTCGAGCAGCTTGTTGAACAGCGAAGGTTGAGTACGAGCGGCGCGACAAGGAGAAGGCCCAGAAGGTGCCGGGGAGCTAGCAAGAAGCGACCCGCCGGGAGGACGCCAAGGCAAGGCCAAGCAGCGGCAAGGAGACAGACTCTCCCACGGCCGCGACAAGGATGAAGACGACGATGATGATGAAGATATGGAAGACGCCAAGCCGATGAGCAGGAGTTTCGTAAAGCCACGGAGGTCCTCTCGTTGACGGTGGTGCTTCTCGATACCTCACACCGCCAGCTCAAGCAATGGATGCAGAGGTTAATGCAGCAGTAACCATCCGTAGAGTCACGCAAGCCTTTGAAATGGTCCAAAGACGCCTATCATCTTTGATATTGAGGACCACCCTGATTGCATAATCATGCGGTCGGGTGCTTGCCGATGTTGGTCTCACCAACTATCCGCAACCTCAAGGTCACCAAGATGTTGGTTGACGGCGGGCCGGCTTAAACCTGATCTCATCCGCAGGCTTCGCTTTCAGATCCTCGACAAAAGCTCAAGAGACCGCACATTCCAAGGAATCAACCCAGAAGGAGCAAGCCAAAGGGAAGATCACGTTGTCGGTAACATTTGGCGTTGAACTAAACTTCAGAATCGAGAGGGTCACGCTTGACGCCGCTGATTTTCCATTACCTTACAATGGAATACTTGGTCATTCCAAAGACTCGCCAAGTTCATGGCAGCCTCTCATTATGCATACAACTTGCTCAAGATGCCCGCCCGATAAGTGTCATTTCTGTCCATGGCGACAAGAAAGATGCTCTTATCTCGCCGACAAGATCTATCGGGAGGCAGCAGCTGCGACAGATAGCAAATCACTTGTCACCAAGCTCCTGGGAAGAAGAAGACCACTTTGTCCGCAAGAGCTCGATGCCCACTCCGCAAGCGCACTCTTCGGAGTGCTGCGCCACCGCCGAGGACGCACCATCGAGCTCCACCGCAAGTGCAAGAAGATGATGGCAGCTCCAATCAAGACCAAGAAGGTGCCCGCCAAGGAGGACGACACCGGTGGTACCTTCACCATCGCCCACTCTCGACCCTAAATAGGAAGGCGCTGTTGCTTTCCTCGGGCGAATGTGGACGTGTTTGCATGGCAACCGCCCCGACATCCCCGTGTTCCTGTGAAAGTAATTGAGCACCACTTAGCTGTCTGTCCTCGCGCGCGCCCGCAAGCGTAAAGTCGAAGGTGCAAAGGAGCGCCAAGAATTCATTGCGTAAGAGATCAAGAAGTTGGAAGCAGCAGGCCTTGTCGAGGAGTGCTCCATCCTACGTGGTTGGCCAATCTCAGTAGTTGTTCGCAAGGCAAATGGGAGATGGAGACTTTGTATTGACTTCACGATGTTAATAAAGCTTGCCCTAAAGACCCATTTCCCTTGCCGCCAAGATCGACCAGATTGTTGACTCCACGGCTGGATGTGATTTGCTTTCATTTCTTGATGCATATTCAGATATCATCGATCTTCATGGCGTAAGAGGATGAAGAGAAACCGCATTCATCACCCCATGTGGCACCTACTGCTTTGTACGGATGCCTTTTGGGCTAAAGAATGCTGGTTCAACGCTTGCAAGAGTAGTCCATGACGCTTTTGAGCCCCAAAAGCACGTAAATGTAGAAGCCTACATGGATGACATAGTGGTCAAAAGCAAGGACATGGCAACTCGTTCAAGATTTAGATGAGACCTTTGCAAATCTGCGCAAGATCAACCTCAAGCTCAACCCGAGAAGTGCGTGTTTGAGTTCCTTCCGCAAGCTTCTCGGTTCTTCGTGTCTCAAATGGGAATTGAAGCCAATCCCGACAAGATCAAGGCCATTGAGCAGATCAAGCACCAAAGCGCCAAGGATGTACGAAGACTTGCCGGTTGCGTGGCTGCTCTCAAGAGGTTTATCTCTAGGTTCTGCTGAGCGCCTCTGCCATTTTTCAAGATTTTGAAAAAGGCAGGTCCAATGAAATGGACTCTCGAAGCGGAGGCTGCGCGCAGACTTAAAGAGGTACTGCCCTCCACTCCAATACTTGTCGCACCTAGGCCACAAGAGAAGTTGTTGCTGTACATAGCGGCAACCAATCAAGTGGTTAGTGCTGCATTAGTAGCGGAGAGGGAGACACATGAGGAGCCGCAACCGGGCAGATGCATCCAGCGACAAGCGGGGGCTTCACCGACAAGCTCGTCCCGACAAGGACGGATCTCGCAGCGAGCGAGAAAGTTTCGTAAAAGGATGGTGCAGCGCCAGTACTTTGTCGCCCTTCTCGACAGGGGCTAGGTCAAGGTACTGTGTGCGAAATTGCTTTTCGCCTCCTCATGGCCTCGAGAAAGCTGCGCCATTACTTCCAAGCACATGAGATAACAGCTTGTCACTCGCTTTCATCAAGAGGATATTGCAAAATCCGTAAGCAACAGCAGGATTGTCGAGTGGGCACTGAACTGCAAGCTTTGGCCTCAAGTTTGAAAGCACTTCAACTATCCAGAAGCGAGCATTGGCAGAATTTATAGCAGAATGGACGCCAACACAAGATGAAGAAATTCCGGAGACGAGCATCCCCGTCAAGGAGGCAAGTAAAGAGTGGCTGATGTACTTTGACGGTGCCTTCTCGCTGCAAGGCGCCGGTGCCGGCGTGCTGCTTATCACACCCACCGGAGAACACCTCAAGTACATAGTTCAAATGCACTTTCCCAAGGAGAAAGCAACAAACAATACTGCAGAGTATGAAGGTTTGCTTGCCGGACTCGGGATAGCAGTGGACCTTGGGATCAGGAAGCTCATTGTCAGGGGTGACTCGCAGCTTGTCGTCCGCCAAGTGAACAAAGATTATCAGAGTTCGTTGATGGAAGCCTACGTCGATGAAGTGAGAAAGCTAGAAGAACACTTTGACGGCCTACAAATGGAACATGTTCCAAGAGCTCAAAATGATATTGCTGATGGCCTGTCGAAGTGCGCCGCACTCAAGTTACCTGTGGAACCAGGGTTTTTTGTGCTCAAGCTGACTCAACCAACTGTAACGCCATCAACTGGACAGAACAAGAAGAGGAAGTTGATTTCCGGTGACTACTTCCCGGCCGATCTACCCGAAGCCGCCGCCGCGAAGGTCCCCAAGATCAACACCAAGAGTGCTGAGGAGCAGTCTGCTCCGACAAGCCCTGTGGTTTGTTTCGTTGAAGCGACGCCCCGACAAGTTTTGTTCGCAAGCTTGCCGGGAACATCAAGCTCCGCCGAGTCGCAGTGCTCTTGCCGTCAAGCGGATGTTCCCAAGCAGCAGATGTGCCTTTAGTCCTTGTTGTCGAGCCACAAGCTCCAACATGGGCACAGAGATTGTCCATTTCCTTCAGACAGAGAACTTCCCAAGAGCAAGAAGAAGCAGAGAGTAGCCCAGCAGTCAAGTATGTACCAGTTTGTCGACAACACGCTGCATGTAAGAAGACTCAACGGTGTGAAATTGAAGTGTATTCACCGAAGATGGATGTAAGCTGTTGGCAGAGATACATGGAGGCATATGTGGTCACCACATTGGCAAGAAGAGCACTTGCCGGCAAAGCTTTCCGCAAGGTTTCTTCCGCCGACAGCCCTCCGTGATGCAATCGCACAAGTAACCAAGTGTGAAGCGTGCAGGCCCATTCCAAGCAGATACACCAGCTAGCTCAAGCTCTCCAGACGATCCCTTTATCCTCGCCATTTTCGGTCCTGGGGCTCGACATCCTCGCCCCTTTCCCCGAAGTTGTCGGGGCTTTGAGTACTTGTACGTCGTGAATCGACAAGTTCACAAAGTGGCCGGAAGTGGAAGCAGGAGGAAGGTGACAGACAACAAGACTCAAGTTCTTCAGTCAATTGTTTGCCGCTTTGGGATTCCTAAGAGGATCATCACCGACAACGCACACAATTCACGAAGTCGCACCTTCAAGCAATACGCCCAAGATCTTACGCCAAGGTCTGCTTTTGCTTCGCTCATCCGAGAAGCAACGGTCAAGCGTAGAGGGCAAACGCTGAAGTGCTGCGAGGACTCAAGACCGAAACTTTGATAGGCTGCACAAGTGCGTAAGAAACCGGATTGAGGAGCTGCCGGTGGTTCTTTGTCGATCAGACGACGCCAAATCGAGCCATCGGGTCGACACCTTTCGCCTAGTCTATGGAGCAGAGGCAGTTCTCCCCACGAACTCAGATACGGGTCACCTTGAGTACTCTCTATGATGAGTTTGAGCAAGAGCAGCTGCGACAAGATGACGCGCTGCTCCTTGAGGAGGACCGCCTTCAGTCAGACGAGCTGCTCGTTACCACCAAATTTGCGCCGCTACCATAGCCGCAGTTAGTGCCGAAGTTTCGAGGAAGGCGACTTTGTTCTTCGCTGCTCAATCCGCCAAGAATTCCAACAAGTTGACGCCAAGTGGGAAGGCCCTTATCGGGTGAAACGAAGTCACTAGGCCTCGGCGCTGTCCGCTTTGAGACCAAGATGGCATTCCGTGAGCAACTCCTCGAACATTGAGCATCTTCGTAAGTTTTACCTGATAGGCGCGTTGTTGAACCTGTTCCGCAACCACCTTTTGTACAAGTCTTGCCGATGTTGCATGTAATCCTTTGTACAAAGCCGGCGCAGACTCGTGCATCAAGAAGTTCATGTGTTATGACAACTTGTCAAACACATGCTTTCATAATCCTTTTTGCATGTGTTATCTACCATTTTGTGCGGCATCCACACCCGTAAGCAATAACGAGCCACAAGGCTCCATAACTTTATTTTCTTCTTTCTTCTCAAAAGAAAGGAAGGTTCCTTCACCACAAGTTAGCCGGGGGAGGAGAAGATAATGGTGTGGACCGCCAAAGTTGCTCAAGGAAGTTTCGCCATCGAAGCAAACGATGAAAAGCTAAGTTGCTAAGTTTAAGCAATCAGTTTTTAAATTTTTAAGTTGTCTTCCTCGAACGATAGTACTTTGTATGGAAAACCCAGCGCGGAGGAACCAACTCAGAGCTAGTTTGCGCTTCTTACTTTGTTTCGAGTCGCTCAACAACTTAAGTGAGCTGCAACTAGTTGCATAAGGTTGTTTGTCGGAGGCGGCACCGCCAGCAGATCGCCGACGCTCCGCACTCAGCCATGCAAAAAGGTGCTCATACCGACAAGTTCCCTAAGAGCGTAAGGCACAAATATACAAAGGAAGGAATCAAGTAAAGGAAATAACATTGCAATCGTTGCCTAAGATAGAGTATATTATAAAATAACTTGTCGCAGATCTAATAAATTGTTCTCCTAAACATGATCAAGAGCGACAAGGGAAAGATAAATTTATGCCTAGTCTACACGGTCGCCATCGACCCGCTTGATCTTGCCCACCCCGTCCACAATGGGTGCGACAAGGGCTTTGAGCGCCTCCACATCGGCATCTCGGCGGCAAGGATCGAGGACGCCGGGGTTGAGGCCAGATTATGGAAGGCCACCTTCATCAACACCTTCGAGGGCTCCCAAGCAGATCCGCGCACTCGGCCACCAGCTGCTTGGGATTTCTTCCCAAGTCTCGAGAGCCTTCACCACGCCTTGAGGAACAGGCTGAGCTTGCCGCTGGGTTGGAGGCGCCACCGAGGAGTACCCGAGATCCACCATCCCCAGCTCCATCAGCTCCTTGTCTATGGCGGCGGCGATATTCACAAGACCTTCACCCGAGCTCCACATTCTCCCTCAAGGTGCTCAAGGGCAGAGTATTCGCCAACAGCTCCTCGTTGGCCTTGATCTTTCCAAGAGACCCACCTTCGCCTCCTTGGCGCCGGCCCAGCCGCCTCCATCGGGTGGTCAGCCAGCTCAAGATCCGCCTTTGAGTCCTTGGCAGCATCGAGTTTTTGATCCTCTCAACAGACGGCCCTGCAACTCGCCAAGAGTGTAGGCGCCCTTCTCGCCAGCTTTCAGTGCTTCAGCTGCAAGCTCTTCGCCGCTTTCTCGCAGACCGGCCTCCACCAAGCGCCACTTTTGTCTCCAACTCCTTCTTGGCGGCTCGCAGCTGCGGCAAGATCCTTGCTTCCTTGAGAGCTCCGCCAAGTGATTGCTGCACGCTGCAAGCTCTTCCTCATAGCTGTCAAGGTTGATCTTCCGCTGCGCTTAGCTCGCCTTCTGCGCAGATAGCTTCGCCGCAAGCCGTTGTTGCCCTCGACCTCAGCCTTCTCAAGGATGAAGGCCGGCGCTTTCAGCGAAGTCGCCCCGCTTCTTCCGCCACGCCTTGAGAGCTTTGGTTGGCGCACTGAGCTCTTCTGCGCTTCTCCATGTCCGCCCCCCCGCGACAAGTGCTTCCCGACGCCACTTGGCTTGTCGGGCGCGAGAGCGACAACAGCTTCTTCAAGAATGCTCCACTCAGACTTCGCCACGCTGCTGCTTGGCCAACCAGCGACAGCCCAATGGAGGCGAGCAGCTCTTCATCAAAGGTCTCCTTCGACCGCTACGCCCGAGCTCGACGCCTGTGGGAGCTTGATGAAGACGCTGCCGCTGCCTTCGATAGGCGCTGGCTGGGCTCTTCGAGCCCGATGCTGCCTCGGTGGCGGAGGGATCGGCGGTCACAGTAGCGCCTGGCGCCTCGCGGCCTTAGGGTCGCCAAGACGATCGCTGACCCTCGCAAGCCTTTGCGGCGGCAGCCTTGGAGGCCTCTTCGCCAAGGGACCCATCGGCGCCAGCCTCTTTCCTCCATGGCGGCGACGCTGCCAAGATCACCGCATGCGCCCTTCGCCGGGCGACCTCGGCCCCATCGCTCTCCGCGATGGATCTCGACGATCGAAAGAGAAAGAACAGTCAAGCAAATGTTCAAAAGAAAAACAGAAGAAAAAGAACCCAAGGGAAATTTTCAAGCAAGAAGATTACCTGCGATGGGGTCTGCAGCCATGGTCTCGGCCACCCGAGGATCACTGGAGATGTCCCTTGGCGGAGAAGACCCCCTTGTCGGAGAAGCATCCCTTGCCGGAGAGCGCTCCCTTGCCGGGGAATTCTCCCTTGGCGGCGTAGTTGAAGCAGATGGTATTTTAGGAGCGGCTTCCGGGCCCTCCTGATGAGGCTGCTCTGCTCCTACACAAATCAACAAGTCAGATATCAGCAAAGAAGGAGCACTCATGCGCACCCAACCGTAAGAAATAAACCAAATACTTACGCTGGGGGCTGCTTTGAGGAAGGGTTGCCGGGTCCGCAAGGGGTCTCAGACGCCTCCTCACACCACGGGGATCGCCTTCGATGACAACCACCGGGTCTTGGCTCTTCGACGCTCTCGACCAGGCCCCGAAAAAGGAAAGAGTTCAGAATAAAACAAATCAGATACAAGGCAAAGCAACCAAATTGAAGAAATACAAACACAGATAGAAGCTTACTTTCTTCTTCTTCCTCGCCGGAGCTGAGCGCTGAGAGATCGACCCGCTTGCCTCCGGTGCGAAGAGGGGGAGGAGAGGTTCCTTGGCCGCTTATGGAGTAGCAATGGGCTCGAGAAGATCCCGCCTCGCCGTCAGAGCGGTGGGTGCTCCTCAAGGCAACAAGCTTGCCTGTGGAGCTGGGCCGCACGGCGCTGCGGGCTGTTGGCCTGCCTCCCGCCTCACACTTCCCGGCTTTGCGGAGACGCTTTCTTGGTGGAGCTGCGGGCTCGGCCATGCAAGCTACTTGAAGGTGGAGGAGGCGCCGGGCGGACTCGCGCTGCTCAACTTCGGCTCGGCCTGCTCCTCCTCGCCGCAAGCTCCTCTCGACAGCAAGGCTTGCCGCCTCGGCTGCCTCTCCTCCTCCACGGTGAACCTGACCGCCAAGCAAGCAGCTGCTGCCGCCTCCTCCAGCTGGGTGGCGATGCGCTGCATCTCGGCCGGTGGTGTCGCTGGTGAGCCACTGCTGTCGGCGCGGATCGGCACTTCTACCAAGCTATCAAGAACTGCCGACGACGTCAGTCTGCAGTTTCTGCCAGTTGGACGATCCCATGTGAGTCGCACAAGGGCATCATGGCGCGGATGCGGTCGAGCTAAGAATTGTTGCATTAATGGGACGACCCCCTCGCAACATAAACCACTGGGTGATCGGGTCATGCTTGAACAACTCTGCAAGCATTGTGTCCAACTCCAAGACGGTGAAGTTCCAGCTTGAGGCCCGGCGCAACCTCATGATATCCGCCGGTTCTCGAACTCCCAAGCAGGTCTCCTCCTCTCCGCAAAGGATGCGATGCGGCGAAGGAAATTGCGCCAATCGCGCTTACAAGTGAGTCCGCAAGCCCGAGGCGCAAGATCCGGTCACAGCTATCTTCAACCTAGCATCCTCCGCGCCAAGTTGTTCCAATCATTGCCGCGCACTATGGGAGTTTGGCGCCAAGTGAAGGGCTGCGGTTCTCCTCAATGATCCAACACCAATCGGCTCTCCACCTCCCACTTGCTGCGGAGCTCTCCTTCCAGATAGGATTCTTTCTTGCCGATCCTGAGATCCAAGCAATCCCTCCGCAAGTGGCTCTCCTCTCTCGACGCTGGGCATGAAGAAGTGGCGAAAAGGGCTACGCTTGGTGGACTCCGACAAAGTTCTCGCAGAGGTGTGCGAAACCGCCATGGTCGTAACAGCGTTGGGGGTGAAATCAAGGAGGCGAAACCCGTAGGTATTCATGATGTCGCAAAAGAACTCAGAGAAGGGCGGGCAGAGCCTGCAGAGAAGAAGAGCGCCAAGAAGGGTACCCGCCGAGGCTGACTGGCGCGCGGCGGAGAGTACCTTCGCGCTGGATGCGCCTGTCTCCGCCGACCGAAGAGGTAGTAGCCTCCTCACCTCCTTTGCGCCGAGCCGGGGGGAAGAGGGCCCGCCTTGCGCAGCGCCCATGAAGCCGCTGCGCCGGCCGATTTCACGCCTTCCCTTGTCGGCTTCGAGCCATGGCGGAGGCGGTGTAGAGGCCGACGGCGCTGATGGCGCTGGTGGCGATGGGGGCGGAGCGTTGCTCTTCTGGACCGTAGAAGAAGGCGGAGCGACGGTGGTTTTTCGAGATGGGGCAGCAAGTGGCGAGGTGGGCGACCTGCCCCTGCTTCGCTTATAAGGAGGAGAGGGCGGACGCCCGCTTTTCCAATTAAAGAAACCCCACGATCTCTCCCACGATGCCACGCTCGGCGCAGGCTGCTCGTGGGGACGTGGTGGGTCCGGCAAGTAACGGCGTGATCTAGGCCGCGCGTGCTCGTGCAATGCTTTTGGGCCTGGCCCAAGCAGCGCCGCACCGTGTGTGGCCCAGTTCGGGGCTCTGCCGGTGTACTAGAGTAGGGGTACCCTAGTATCCCGAACTCGCAGCCGGGCAGTTGCAGCACCTCGCCGCAGGCTGCTTAGTGACCGCCAAGGTGCTCCGTGGTTCCTTTCGAGCCATTCAAGAACAAAGTATTTAAGCCAAGAAGACAAGACCCGGCAAGAGGAGCTTGCCGAAAGGCCACTCAAGGCACGCAGAAGACAAGACCCGGCAAGAGGAGCTTGCCGAAGGCTTGGTGTTTACAAGCTTCCGGCGCGACAGGATTTAGCCGCTGCAAGGTGCTTGCCGCGCAGCAACCTCTCTTCATCTCCGCCCACCATCCACCAACGTGTCGCCATGGGGCCATTCCAGCGGCGTGTCAAGAGGTCAGGCAGCCAGCCGGAGAGCAGCGGTAAGCGGCACGACAGGTGCCATCGTGGTAAGCGGTGGCGCCTTGACGGTCCCTTTCGCAGACTGCTTAGGCGACATGGACGGGCATTTAATGCTTTTGTCCCTTGTCGTCGAGTTAGGTAGAATACATCATACAAAGTAGTTGTACCAACCGCAACTCATTTTCCCATTCTCCCTTCGCTTACGCTACCACTGTGGTGACCCCTTGAGCCTATAAAAGGAGGCCCATGCGCAACGAGAAGGGGTTCGGCTGGTTCGACTCATTCGAGACTAGAGACACTCAAGCTAGGTTTTGTAGCTCCCATTGCTCCCTAGCAAGAACACAAGATAATCGCATAAGCAGCAAGAGGGAGTATTATCTCTCCGAGAGCTCCGGTTGGGTAAACTGCTCGTGTGCATCGCCGATCCGCTCTTCGTGCAATCTCCGCCCCCACCGAACCAAAAGGGACCCGGTCCGCCAGGTCCCATAGGTGTTCGTGGGTCACGATCAGCTTCCCCGACAGCAACATAATACGTTGCAGCCCGAGAATGGGTCAGCACAGGAAATATGTTGGCAATACAACACAATAGAGCAGGAACAGAATAATGCTATCACTACATGCATATTTGGCTGGTGGAAAGCTCTATGGTTATAGTTTTGCGAAAAGCCAATTTTTCCCTACAACAAAGGAATAGTTTTTTTAATTTAACTATCATGGTGGTTGAAACATTGAGAAGGTATAACCCCAACTCAATCCCAATTAAAGCAGTTAACAACCCAACAATATTATTTAAGAGTGATGAGATACATGTGATAACTCAAGTACTAGATACTCAAAATTGTCCATAACCGGGGATACGGCTAACCATGATTAGATTGTACACTCTGCAGAGGTTTGTGCACTTTTCCCCACAAGACTCGATCGCCTCCGCTGATTTCTCGTGACTACATGGTGTTTGAGAAACGGATGACCGAGACACGCCTTTCGTAAACATTAACTCTCTACTCCGGTAGACCATACCAAACCTACAAAACCCACTACCCGCTGATCTACCTCTTCAAGAGCTTCACGAACTTACTCAACTATGCTAGAGCCCATAGTAGCTTGTGGCTGCACACGAAGTTTCTAGCATGAATAATCTTAGTTCCCTTTGAGCCTGGTGGCGGTCCATAGGAAGATCACACGGCACCCCGGATTTCCAAAATATAACAGACAACACTGGGTTCCCCAGGTGCCTCAATCCACCCAGATGTAAATTTTAAGTTGCCACCTTAAATTAACCATTAATGTAGCGACCCGACCTCAGATGGTCAAGTCTCGTGTTTCAAAGGTCATCCTCGGATCAAGAATGCCGACACACACAAGACTCAAGGATTTATAACAGAGTAGCAATCACACACTTATACATCAAATGTCTCAAGAGAACTTATTAAAATAATATGGCTTAAGGCCATCTAATGCGATAACAATGAAGGCTTGGAAGATAAAGTGAGTCCATCAACTCCAACGCTATAGCCGAGCTGCACGGCAATGACCTAGCGAAACCTTACTCCTCGTTCAAAAGTCCGCAACATAATATGTTGCAGCCCGAGAACGGGTCAAGACATGCAATATGTCGGCAATAACACAAGATAACAGGAACATAATTATGCTATCACTACATGCATATATGGCTTGTGGAAAGCTCTATGGTTATAGTTTTTGCGAAAAGCCAATTTTTCCCTACATCAAAGGTATTTTATTTTAACTATCATGGTGGTTGAAACAACATTGAGAAGGTATAACCCCAACTCAATCCCAAATTAAAGTAGTTAACAACCCAGCAATATTAATTTAGAGTGATGACATACATGTGAATACTAAAGTACTAGATACTCAGAATTGTCCATAACCGGGACACGGCTAACCATGATTAGATTGTACACTCGCAGAGTTTTATGACTTTTCCCCACAAGACTCGATCGCCTCCGCTGATTTCTCGTGACCGCATGGTGTTTGAGAAGCGGATGACCGAGACACGCCTTTCGTAAACATTAACTCTCTACTCAGGGTAGACCATACAAAACCTACAAAACCCACTACCTGCTGATCTACCTCTTCAAGAGCTTCACGTAACTTTCGTTATCTGGATCTAAACGAAGAATGTGTTCGTTAAAACGAACGAACGAGCGAACGTTCGCTAATTAAATAAACCGGAGAAAAACCGATGTATTTAAAAAAACAAAAACTAGGGTTTCTAAAAAAACCGAAACGGTTTTTCTCAGAAAACCGGTGACGGCGGTCGGCTACCTCGGCTCGGCTCGGCGGGCTTTGCTGGTTCCGGCATGGACAAATAGGCGGCGTGGTGGCGGGTGGCGGCGGCGGCGGCGGCGGCGGCGGCGGCGGCTCTGGCGGCAGGCTGGCTCGGGCAGCGGCTCGGCTTGGGCTCGGGCGGCGGTGGCGGTGGTGGTGGTGGTGGCGGCGGGTGGCGGCTATTTAAGAGAGGGGGCGACGACTTGGAGGAGGGGGCAAGGCGCGGCGAGGCGGAGTCCAGCTCGGACTCGTCCGAGTCGGCGGCGGCGGCGGGCCAAGACGCGGAGGCGGCGGCTACTTTGGCCGGGTCGCTTTCATTGGGCCTTAGGCTCACTGGCTGGGAAACTTTTTTAAATAGTTCCACCGATGTAAAATAAATCCTATAAAATAAAATGAAAACCTAAAAATGCCAAAACAAATTTTCACCGTCTAAATAAAATATTTAGAATGAGATGAACATTTTGTTGGCCCTAAAATGCAATTTTTGAAAACGTGTAATTTTTCTAATGCAAAAAAATCCAAATAAAATCAAATAAAATGCAACAAATGATTTTAACATTTTTCTCCAATATTTCAATTGTTTTGGAGAAGTCATATTATCTCCTCTCATTTATTTTTAATATGAAATATTTTTCCAGAGAGAAAAATAATTAAAATAAAAAATCCTTGTTTTCGCTATTTGATAAAAATCAAATATGAAAACCGGAAAATCCCCAACTCTCTCTGAGGGTCCTTGAGTTGCTTAGATTTCGAGGATTTCGGAACGATGATGCAATAAAATATGATATGCATGGATGACCTATATATAACATTCCAAATTGAAAATTTGGGATGTTACAGAAACATTCACAAATTTGCGCAAGATCAACCTCAAGCTCAACCCAGAGAAGTGTGTTTTCTGTGTCCCATGCGGCAACCTTCTTGGTTTCTTTGTGTCTCAATGTGGAATCGAAGCAAATCCCCACAAGATCAAAGCAGCTGAGCAGATTGAGGCACCGAAACGGGTCAAAGACGTCCAGAGGTCTCGCCGTTGCGTTGCCCTCGAGTAGGTTCATCCCCAAATCCATCGAAGCCCCTCCCCTTTTTCAAAGTTTTGAAAAAGGCGGGTTCAGTAAAATGGACTCCGGAGGCAGAGGCAGCAATACAAGATTTGAAGAGGTACCTCTACTCCATGCCAAGAACACCAGATAAACACACCAAAGTAGGATTAGGGTATTACGCATCACTTACGACCCGAACCTGGATAAAATTCCCCCATGTTGATCTCCTAAACCCGCTCTTTCCACAGCCCCGCGCCCTGCCAACCGTAGTAGGGATTCCCTGTGATCCCATAGGTGTCGTTTCCCCGCCAACATTTATTGATGTGTACCTTACTAGTGTTCGTAGTAGCCCCTGGGTATTTGATACCGGTTCAGTTGATAAGATTAGTAACTCGAAACAGGAGTTACAGAATAAAAAGAGACTAGTTAAGGGCGAGGTGACGATGAGTGTTGGAAGTGATTCCAAGGTTGATACAATCATCATCGCACACTCCCTCTACCTTCGAGATTGGTGTTGAACCTAAATAAAAGTTATTTGGTGTTTGCATTGAGCATGAATATGATTGGATCATGTTTATTGCAATACAATTATTCATTTAACTCAGAGAATAATTGTTGTTCTGTTTACATGAATAAAACCTACTATGGTCATACACCGAATGTGAATGGTTTGTTGAATCTCGATTGTCGTGATACACATATTCATAATATTGATGCCAAAAGATGCAAAGTTGATAATGATAGTGCAATATACTTGTGGCACTGCCGTTTAGGTCATATTGTTGTAAAGCGCATAAAGAAACTCCATGCAAATGGGCTTTTGGAATCACTTGATTATGAATCATTTGATACTTGCGAACCATGCATCATGGGCAAGATGACTAAAACTCTGTTCTCTGAAACAATGAAGCGAGCTAATGACTTATTGGAAATAATACATACTGATGTATGTGGTCCGATGAGTGTTGAAGCACGTAGTGGGTGTCATTATTTTCTGATCTTCACAGATGATTTGAGTAGGTATGGGTATATCTACTGGATGAAACACAAGTCTGAAACATTTGAAAAGTTCAAAGAATTTGAGAGTGAAGTGGAGAATCATCGTAACAAGAAAATAAATTTCATTGATCTGATCGCGGAGGCGAATATTTGAGTTATGAGTTTGGTCTTCATTGAAAACAATGTGGAATTGTTTCACAACTCACACCACCTACAACAACACAGTGTAATGGTGTGTCTGAACGTCATAACCGTACTTTTATTGGATATGGTGCGTTCTATGAAGTCTCTTACCGATTTCCACTATAGTTCTAGGGTTATGCATTAGAGACAACTGCATTCATGTTAAGTAGGGCACCGTCTAAATCCATTGAGACGACGCCGTATGACCGTGGTTTGGAAAGAAACCTAAGCTGTCGTTTCTTAAAAGTTTGGGGATGCAACGCTTATGTCAAAAGGCTTCATCCTGATAAGCTCAAACTGTCGGCGTTCTGGGAACGGGTGTCCTCAGACTTGCCTGCCTGCGGCCTGCGGCGTGGCTCAAAGGGGGGCCCATCACGGCCCATCTTCATCAACACAAGCTCAAGACCTCACGAGGGGCCAAGATTGGGGCGGACGACAGGAGCTTCTCGTGCATGGCCTCATCAGCTGGCTTATGAGGCCGCGAGAGATCAAGGCGGGTACCTCACGAGGTGCCCATGATGCAAGCCATGACGACCAAGGGTGCCAAGGGCGCCAGCCAAGACAAGGTGCCTCCCTTTCCTCTTTGGTGCAAAGGAGCAAGCGCAGCGAGAGCATCAAGCAAAGGCATCCATTTCGTGCAACAAGACCAAGACCAGCCCAACGGCAGAAGGAAGTCATTATGGAGCCCAAGCCAAGGCCACCACCAGAGCCTTTGACAAAGAGGGACCAACTTTAGTCAGGATAAGTGTACCAAATGTTCCCCTTCAAAATGGCCAATTGTTGGCGCCCTTCCCGCTCAATATTTGGGGAAGAGGCCCAGGGCCTCTGCCTATAAATAGGACTAGCCACGCACAGAGCTAGAAAAATCTTGAATCGGGAGAGAGAGGGAGCTCGATCCGGGATTCCAGAACAGAGCTAGAGGCCAAGCAATCTAGAGAGAAAGAGAGAGAAAGAGCGACTGAACTCCTCCAAGCAGTTCATCGCCCCGGCCAAGAACAGACCCTCGAGAGGCTGTTCTTCCTTGTATTGTTCATCACCATCAGCCCAAGAGGCAATCCACCACACCACAAACTAGAGTAGGGTATTACACCACAATGGTGGCCCGAACTAGTATAAACCTTGTGTCTGTTGTGTTGTTCCTTTCGCAGTTTAGATCCTAGCGAGGTGGCGGGGTGCAGGTAGGTAGAGGGCGAGATCTCCGCGCGCACCCCAGTGTTCGAACCTCAAGGGTCTGCGGAACCTGAACCGACATTTGTGCGCCACGTGGGTGCGCTGAATTGCCTTCCGCTGCCTCGTTCTCCGTCGACCACCGCATCCATGTTCGACGCTGCTGGCTCACGCCCGAAGCGCCGAGCCGCCCTCGCTTCCCGCCGCCAGACGGCTCCCATCGGCGGCACCTCGCTGCGTTCGCCGCCGCTTTGCCGTCGCCGCCACCGCCCGGCGGGAACGGGCAGCAAGCATCGCCCCAAAGATCCCTCCTCGAGGCAAGATGGCTGCACTGCTACCCCCTCACTCGCCCGGTTGGTTCTTCATCTTGCGATTCCGCGCGCCCATGGAGGCTCGAGCTGCGCCATCGCGCAAACGAGCTCTGCGCTACCGCCCATCCAACGACGCTTCACGAAGAGTGGCTCGACCGCTGCCGCTAAGCTCGTCCGCGCCGCAGGGGCTCTCCCGCCCGTCTGGCCCCGCTGCACCGCACCCGCCCTGCGCTGGCGACGGTTCGGGCGCCTCGGCGCCTCCCCCTCAAGAAGGCGCCGCCCCAAGGCGCGTGGTCCCTAGGCGTAACCCGCTCCGTCTGGCGCCAAAGACGGCAAGAGCAGAGCTGCCAGAAATCCTCGCCCGCAAGAAGCTGCCCGAGTGCTCCCGCTCCCACTGCCGTGACCACGCCCTGCTCCAAGACGTCAAGACCCCAGATCGCTCCCACTGCAGCGCATGGGGACCCGCAAGACCAAGCTCTTCGTCACCCAAGGCCTCCTGTGGCTACAGCAGTCGTCGTGCCTTCACCACCGAAGGCGCAGCGTCATGCGGGTCTGCAAGTTCAAGCCAGACCTACCTCCTCGCTACGACGATACGGCCGACCCAGCAGAGTTCCTCCAGCTCTACAAGCTGGGCATTGAAGCCGCCAACGGAGACGAGAAGGTCATGGCGAACTGGTTTCCCATGGCGCTCAAGGACGGGCCCGCACTGCTCCTCGAACTGCTCGTGCACGATCTCCTCCTGGGGCGAGATACGCACCCACTTCATCGCCAACTTCCAAGGTACTCGTGACTGCCACCCACCGTGAGCGACATGCGCCGATCAAGCAAAGAACCTGTGGAGACCTCAGAGAAATACATCCCAAGCTTCAACAACGCACACCTCAAGATTCCTAAGGTGACCGAGGAGGCCATCATCTCCGCCTTCTCCGACGGTGTGCGACGTCAAGATGAAGGAGGAGCATGGCGATGCATGAAGACTTGTGCACTTCCTTGAGCTGTTCAACTTGGCGACCAAGCGCGCCAGGCCGAGGAAAGGCGCTCTCCTCCTCGAGCTGCCCGCCGCACCGTGAAGAGAAGAAACCCAAGGCCAAGGATGTGAAGCGAGGGGCTGCCGTGCTCGCGCGTAACCGGACAACAAGCGGGCGAGATCAGCCCGAGTCTTCCAAGGGCAGCCGATCTGCGGTACCATGACCTCCACACCCACAACACCAACGAATGTCAAGAGCTCCGAGCCGCGAGAAGGGAGGATCGCCGACGCCCCGACCGCAGCGACCGGGCTACGGTCGAGGAGGAGGAAGGAATGCAGACACTGGGAAGACAGCGGCCTCGCCAAGGGTGGCGCGACCAACCTCGCAAGGATCGCCGGCGGACCCGCCGCGAGGGTGGCCGGAGGATCAGCCTCGCGAGGATCGCCTGCAAGGCAACGCAGGCTCCCTCCACCGCCACCGCAGCCAAGAAGAAATGAAGACCATCATCGACAAGGGGTTGGGGGCTTCAGGAGCCGCGATCGCTCGCAGATCCCGGCGGAGCTCAAGCCCCACCTCTCAACGATCTTCAAGCAGTTCGTCCGCTGGCGAATGCAGTCCTCCCTAAGCTCGGCCACACGCCCCTCGTGGTCGGCGTGCGCCATCACGCTCAGCTCAGCGGATCAGCTTGTGTGCGGCCACACCGAGTCCTCCGATGCTTTGCTCCCCAATCATCAAGAACGCATTAGTCACCAAGACCCTCATCGATGGCGGGCAGGCTCAACGCCCCGCTCGTGGAAACGCTCAACAATCTCCAAGTGCCTTACAATCAGCTTCAGCCAACCAAGCCTTTCTCTGGGTCACCGACGGCCCCACGGTCCTGATTGGGCAGGTTCGCCTCCCTGTCACCTTCGGCCGCTACGACAACTACCGACCGAGCTCATCGACTTCGACGTCGCCCACATTCGCCGCCATACAACGCCATCCTCGGGTACCCAACGCTGGCTAAGTTCATGGTCAGAACTCCACCACGGCCACAACGCCCTCAAGATGCCAGGATGTGGCAGAGTCATCACGGTGCCCCGCGAAGAGAAAGACGCTGTGCTCTCGAGCGAGCCTTTCAGCCGCATCACCGAAGACCCGGATCACGGAAGTAGGAGGCTTCCGAGACCACCCCAAGAAGAAGAAGACATCGTCTGCCCGGCCCCTCAGAGGCAGGCCCCTCGTGGTCCGCTACCGCTCGGGGAACCTCCTTCTATCGTGATAGGAAAGCGCCCGGCGCCTCCTCAGCAGGCTCGGGGCTCCTCTCGAGGGCCACCGACCTTGCTAAGGTCACGAGGGAGGCGCTTGGGCACCACTTGGAGGCGTGTTTGAAGCACGCTTCCCTCAAGAAGGAGCAAGGCAAGGAGGTCCAAACCTCGGGAGTTCGCCAAGATCATTCAGAGCTGCAGGAGTCAAGAGTCATGAGAGGCCGCCGCCACTGCCGTGGCTCCCCATCCAGCGAGGATGGTAGGCTGCTGCCTCAGATCGACGCACTGTGGCTCAACCGAGCCGCCTCTCGAGCGCCTCTGCCCTCTCACGTGGGGCGCCAAGGTCCACCCCACAACCACGCTCGCATGCCCCACGGCTTGCCGAACGCGATCGCCACGCGCCAGCCCCTCATGAGGAGCATCCCGAGGCTCAAGAGGCCAGCGCCCGCAGCCCTCGCCGAGATGGAGATGGTCCATGAGGAGCCACCAGCGCCTCTGGAGCCTCCCGAGGCCCCTGAGCCTAGGGGCTCGTGAGGATCGGCTCCCGCGGCCCACCGAGTCTGCTGCACCAACACCCTTTCGTCTTCAACACTATCAGGTGACATCTTTCAAGTTTCATTTCCAGCTGGGAGCACCCCACAGGGCTGCATTATTCCCAGGCCGCGTGGGTCCGTCCCTGCAGCATGTATCCCTTTTACTTCATGTTACTAGCTTATCTTGTTGGGGGCGCCCCTCGGGCTGCATCATCCCTAGGTCGCTCGGGTCCGACCCGGCGATGTTCGTCTTCTTTGCGCTTATCTAAATGGAGTTGCTCCTTCGTGATTAACATGCTTGACCTAGTTGCCTGCTCAACTAACACCAACTGATGGAGCTGCTCCCTAACGGCACGACGCTTGCGCGTGGGTCCGTCCCTGCAACGCCGACAAACCTGAATAGCTGAGCTCTGGCCGCGGCAGCCCCGCATAGCGCCACCTCGTCAAGCCTTCAGTGCCTCTCACCCCTCCGGGGCAGCTAACGGTTGACTGTCGATTGTCACGGCGAACTTTCGTTCTTTCTGTGATGAGCCTGCAGGATCTCTTCAAGGAGCAGCGTCAGGCGAGGCCCCCACGGTGTCTCTTTCACTCTCATCCGCGCGAACCACTTGCACGTTAAAGGGGTGCTTGAGCATCGCGACTCAGGGCTCCTATCGGCTCTCCGCCTCACCTCTCGCCTTGACCATGCATCGCGACCGGCATACCAGCGACGGCCGAGACTCGCCGAGGGCCGGACCCGAGGACGAGAGCAGAAAGGGAGCAAAGGCGAGGGGAGGGACGCGAGGACCTCGCCAGCGACCCCTCGCTGTCGATGCACGGACCCGCAACACGCCAGAAGCGGCCCGATTCTCGAGATAAGTCACCCCGAAACACTAACTAACACGGCACCGCCCCTCACCCAATGCAATCCCGTGTTAGCAACGCCGCTCTCCTTTCTCACCGAACGATGGCTGCTTGAGCGCTAAGGGGACCTCCGAGCATCGCGACTCGTGGGCTCTTACGGACCTCGGCCGCCACCTCTGGCCTTGACCACGCATCGCCACTGGCATACCAGCGACGGTCAAGCCTGCCTTTGGGACTGGACCCGTCGGCGCAGAGCGTCGAGCCCTCGCAAGGTTCGAAAGGGAGAACTGAGCTAAGATGGAATGCGCAAATCGCACTGCTTCACGACAAGGATCATATTAACAACAGGACCACAGGCACCTTACAAGCCCCCATGGGGCGCGCTTTTGATTCCTCGCAGGGAGCAGATCCTAAAGAACGCTAACTACACGCGCCCCTGCAAGAGAAGCCATCATCAACAGTGGGCCGTCGGACACCGGTGCCAACCCCATCCAGATCAGAGGCGGCGACGGCTTGCCGAGCCTGCCCTGCTCCGAGAGCGGCGCAGGCTCGGGGGCTCGTAGCTGTCGTCGCTCGTCTCAGGAGTTGTGAAGAGCTCGGCGGAGTCGCTGGATCCTCTGACGCCTCCACCGCCTGAGGAGCTGCCAAGGGAGCGGTCGGCGAGCCTAGCCCTCGCCGCGGCAGGGCCTCGACCACCTCTCCCGGGGCAGCACTCCAGCCAGTGCCCTTCCGCATCGAAGACCTTGAAGAGCATGACCGAAGCGCCGTCGTACTCCAGGTGGATCGCGAGGGCGCCCCTTGTCCTGCAGACCCGGGCGATCTCGCCCCAGCCTCGAGTCATGAATATCTCGCCCGGGGCAACGACCGCAACCTCTACCCCGGTCGCAAGGGTGCCGCAGCCGGCGTGCTGCAGCCAGAGCTCCAGGGATCCTCCCTGCGGAATCACGGAGGCGAAGAAGGGAGGAAGGCGAATCCAAGACCGAGGAGACATGGCGGCGTGGAGCACGAACTCTTGGGAGGATCCTCGGCATGGACCTGTGGGAACGACACGCACTTTCAGGATTCGGGCCGGCCGCCGGCAAGGCGTCGCCTGTGGCGCTCAAGGCCGACTCCTTCAGAGCCCTCGATATGGGCGTGCAAGGGAAGCGGAACCCTGGTGGTGGCCGCCGCACTGTGGCCTCGACACCACTGGTGGGCACCTCATTCCGATGGCGAGGGCTAGCTGCTTTCTTGGCGGGAGCGGGTTAGGACCCTCTCGGGGAGCCTTTCGCTTCTCTGCCGCGGAGAACCGGGGCATCGGAGCCATTGCAGCAAGACGGAGCAATAACCGGGAAGAAGGAGAAGCAAGCAGAAACGGGCCAGAGGAGCACTCACCGTTCCGTACTTAAAGCCAGGGGAGGCCAACCGCCGACCTCCACGATCGCAGGTAATCATGACCCGCTTTGCATGCAGGGACTTGTCAATTCGTGCAGTTGGCGAGGCGTCGTGGGGAAGTGGGGACACCCACGTCCAATCAACCGCCACGCGGCACCCAAGGCCGCAGGCTGTTAGGGCCCGCGGCGCTTCGCACTTGCCCTCTCGCTTCTCTGCTCGGCCAAGTCCGGGCGCGCCTTGGGCCCGTGGGCTACTGTCGACGTTCTAGGAACGGGGGTCCCCAGACTTGCCTGCCTGCGGCCTGCGGCGTGGCTCAAAGGGGTGCCCATCACGGCCCATCTTCATCAACACAAGTTCAAGACCCTCGCGAGGGGCCAAGCCTCGCGGGGTGGATGACAGGGAGCTTCCTCAGGCACGGACTCATCAGGTTGGCTCGCAAGGAGGCGGAGAGATCAAGGCGGGGTACCTCACGAGGTGCCCATGACGCAAGCTATGACGACCAAGGGCGCCAGGCGGGTGCCAGCCCGCGCAGTGCCCTCCTTTCCTCTTTGGTGCAAAGGGAGCAAGCGCACGCGAGAGCATCAAGCAAAGACATCCATTTCGGTGCAACAAGACCAAGACCAGCCCAACGGCAGGAAATAAGTCATTGTGGAGCCCAAGTCGGCGTCACCACCAGAGCCTTTGACAGGCGAGGACCAACTTTAGTCAGTATAAGTGTACCAGATGTTCCCCTTCAAAATGGCCAATTGTTGGCGCCCTTCCCGCTCAATATTTGGGGAAGAGGCCCAGGGCCTCTGCCTATAAATAGGACTAGCCACGCACAGAGCTAGAAAAATCTTGAATCGGGAGAGAGAGGAAGCTCGATCCGGGATTCCAGAACAGAGCTAGAGGCCAAGCAATCTAGAGAGAAAGAGAGAGAGAGCGACTGAACTCCTCCAAGCAGTTCATCGCCCCGGCCAAGAACAGACCCTCGCGAGGCTGTTCTTCCTTGTATTGTTCATCACCATCAGCCCAAGAGGCAATCCACCACACCACAAACTAGAGTAGGGTATTACACCACAATTGTGGCCCGAACTAGTATAAACCTTGTGTCTCTTGTGTTGTTCCTTTCGTAGTTTAGATCCTAGCGAGGCGGCGGGGTGCAGGTAGGTAGAGGGCGAGATCTCCGCGCGCACCCCAGTGTTCGAACCTCAAGGGTCTTCCGGAACCCGAAATCCGACACAAACCCAAAGCGAAGAAGTTCGTCTTTATAGGATACCCTAAAGAAACTATCGGGTACACCTTCTATCACAGATCTGAAGGCAAGATCTTTGTTGCTAAGAATGGATCCTTTCTAGAGAAGGAGTTTCTCTGGAAAGAAGTGAGTGGGAGGAAAGTAGAACTTGATGAGCTAATTGTACCTTCTCTCGAACTGGAAAGTAGTACATCACATAAAACGGTTTCCATGATGCCTACACCAACTAGAGACGAAGTAAATGATAATGATCATGAAGCTTCAGATCAAGTTGCTACTGAACCTCGTAGGTTAACCAGAACAAGATCCGCACCAGATTTGTAATCTTGTCCTCGAAGTCATGCCATTGGACCAAGGCGAACCTACGAACTATGAAGAAGCTATGATGAGCCCATATTCCGGCAGATGGCTTGAGGCCATGAAATCTGAGATAGCATCCATGTATGAGAACAAAGTGTGGACTTTCGTGGATTAGCCCGATGATCGGCAAGCCAAAGAGAATAAATGGTTCTTCAATAAGAAGGCCGACGCTGATGGTAATGTTACTATCTACAAAGCTTGACTTGTCGCAAAAGGTTTTCGACAAGTTCAAGGAGTTGACTATGATGAGACTTTCTCACCCGTAGCGATGCTTAAGTCTGTCCGTATCATTTTAGCAATTGCCACATTTTATGATTATGAAATCTGGCAAATGGACGTCAAAACTGCATTCCTTAATGGATATCTTAAAGAAGAGTTGTATATGATGCAACCAGAAGGTTTTGTCGATCCTAGAGGTGCTGACAAAGTGTGCAAGCTCCAGCAATCCATCTATGGACTGGTGCAAGCATCTCAGAGTTGGAATATACGCTTTGATAAGGTGATCAAATCATATGGTTTATACAGATTTGAAGTGAGTGGGAGCTCTGTAGCATTTCTAATATTATATGTGGATGACATATTGTTGATTTGGAAATGAAATAGAATTTCTGAATAGCATAAAAGAATACTTGAATAAGAAAAAAATCAATGAAAAGACCTCAGTGAAGCTACTTATGTATTGGGCATCAAGATCTATATAGATAGATCGAGATGCTTAATAGGACTTTCTCAAAGAACATACCTTGACAAAGTTTTGAAGAAGTTCAAAATGGATCAGTCGAAAAAAGGGTTATTACCTGTCTTACAAGGTATAAAGTTGAGTAAGACTCAAAACTCGACCATGACAAAAGATAGAGAGGGAATGGAAGTCCTTCCCTATGCCTCAGCCATAGGTTCTATAAAGTATGCCATGTTGTGTACCAGACCTATTGTGTACCTTGCCATGAGTTTGGCAAGGGGGTACAATAGTGATCCAGGAGTAGATCACTGAACAGCGGTCAAAATTATCCTTAGTTGCCTAAGAGGACTAAGGAAATGTTTCTCGGTTATGGAGGTGATAAAGAATTCGTCGTAAATGGTTACGTCGATACAATCTTTGACACGATCCGAATGACTCTAAGCCTCAATCTGGATACATATTGAAAGTGGGAGCAATTAGCTAGTGTAGCTCCATGTAGATCATTGTAGACATAGAAATTTGCAAAATACATACGGATCTGAATGTAGCAGACCCGTTGACTAAACTTCTCTCACAAGCAAAACATGATCACACCTTAGTACTCTTTGGGTGTTAATCACATGGCGATGGTACTCTTTGGGTGTTAATCACATGGTGATGTGAACTAGATTATTGACTCTAGTAATCTCTTTGGGTATTGGTCACATGGGGATGTGAACTACGGTTGTTAATCACATGGCGATGTGAACTAGATTATTGACTCTAGTGCATGTGGGAGACTGAAGGAAATATGCCCTAGAGGCAATAATAAAGTTATAATTTTATATTTCCTTATTCATGATAAAGGTTTATTATTCATGCTAGAATTGTATTGATCGAAAACTTAATTACATGTGTGAATACATAAACAAATACTATGTCCCTAGTAAGCCTCTACTAAACTAGCTCGTTGATCAAAGATGGTTAAAGTTTACTAACCGTGGACATGTGTTGTCATTTGATAACGGGATCACATCATTAGGAGAATGATCTTATGGACAAGACCCATCAGTTAGCTTAGAATTATGATCGTTCAGTTTATTGCTATTGCTTTCTTCATGTCAAATATATAATCCTTCGACTATGAGATTATGTAACTCCCGGATACTAGAGGAATTCCTTGTGTGCTATCAAATGTCACAACGTAACTGGGTGACCATAAAGATGCTCTACAGGTATCTCCGAAGGTGTTTGTTGAGTTGTCATAGATCAAGATTAGGATTTGTCACTCTGAGTATCGGAGAGGTATCTCTGGGCCCTCTCGGTAATACACATCATAAACTTGCAAGCAAATGACTAAGGAGTTAGTTACGAGGTGATGTATTACGGAACGAGTAAACATACTTGCTGGTAACGAGATTGAACTAGGTATGTAGATGCCCACGATCGAATCTCGGGAAAATAACATACCGATGGACAAAGGGAATTACCTATGTTGGCATAACGGTTCGACTGATAAAGATATTTGTAGAATATGTAGGAACCAATACGGGCATCTAGGTTCCACTATTTGTTATTGACCGGAGAGGTGTCTCGGTCATGTCTATATAGTTCTCAAACCCGTAGGGTCCGCACGCTTAACGTTCGTTGAAGATATAGTGTTATATGAGTTACATGATTTGGTGATAGAATGTTGTTCGGAGTCCTGTCATGGACATAACGAGGAGTATCAAAATGGTCGATAGGTAAAGATTGAAATATAGGACGATGGTATTCGGACACCGGAAGAGTTTTGGAGTGCACCGGGTAGTCTCGGGGCACCGGAAGGGGTTCCGGACACCCCCGACAACTGTATGGGCCTTATGGGCCAAAGGGGGAGAAGCACACCAGCCCACAAGGGGCTGGTGCGCCCCTTCCACCCCTTGCCCATGTACAAAAGAGGGAGGGAAGGAAGGGGAAGACGCCCCAAAGGCAGCCAACCCCCTTTCCTCCCCGCATACACAAATATGGAAAGGGGGATTCGGTCAGGGTAGGCGCCCTAGGTTAGCCGCCGGCCACTTGGGGCACCCTAGGGGCTGCCTCCCCTCCCCCTCCACCTATATATTTGAGAGGAAGGAGAGGGGTAACAGACACCACGATTCACTAGCCGTGTGTGGCGCCCCTGTCCCTCTAGTTCGTCCCTCGGTCATATTTTCATAGTGATTAGGCGAAGCCCTGCAGAGATAACTTCACCATCATCGTCACCACGTCATCGTGCTACTGGAACTCATCTACTACTTCGCCCGTCTTGCTGGATCAAGAAGGCGAGGACGTCACCGAGCTGAACGTGTGCAGAACTCAGAGGTGCCGTATGTTCGGTACTTGATCGGTAGGAGCGCGAAGAAGCTCGACTACATCAACCACGTTACTAAACGCTTCCGCTTACGGTCTATGAGGGTACGTAGACACACTCTCCCCTCTCATTCCGATGCATCTCCTTGATAGATCTTGCGTGGGCGTAGGAATATTTTTTGTTTTCATGCAACGTTCCCCAACACCATCTTGAGGAGGACAAGATTATCATCATCTAGCACAACTGGATTATGCGCAAGGAAAAGTTTTTCCCTTGATAGGTTTCCTATTTTACCGGTCTCATGGTGGTAGTTGGGAGACCGGGTTATAGGATCGATTGCCGTACTATCAAGGGGGCTCTCAAGTGAGTAGCTTGATCGTATCGTTCGTAGAGAGCTAAAACCATTGCATCCTTGCTTCATGTTTCTTGGTTCTTGTTTGGTGTTTCTCTTCATGATTTTTAGAGCTTATGGTCATCTTCATGAGAAGCTCTAGTTCATCAAAAACTGATTTCCTATGCATCTTGTTTTGCGTTTTCGGTGTTCGAGTTTTTACCGGTCTTATTTGAGAAAGGGTTCTCACCATTTTATTTTGGGTATTTTTTCAATTGCGATTTCTTGATATTTCTATCAATATTGTGTTAGCCCTTGTCTTTATCTTTCCAACAAACTTGGTTTCATCAAATTCGGAGTTTGTTTTCAAAAGTTGTGACTGTTTCAATTTTACCGGTTCCCGCATCTCTCTGCCTAGTGCGGGTGCCCGGGTGATACGTCTCCAACGTATCTATAATTTTAGATTGTTCCATGCTGTTACATTATCATTCTTGGATGTTTTACAATCATTTTATAGTCATTTTATATCATTTTTGGTACTAACCTATTGACATAGTGCCCAGTGCCAGTTGTTGTTTTCTACATGTTTTTACATCGCAGGAAATCAATACCAAATGGACTCCAAATGCAGTGAAACTTTTTGTGAATATTTTTTGGACCAGAAGACATCTAGTGGACCAAAGAAGCACCTGGGGGTGCCCCGAGGGGGGCACAACCCACCATGGCGCGCCTGGAGGCCCAGGCGCGCCCAGGTGGGTTGTGCCCACCTCGGTGGCCTCCTGCACCGCCTCTTTGCTCTATAGATGCCCAAATATTCCAGAACCCCTAATGCAGTTGACGAAAATCAATTCCAGACGCTGCAAGTTCCAGAAACCACCAGATCCAATCTAGACACCATCACGGAGGGTTAATCATGTCCATTGGTGCTTCTCCGATGATGCGTGAGTAGTTCTTTGTAGACCTACGGGTTCGTAGTTGGTAGCTAGATGGCTTCCTCTATCTCTTTTAATTCTCAATACAATGGTCTCTTGGAGAACCATATGATGTAACTCTTTTTGTGGTGTGTTTGTTGGGATCCGATGAACTTTGAGTTTATGATCAGATCTATCTTTTTATCCATGAAAGTTATTTGAGTATTCTTTGATCTCTTATATGCATTATTGCTTATAGCCTCTTATTTCTTATCCGATATTTGGGTTTTGTTTGGCCAACTTGATCTATTTATATTGCAATGTAACGAGGTGCTTTGTAATGGGTTCGATCTTACGGTGCTTGATCCTAGTGATAGAAAGGGAAGTGGCACATATGTATCGTTATTATTAAGGATAACAAGATGGGGTCTATTTCTACATAAGTAGATCTTGTCTACATCATGTCATTGTTCTTAATGCATTACTCCGTTTATCCATGAACTTAATACACTAGATGCATGCTGGATAGTGGTCGATGTGTGGAGTAATAGTAGTAGATGCAGGCAGGAGTCGGTCTACTAATATTGGACGTGATGCCTATATAATGATCATTGCCTGGATATCGTCATGATTATTTGAAGTTCTATCAATTGCCCAACAGTAATTCGTTTACCCACCGTTTACTATTTTTCTCGAGAGAAGCCACTAGTGAATCTACGGCCCCCGGGTCTCTTCTATATTATATTTGCCTTCGCGATCTATTTTTATTTGCTTTTATTTTCAGATCTATTAAACCAAAAGTACAAAAATACCTTCCTGCACTTTATTTTATTTGTCATCTATTTATCCAATCTATTACAACTTTACCCCGTCCTTTTGCCAATTTCTGGCGTTGTTACCCAAAAGGGATTGACAACTCCTTTAACACGCCATGTTGCGAGTATTTGTTATTTGTGTGCAGGTGATATTTATGTAGTGTTGCTTGGTTCTCCTACTGGTTCGATAACCTTGGTTTCATCACTGAGGGAAATACCTACCGTTGTTGTGCTGGATCATCCCTTCCTCTTTGGGGAAATACCGACTTAGTTCTAGCAGACATCAAAAGGAATTGCTGGCACCGTTGCCGGGGAGACGTCATCAACATCTACCAGGTTTCTAATCACAAATTTCATCTCCTTGCAATTTACATTATTTGCCATTTGCCTCTCGTTTTCCTCTCCCCCACTTCACTAAAATTTGCCGTTTTATTCGCCCTCTTTTTTGTTCGCAGTTTTCTCGTCAGATCTGTCTTGTGTGCAACTTTGCTTTTGTCGTTATGGATAGTTCTTCCTCTACTGCGTGCACCCCCGAGAACGAATGATACGTCTCCGTCGTATCTACTTTTCCAAACACTTTTGCCCTTGTTTTGGACTCTAACTTGCATGATTTGAATGGAACTAACCTGGACTGACGCTGTTTTCAGCAGAATTGCCATGTTGTTATTTATGTGCAGAAACAAAAGTTCTCAGAATGACCTGAAACTTCACGGATATTATTTTTGGAAATAATGAAAAATACTAGCGAAAGAATCAAGGCCAGGGGGCCCACACCCTTTCCACGAGGGTGGGGGCGCGCCTGTCCCCCTGGGCGCGCCCCACTGCCTCGTGGTCCCCCTGGAGCTCCACCGACCTCAACTCCAACTCTATATATTCGTGTTCGGGGAGAAAAAATTCAGAGAGAAGGATTCATCGCGTTTTACGATACGGAGCCGCCGCCAAGCCCTAAACTCTCTCGGGAGGGCTGATCTGGAGTCCGTTCGGGGCTCCGGAGAGGGGAATCTGTCGCCATCGTCATCATCAACCATCCTCCATCACCAATTTCATGATGCTCACCGCCGTGCGTGAGTAATTCCATCATAGGCTTGCTGGACGGTGATGGGTTGGATGAGATTTATCATGTAATCGAGTTAGATTTGTTAGGGTTTGATCCCTAGTATCCACTATGTTCTGAGATTGATGTTGCTATGACTTTGCTATGCTTAATGCTTGTCACTACGGCCTGAGTGCCATGATTTAAGGTCTGAACCTATTATGTTTTCATGAATATATGTGAGTTCTTGATCCTATCTTGCAAGTCTATAGTCACCTACTATGTTTTATGATCCGGCAACCTCGAAGTGACAATAATCGGGACCACTCCCGGTGATGACCGTAGTTTGAGGAGTTCATTTATTCACTATGTGTTAATGCTTTGGTCCGGTACTCTATTAAAAGGAGGCCTTAATATCCCTCAGTTTCCTTTAGGACCCCGCTGCCACGAGAGGGTAGGACAAAAGATGTCATGCAAGTTCTTTTCCATAAGCACGTATGTCTATATTCGGAATACATGCCTACATTACATTGATGAATTGGAGCTAGTTCTGTGTCACCCTATGTTATGATTGTTACATGATGAACCGCATCCGGCATAATTCTCCATCACCGATCCAATGCCTACGAGCTTTTCACATATTGTTTTTCACTTATTTACTTTTCCATTGCTACTGTTACAATCACTACAAAACCCAAAAATATTACTTTTGCTACTGTTACCGTTACTTCCATACCACTTTGCTACTAAATACTTTGCTGCAGATACTAAGTTATCCAGGTGTGGTTGAATTGACAACTTAGCTGCTAATACTTGAGAATATTCTTTGGCTCCCCTTGTGCCGAATCAATAAATTTGGGTTGAATACTCTACCCTCGAAAACTGTTGTGATCCCCTATACTTGTGGGTTATCAAGACTATTTTCTGGCACCGTTGCCGGGGAGCATAGCTCTATTCTTTGAGTCACTTGGGATTTATATATGTTGGTCACTTATGAAGAACTTAAAGGACAAAAGAACTAAGATTTTTCCCTCAACTACGAGGGAAGGTAAGGAACTGCCATCTAGCTCTGCACTTGATTCACCTTCTGTTTTGAGTAAGCTTGCGACACCTAAACCTGCTTCTTCTATTAATTCCGATATGTCGCATGTTATTGATGATGCCACTTCTGCTATGCATGATACTTATGATGAAACTACTTCTATGCTTGATACTACTGTGCCACTTGGTGAATTTCTTGATGAACAACTTGCTAGGGCTAGAGAGAACGAAATTATTGAAACTGATAATATTGATGAAAGTGATCATGAAGATTCTCCCCCTAAATATGAATTGCCTGTTGTGCCTGAGGGCTATGTTATGGATGAAGAAACTTCTAGAGACTTTCTTGCTTGCAATGATAGAAGTGATCTTAAGAAATTATTAGCTAAGCTGAAACAAAAAACTTTGAATGCTAGAATGAAATATGATCCTGCTTATGCTACTTCACCTATCTTTGTTACTGATAAGGATTATGAATTCACTGTTGATCCTGATATAATTACTTTGGTTGAATCTGATCCTTTCTATGGCTATGAATCTAAAACTATTGTGGCACATCTTACTAAATTAAATGATATAGCCACCCTGTTCACTAATGATGAGAAAACTCGCTACTATTATATCCTTAAGATATTTCCGTTCTCATTAAAGGGTGATGCTAAGACATGTTTTAATTCTCTTGATCCTGGTTGTGTCGTAGTCCCAGTGATATGATTTATTACTTCTGCTAAATATTTCCCTGCTCGTAAGAAACAAGCTACTTTAAGGAAATATATAATTTTGTGCAAATTAAAGAAGAGAGTCTCCCACAAGCTTGGGGGAGGCTTCTCCAATTACTTAATGCTTTGCCTGATCATCCTCTTAAGAAAAATGAAATACTTGATATCTTTTATAATGGACTAACCGGTGCTTCCAGAGACCACCTGGATAGTTCTGCTGGTTCTATTTTCAGGGTAAGAACACCAGATGAAGCTTAAATTCTATTGAATAATATGTTGACAAATGAAAATAATTGGACACTTCCTGAACCAACTCCTAAGCCAACTCCGAAGAAAAGGGGTGTTCTATTTTTCAATCCTGAAGATATGCAAGAGGCAAAGAAATCTATGAAAGAAAAGGGTATTAAAGCTGAAGATGTTAAGAATTTACCTCCTATTGAAGAAATACATGGTCTTGATTCATCACCTATTGAAGAAACACATGGTCTTGATAACCCGACACAGGTAGTAAAGATAAATTCTCTCTATAGATTTGATGAAGGTGATATTCCTCGTTATAAGTCTGCTAGCCAATGCTTAGATGAGTTTGATAATTTTATTGTCAAACAAGAAAACTTTAATGCTTATGTTGGTAGAAATTAAAACAAAATGCTTATATGATTGAACACTTGGGTGATTATATGTCTAGAGTTAAAGGTGAACTTAGACTCATTAGTAAACATGCTTCTATGGTTACCGCTCAAGTAGAACAAGTACTTAAAGCTCAGAATGATTTGCTCAATGAATTGAATAGCAAGAATTATGACTATGCTGTTAGAGTTGCAACTAGAGGGGGTAAAGTGACTCAGGAACCTTTGTATCCTGAAGTCCATCCTAAGATAATTGAGCAACATTCTCAGAGAAATAATATAGATCCACCTAGTCCTTCTAAAAAGAAGAAAAAGAAAAATGATATGACTTTGCATGCTTCTAGTGAACCTATTGTGAACCACCGAGAATCCAAATGATATTTCTATTTCGATGTCAAACACAACTGTAATGAACATGAACCTAGTGATAATGCTAATGATGATGTTCATGTTGATGCTCAACCTAGTAATGATAATGATGTAGAAATTGAACCTGTTGTTGATCTTGATAACCCACAATCAAAGAATCAACGTTATGATAAGATAGACTTTGTTGCTAGGAAGCATGGTAAAGAAAGAGAACCATGGGTTCAGAAACCCATGCCTTTTCCTCCCAAACCATCCAAGAAAAAGGATGATGAGGATTTTGAGCACTTTGGTGAAATGATTAGACCTATCTTCTTGCGTATGCGTTTGACTGATATGCTCAAAATGAATCCTTATGCTAAGTACATGAAAGAAATTGCTACCAATAAAAGAAAGATACCGGAATCTGAAATTTCCACCATGCTTGCTAATTATACTTTTAAGGGTGGAATACCTAAGAAACTTGGAGATCCAGGAGTATCCACTATACCATGCTCCATTAAAAGAAACTAAGTTAGAACTACTTTATGTGATCTTGGAGCCGGTGTTAGTGTTATGCCTCTCTCTTTATATCGTAGACTTGATTTGAATAAGTTGACACCTACTGAAATATCTTTGCAAATGGCTGATAAATCAACTGCTATACCGGTCGGTATTTGTGAGGATGTGCCTGTTGTAGTTGCAAACGTTACCATTTTAACGGACTTTGTTATTCTTGATATTCCCGAGGACGGCAGTATGTCTATTATTCTTGGAAGACCCTTTTTGAATACTGCAGGGGCTGTTATTGATTGCAACAAAGGAAATGTCACTTTTCATGTTAATGCTAATGAGCATACGGTACACTTTCTGAGGAAACAACCTCAAGTCCACAGTATCAATTCTATTGGAAAAATTCCATCGATTATTTTTGGAGGTTTTGGATTTCCTCTTCCTACTGTCAAGAAGAAATATGATATTCTTATTATTGGGGACGTGCATATCCCCGTTGAGGTAACATAGTGTTATTCGAAATTTCTCCGGTTCCATGTTATTCAGATGAGTTTGTTAACAAGACTTGATCAACCTTGTTAGTGGATTCCTTTTGATGAGCATGAGATGGATGAAGTTAGAAGGCACAACCTTCTGTACCCTCTTTTTACTTTCTGATATTTAGTTGAAATAAAGTAAAAATAGTATTTTCTGTCTACTTTCTGAATTATCCGTGCAATAAAAAATACCCCGAAAATAAAAGTTCTCCAAATGCCCCGAAAATGAAATATCATTTTTTTAGAATATTTGAGAATATCTGGCACTGAGAACACAGCAGAGGGAGCAAGCACCTGGCCACGAGGGTCCAGGGCGCGCCCCATGCCTCGTGGGCCCATGGTGGCTCCCCTCCACTTATCCCAGCCACCACACACTCCTTCTTCCTCCCAAAAAAATCACTAACCAGCTCAAGCACAAGTTCTAGCTCATTTTGCTACGATTTTCGATCTCCTTGCTCAAAGCACCTCTCATAAAACTGCTTTGGGGGATTGTTCTTTGGCATGTGACTCCTCCAATGGTCCAATTAGTTTATGTTCTAGTGATTTATTCATTGCAAATTTGTGCTGCCTAGGTGACCATGTTCTTGAGCTTGCATGTCAAATTTATATGGTTCCAAGTAGTTCCAATGCATGATATAGTCTCTAGGCACTTGTGGGAGTAGTTTCTATCAATTTTATAGAGTTTGGTTAACTTTTATTTGAAGTTACTAAAATTTTCAGAAATTTTTCAAAGGAAGAAATATGTTTAGGAAAATGTACCAAGGTGGTCCTTCAAGGAAGAAAGGACCCAGGCTCGCAATGCGCGATGCCGACGATGAACCACCAAGGGAAGCTCAAGTGCAGGCTTGTGAGTGTCCTTCAAAGGACTTCATGGATCGAGCAGGAATCAAGGAAGTATTTAATGCATATGTGCGTAACGCTGATCTTGTGAGCTTCGAGGCAGATAAGTGCCGTCAGTACCACTTTCTCACTGATTCCTTTGTGAGGAGGTTTGAATTTTCATCTTCACACAATTCTCAAACCGTCCTGTTTGATCTTTATGAAAATTCTTATACTATGGACTTAGAGGATTTTAATACTGCTTGCAAACTTCCACAATGGGGTAGCACTAGTGAGCCTCGCAAATTTGTGTATAGAGATTTTCTTGGTAGTATAACTGTGGGGGAGTCTAGAGATATAACACAAGCTACCATAGGGAGCATTCATTTTCCTGCTATACACTATTTTTCTCTCTTCATAGGTAGGTGCATAAATGGTAAGGATGAAGCATGTCACATGTGTGTCCCCGATCTCAGTGTTCTCAGGAGTGCTGTATTAGATATAAGCATTATAATTTGGGAGCCATTGTTGCACGTAGGTTTCATAATAATAGATTTAATGGAGATTTCTTTGGTGGAATTTATGCAACTCGTTTAGCTAATTTGCTTGATATACCCATTCGTGATCATGATATGGAATTGCCTCCTTCTTATCTAGATTTTAGTGCCATGGTTCACCATCGGTTTGTTGAGAGGAATGTACCGCCTCTCCAGTATCGACTAATCTTTGACAGGCGTCATGCCGTCAGTATTGTTCTCCCTGCTCCTACTCTCTTTGATTTTCAGATAAAGGGGAGATATGTCATAACCAGGTAGGAGGCAAATGAGTACAAGAGGAGGACGAGGGAAGCTCGCCTCCAAGCTGAAGCCCACGATGCAATAGCCGCTGCATCTCAGTACGACCCCAGTTATAACTTTGGATATCCCCCAGGCCAGCCGTGGCCATAGACCAACTTAGGCCAAAAGCCTAAGCTTGGGGGAGTACGTATTTCTCACCGACATTACATTTATGTTTACACACTCATTGCTAGATGTCGGTGCTCATACTTTTTCACTGTATTATCCATGCAAGTTTATTTTCTTTTTCTCGTTTTCTTCTTGTGTGTTTGAAAAACCTTAAGAAAATAAAAAAAAGTTGTAGCTTTTAGCTAGTTTACTTTCTTGCTTGTAGTAATATTTAAAAAGAAAACCCAAAAAGATTTCCTGTTCTTCTTTTGCTTGTTGGGAGCTTTCCCGTGTAAATAGTTTCATTTCTTTTCTTTCTTTGGGGGTCGATAGGAGAAGACCATTATTAAATTGTTGAAGTGGCTCTTATATGCATTATTGTTGATTTAACCAACAGCCCATATTGCCTTGTCTTCTCCTGTTTATTGAATGCTCGCAGATTCCAGCTTAGTCCAATGCACGTGCACTATTATTATTATTCACATCGTTCGGTCATGCAAGTGAAAGGCAATTATGACGATATATGATGGAATGATTGAGATGAGAGAAGCTGGTATGAACTCAACCTCTCTTGTTTTTGTAAATATGATTAGTTCATCGTTCCTGATTCAGCCTATTATGAATAAACATGTTTGCAATGACAATTAGAGATTATAGTTGCTTATGCCATGCTTAATTAGCTAGGAGTTTATAATGGTTTACCTTGCGTGCCAACATGCTATTAAAATGGTTGTGATGTGGTATAGTAGGGTGATATCCTCCTTTGAATGATTCGAGTAACTTGACTTGGCACATGTTCACGCATGTAATTGAAACAAAATCAACATAGCCTTCACGATATTTATGTTCATGGTGGATTATATCCTACTTATGCTTGCACTCAGTGTATATTAATTTTAATGCATGGCCATGACTGCTGTCGCTCTCTGGTTGGTCGCTTCCCAGTCTTTTGCTAGCCTTCACTTGTACTAAGCGGGAATATTGCTTGTGCATCCAATCCCTTAAAACCCTAAAGTTATTCCATATGAGTCCACCATACCTTCCTATATATGCGGTATCTACCTGCCGTTCCAAGTAAATTTGTATGTGCCAAACTCTAAACCTTCAAATGAAATTCTGTTTTGTATGCTCAAATAGCTCATGTATCAACAAGGGCTGTCCGTATCTTCCATGCTACGCAGGTTATTCTCAAGAGGAGTGGACTCCGCTCCTCACTCAAGAGAAAATGGCTGGTCACCGGGATGCCCAGTCCCATGATTTATGCAAATCAAATGAAAATAATTGCAAACAAAACTCCCCCGGGACTGTTGTTAGTTGGAGGCACTCATTGTTTCGAGCAAGCCATGGATTGATGCTTGTTGGTGGAAGGGGAGTATAAACTTTACCATTCTGTTTGGGAACCGCCTATAATGTGTGTAGCATGGAAGATATCGCCATCCCTCGGTTGTTATGTTGACAATGAAAGTATGCTGCTCAAATTATTATTTATATCTTCTTTAAAACCGAGCTCTGGCACCTCTACAAATCCCTGCTTCTCTCTGCGAAGGGCCTATCTATTTACTTTTATGTTGGGTCATCACCCTCTTATTAAAAAGCACCAGCTGGAGAGCACCGCTATCATTTGCATCCATTACTATTAATTTATATTGGGTATGACTATGACTGGATCTCTTTTACCATGAATTACAATGTTTAGTCAGTCCTTGAGCTTTAAAGGTGCTTTGCATTTATGTTTTGCGGTCTCAGAAAGGGCTAGCGAGATACCATCTTGTTATCTCATATCATGATTGTTTTGAGAAAGTGTTGTCATCCGAGATTTATTATTATTGCTCGCTTGTTGATTATGCCATTGACATGAGTAAACATGAGACCTAAGTGTTATTGTGAATATGGTTAGTCATAATCTTTGCTGAAAACTTGAATGTTGGCTTTACATATTTACAACAACAAGAGCATTATAAAAGTTTTTCTTTATCACTTTCAGTTTATCAACTGAATTGCTTGAGGACAAGAAAAGGTTTAAGCTTGGGGGAGTTGATACGCATCCGTCGTATCTACTTTTCCGAACACTTTTGCCCTTGTTTTGGACTCTAACTTGCATGATTTGAATGGAATTAACCCGGACTGATGCTGTTTTCAGCAGAATTGCCATGGTGTTATTTATGTGCAAAAACAAAAGTTCTCGGAATGACTTGAAACTTCACGGAGATTATTTTTGGAAATAATAAAAAATACTGGCGAAAGAATCAAGGCTAGGGGGCCCACACCCTTTCCACGAGGGTGGGGGGCGCACCCCCTGCCTCGTGGGCCCCCTGGAGCTCCACCGACCTCAACTCCAACTCTATATATTCGTGTTCGGGGAGAAAAAAAATCAGAGAGAATGATTCATCGCGTTTTACAATACGGAGCCGCTGCGAAGCCCTAAACTCTCTCAAGAGGGCTGATCTGGAGTCCGTTCGGGGCTCCGGAGAGGGGAATCCGTCGCCATCGTCATCATCAACCATCCTCCATCACCAATTTCATGATGCTCACCACCATGCGTGAGTAATTCCATCATAGGCTTGCTGGACGATGATGGGTTGGATGAGATTTATCATGTAATCGAGTTAGATTTGTTAGGGTTTGATCCCTAGTATCCACTATGTTCTGAGATTGATGTTGCTATGACTTTGCTATGCTTAATGCTTGTCACTAGGGCCCGAGTCCCATGATTTCAGATCTGAACCTATTATGTTTTCATGAATATATGTGAGTTATTGATCCTATCTTGCAAGTCTATAGTCACCTACTATGTGTTATGATCCGGCAACCCCGAAGTGACAATAATCGGGACCACTCCCGGTGATGACCGTAGTTTGAGGAGTTCATGTATTCACTATGTGTTAATGCTTTGGTCCGGTACTCTATTAAAAGGAGGCCGTAATATCCCTTAGTTTCCGTTAGGACCCCACTGCCACGGAAGGGTTGGACAAAATATGTCATGCAAGTTCTTTTCCATAAGCACGTATGGCTATATTCGGAATACATGCCTACATTACATTGATGAATTGGAGCTAGTTTTGTGTCACCCTATGTTATGACTATTACATGATGAACCGCATCCGGCGTAATTCTCCATCACCGATCCAATGCCTACGAGCTTTTCACATATTGTTCTTCGCTTATTTACTTTTCCATTGCTACTGTTACAATCACTACAAAACCCAAAATTATTACTTTTGCTACTGTTACCGTTACTTCCATACCACTTTGCTACTAAATACTTTGCTGCAGATACTAAGTTATCCAGGTGTGGTTGAATTGACAACTCAACTGCTAATACTTGAGAATATTCTTTGGCTCCCCTTGTGTCGAATCAATAAATTTGGGTTGAATACTCTACCCTCGAAAACTGTTGCAATCCCCTATACTTGTGGGTTATCAACGAAGTTCTTAATTTCAAACAAAGGGGAGGGGAGAATTTAAAAGATGCTTGGTATAGGATTTGCGACGCTCATAATCAATCTATCCGTAAGCAATCTACTCTTGTTATTCTTCGCTGTTTTTATGTGGGCATCACCACTTGGTATCGATTCGTCCTTGATACGATTATCGGTGGGAATTTCTTGATGGGTCCCTCTCTTGATGCTTTTAATGCTATCGGAAATTTAGTGGACTCACCACCTCTTATGATTAATGAAACAACTTTGACTCTTGAGCATGTCATGGAAATAATAGATGCTATTAAAAAGAAGATGCTTACCAAAGAACATATTGGAAACTTGGATAAAAGATGCTTAATTTTGCTACTAAAATTGGGTCAAAAGCGGGAGTAGTTTTTAAGCTGTTAAAAGAAAAGGGGACCATAATTCATGAAAGAATTGAAGAAAGCCCATCTCAGATTGATAAACTGGAAGAAATCTTTAGTAATTTAAGCACGACTTTTGCCTCCACTAAAACTATCGAAAAAACTCCCGTAAAGAATGGCAAGGTTACTCGAGTGACCAAGAACAAGGGTGCAACTTCTAGTAATAACGGTAAAGAAGATCTTAAGATGATTAGTATTCACCCAGATTTTGTTGAAGTGATTAGAGATCCTTTGGGTAAAAATGAATTCTTGAAACTTGTTCTTAGGAGTATTGGAATTGAAAATTAATATGCTAAATCTCTGAAAAGTTCTAAGTGCTTGATTGAGGAGTTGGAAAACAAAGATGACAATACTTAGATCCTTGCTTTATGCCTAGCTAGGGGCGTAAAATGATAGCGCTTGTTGGGAGGCAACCCAATGAATAAAAAATATTTTTTGCCTTTTGCTTTCTGTTCTTGAGTGTTATGATTGTGTTTTTTGCGTTTTAATTAGTTTTTGTGTCAAGCAAAGCCTCTAGGATTGTGTTGGGTGATAGTTGATTTGATCTTGCTGAAAAGCAGAAACTTTTGCGCTCACGAAAATAATTCTTGTTTTTAACAGGGGCGTCCTATACCAATTCGTTTTGCAGAAGATTAATATACAAATTGCTCACGTTGTCCTAATTTTTCATAATTTTTGGAGTTTCAGAAGTATTCGAAATATCGAGATTGCTACAGATTTTTTCTGTTTTGTCAAATTCTTTTTTCTTTGCGTTGTGTGCTTGTTTCGATGATTCTATGGTTTTCTTTGAAGAGTTTTTGCAATAGAAAATTTGGAATACAGTAGATATAATGCAATAATAAAATATGAATTGGTTTTCTACAGTACTTATAGTAGTGATTTGCTTTCTTATACTAACGGATCTCAAGAAGGTTTTGTTGAGTTTTGTGTGATTGAAGTTTTCAAGTTTTGGGTGATGTTACGATGGATGAAGGAATAAGGAGTAAGAATATCCTAAGCTTAGGGATGTCCAAGGCATCCCAAGCTATTATCCAAAGAGAAGCAAGCAACTAAGCTTGGGGATGCCCGAGTGGCATCCCCTCTTTCTTCTAACAACCATCGGTACTTTAATCGGAACTATATTTTTATTCGTCACATACTATGAGTTTTGCTTGGAGCGTCTTGTATGATATGAGTCTTTGCTTGTTTTGCTTTTTGTTTTGATTCATGAATCCTTGCTGGACACACCTATTTGAGAGAGCCAAAATTATGCCATGACTTGTTAGAATTGCTCTCTATGCTTCAGTTAAATCTTTATGAGATATGGAATTGCTATAGTGCTTCACTTATATCTTTTTGAGCACGGTGTGCTTTGTTATTTTTGAATAAATGCTCTCAGACTTCACTTATATTTATTTGAGAGTTAGTAAAATTTGGAATAAATTCTCTCTTGCTTCACTTAAATTAATTTGATAGAAAGAAATATTGTGCTCATGATCTTCACTTATATTTGTGTGAGCTTATCAAAAGCAACACATGAAAATTAGTCCCAAAGTGATAGATATCCAAGAAGGATATAATAAAAACTTTCATGAAGATCATTGGACAAAATAAACTTGATTCCTTGTAATAGTTTTGAGATATGATGATGTGATATGTGAGTCATGTTGGTGAGTAATTATGCTTTAGTAAGAATATTGGTGTTAAGGTTTGTGATTCCCTATGCAAGCACGAGAGTCAATAGTTATGCAATGAAATTATATCCTACTTGTGGTGCATTATTCGGTGTTAATTATGCTTAATGCTTGCTAATGAGATTTTTCATTTCTAGGTTGGTCGCTATCTTTTGCTAGCCTTCATTTTGCACTAAGTATGATCACTACTTGTGCATCCAAAACCCTTTAAACCAATTTTTCCATATGAGTCCACCATATCTACCTATATGCGGTATTAGTTGTCGGCGTTCTGGGAACGGGGGTCCCCAGACTTGCCTGCCTGCGGCCTTCGGCATGGCTCGAAGGAGGCCCAGCACAGCCCATCTTCATCAACGCAAGCTCAAGACCCTCGCGAGGGGCCAAGCCTCGCGGGGCGAACGACAAGGAGCTTCCTCAGGCATGGCCTCGTCAGGCTGGCTCATGAGGAGGCAGAGAGTTCAAGGCAGGTACCTCGCGAGGTGCCCATGACGCAAGCCATGATTTACCAAGGGCGCCAGTCGGCGCCCAGCCAGCAGCAGTGTCCTCCTTTCCTCTTTGGTGCAAAGGAGCAAGCGCAGCGAGAGCATCAAGCAAAGGCATCCGCTTGGTGCAACAAGACCAAGACCAGCCCAACGGCTGGAAGGAGTCATCGTGGAGCCCAAGCAAAGGCCATCACCAGAGCCTTTGGCAGCGAGGACCAACTTTAGTCAGGATAAGTGTACCCGCTGTTCCCCTTCAAAATGGCCAATTGTTGGCGCCCTTTCCGCTCAATATTTGGGAAGAGGCCCAGGGCCTTCGCCTATAAATAGGAGTAGCCACCCCCAGGGCGGAGAAATCCGGAATCCTCATCAAGAAACCAGTAGCTAGAGCGATTGAACACCACCTAGCAGTTCATCGCACCCGCCAAGAACAAACCCGCACGAGGCTGTTCTTCCTTGTATTGTTCCTCATCAGCCCAAGAGGCAATCCGCCAAACCACACACTGGAGTAGGGTATTACACCACAATGGTGGCCTGAACCAGTATAAATCCCGTGTCTCTTGTGCTGTTCTGTTTAGTAGTTTAGGTCCCAGCGATTCGCAAGGTGCGAGACGGGAGGGTTGGATCTCCGTCGCACCCCAGTTCGAACCTCAAGGGTCTGCTGAACCCGAACCGACATTTGGCGCGCTGTAGGTGCGCGGAATCTGCCTTTCGTCGCCTCGTTTTTCCTCGACCACCGCAACCATGTTCGACGCTGCCGGGCCTGCGCTGAAAGCCGAGCCGCCGCCTCCCATGTCGCCCAGACAGCTCCGTCGGCGGGCGCCCTCGCCGTTCCCGTCACCTGCCGTCAACGCCGCCATCGACCCAGCGGGAACGAGCAGCAAGCATCGCCCAAGCACCCGCCCATGAGGCGGACGGCCGCACCGCCACGCCTTTCGCCACCCGCTGGTTCTTCATCACGCGCCCGCGCAGCCATGGAGGCCCGAGCTGCACTCATCGCGCAACGAGCTCCTACGCTACCGCCTGCCGACGACGTTTACGAAGAATGGCTCGACCGAGTCGCCGAGCTCGTCGCGCTGCAGAGGCGCCCAGACCGTCCGTCTCGCTGCACCGCACCGCCGCCTGCTGGCGATGAAGCTCCTGGCGCGCCAGCCGCCTCCTCCTCAAGAAGGCGCCTAGCCCCAAGGCACGCGCCTCTGGCGGAACCCGCTCCACCAGCGCCGGGCGCTGCAAGAGCAGAGCTGTCAAGAAGTTCTCACCCACGAAGCTGCCCGAGTGCTCCCGCTCCAAAGACGTCAGACCTGCGCTGCTCCCGCCAAGGCGCAAGGAGGCCCGCAAGACCTAGCTCTCGTCGTCCGAGGCCCCCGCTGCCACGGGGGCTGCTGCGCTTTCACCTCCGAAGGCGCAGCGTCGCGGGCCCGCCAAGTTCAAGCCAAACCTGCCTCCTCGCTACGACGACACAGCTGACCCTATGGAGTTCCTCCAGCTCTACGAGCTGGGCATCGAGGCTGCCAACGGGGATGAAAAGGTCATGGCGAACTGGTTTCCCATGGTGCTCAAGGACGGAGCCCGCACCTGGCTCTTGAATCGGCCCTGTGCACGATCTCTTCTGGGCCGAGATGTGCACCCGCTTCATCGCCAACTTCCGTGGTACTCGCGACCGCCACCCGCCGTGAGCGACATGCGCCGAATCACAGCAGCCTGGGAAACCCTGCAAAAGTACATCCAACGCTTCAACAACGCACGCCTCAAGATCCCCAGGGTAACGGAGGAGGCCATCATCTCTGCTTTCTCCGACGGCGCGCGCGACGCCAAGATGAAGGAGGAACTGGCGATGCATGAAGATCTGCACCTCCTTGGAGCTGTTCAACTTGGCGACAAAGTGCGCCAGGCTGAGGAGGGCGCCTCCTCGAGCTGCCTGCCGCGATCCCAAGAAAAGAAGTCCAAGGCCAAGGACGTGAAGCGCAGGGGCTGCTGTACTCAAGGCCGAACCGCACACCATGCGAGGCGTAGATTAGCCCGAGTCCTCCAAGGGCGATCGATGACTGCGTGTACCACGACCTCCACACCCACAACACCAATGAATGCTAAGAGCTCCGCGCCAGACGCTGAAGGAAGGGTCGGCAGACGCCCGAGCGCAGCGACCGGGCTACGGCCGAGGAGGAGGAAGAAATGCAGACGCTGGAAGACGCGGCCCGCGCCAAGGGTGGCGCGACCAACCTCGCGAGGACCGTTGGCAAGACCCGCCTCGAGGGAGGCTAGAGGATCAGCCTCGCGAGGATCGCCTGCAGGGAACGCAGGCCTCCCTCCGCTGCCGCCGCAGCCAAGGAGAAATGAGGACCGCCATCGACGAGGGGCTGGGGCTTCAGAACCGCGGCGATCGCTCAGATCCTGGCGGAGCTCAAGCCCCACCTCTCAACAAGATCTTCAAGCAGTTCGCCCGCGAAGTGAATGCAGTCCTCCCCAAGCTCGAGGCCGCGCCTTCTCGTGTGGTCGGCGTGCGCCATCACGCTCAGCTCAGCGGATCAGCTCAAGTCGCGGCCACACCGAAGTTCTCCGATGCTTTGTTCCCCAATCATCGCGAACGGTTGGTCACCAAGACCCTCATCGACGACGGGCAGGACTCAACGCCCCGTCTGTGGAAACATTCAACAATCTTCGCGCCTTACATGCCTTTCAGCCAACCAAGCCTTTCTCCGAGTCACCGATGGCTCCACGGTCCCGACCGGGCAGGTCCGCCTTCCGCCACCTTCGGGCTCGCGACAACTACCACACCGAGCTCATCGACTTCGACGTCGCCCACATTCGCCGCCAGATAACGCCATCCTCGGGTACCCGCTCGCCAAATTCATGGCCGTGACCCACCACGGCTACAACGCCCTCAAGATGCCGAAGCGGCGGGTCATCATGGTGCCCCGTGAAGAGAGAGAGATGCAGCAGTGCTCCCGGAGCGAGCCTTTAGGCCGCATCGCTAGAAGACCTGCACCACAAGACCAGAGGCCTCCCGAGGCCGCACCCAAGAAGAAGAAGACATCGACCGCCCGGCTCTCAAGAGGCAGGCCCCTCAGGCCCGCGACCGCCAGGGGAGCCTCCTTCCATCGCATAGGAAAGCGCGGCGGCGCCTCCTCGAGCCGGGCTCGGGGCTCTCCTCGAGGGCCGCCGACCTCGCCAAGGTAACGAGGGAGGCGCTTGGGCACCACGTGAGGCGTGCTTGAAGCACATTTCCATAGCAGGAGCAAGGCAAGGAGGGCCGAACCCTCAGGAGTTCGTCAACAAGGCCATTTAGGAGCTACAGGAGTCAAGGGTCATGAGGGGTAGCCGCCGCCTACCCGCTGTGGCACCCCATCCAGGCGAGGATGGTGGGCTGCGCGTCTGCATCGACATACCAGGGCTCAACCGAGCCGCATCTCAAGAGCGCCTCTGGCCCTCGCGGGTGGGACGTTGCGAGGGCCCGCCCCACAGCTACATGCGCATGCCTCACGGCCTGCCAAACACGGCTGCTGCGCACCAGCATCTCATGAGAGCCATCCTGGAGGCTCGAGAGCTCAGGCACGCCACAGCCCTGGCAGAGATGGAGATGGCCCCCGAGGAGCCGCCAGCGCCTCCGGATCCTCCCGAGGCCCCCAGGCCTGGGGGCTCGTGAGGATCGGCTCCCGCAGCCCACCGAGTCTGCTACACCAACACCCCTTCGTCCTCAACATCACCAGGTGACATCTTTAAGTTTTGTTCCCGGCTGGGAGCGCCTTCAGGGCCGCATTATTCCCAGGCCACGTGGGTACGTCCCTGCGGCATGTACCCATTTTATTTCATGTCATTAGCCTATCCTGTTGGGGGCGCCCCTCGGGCTGCATCATCCCCAAGCCGCTCGGGCCTGTCCCAGTGACATGTATCCTTCTTATGTTTTCCTTAGGATTATGCTCTCGCTCCACCATGCTTGTTATTTGGTGCCTTTTCCTGGGTGACGGAATCTTGCACGTTAAAGGGGGGGGGTGCCTGAGCATCGCGACTTAGGGCTCCTACCGGCTCTCCAGCCCTCACCCTCTGGTCTTGTCCATGGCATCGCGACCTGGCTTGCCAGCGACAGCTGAGACCAGCTCGAGAGCCGGGACCCGAGTACGTAGAGTTTCGTCATCTAACTCAGCTTGCGCGTTAAAGGGGGGGTGCCTGAGCATCGCGACTCAGGTCTCCTACCGGCTCTCCGGCCCTCACCCTCTGGTCTTGTCCATGGCATCACGACCTGCTTGCCAACGACGGCCGAGACCAGCCCGAGAGCCGGACCCGAGGACGAGTTTCACATCTAACCCAGCTTGCGCGTTAAAGGGGGGGTGCCTGAGCATCGCGACTCAGGGCTCCTACCAGCTCTCCGCCCTCACCCTCTGGTCTTGTCCACGGCATCGCGACTGGCTTGCCAACCGACGGCCGAGACCAGCCCGAGAGCCGGACCAAGACGAGAGCACCGCATCCGCCAAATTTGCAGGAACACACTCGAAGATAAGGCCCAGAGCCAGGCGCAACCCGCCTTGAGGTAGGGCCCCATGAGACCTGCGCTGGCTCACGGGTCCCCCAACACACCTCGCGAGGCCTCTCGCGCCTCTCCCAAGCAACTAATGGCAGAACTAACGATCGCCACGGCGAGCTCTTGTTCGTTTTGTGGTGAACCTGCAGGGTCCCTCCAAGGAGCACGAAACGACCTCGCCACGCAACCTCTCGCCGGCCTAGGCACGGACCTAGCGCCGCACCAGGAAGCATTGTCCTGACCCTCGAGATAAGTCACCCCCCGGACACACTAGTTATCGCAACACCATCCCCACACTCAATGCAACCCCGTGTTAGCAACGTCGCTCTCCTTTCTCACCGAATGATGGCTGCTTGAGCGCCAAGGGGCCCCTGAGCATCGCGACTCGGGGCTTTACGGACCTCGGGCGCCACCTCCTGGCCTTGACCACGGCATCGCAACCTGGCATACCAGCGATGGCTGAAGCTGCCTTGGGACTGGGACCTGTCGGCGCAGAGCATTAGGCCCTCGTGAGGACTGAAAGGAGGAAACTGAGCTAGAACGGAATGAGCATGTCGCACTGCTTCATAAAAAGGATTACATTGACGGATGGAGCTACAAACATCTTACAAGCCCCCGTGGGGTATATTCTTGGCCCCTCGCAGGAACAAAAGGCGCGCATCCTAAGGAATCCTAACTACAGGGGGCATCGCGGCAGATGCCATCATCAACAGTGGGCCACCCGGTCCGGCGCCAACCCCATCCAGATCAGGGGCGGCGACGACTTGACGAGCCCGCCCTGCTCCGGGAGCGGCGCAGGCTCGGAGGCTCGTAGCAGTCGTTGCTCGTCTCCAGCGTCGCGAAGAGCTCGGCGGAGTCGCTGGATCCTCCGGCACCTTCGTCGCCCGAGGAGCGGCCAAGGGGGCGATCGGCCGGCCTCTGTCTCACCGCAGCAGGATCCCGACCACCTCTCCCGGGGCAGCACTCCAGCCGACGACCCTCCGCGTGGAAGACCTTGAAAGACACCACCGAAGCACCATCGTACTCCAGGTGGATCGTGAGGGCGCCCCTCGTCCTGCAGACCCGGGCGACCTCGCCCCAGCCTCGAGTCATGAAAACCTCGCCGGGGCAACTACACGACCTCCCCTGGGCCATCGCGGGTGCCGCAGCCGGGCGTCTTGCAGCCAGAGTCCTGGGGTTCCCTCACGCCGACGACGGAGGCGAAGAAAGAAGGAAGACGAATCCAAGATTTAGGAGGCGTGGCGACGTGAAGCACGAACTCCCGGCAGGAGCCCTCGGCGTGGACTCCAGGGGGGAATACGCACACCTTCATGACCCGCCGGCGTCGGCGGCGGGCGCGCTTCGTGGCGCTGGCGTCGCCTCCTTCAGAGCCGCCAATGTGCGCGCATAAGGGAAGAGGGAACCTTGTGGCGGCCGCCGCCTGCGAGGGCACGGGCGCCTCGGCGGCGCCTTGCCTCGACACCGAGGGCAAGCCGCTTCTTTGGGGGGAGCAGATCAGGGTCCTCTTGAGGAGCCTTTCCCTTCTCTTCCGTGGAGAACCGGCGGATCGGAGCCTTGGCAACTAGAAGAAACGGGGAGGAGGAGAAGCAGAAGGATAGACTAGAAGGGCGCGCACCGTTCCGTACTTATAGCCGGCGAAGACCAACCGTCGGCCTCCACGATAATCAGTAATCATGACCGACTCTGCAAGCAGGGACTTGTCGAATCCGGGTGGTTACCGAGGCATCGTGGGGAAGCAGTGCGCACGCGTCCAATCAACCGCCACGCGGCGCGCCTAAGGTCAGAGGCTGTTAGGGCCCGTGACGCCAGACTTGCCCTTTCGCCTCTGCCGCCAAGTTCGGCGCGCCGTGGCCCGGGGCTACTGTCGGCGTTCTAGGAATGGGGTTCCCAGACTTGCTCGCTGCGGCATGCGGCGTGGCTCCAAGGAGGCCCAAGACGCCCATCTTCATCAACGCAAGCTCAAGACCCTCGCGAGGGGCCAAGATCATGAGGGCGGACGACAAGGAGCTTCTCGAGCACGGCCTCGCCGGCTGGCCCATGAGGAGGCGGAGAGTTCAAGGCAGGTACCTCGCGAGGTGCCCATGACGCAAGGCATGATTTACCAAGGGCGCCAATCAGCGCCAGCCAGCAGCAGTTTCTCCTTTCCTCTTTGGTGCAAAGGGAGCAAGCGCAGCGAGAGCATCAAGCAAAGGCATCCGCTTGATGCAACAAGACCAAGACCAGCCCAACGGCTGGAAGGGAGTCATCGTGGAGCCCAAGCAAAGGCCATCACCAGAGCCTTTGGCAAAGCGAGGACCAATTTTAGTCAGATAAGTGTACCCGTTGTTCCCCTTCAAATGGCTAATTGTTGGTGCCCTTCCGCCAATATTTGGGAAGAGGACCAGGCCTTCGCCTATAAATAGGAGTAGCCACCCCTGTATGAGAGATCCGAATCCTCATCAAGAAATCAGTAGCTAGAGCGATCAACACCACCTAGCAGTTCATCGCACCGCCAAGAATGCACCTCACGAGGCTGTTCTTCCTTGTATTGTTCCTCATCAGCCCAAGAGGCAATCCACCACACCACACACTGGAGTAGGGTATTACACCACAATGGTGGCCTGAACCAGTATAAATCCCGTCTCTCTTGTGCTGTTCTGTTTAGTAGTTTAGGTCCCAGCGATTCGGCGAGGTGCGATACGGGGGAGGGTTGGATCTCCGCGCGCACCCCAGTGTTCGAACCTCAAGGGTCTGCCGAAACCCGAAATCCGACATTAGTTTGCCGTTCTAAGCAAATTTGCATGTTCCATCTCTAATTTTCAAAATAAATTTCTCTTTTGTGTACTCGTCCCGCTCGCTGGGCGGTGAGGGGTGGCCGATATTTGCCATGCTAGATGTGTTATTCTCACGATGAGTGTTTATTCACTTGTCATTGCACGAGAGTAGGGCAACGGTATTAGGGATGCCCAGTCCTGAAATGAAAAATGAATTTACTTTGTGTTGTCAAATAATAAATTCCTTGGAAAGTGTTGGTATGGAGGGCACCCGTGGATACGGTTAGCCATGGAAAGTGAAAGTATGGTGGAAAAAGGAATAAGCTTTATTTTCTGTTTGGGAACCGCCTATGATATATCTAGCATGGAAAATGTGGGGAACTCTAAGTCGTTTTCGTTGGTGGGAAAACGAGGCCTCCAAAAATGTTTTTATCTCTATCTTTTTCGCTTTGAGCTTTCGCACCTCTACAAATCCCTACTTTTCCCTCTGCGAAGGGCCTTTCTTTTACATTATGCAATTTCTGTTTTTAATTTGAGTCTCCATCTTCTCTTATAAAGCACCAACTAAGGGGCACTATGATCGTACTTGAACATTGGGTGTAGCTAATATGCGAGTTTGTTTCATGAATAGATCAATGATTGAGCATAATGGGCCAGGGATAAGTTATTTTAGCATTGATAGTTTGAAAGACATGGTTGCATGTTGATATGCTTGAGTATTTAAGTTATCATGTCAAAACTAGACTATTGCTTTGAACCATATAAAAGTCCAAATGTCCATGCTATAAAGAAAAGAATATGTGATGAACATGTTAGGCAACATTCCACATCAAAATTTGTGTTTTTATCATTTACCAACTCGAGGACAAGCAGGAATTAAGCTTGGAGATGCTGATACGTCTCCAACGTATCTATAATTTTTTATTGTTACATGCTGTTATATTATCATTCTTGGATGTTTTACAATCATTTTATAGTAATTTTATATCATTTTTTGGTACTAACCTATTGACATAGTGCCCAATGCCGGTTGCTCTTTTCTGCATGTTTTTACATCGCAGGAAATCAATACCAAACGGAGTCCAAACGTAGCGAAACTTTTTGTGGATTTTTTGGACCAGAAGACATCTAATGGGCCGGAGAAGCACCTGGGGGTGCCCCGGGGGGGGGGGGGGCAAAACCCACCAGGGTGCGCCTGGAGGCCCAGGCGCGCCCAGGTGGGTTGTGCCCAACTCGGTGGCCTCCCACACCGCCTCTTTGCACTATAAATACCCAAATATTCCAGAAACCCTAAGGGAGTTGACGAAAATCAATTCCAGCCGTTGTAAGTTCCAGAAACCACCAGATCCAATCAAGGAGGGGTTCATCATGTCCATTGGTGCCTCTCCGATGATGCGTGAGTAGTTCTTTGTAGACCTACGGTCCGTAATTAGTAGCTAGATGGCTTCCTCTCTCTCTTTTGATTCTCAATACAATGGTCTCTTGGAGATCCATATGATGTAACTCTTATTGCGGTGTGTTTGTTGGGATCCGATGAACTTTGAGTTCATGATCAGATCTATCTTTTTATCCATGAAAGTTATTTAAGTCTTCTTTAATCTCTTATATGCATGATTGCTTATAGCCTCGTATTTATTCTCCGATATTTGGGTTTTGTTTGGCCAACTTGATCTATTTATCTTGCAATGGGAAGAGGTTCTTCGTAATGGGTTCTATCTTACGGTGCTTGATCCTAGTGACAGAAAGGGGACTGACACGTATGTATCGTTGCTATTAAGGATAACAAGATGGGGTCTATTTCTACATAAATAGATCTTGTCTACATCATGTCATCGTTCTTATTGCATTACTCCATTTCTCCATGCACTTAATACACTAGCTGGATAGCGGTCGATGTGTGTAGTAATAGTAGTAGATGCAGGCAGGAGTCAGTCTACTAATCTTGGACGTGATGCCTATATAATGATCATTTCCTGGATATCGTCATGATTATTTGAATTTCTATCAATTGCCCAACAGTAATTCATTTACCCACTGTTTGCTATTTTTCTCGAGGAAGCCACTAGTGAAATCTACGGCCCCCGGGTCTCTTCTTTATTATATGTGCCGTCGCAATCTATTTTTATTTAATTTTATTTTCAGATCTATTAAACCAAAAATACAAAAATACCTTACTGCAATGCTATCTATATATCCAATCTATTACAACTTTACCGCGACCTTTTGCCAATTTCTGGCACCGTTACCCGAAAGGGATTGACAACCCCATTACCACGTCGGGTTGTGAGTATTTGTTATTTGTGTGCAGGTGTTGTTTACGTAGTGTTGCTTGGTTCTCCTACTGGTTCAATAACCTTGGTTTCATCACCGAGGGAAATACCTACCGTTGTTGTGCTGCATCATCCCTTCCTCTTTGGGGAAATACTGACGTAGTTCTAGCAGACATCATCGGGGTACTTGACCCCCGGGTGCCTGGGGTCACCCGAGCCCATCCATAGTGACCCCTCTGGTCGGTCTGGGTGCCCGCCCCCCTGCCGCTGTTCTTCCCTTGTTCGTCCGGGTGCCCGGGGTTCCCCCCCGGGTGCTCGGAGTTTATTGGCTTTTTCTCTGGGTTGTCTGGGTGCCCGGACCCCTTTTGTCCGGATGCCCGGGGTACAATGGCCATATTTTTCTTGGCTTATTTATACCCCTTTCTTCCGGCTCCAACCTAAGAAATCTGAGCATGTTTTCCCCCAACCATTGTTGACCTCTTGGAGCTTGCTATCTCTCAGTCCCTCCATGGATTCTTGCTAGTTTTTGGGGGGAAAGAGAGAGGAGATCTAGATCCATATTTCCACCAATCACTTTCTCCTATATGTGAGGGGAACCCCTTGGATCTAGATCTTGGAGTTCTTGGTGTTCTCCTTCTTGTTCTTCCTTTCATTTTCTTCCATAGCTTTTGTTGCTTTGGTGGTATTTGGGAGTGAGGGATTTGGGCACTCCGTGTTCCCTTGCCATTGCATTAGTTGCATCGGTTTGAGTTCTCCACGGTGATACGTGGAAGTGAAAAGTTGAGAAGCTTATTACTCTTGGGTGCTTGGTACCCTGGAGCTTGTTCCTCTTGGGTGCTTGGGCGCCCTAGAAGGTTGGTGGTGCTTCGGAGCTCAAACATTGTGGTGTAAACCTCCGGGCAAGCGTCGGGGTCTCCAATTAGGTTGTGGAGATCGCCCCGAGCAATTTGTACGGGTTTTGGTGACTGCCCCCAAGGGTTGCCAAAGCGTACGGGTTCGGTGACCGCCCCCAAGGGTTGCCATTTGTACAGGTTTGGTGACTGCCCTCAAGGGTCCGTTAGTGGAATTACGGCATCTTGCATTGTGCGAGGGCATGAGGAGATTACGGTGGCCCTGGTGGCTTCTTGGGGAGCATTGTGCCTCCACACTGCTCCAAACGGAGATTAGCATCCGCAAGGGTGCGAACTTCGGGATACATCGCCGTCTCTGCGTGCCTCGGTTATATCTTACCCGAGCCCTTTACTTATGCACCTTACTTTGCGATAGCCATAGTATGACATGTTATATATCTTGCTATCACTTAGTTGTTTATCTTGCTTAGCATAAGTTGTTGGTGCACATAGGTGAGCCTAGTTGATTTTGGTTTTGTGCTTGACAAATTAAATGCTAGTTTTATTCCGCATTTGTTCAAGCCTAAACCGTAATTATTTTAAAGCGCCTATTCACCCCCCCTCTAGGCGACATTCACAATCCTTCAATTTGTATCAGAGCCTCGTCTCTCTTTGTTAGGCTTAACCGCCTAGAGAGTAAAGATGATGACTAGGGGATTAGGATTCTCTGACACTCTTAGTTTCGATGCACAAATTTTGATGTTTGGGTCACATGCTTAATCTCTTTAGGGTCATGGAGCCAAATTTAGAGCAAATTGTATATATGGGTTTTTCTTCTCCAAAGGTGTCACGACCGGTTTTCCGGGTATTGATTTCCCGGAAAATGGCCCTTGTGCTCACCAGCCCCAGGATTACTGTTAGCTGATGAGGTACCAACTTGATACAGGAATTCCAAGCAAATAGCAAAATATGTAGTACAAGACCATTCTGGCCTATGAGTACAACAAATGGTTTCTAGTGGTTGATGGCGAAAGCGGTTTGCGGATCATCAGCGTCTGTGGGGCTCCATTTTCCACAGGAACAGTTGACCAGGGTAACTCCTATCTTCGCGAGGCTGCTGTCATCATTGCGTAGGTTCCGGGGCTGTCATTGCATCACTACTCTCCATGCAAGAAATCTGGTCAAGACAATAGCCAGGGACTAGCCAGTGAGTACTTTGAATGTACTCGCAAACATTATGAACACGGGTATAATATAACATACGATAATCATGTTCTGAAATATTTTATGATCACAGCGTCAGTCACAAAATAAAATCTCTGATGCATGCAAGCAGGTTATTTATAAAAAATAATTTGCAATAACAGAGTATTAAAGAAATGCACCGATCGGGTGTCTGAAGCGACGCCTCGAAAGGTTAGTAAACAACGAGCATGCCTCAGTCGGGCATCTGAGCGACACCACATAAAGGGCTTATAAAGTAAATAAATAACAAGCATTCCACAATCGAGGCCTCAAATGACACCACATAAAGGGCTTATAAAGTAAATAAATAACAAGCATGCCACAGTCGGGCATCTTAGCGACACCGCATAAAGGGCTTATAAAGTAAATAAATAAGCATGCCACAGTCAGGCGTCTCAGCGACACCGCATAAAGGGCTTATAAAGTAAATAAATAACAAGCATGCCACAGTCGGGCGTCTCAACGACACCGCATAAAGGGCTTATAAAGTAATCACAGTGAATATCCAGGAGGTAGAACCATCCCAGGGATACTTGATAATTTTAATAATATAACGGGTTAGTCCATAACAAATAATAATCATGATCATCACAAGTCACAAGTCACGATCCAAGTTCTGGTTTAATAGTTTCTCTTCCGAAGACCGACACTAAGACCGACACTTGACCCATCCCAGATTGTAGTCTTTAACCATGGACACGGCTATTCGAATAGATGTTAAATCTCTGCAGAGGGTGTACTCTTTACCCACGAGTAACGGATTCCTTTAGTCCACCGGGACTAATTCCGTCTACGGCCTTTTGATTGAAAACACACCTATCCGCACACACTAGCCTAACTTACCGGTGACTGGAATCACCCACGACACCCGTTAAGCGAAACTCTAAGTGGGGAGGCTACAACCTCGACTTAGCATGGGATCACAAAATTTATACCGCGCGCAAACTAGGGGAGCTACCCCTTCGGCTACAACCGAAAACACCCATGCCCCCGGGCCAGGTGGCATTCCTACCGGATGCCTCCGGTATCTTCCACCATGGCCTCTCTGTACGGTGTGTGCTAGGAAAGGGGTTGAAAACTTACTGAACCGTACCCTACCTATGGCAGGGACAAGTGGTAGTACGAAACAAGTATGGGGGTTACCGGAACAAGACTCGATCTATGGTCGACTTAGGAGGCTTAAATGTTCCCTGCATGATTAGCATAACAATATATACTTCAACCAACAGACAGAATCACCACGCGACATACCTCCTCCTGCCATACCGGACACGACCGTCTCGACGGAGGACTAGGGACAAGACCGTGTCTACCCAAGACAGAGGCTTTCCCGGATTCCTTCCGGTAGGCATGGAGGGCACTCGATGGTGATTATTATCACAAACATATCTAACTCCAGTAGCATGCATTCATCACTATGCACTCATGAGTAGAAACGTATCATCACATGAAATAACGGATACTCTGTGTCGAGGTGGTGTTGTATCCGTACAAACAACCCACATAATATTATGCCAGGGTTCAGAATGCTTGCCTTCAAGTTGCGGGGAGGCAAGGTGCACTCCAAAACTTTTGAAAACTTTCTCCTCTCTCCAAAAATCCTATTTAAAATATTATTGGATCAATATATCGCTTCAAAACAGTACTAAAAGTTGTCTGATTTTTTTGAAATAAATCTTAAAAAAACTAGACAATATTTGAGAGAGGTAGGAAAAAGAATCAATTCATTTGGAGTTATATTTAAAAAGTTATAGTCAGTCAAAGTTGTGGTCAAAAATCTGTTTTTAAAATAAAACAGAATAAAAAGGAAAAACGTTTCGAACTGACCACGTCAAAGGCGTATTCTGATTTTACGCCTCCACTTATCCAGCGTGGACCGCGCGTTGGTCACTGACAGTGGGCCCGCCTGGCCCACTGGTCAGGTTTGACTAGTCTCCCCGCCTTCCCCCTCCTTTGGCCGAGCGGAGGCGAAGCTTCGGCGATCCTCGCCTACGAACGATGGCTCCTCGAGGGCATCCGAGGGCAGGGATGGATCCGCGGGTCTAGGGCGGTCCTCCCGGTGGTCGCTAGGCTGGCGGGGACGGAGGGGGTCGCCGGCAGCGAGCTCCGCGGCGGAGGTAGCTTCGGGTGTAATTAGGGGCTCAGGCTACGGTGGTTCCCGGGCGGGTCTGAGGTGTTGGGCGGCTCCGCACGGTCGAGGGGAAGGGAATGGTGGCTCTGGTTGGGTGGGGGAGGCCTTGCCTGCGACGGAACGGGCCGGAGGGCGGCGGCGGCTGAACTGGTCGGGGATGGGGGAAGAAGGCTCCCCGCCTTCGATGGCTGGACAAGGGGGCTCTGGAGGGGTGGCCTGAGGTTGCTTGAGGGTTTGGAGAGGCTCGGGGCTCCTTAAATAGGCGAGCAAAGGCGGTTTCGCGGTGGCCGGGGATAAGATCACCGGCGACCGCCATTCTGTAGCTAGGGGCGACGTGGAGGCGGTTGGAGCTGGTCGGCGCTAGCGGACGACTTCGGAGATAAGGGCGGCCTGCTCACGAGGCCAAATGGCGAGGAGTTGTGGCTCGGGCGGCGCCGTCCGTGGCAGGGGCGCACTGCTGACGCCGGCGTGCCGCCAAGGGTTTCAGACGGCGGCGTTGTAGGGCACCAAGGCAGCTTGGCGTGTGCTGGCGAGTGGTCGAGGGCGAGGCGCGGCTCTGCAAGCAAGCAAAGGCCAGAGGTGCGACGCGGCGGCTCGGTGCATGCGCTGCAGCAAAACGTGGCGCCTGGCGCTGCCGAGCACGCCGCGCTAGGTGCTCGTGAAATGCCGGCGTGTGCTAGAGGGCATATGAGGAGTTGGTGATCAACAGATCTAGGCTAGTGGTAGTTGTGAGGCTAGTGCACATGCTCATTTGGCTGCTGTGGCAAGTCTGCAATGCAAACTCATGAGCATGTCAATCCTGTTCAGGAACTCAAGGTGTTCGACAGAATGACAGGAGCTCCTAGGCAACTCTTGGTGTGGCCAAAGTCTCCAGATCCTAGTCTCTTTAGGTAAAGGTGGTGGTGGTCAGTTAGTTTGCCAAACAGAGAAACTTGTTAGTGCAATTATTTGAGAAACCAATTCTGGACAGAACCTATAGGCTATCATTTCATGGACCAAAAATATCCCAATGGGTTCCTGCCCTGGTCTTAAGGGTTTTGCAGAAGGACTACAAGCAGGAAAAGGAATCATGGGTAAAGGAGCAACTTAAATGTGGTTGCTGTACAAATCATCAAGTTGGACCAGAATAAAGATGAGGTTGATTCACTCAAAATTTTCAAAGGACGTAACTGGGTTTTTGCATAAAGTTGAGTAATATACTCCTATTGACATCCCATAATTGTGGTGGAAGTTTTAAAGAAATATTTAAATAGGTTGTAGTGCAAAATTGCCCACTGGACCAAATTTGAAAATTAGGTGTAGAATTCAAAATATTCAATGAATGAAATAGATTTTTGCATAAAATTGATTCAAAAACATCGCATGACATCCCCAAATTTTGGTTGGAATTTTAGTTAAATTTATCAAATGGTTGTAGTTCAAAAAGAGCTCCAAAACTAATGAAAATCACTTTAAGGAATAAAGTTCAGAGAGAAATAATTATGTAAATGAATTCCACTGGAAAAAAAAGAAATGTTTTACCTGAAAGGGCAACCAAGTCCACTAATATATTTGGAAAGTTTTTCGCTAGAGGTAAAAACTCCACAAAAAAATAAAGGAAAGAATGGTTCTAAAATCAAAAGAAATTCCAGAAATTAAAAGTTTAAGTTTCCTGGCAAAGTTTTGATAAACAAAACATGGTTAAATTTTAGGGGTGTCACAACACTACCCCCCTTAAGAAAAAATCTCGTCCTCGAGATTTGCTAAGGATTGTTTTTGAAAGTATTACTTTTACCATATCAAAACAATTACTTTACTCAAGCGGTAAAATACGGCTACAGTGAGTGGGCAATAAGTGGTGCAAAACTAAAGTGTGGGACACTAGCGCTGTGTGGAAAAATTTACGGTGGAGGAATTTCTACACTGGTTACCGTAAATCTAAATTTCTAAAATACGCTGGTCGCACCCGAGAGCACAAGTGCTTTCGGGTGACAGTGGACCCAGGCCCACCGCCGCCTCTCCTTCTTCCTCTGGCTCTCTTCTTCTTCCTCGCTCTGCCTTTTCCGCTTTCTCCACCGGCGACGCCTAGCGCCAGAGGGCATCTAGGCCAGATGCGGTAGTGCGCGGCGTTAGCTGCCGGCGCAGCGTGCACTCACCTCGCAGAGCGGTCTTTGTCGGCATCGCCGCAGATTCGCCCCGAACACCGGCGATCCGGCGACGAAGCGGCGCTGGTGGACTTCGCCACCATACACCGATCTCGAGCTATAAAACGACCGCGGTGCTCCTTCTTCTTCTTCGCACTGGCCTCGCTTCTCCTCCTCCTCCTCCTCCATTACGCTTACGGAGCTCGAGACGAGGCTCTAATGGCGAGGCGGTGCCGGATCGGTACGTGATCCCGTGTGCGGAGGGTCTGGCGGCGATCTTTGGGCTCTCCGTGCTGCTTGTCGCGATGATCCTCGATGATCGCCGCGATGCTGCCGCCGGGTGTTGGCTCTCCATGGTGGCGGTGATCACGAGGAGTAGGTGGTGTGTCGGTGCTAATCGTTGTCGGAGGTGTTCGCTAGATGCAACATGGTTGCAAGGTTTTGCAAGCAGTGTATGTGTTCGAGTGATTGTGGTTGTGAGTCTGCTGCCGTGGTGTTGCGTGAATAAAAATAATCCATGTCATGAGGAGATATACGATGCAGCAACTCAGGGGAAAGAAATCTCACTCCAGGATTTTTCGCGAGAGAAATCAGTAAATTTTTTAGTTAAACCGCAACAAAAACTACTCAAACGAAAGAAACTAAATAAAGTTACTCGCCGCACAAACTCGGGGTACCACGGATAGGTTACAACATATAAATATAGCCACAATGGTTACAGCAGGGATGTCTATAATGCAAATGGTAACTGGACGGGGTCCCGAGAAAACGTCTCTGGTACTGGGACACACTCCTCTTCTATCGGGGGAAGCGGATTGACCAGCCGATGAATGTATCTCTCCTGGTCGGGCCTCAGTGGTCTGTCGATGGCGATCTGAGGATTTAAATCAGCGAGGCTCTGGAGATAACCCATTACCCGCTGGGTCAACCGTTTGAGCGATGACATATCGACCAGGTTGGCCAAGATCGGGTCTCTCTCAATTCGCCCACCGAAAAGACGTTATCCTCCGGTGCTTTGCGGCTCGGGAAGTAATAATACCCTCTTTCACTGGCATAGGGTACCGCGAATCAAAGTCGGACAAACGCTTGTGCAGCCGCTTCTATGGCCATTTGTGGAGCTGGCATAGATTTTCCCACGAAGGAGACCTCCGTTGGGTCTTGGTTTGAGGTTTACGGGAGGGATGTGTACTGCTGCCCAATATTTCGAGGTGGAAGGGGTGATTCTCGATCTGAACAGCTCGTACTGGGGTGGCTGGGTAGAACCCATGGTACTGCAGGTAAAGTCCCACAATATTTTGACAAAGCTATCCGGGGTCTGGGGTTCTCAGATAAATACTAGGGCTTGGCATGGCAAGAAATGGTTGTCAGGATGGTGCACAAGGTGAGGGGTGCTCGGCAAGGTCACGAGGTGGCCTTTTTATATAGCATCCGGGCTGGGTTATTTACGGCGGCGAGGGGTACTCGTTTGTCGGTTCTACTCTCATGGGGTCGGGGTCAAAGCCACAGATACACATATCTCACAAAAGGGGCGTGTTACTGTGGGTGTCGTCGGGGTTGGTTTTGGTAGCTGTGCCTGGAATAAAAATGCAACTGCAGGCTGACACAATTACGCAAGTCTACTATTTAAAACTGAGGCACCACAACAGGCTGTGTTTATTTACAAGGTCACATGATTATAAGGCGTGGATACACTGAGACTAGGCACTACTTGAGTGACTTAGTCTACCTCATTTATATCCAAGCGGGCGTGCTTTGTGGATGTCGAGGCTTCTCCACGGGTCTCACTGTCGGGATTAGCTGGAGGTGGTTGAGGGACTGCAGGATCGGGGTGGCGATGATGACCATCGCGGGGATTGTTGGCCACAATCCTGGTGGAGTGTGCTCCCAAAAGGCGACGGAGCACTTCTGGGGTCATCAAAGTACCTTGGTTGATGGCTGGGGCTGACCTCAGGGTCTCGATCGGGTGTCCGAACAGCACGACTGGGTTGTCGGCGTCGGGTTCGTCTTCCCTGCTTGCCGGGGCCCGGCGAACCAGCTCTCCACGAGCTGCGATCAGATCAATGGTGATTTGATCGAACAGTTCCTCTAGCGCACCTACATAGCGCACTAGGTGCAACAACGCAGGATCCGTCTCGTGATCTCCGTTGGCAACCTGGGGTGGTCTACCATACCCTTCACGTTTGGGGTAGTAGTAGAACGAGCGACAGTTAACTCTGGGCGAGAACTGCCGGAGTTGAACTATAGCCGCTCGCGCCGCTAGCTGGATGGCTTGTGGCTCAAAGGAAGTTGTCCTCCCGGTGAACCTGTAGGGGCATTCGCCATGCACCCTACCGTAGATGTGTACAATGGCCTGAATTGACGGCTCTCACCGCTCATGGGTCCTTGGTACACAACATATTCGGGGCTCTTCTAACGATAGGCACGACGGGTGAGGTTTATAGTATGGTCACAAAACCTCCAAGGTTGGTTGTCTGTGGTCTCATTGTGCACTACGGGCCGCATTATGGCTTGGTTCGGGGTAGAGGCTGTGTTGTGCTGGGTTGAGGCTAGCGTGCCCTTTTTATCGAAAAAGGGGACGAAGTCTTCCTTCGCACGCTTGCGAATGAGACATCTTAGGTGCTGGTCACAGGCGTGTGATCGACAGGCTAGGTTGATAGGTTGGGCACCGACTGCCAAAAGGTGTCAGGCTCACTGTGTGGCTATCTTACACGAGAAGCTTGGCCGGGGTTGGTTAAGGTCTGGTGGGTTGCTTTACCTAGGTTTTTCGACCTGGCTAAGATAGGATTAGCCAATGGTCAGCCTGGCTCTGATACCAAGTTTGTCACGACTGGTTTTCCGGGTATTGATTTCCCGTAAAATGGCCCTTGTGCTCACCAGCCCCGTGATTACCAAGAATGATGAGGCACCAACTTGATACAGAATTCCAAGCAAATAGCAAAATATGTAGTACAAGACCATTCTGGCCTATGAGTACAACAAATGGTTTCTAGTGGTTGATGGCGGAAGCGGTTTGTGGATCATCAGCGTCTGTGGGGCTCCATTTTCCACAGGAACAGCTGACCAGGGCAACTCCTATCTTCGCGAGGCTGTTGTCATCATTGCGTAGGTTCCGGGGCTGTCATTGCATCGCTCCTCTCCATGCAAGCAATCTGGCCAAGACAATAGCCAGGGACAAACCAGTGAGTACTTTGAATGTACTCGCAAACATTATGAACACGGGTATAATATGACAAACGATAATCATGTACTGAAATATTTTATGATCACAGCGTCAGTCACAAAATAAAATCTCTGATGCATGCAAGCAGGTTATTTATAAACAATAATTTGCATCAACCGAGTATTAAAGAAATGCACCGATCGGGTGTCTGAAGCGACGCCTCGAAAGGTTAGTAAACAACGAGCATGCCTCAGTCGGGCGTCTGAGCGACACCACATAAAGGGCTTATAAAGTAAATAAATAACAAGCATGCCACAGTCGGGCGTCTCAGCGACACCACATAAAGGGCTTATAAAGTAAATAAATAACAAGCATGCCATAGTCGGGCGTCTCAGCGACACCGCATAAAGGGCTTATAAAGTAAATAAATAAGCATGCCACGATCAAGGCCTCTCGGACACCACATAAAGGGCTTATAAAGTAAATAAATAACAAGCATGCCACGATCAAGGCCTCAAATGACACCGCATAAAGGGCTTATAAATTAATCACAAGGAATATCCAGAGATAGAACCATCCTGTGGATACTTGATAATTTTAATAATATAACGGGTTAGTCCATAACAAATAATAATCATGATCATCACAAGTCACAAGTCACGATCCAAGTTCTGGTTTAATAGTTTCTCCTCCGAAGACCGACACTTGACCCATCCCAGACTGTAGTCTTTAACCATGGACACGGCTATTCGAATAGATGTTTAATCTCTGCAGAGGTGTACTCTTTACCCACGAGTAACGGATTCCTTTAGTCCACCGACTAATTCCGCTCACGGCCTTTTGATTGAAAACACACCTATCCGCACACACCAGCCTAACTTACCGTGTCCGAATCACCCACGACACCCGTTAAGCGAAACTCTAAGTGGGAGGCTACAACCTCGACTTAGCATGGGATCACAAAATTTATACTGCACAAGAAACTAGGGGAGCTACCCTTCGGCTACAACCGAAAACACCCATGCCCCGGGCGTGGCATGCTCACGGATGCCTCCTATCTTCCACCATGGCCTCTCTGTACGGTGTGTGCTAGGAAAGGGGTTGACAACTTACAGAACCGTACCCTACCTATGGCAGGTACAAGTGGTAGTACGAAAAAAGTATGGGGGTTTACCGGAACAAGGCTCGATCTATGGTCGACTCAGGAGGCTTAAATGTTCCCAGCATGATTTGCATAACAATATATACTTCAACCAACAGACAGAATCACCACGCGACATACCTCCTCCTGCCATACCGGACACGACCGTCTCGATGGAGGACTAGGGACAAGACCGTGTCTACCCAAGACAGAGGCTTTCCCGGATTCCTTCCGGTAGGCATGGAGGGCACTCGATGGTGATTATTATCACAAACATATCTAACTCCAGTAGGATGCATTCATCACTATGCACTCATGAGTAGAAACGTATCATCACATGAAATAACGGATACTCTATGTCGAGGTGGAGTTGTATCCGTACAAACAACCCACATAATATTATGCCAGGGTTCAGAATGCTTGCCTTCAAGTTGCGGGGAGGCAAGGTGCACTCCAAAACATTTGAAAGCTTTCTCCTCTCTCCAAAAATCCTATTTAAAATATTATTGGATCAATATATTGTTACAAAAACAATACCAAAAATTTGTCTGATTTTTCTTGAAATAAATATTATAATAAACTAGACAATATTTGAGAGAGGTAGGAAAAAGAATCAATTCATTTGGAGTTATATTTAAAAAGTTATAGCCAGCCAAAGTTGTGGTCAAAAATCTGTTTTTAAAATAAAACAGAATAAAAAGGAAAAACATTTCGAACTGACCACGTCGAAAGCGTATTCCGATTTTACGCCTCCACTTATCCAGCGTGGACCAGCGTGGAGTCATCGACAGTGGGCCCGCCGGCCCATCGGTCAGGTTTGACTAGTCTCCCGCCTTCCCCCTCCTTTGGCCGAAGCGGAGGCGGTTCGCGATCCTCGCCGGCGAACGACGGCTCCTCGAGGGCATCCGAGGGAAGGGATGGATCCGCGGGTCTAGGGCAGTCCTCCCGGTGGTTGCTAGGCTGGTGGGGACGGAGGGGGTCGCCGGCGGCGAGCTCCGCGGCGGAGGTAGCTTCGGGTGTAATTAGGGGCTCGGGCTACGGTGGTTCCCGGGCGGGTCTGAGGTGTTGGGCGGCTCCGCACGGTCGAGGGGAAGGGAATGGTGGCTCTGGTTGGGTGGGGGAGGCCTTGCCTGCGACGGAACGGGCCGGAGGGCGGCAGCGGCTGAACTGGCCGGGGACGTGGAAGAAGGCTCCCCGCCTTCGATGGCTGGCCAAGGGGGCTCTAGAGGGGTGGCCTTAGGTTGCTTGAGGGTTCGGAGAGGCTCGGGGCTCCTTAAATAGGCGAGCAAAGGCATTTCCGCGGTGGCCTGGGATAAGATCACCGGCGACCGCCATTCTGTAGCTAGGGGCGACGTGGAGGCGATTGGAGCTGGTCGGCGCTAGCGGACGACTTCGGAGATAAGGGCGGCCTGCTCACGAGGCTAGATGGCGAGGAGTTGTGGCTCGGGCGGCGCCGTCCGTGGCAGGGGCGCACTGCGGACGCCGGCGTGCCGCCAAGGGGTTCTGACGGCGGTGCTGTAGGGCACCAAGGCAACTTGGCGCGTGCTGGCAAGTGGTCGAGGGCGAGGCGCGGCTCTGCAAGCGAGCAAAGGCCAGAGGCGTGACGCGGCGGCTCGGTGCATGCGCGTGCAAAACATGCGCTCTGGGCGCGTCCAGAGCACGCACGCTAGGTGCTCGGTGAAATGCCAGCGTGTGCTAGAGGGCATATCTGCAATGGCTGCTGTGGCAAGTCTGCAATGCAAACTCATGAGCATGTCAATCCTGTTCAGGAACTCAAGGTGTTCGACAGAATGACAGGAGCTCCTAGGCAACTCTTGGTGTGGCCAAAGTCTCCAGATCCTAGTCTCTTTAGGTGAAGGTGGTGGTGGTCAGGTTAGTTTGCCAAACAGAGAAACTTGTTAGTGCAATTATTTGAGAAAACCAATTCTGGACAGAACCTATTGGATATCATTTCATGGACCAAAAATATCCCAATGGGTTCCTGCTCCTGGTCTTAAGGGTTTTGCAGGAAGGACTACAAGCAGGAAAAGGAATCATGGGTAAAGGAGCAACTTAAAATGTGGTTGCTGTACAAATCATCAAGTTGGACCAGAATAAAGATGAGGTTGATTCACTCAAAATTTTCAAAGGACATAACTGGGTTTTTGCATAAAGTTGAGTAATATACTCCTATTGGCATCCAATAATTGTGGTGCAAGTTTTAAAGAAATATTTAAATAGGTTGTAGTGCAAAATTGCCCACTGGACCAGATTTGAAAATTAGGTGTAGAATTCAAAATATTCAATGAATGAAATAGATTTTTGCATAAAAGTGATTTAAAAACATCACATGACATCCCCAAATTTTGGTTGGAATTTTAGTTAAATTTATCAAATGGTTGTAGTTCAAAAAGAGCTCCAAAACTAATGAAAATCACTTTAAGGAATAAAGTTCAGAGAGAAATAATTATATAAATAAATTCCACTGAAAAAAAGAAATGTTTTACTTGAAAGGGCAACCAAGTCCACTAATATATTTGGAAAGTTTTTCACTAGAGGTAAAAACTCCATAAAAAATAAAGGAAAGAATGGTTCTGAAATCAAAAGAAATTCCAGAAATTAAAAGTTTAAGTTTCCTGGCAAAGTTTTGATAAACAAAACATGGTTAAATTTTTGGGGTGTCACAAAAGGATTCCCCAAAGATTATCTTTAGAGGATGAGAAAAACTCTTATCTCAATGCTCAAGCTTCTAATGTGCTTTTCGATGCTTTGAGCAATGTAGTTATATTTCAACTCATGTCGTTCTGGGATGCTCATGAGTTGTGGACAAAGCTTCAAGATAAATATGGTGTGTCCAAGATTTGTGGGGATGATTGTTCTCCCTCCACCTCCGGCCGTGTTGCCTTCTCAAATTCTTCTACTTCACCTACATGTGGATTGCCACATGGTAATGCTATGGTGAGTAGTGTTGGTTATTGCAATGATGATAGTGTGCTTGTTTTTGGTGATCCTTCATCACTATCTTATTGCAATGGTCCTTCTTTGGACTTTAACACTTCGAGCACCTTACATGTTTCACATGCTTGTGTTGATAGTCCTTCCATATCATGTAGAAATTGCTTGTTCAAATCTCATTATGATATGCTTGCTATGTCTTGTTGCCATGATAAAAAATGTATCTATTTCGTCGAGTTGTTGTGCTAACAATGTAGATGAAACTCAACACTCCATGGAACAATATGCGGTCTTAAATGGTGCTTCAAGGTATCCAACATCATCATCTATTGTTTCTCACTTTTGCCTTATGGTTAAGGCTTTGAAGGTATCTCCTACTTCGAATCCCAATATATCTCTTGATGTTGATGATGTTGCTAATGATGATGAGGATAATGATGAAGAGAATGATAATGTTGCCTCCTTAAAATTTAAGGGGGAAATGGTTTTTAAAGATCTTCATAAAAATAAATTTGCCCGTTCCAACTTCATGGAAATCATGTCCATTGCCATTTGAGGGCAAGAAATATATTGAGCAGTTGGAATCTCATCTCGAGGAGCATGAGGTAACCATTGAGAAAATGGAAGGTCATGAGCGTGATTACGCTAATGAGATTGCGGACCTATCTCAAGCTCTTGAAACTTGAAAACCACCAAGGAATCTCTTGAGGAGACTTTTGCTCTAGAATCATCTAGAGTGAGGAATCTCAAGATAGAACTCTTGAGGTGGCCAATAATTTCAAAAATAAAAAGGAGAAGCTTGAAGTTGCTCATGTCAAACTCCTTGAGGACTTTGGGCACCTCAAAAATGGCTCAAGGGTCATTAAGAGTGAGCTCATCAGACTCACCGAGTATCATGCACAACTTAAATCTTCATATTCAAAAGAGCTTGCCAAGTTTCCTTCTCCTCTTATTGTTAATAATGATGCTTGTGCTACAAACTCTATTTCTTGTGAAACATCCATTTTGAAGGAGAATGTTGAGCTAAGGGCTCAAATTGAGTTGCTATCTAGCAATTATGGGAAATTGGAAGAAAGTCATGAAAAGCTCCCAAGCTCTCATGATGATATTCTAGTATCCCATAATGTGCTAAAGATATCTCATGAGGCTATTATTGCTAAGGTAACATCTAGTGAGCCTCATGTGGATACTAGCACTACTTCAAGTCAAAATGCTATATTGCCATGTGCTAGTCCGTGTAGTTCATCTACTCACAATGTTTCTACATCTTGTGATGAATTTCTTTCCTTGCCTTGTTGCTCTAACGATGAAGCTTATACTTCCTCTAGTACTTGTGTTGATACTAACCATGTAGAGGAAATCAAAGAGCTCAAGGCCCAAGTCACTTCTTTGAAGAAAGACTTGGAAAAGAGACATGAAGGGAAGTCCACACTCAACAATATCTTGAGTGTGCAAAAATCCCCCAATGATAAAGGTGGACTTGGATTCAACTCTAATAAGAAGAAGAAGTTCAAAATCAACAAGAATAAGGGCCAAGAACAAGTCAAGAATTCGTCCAAGATTATTTGTCAAGTGCAAAATTGAAGGGCATCATGTTAGATCTTGCCCATTAAAGAAGAAGCCCATTAGTGACAAGCAACAAGGGAAGCAGGCACAAGTTCACTCTCATGCTTAACCTCAAGTTGAAGAAAGGCCTCTTCCCAAGAAGACTCAATGCTTCTCAAGTTGAGAAATCTAGTGAGAAGAAAGTGAAGAGTAGCTGTGGGGGGGGGGGGCCCTCGCAACGTCCCACTCGCGAGGGCCAGAGGCGCTCTTCAGACGCGGCTCGGTTGAGCCCTGGTATGTCGATGCAGACGCGCAGCCCACCATCCTCGCCTGGATGGGCGGCCACAGCGGGTAGGCGGCGGCTGCCCCTCATGACCCTTGACTCCTGTAGCTCCTGAATGGCCTTGCTGACGAACTCCTGAGGGTTCGGCCCTCCTTGCCTTGCTCCCTTGCTATGGAAACGTGCTCAAGCACGCCCACGTGGTGCCCAAGCGCCTCCCTCGTGACCTTGGCGAGGTCGGCGGCCCTCCAGGGGAGAGCCCCCGAGCCCGGCCTGAGGAGGGCACCGGGCGCGCTTTCCTATGCGATGGAAGGAGGCTCCCCCTGGCCGGGCGCGGGCCCTGAGGGGCCTGCCTCTTGAGGAGCCGGGCCGGTCGATGTCTTTTTCTTCTTGGGTGCGGCCTCGGGAGGCCTCCTGCTGCTGTGGTCTGGGTCTTCTAGCGATGCGGCCTGAAAGGCTCGCTCCAGGGAGCACACTGCGTCTCTCTCTTCATAGAGGCACCGTGACGACCCCGCCGCTTCCTGGCATCTTGAGGACGTTGTAGCCGTGGTGGGTTACGACCATGAATTTGGCCAGCGCCGGGTACCCGAGGATGGCGTTGTACGGCAGGCGAATGTCGGCGATGTCGAAGTCGATGAGCTCGGTGTGGTAGTTGTCGCGAGCCCCGAAGGTGACAGGAAGGCGGACCTGCCCGATCGGGACCGTGGAGCCATCGGTGACTCCGGAGAAAGGCTTGGTTGGCTGAAGCTGACTGTAAGGCACTTGAAGATTGTTGAATGTTTGCACGGACAGGACGTTGAGTCCTACCCCGCCGTCGATGAGGGTCTTGGTGACCAGCACGTTGCTGATGATTGGGGAACAAAGCATCGTGAGAACTCCGGCTGTGGCCGCGCACTTGAGATGATCCGCTGAGCTGAACATGATGGCGCACGCCGACCACCTGAGAGGGCGCGCGGCCTCGAGCTTGGGGAGGACTGCATTCACTTCGCGGGCGAACTGCTTGAAGATGAGCTGAGAGGCTGGGGCTTGAGCTCCGCCGAGGATGCAGGCGATCGCACGCGGTTCCGTGAAGCCCCTAGCCCCCTCGTCCTAATGACGGTCCTCATTTCTCCTTGGCTGCGGCGGCAGCGGAGGGAGGCCTGCGTTCCCCTGCGGGCGATCCTCGCGAGGCTGATCCCTCCAGCCTCCCTCGTGAGGCGGGTCTTGCCAACGGTCCTCGCGAGGTTGGTCGCGCCACCCTTGGCGCGGGCCGCGGTCTTCCCAGCGTCCTGCATTCCTTCCTCCTCCTCGGCCGTAGCCCCGGTCGCTGCGCTCGGGGCGTCTGCCGACCCTTCCTTCGCGTACGGCCCGAAGCTCTTGGCATTCATTGGTGTTGTGGGCGTGGAGTTCGTGGTACACGCAGTACCTACTGCCCTTGGAGGACTCGGGCTGATCTCTGCCTCGGTTGGTGTCTGGTTCGGCCGCGAGTACGGCAGCCCCCTTGCGCTTCACGTCCTTGGCCTTGGACTTCTTTTCTTGGGATCCGCGGCAGCAGCTCGAGGAGGAGAGGCGCCCTCCTCAGCCTGGCGCGCACTTGGTCGCCAAGTTGAACAGCTCCAAGGAGGTGCACAGATCTTCATGCATCGCCAGCTCCTCCTTCATCTTGACGTCGCGCACGCCGTCGGAGAAGGCAGAGATGATGGCCTCCTCCGTTACCCTGGGGATCTTGAGGTGTGCGTTGTTGAAGCGCTGGATGTACTTTTGCAGGATTTCCCACTTCGCTTGATTCGGCGATGTCGCCACGGCGGTGGCCGGTCGCGAGTACCACAGAAGTTGGCGATGAAGCGGGTGCGCATCTCGGCCCAGGAAGAGATCCTGCCTGGGGCCAGATTCAGGAGCCAGGTGTGGGCTCCGTCCTTGAGCGCCATGGGAAACCAGTTCGCCATGACCTTTTCATCCCCGTTGCCAGCCTCGATGCCCAGCTCGTTGAGCTGGAGGAACTCCGTAGGGTCAGCTGTGCCGTCGTAGCGAGGAGGCAAGTCTGGCTTGAACTTGGCGGGCCACGCGACGCTGCGCAGCTCGGAGGTGAAGGTGTGGCAGCCCGCCGTGGCCGCGGGGGGCCTCGAACGACAGAGAGCTTGGTCTTGCGGGCCTGCTTGCGCCATGGGGTGGGGCGATCAGGTCCTCTGACGTCTTTGGGCGGGAGCGCTTCGGGCAGCTTCGTGGGCGAGAACTTCTTGACAGCTCTGCTCTTGCCGTGCTGGGCGCTGGCGGGCGGGTTCCGCCAGGGCCGCGCGCTTTGGGGCTGGCGCCTTGAGGAGGAGGCGGCTGAGGCGCCCGGAGTTCATCGCCCGCTGGGCGGGTGTGGTGCAGCGAGACGGACGGTGCGGGCGCCTCTGCAGCGCGACGAGCTCGGCGACTCGGTCGAGCCATTCTTCGTAGACGTCGTCGACGGGGCGGTAGCGCAGGAGCTCGTTTGCCGTGATGAGTGCAGCTCGGGCCTCCATGGCCGCGCGGGGCGCGCGTGACGAAGAACCAGCAGGGGTGAGCGAAGGCATGGCGGTGCGGCCGTCCCGCCTCATGGACGGGTGCTGGGACGATGCTTGCTGCTCGTTCCCCGCCGAGCCGGTGACGACGTTGACGGCAGGTGACCGGGAACGACGAGGGCGCCCGCCGGCGGGAGCTGTCTGGGCGACATGGGAGGCAAGGGTGGCTCGGCGCTCGGCGGGGGCCCGACGGGCGTCAGACATGGTTGCGGTGGTCGGGGAAGAACGAGGCGACGAAAGGCAGATTCTGGCGCACCCCTACCTGGCGCGCCAAATGTCAGATTTCGGGTTCCGGCAGACCCTTGAGGTTCGAACACTGGGATGCGCGCGGAGATCCAACCCTCCACCGTCTCACACCTCGCCGAATCGCTGGGACCTAAACTACTAAACGGAACAGCACAAGAGACACGAGATTTATACTGGTTCGGGCCACCATTGTGGTGTAATACCCTACTCCAGTGTGTGGTGTGGTGGATTGCTTCTTGGGCTGATGAGGAACAATACAAGGAAGAACAGCCTCGTGAGGGTCTGTTCTTGGCGGGTGCGATGAACTGCTAGGTGGTGTTCAGTCGCTCTAGCTACTGGTTTCTTGATGTGGATTCGGATCCCCCCTTACAGGGGTGGCTACTCCTTTTATAGGCGAAGGCCCCGGCCTCTTCCCAAATATTGAGCGGGAGGGCGCCAACAATTGGCCATTTTGAAGGGGAACAGCGGGTACACTTATCCTGACTAAAGTTGGTCCTCGCCTGCCAAAGGCTCTTGTGATGACGCCTGCTTGGGCTCCACGATGACTCCCTTCTAGCCGTTGGGCTGGTCTTGGTCTTGTTGCACCAAAACGGATGCCTTTGCTTGATGCTCTCGCCTGCGCTTGCTCCCTTTACACCAAAGAGGAAAGGAGGACACTACACGGCTGGCGCCCGACTGGCGCCCTTGGTCGTCATGGGCACCTCGCGAGGTACCCTGCCTTGAACTCTCCGCCTCCTCATGAGCTAGCCTGACGAGGCCGTGCCTGAGGAAGCTCCTTGTCGTCCGCCCCACGAGGCTTGGCCCCTCGCGAGGGTCTTGAGCTTGCGTTGATGAAGATGGGTCATGCTGGGCCTCCTTCGAGCCACATCGCAGGCCGCAGGCAGGCAAGTCTGGGGACCCCCGTTCCCAGAACGCCGACAGCACCCAAACCACAAGAGTCGTTGCTGCTATATCTAGCAGTGACTAATCAAGTGGTTAGTGCAGCATTAGTAGTGCAGCGGGAAGTAGAGGAGACAACAACCTCAGCAAGTGTCCCATCTAAGGAAGAGAGTGAGAACAGCCTGGCAGGGCCAGATGTGGATCAGGACAAAGCGGAGCACGACAGCGGAGACAACCCCAAGGACACAACAAGGAAGAAGGTGGTGCAGTGCCCAGTATACTTTGTCAGCTCCCTATTGCAGGGGGCTAGATCCAGGTATTCTGGCGTGCAAAAATTGATTTTTGGCCTTGTTATGGCCTCAAGGAAACTGCGACACTACTTCCAAGCCCATGAGATCACGGTTGTCACCCGCTCCCCGTTGCAAAGGATACTCCAAAACCCAAAGGCTACCAGCAGAATAGTGGAATGGGCATTGGAGTTATCCAGGTTTGTCCTGAAATTTGAAAGCACATCAACAATTCAGAGCAGGGCATTGGCAGAGTTTATTGCAGAATGGACGCCAACCCCTGATGAAGAAGTGCTGGAAACAGTTATCCCCGGCAGGGAAGCACCCCAAGAACTGATCATGTATTTCGATGGCGTCTTCTCCCTACAAAGTGCAGGGGCTGGCGTGCTTCTTGTTGCTTCCACTGGAGAGCACCTAAAGTACGACCTCCAGATTCACTTTCCCCGGGAGGAGGCGACCAACAATACAGCAGAGTATGAAGGGCTCCTTGCCGGGCTCAAGATTGTCACATAATTGGGAATCAAGAAGCTGATCATTCGAAGAGATTCACAACTTGTGGTGAGACAACTCAACAAGGATTACCAAAGTCTATTGATGGAGGCATACGTCAAGGAAGTGAGAAGATTGCAGGAGCACTTTGATGGATTGCAAACGGAGCACGTGCCCCGTGCAGAAAAAAACATTGCTGATCATGTGTCAAAATGCGCTGTGCAAAAGCTTCCTGTGGAACCAGGAACTTTTGTTCTCCATCTTACTCATCCCTCCGTATCCCCGACAACAATGGCCCGAAAGAGGAGGAAGTTGGACTCCGGTAAGCCTCTCCTGGTAGAGCCTCTCGGGGCTCCTAGCAGGGACCCTGCCAGAAACAACTCCCCTTCGATTGTTTGGCTGCACCCTCCTGTCGGGCCACTGGTCCCCGTGGTCGAGGAATGCGCTCCCATGAATGACGAGGTGCCGCTAGTCCCCGTTGCCGAGCCTCAGGCTCCAACTTGGGAAAGGCACATAGTCCATTTCCTCCAAACCAGAGAACTTCCTGAAGAGCAAGAAGAAGTTGAAAGAGTAGCCAGGAGGGCCAGTATGTATCAGTTTGTCGATGACACACTATACAGAAGAAGGCCCAACGGTGTGAAATTGAAGTGTTTTCCGGGAAGAAGGAAAGGAACTGCTGGCAGAAATACACATAGGCATGTGCGGCTCCCACATTGGATCAAGGGCTTTAGTTGGGAAAGCATTACGGCAAGGATTCTATTGGCCCACAGCCCTCCAAGATGTGGTCGAGCTCATCACCAAATGTGAATCCTGCCAGTTCCATTCCAAGAATATCCATCTGCCTGCCCAAGCACTCCAGAAAAAGCCTTTGTCATGGCTGTTTTCGATCTGGGGGCTCGATATCCTCGGCCCTTTCCCACGAGCTGTCGGGGGCTTTGAATTCTTGTTTGTTGCAATCGACAAGTTTACAAAGTGGCCGGAAGTAGATGCCGTGAGAAAGGTGACTGCTCAGTCAGCTATCAAATTCTTGAAAGGATTGGTGTACCACTTCAGGGTCCCTACTCGGATCATCACCGACAACGGCACCCAGTTCACGAGCCGCGCCTTCATGCAACATGTTCATGCCCTCGGAAGCAAGATCTCATTTTCCTCTGTTGCATATCCCAGAAGCAATGGGCAAGCTGAGAGGGCGAACGCTGAAGTGTTGCGAGGACTCAAGACAAGAACATTTCACTACTAGGGAAAACCTTATACACAGAATCTTAGCAGCAGCATAGCACAAAAAGAGGCGCTGCTACTAATTAGTAGCAGCGCGGTTAGGAAAACCGTGCTACTGATGTAAACTTAGCAGTAGTGCATGATGTCTAAACCGTGCTGCTACAAAAATCCACCGACAGTACACAACGACCTAAGTTTACCAGCAGCGCGGCGTCCAGAAGCGCGCTACTGCTAACGCCATAGTAGTAGCGCGCTTTTTAGTCACGTTGCTGCTGCTAATTTTGAAATTGTCCACACGGTTGGCCCGTTTAGCAGTAGCGCGTGATAGGAAAGCGCGCTGCTGCTACGCTTTTAGCAGCAGTGCGTTTTTATTACTGCGCTACTGCTAACACGCAGGACCCACCACCTTTTTCCACCTCTCCCTCCCCATCTCCCTCTCCTCCCTTTCCCCTACCTCCCACATCCTCCCTCTCTCACTCTTCTTCTTCCTCAATACTTCTCCCCCCATTACTCTCCCTCTTCTACCTACCTTTCTCTCTCTTCATTACTCCTAGCTAACTACACCACCTCCATTAATGCATCTCCTTTCTTTTTTTTTTCCTTCCCCTCCACTAGTTGAAGTTGTCTCCTCCCAAATTAGCTAGCTAGGTAGATGTAGCATTTAGTTAGGTGACCTATTTGCCCCCTAACTATATCTTTCTTTGTCAAGAAGAGCTTTGTGCACTTTTGATCTCCCTACATCATCATCCACACACCGTGTGCTCGATCTCGAGATAGAGGTGATTAAAATTTCATGCTTTTGCAAAATGGAAGTATGTGTATGTGTGTGTGATATGATAATTGGGAAATATGATGGAAATTGTGTGTGTGGCATGAGTTGACGCCAAATTGTGCTTTTGAGTTGCCTATGTTTTGCCGAAATGTCGATTTATTTCCGTTTCGGCGAATTCCGGGCAAACTCTAGATCTTTATATGTCCTATTTTTAGGGAAGGTCATGCCAAATTTTTGTATGACTTTGATGCATGCACGCATTTTTATAATCAATTTGTTTATTACTACCGTGCAGGTGTTCATGATGGTCAGTGGAACGATGGTGGACAGGTGGTTGCGGTCGGCGGTGCAGGACATGAAAGAAAATAACCTGACAGAGGTTTTATGTCCGTGTCGAAGATGCAAAGGAATAGTTTGGCTCGACCCCTATGACGAAGTTCGTGTCGAAGCGCACCTGCTCATGACTGGTTTCATGGATGGCTATACTTGGTGGATAATTGAAGATGAGGATGATGATGTTGAGGACGCCGACGGGGCAGCCAATGACAACACTGGGCAAGACGAAGAGATGATCGATAATGCCGGTGGGGAAGAGGCCGGACATGGAGGCAGAGAAGGGGCCGGACATGGCGGAGGAGCAAGGGCTCGACATGTCGGTGGAGAGAATGTGGACTCCACGCAGCAGAGTTCGTTGGTACTAAGTTCAATCATGCGGGACCCTCATGTTCAAGCACTGCTTCGGAAGGAGACGAGTACTGAGAGAGCTGCTTCTAGAGAGGAGGCTAAGCTGGAGCAACTGGTGGTAGACTCGAACACTCCATTGTATGATGGTTGCAATCCTGAGGTGACCCACTTGAGTTTCACGCTCCAACTACTGAAGACGAAGGCTAAAAACAAATGGACCGACACTAGCCTCGATGAGCATCTGAAGTACCTAAAGGATGTTCTTCCCGTGGGGAATCTATGTCCTACTAGTGTTGATGAGGCCAAGAAAAATGTGTGCCCTCTTGATCTGCCGCATGTTAGATACCATGCATGCATCAATGATTGCATAATTTATCGGAAGGAGCATGTGGAAAAAACAAGCTGTCCGGTGTGCAATGCTTCTCGATACAAGAAGGCCGGGAAGAAATGTCCCCAGAAAGTTGTATGGTACTTACCGATCACTCCCCGTCTCCAGCGGTATTTCGTAGATCCCAAGGAAGCAAAGCTAATGCGCTGGAACGCGGAGAGGAAGAAGCCCGACGATGGAGATGATCCGAAGCTGAGACACGTCAAGGATGGACCAGTGGAGAGCGTTGAACAGCTTCTATCGGTATTTTGAATGTGATGCAGGGAACATCATGGTCGACGCGTGTACCGATGGCATGAATCTGTTTGGCAACCAGAACACCAACCATAGCACATGGCCCGTGTTTGTATGGATGTACAACCTCCCCCTAGTTGTGCATGAAGTCAAAGTACATTCACATGAGCATGCTTATTCAAGGGCCAAAACAACCAGGAAATAATATTAATTTGTATCTGGGGCTACTTCAAGAGGAGTTAGACACTTTATGGAAAACACCGGCCAAGACATGGGATGCCAGCAAAGGCAAGTATTTCTACATGAGAGCCACGCTGATCACGACGGTGCACGACTATCTCGGTTACGGATATGTCGCAGGCCAGGTGTGCCATGGATATTGCGGATGCACGCGGTGCATGGATGATACAACGTCTCAGCAGCTAACGTCAAGGAAAGATGGCGGGTCTGGGAAAATCGTGTACATGGGGCATCGAAGATGGCTCGAACAGGACGACCCATTGAGAAACCGTGGAGATCTATTCAATGGTCACGCTGAGCATCGAGGACCTCCACATAAGCGGAGCGGTGCCGAAATCGATGAGCTGTTGAAAAACTGGAAGGAGTGCCCCGCACTGGGAAAGACGATGAAAAAGGCGTCGGAGCCGCTGCTGAAGGTATGGAAGATGAGGTCTGTGTTCTGGGAGTTGAGTATTGGCACAAACTTGATACACCTCATTGCCTTGATCAAATGCACATATGTAAGAATGTCCTTGAGAGCTTGCTCGCGACACTGATGAACATGCCGGATAAGACCAAGGATGGGCCGAAGGCAAGAAAAGACTTGCAAGAATTGAAGAGCTACACATGCCGCCCTGTAAACAGTCAGACAAGACAGAGACGGAGACAGAGGTGCGGGAGAAGAAGGGCAAGAAAATAAAGAAAGAGGATTATTGCCCCCCTTCTTGCTTCACCTTAAGTCAGGTTGAGATCGATAAATTCTGTAAGTGCCTTACCGGAGTCAAAGTTAGTTCCGATTACTATGGCAAGATAAGCAGATATCTAGACACGGACAAGAAAAGGTTTAGCGGGATGAAGTCCCATGACTGTCATGTGATGATGACACAGATACTACTTGTTGCGCTTAGAGGGATAATGGACAAGCACGTCCGTGACACGCTTATTGGTCTCTGCAACTTTTACAACGTCATCTCTCGAAGTCTGAAGTAGCTCCGAAGGCTACAGGAAGAGATCGTTGTGATACTGAATGAGCTTGAGATGTACTTCCCGCCCGCGTTCTTTGACGTGATGGTGCATCTGTGTGTCCATATTGTGGACGGCATAATAGACTTGGGGCCGTCATTTCTGCACAACATGATGCCGTTTGAGAGGTTGAATGGGATCATCAAAGGATTCGTTCGTAACATGTCCCGTCCGGATGGAAGCATCGTCCAGGGCTATCTGACACAAGAGTGCATCTCTTTCTGCGAGAATTTTCTATATGGTGCAGACCAGCCGCGTGATGTTAGTGTTGGTTTGCCCGTTAACAAGCACGATGAGAGGCTCGAAGGAGAAGGTCACTCCAACGTTCGCAGGGAACTGCATGTGGCATACTCAGATCGACGCAGCGACTTTGACATAGCAAACTTGGTAGTGCTACAACACCTAGACGAGGTAGATCCTTTCGTGGCACTGCACAAAGAAATTATCGCTAAGAAGTATCGTGACGTGGGGGGGGGGGGTATGCAGGACGGACGCCGAAGTTACTAGAGAGCACAACTCCACTTTCCTGCATTGGTTCAAAGAGCTTATTATTGCTAATCCCCTGGAGGAGGGCTCTAAGGACGGATTGCTCATATACGCCTTAGCACATGGCCCCTCGCCCAACCTCCTAACGTATCAGGCATACGATATCAATGGATACACGTTCTACACGGAGGCCAAAGATATGGAAATTGATGATCAGAACTCAGGGGTGACGATGGAATGCATGACCGGCAGCGACAACAGCGCAACTGAAAGATTTTACGGAAGGGTCGAGGAGATCTGGGAGCTTGACTACTCTGGACTGCACAACACGACGATGTTCCGTGTCAGATGGGCTAAGAATGTCGAAAGAGAAAACCGGCATTTCACTACCATGACTATACCCGACGCCAAGAGCGCTACCGTGAACGCTATCACAAAAAATGAGCCATGGGTACACGCTAAGCACGTGACACAATGCTTCTTCATAACCGACCGGCGCAATCCCAGCCGTGTTGTCGTGAGGAGAGGCAAAAGGAACATCATTGGAATGGATGGAGTCGCCAACTAGGAAGACTACAATCAGTACGGCAACCCAATGAGGGAAGATGACGATGATGATGAAGTATACGTCAAAAGAAGAATCAATACTACATTACCTAAGAAAAATCGTACTCCATGGAAAAGGCAAAGTCACAACGAGGGGCTCAATTATTCTTCAACGAACAAGAAGGTAAAGAAGCTGACTCAAAAACGAAAGCGTCAACGCTAAGGAACCGTATGTTATCGGTCAAATGATATAATATATATAATGTTCCTATTTTGTATACACACTTAGCCATTATTATGCATGAGCCCAATGATGTAATATATATGTTCCTATTTTGTATACATATTTAACCGTCGAATGATGCAATATATATCGCCTTCCCTTCGTTCACTGCTCTCGGAAAAAAAGATAAAGAAAAGTGAGAGAAAATAAAGGAAAAGAAAAAGGAAAACTGTTGGTTATAGCAGTAGCGCTTTACTGTAAAAGAGCTACAGCTAGTCAAGTTAGCAGTAGCGCTTCCTGCACAAAACCGCTATAGCTACCTGTAATAGTAGTAGCGCTTTTTCTCTAAAAGTGCTACTGCTACATCCACTTAACCCAACATCCTCACTCTCTCTGCTTCATTCTGCCTCTTTTCCCCCCAAATCCCGTCGGGGCCCTGCCTCGCGCCGCGCCCTAGGCTTCCCGACCAGGCCCCGAACCCGACCCGGCCCGACCCGCGTCGGCTCCGACCCAGCGCTCACCCGTCCCGGCGCTCGCCCCTACCCCCGACGCCACGCCCCCTCATCTGCTTCCTCCCGTCCCAACCTCGGCCGTCGTCGGGCCTGCCTCCTCGCCCCTACACCCTCTGTAACCCCCCAGCGCTTCTCCTCTCTCTGCTAGCTAGGGTTCTTCGGTTAATTTACTTAGGTTTTAGGTAGGGAAGTATGTTAATTAGGTTATCTATTTAGTTATGAATTTAGCTAGTTTTTTATGAACCATACGTTTTAAAATAGGATAGAAATTTAGGGTTAAGCAATTGTAGTTAAAAGAAAAGGCAGCATTTAAGCAATTGTCCAAATCAACATCCCTTGTTAAATGATACGTCTCCAACGTATCTATAATTTTTGATTGTTCCATGCTATATTATATTCTGTTTTGGACATTAATGGGCTTTATTATACACTTTTATATTATTTTTGGGACTAACCTATTAACCGGAGGCCCAGCCCAGAATTGTTGTTTTTTGCCTATTTCAGAGTTTCGCAGAAAAAGAATATCAAACGGAGTCCAAACAGAATGAAACCTTTGGGAACGTGATTTTCAGAACGAAAGTGATCCAGAGGACTTGGACCCTATGTCAAGACATCAACCAGGAGGGCGCGAGGTAGGGGGGCGCGCCTACCCCCCCAGGCGCGCCCTCCACCCTCGTGGGCCCCATGTTGCTCCACCGACGTACTTCCTCCTCCTATATATACCTATGTACCCCCAAACAACCAGATACAGAGCCAATAACCTAATTCCACCGTCACAACTTTCTGTACCCGTGAGATCCCATCTTGGGGCCTTTGTCGGAGCTCCGCTGGAGGGGGCATCGAGCATGGAGGGCTTCTACATCAACACCATAGCCTCTCCGATGATGTGTGAGTAGTTTACCTCAGACCTTCGGGCCCATAGTTATTAGCTAGATGGCTTCTTCTCTCTTTTTGGATCTCAATACAATGTTCTCCCCCTCTCTTGTGGAGATCTATTCGATGTAATCTTCTTTTGCTGTGTGTTTGTTGAGACCTATGAATTGTGGGTTTATGATCAAGTTTATCTATGAACAATATTTGAATCTTCTCTGAATTCTTTTATGTATGATTGGTTATCTTTGCAAGTCTCTTCGAATTATCAGTTTGGTTTGGCCTACTAGATTGATCTTTCTTGCAATGGGAGAAGTTCTTAGCTGTGGGATCAATCTTGCGGTGTCCTTTCCCAGTGACAGTAGGGGCAGCAAGGCACGTATCGTATTGTTGCCATCAAGGATAACAAGATGGGGTTTATATCATATTGCATGAGTTTATCCCTCTACATCATGTCATGTTACTTAAAGCGTTACTCTGTTCTTATGAACTTAATACTCTAGATGCATGCTGGATAGCGGTCGATGTGTGGAGTAATAGTAGTAGATGCAGTCAGGAGTCGGTCTACTTGTCTCGGACGTGATGCCTATATACATGATCATACCTAGATATTCTCATAATTATGCTCGATTCTATCAATTGCTCAATAGTAATTCGTTCACCCACCGTAATACTTATGCTCTCGAGAGAAGCCACTAGTGAAACCTATGGCCCCCGGGTCTATTTTCCATCATATTAATATTCCAACACTTAGCTATTTTTATTGCCTTTTATTTTACTTTGCATCTTTATCATAAAAATACCAAAAATATTGTCTTATCATATCTATCAGATCTCACTCTCGTAAGTGACCATGAAGGGATTGACAACCCCTTTTTCGCGTTGGTTGCGAGGATTTATTTGTTTGTGTAGGTGCGAGGGACTTGTGCGTGGTCTCCTACTGGATTGATACCTTGGTTCTCAAAAACTGAGGGAAATACTTACGCTGCTTTACTGCATCACCCTTTCCTCTTCAAGGGAAAACCAACGCAGTGCTCAAGATGTAGCAAGAAGGATTTCTGGTGCCGTTGCCAGGGAGTCTACGCAAAAGTCAACATACCAAGTACCCATCACAAACCCTTATCTCCTGCATTACATTATTTGCCATTTGCCTTTCGTTTTCCTCTCCCCCACTTCACCCTTGCCGTTTTATTCGCCCTCTCTTTTCTGTTCGCTTTCCTCTTTCTTTGTGCCCCTTGTACTTTCTCCCGTTATGTCTGAAATTGAGGAAATTATTGTCGATAAGGACAATAATAATATCATGGAAAATTCTGATGCTCCTGCTGAAGCACCCCCTATATTACATACAAAAAAATCTGAATTGGTAGTGGTAATATTATTGCAAAAAGAGTTATCCAAGATTTCTTTACTTGTGCCGGTGCTTTGCCTTCTATGGGTAGTTCTATTCTTCATAGAACTAGTAGTCTTGCGGACGCTATCGCCATGCTTGTAGTTGAACTTGAAAGACAATTTATGCACATGCATCCTTGCATACAAAGGATTTTCCTATAATTTTCTAATATTGAGCATTCTTCTGTTAAGCGTGTCGCTACTATCTTTTTGGCTCATGAGTTCAGATTTATAATAATAGAGGCCAAAGAAATCTTTGCGCATTAAGGGTGGACGTTGGCCGTCCTCCCACAGAAACTATCTTATTTGATCAAGAGGAAATAATGCGTTTTCAATCTCTAGATTATGTTGCTATTAATGAAAACCTTAGAAAAAAAGGTTCCTACCAATATTCTAGTTGATAGAATTTCTGAACTTAATGATGATTTTGCTATTAGACATAATGAGCTAGGATATTCTCTCGAAAATAGGCTCACAAAGTTCTATCAAAAGAATGCTTATAATGATGAATTGGTTGTGCAATACGAAGGGCCGAAGGAGGAACCTATACTTCCTAAAGTTGATCTTAGGGATTTTTGTCCCATTAAATTTAGCACTTTTGATTAATTTTGCTTGCCTCAAAGAAAACTTGCTGCTGAACGTAGAGAATACGAAATAAGTTTCAATGATCTATCTTATTATTATGGCAATACCTAGATCTATCCTTGCTATTATGCCTAGCCAGGGGCGTTAAACGATAGCGCTTGTTGGGAGGCAACCCAATTTTATTTTTAGTTTTTTTGCTTTTTGCTTCTGTTTAGGAATAAATATTTGATCTAGCCTCTGGTTAGATGTGTTTTTATGTTTTAATTAGTGTTTGTGCCAAGTTTAACCTATAGGATCTTCTTGGATGATAGTTATTTGATCTTGCTGAAAGTTCCAGAAACTTTCTGTTCACGAACATAATTGTTAAAAATCACCAGAACGTGATAAAATATTGATTCCAATTGCTGCTGATAAATAAACAAATTTTCTAGGTCTTCCTATTTTGGTAGATTTTTTGGAGTTCCAGAAGTTTGTGTTAGTTACAGATTACTACAGACTGTTCTGTTTTTGACAGATTCTGTTTTTCGTGTGTTGTTTGCTTATTTTGATGAATCTATGGCTAGTAAAATAGTTTACAAACCATAGAGAAGTTGGAATACAGTAGGTTTAAAACCAATATAAATAAAGAATGAATTCATTACAGTACCTTGAAGTGGTGTTTTGTTTTCTTTCGCTAACGGAGCTCACGAGATTTTCTGCTGAGTTTTGTGTTGTGAAGTTTTCAAGTTTTGGGTGAAAGATTTGATGGATTATGGAACAAGGAGTGGAAAGAGCCTAAGCTTGGGGATGCCCATGTCACACCAAGATAATCTAAGGACACCTAAAAGCCAAATCTTGGGGATGCCCCGGAAGGCATCCCCTCTTTCGTCTACTTCCATCGGTAACTTTACTTGGAGCTATATTTTTATTCAGCACATGATATGTGTTTTGCTTGGAGCGTCTTGTATTATTTGAGTATTTATTTTTTAGTTTGCCACAATCATACTTTCTGTACACACCTTTTCATAGAGTCACATATGATTTGGAATTTATTAAAATACTCTATGCGCTTCACTTATATCTTTTGAGCTATATAGTTTTTGCTCTAGTGCTTCACTTATATCTTTTAGAGCACGGCGGTGATTTTGTTTTATAGAAACTATTGTTCTCTCATGCTTCACTTATATTATTTTGAGAGTCTTAAACAACATGGTAATTTGCTTAAGTTGGGAAATTAATCCTAATAAGTTAGGTATTCAAAGACTAGTAACAAAACTTTCTTATGAATTTGCTGAATGCTAAGAGAAGTTTGATGCTTGATGATTGTTTTGAGATATGGAGGTAGTGATATTAAAGTTGTGCTAGTTGAGTAGTTGTGAATTTGAGAAATACTTGTGTTGAAGTTTGCAAGTCCCGTAGCATGCACTTATGGTAAACGTTATGTAACAAATTTGAAACATGAGGTATTCTTTGATTGTCCTCCTCATGAGTGGCGGTCGGGGACGAGCGATGGTCTTTTCCTACCAATCTATCCCCCTAGGAACATGTGCGTAGTGCTTGGTTTTTGATGACTTGTAGATTTTTTCAATAAGTATGTGACTTCTTTATGACTAATGTTGAGTCCATGGATTATACGCACTCTTACCCTTCCATCATTGCTAGCCTCTTCGGTACCTTGCATTGCCCTTTCTCACATTGAGAGTTGGTGCAGACTTCGCAGTGCATCCAAACCCCGTGATATGATACACTCTTTCACCCATAAACCTCCTTATATCTTCCTCAAAACAGCCACCATACCTACCTATTATGGCATTTCCATAGCCATTCCGAGATATATTGCCATGCAACTATCCACCGTTCCGTTTATCATGACACGTTCATCATTGTCATATTGCTTTGCATGATCATGTAGTTGACATCGTATTTGTGGCAAAGCCACCGTACATAATTTTTCATACATGTCACTCTTGAGTCGTTGCTATCCCGGTATACCCCCAGAGGCATTCATATAGAGTCATACTATGTTCTAGTATCGAGTTGTAATCATTGAGTTGTAAATAAATAGAAGTGTGATGATCATCATTCATAGAGCATTGTCCCAATTAAAAAAAACAAAAAAGAGAAAGACCAAATAAAAAAAGGAGAAGGCCCAAAAAAATATAAATAAAAAGGGACAATGCTACTATCCTTTTTCCATACTTGTGCTTCAAAGTAGCACCATGATCTTCATGATAGAGAGTCTCTTGTTTTGTCACTTTCATATACTAGTGGGAATTTTTCATTATAGAACTTGGCTTGTATATTCCAACAATGGGCTTCCTCAAATGCCCTAGGTCTTCATGAGCAAGCAAGTTGGATGCACACCCACTTAGTTTCTTTTGTTGAGCTTTCATGCATTTATAGCTCTAGTGCATCCGTTGCATGGCAATCCCTACTCCTTGCATTAACATCAATCGATGGACATCTCCATAGCTCATTGATTAGCCGCGTTAATGTGAGACTTTCTCCTTTTTGTCTTCTCCACATAACCCCCATCATTATATTCTTTTCCACCCATAGTGCTATATCCATGGCTCACGCTCATGTATTGAGTGAAGGTTGAAAAGGTTTGAGATTACTAAAGTATGAAACAATTGCTTGGCTTGTCATCGGGGTTGTGCATGATGAGAGCATTCTTGTGTGATGAAAATGGAGCATGACTAAACTATATGATTTTGTAGGGATGAACTTTCTTTGGCCATGTTATTTTGAGAGGACATAATTGCTTAGTTAGTATGCTTGAAGTATTATTACTTTTATGTCAATATTAAACTTTTATCTTGAATCTTTCGGATCTGAACATTCATACCACAATTAAGAAAATTACATTGAAATTATGCCACGTAGCATTCCACATCAAAAATTCTGTTTTTATCATTTACCTACTCGAGGACGAGCAGGAATTAAGCTTGGGGATGCTTGATACGTCTCCAACGTATCTATAATTTTTGATTGTTCCATGCTATATTATATTCTGTTTTGGACATTAATGGGATTTATTATACACTTTTATATTATTTTTGGGACTAACCTATTAACTGGAGGCCCAGCCCAGAATTGCTGTTTTTGCCTATTTCAGAGTTCCGCAGAAAAATAATATCAAACGGAGTCCAAACGGAATGAAACCTTCGGGAACGTGATTTTCGGAACAAACGTGATCCAGAGGACTTGGACCCTACGTCAAGACATCAACCAGGAGGGCACGAGGTAGGGGGGCGCGCCTACACCCCTAGGCGCGCCCTCCACCCTCATGGGCCCCATGTTGCTCCACCGACGTACTTCCTCCTCCTATATATACCTACGTACCCCCAAACTACCAGATACGGAGCCAAAAACCTAATTCCACCGCCGCAACCTTCTATACCCATGAGATCCCATCTTGGGGCCTTTTCTGGAGCTCCACTGGAGGGGGCATCGATCACGGAGGGCTTCTACATCAACACCATAGCCTCTCCGATGATGTGTGAGTAGTTTACCTCAGACCTTCGGGTCCATAGTTATTAGCTAGATGGCTTCTTCTCTCTTTTTGGATCTGAATACAATGTTCTCCCCCTCTCTTGTGGAGATCTATTCAATGTAATCTTCTTTTGCGGTGTGTTTGTTGAGACCGATGAATTGTGGGTTTATGATCAAGTTTATCTATGAACAATATTTGAATCTTCTCTGAATTCTTTTATGTATGATTGGTTATCTTTGCAAGTCTCTTTGAATTATCAGTTTGGTTTGGCCTACTAGATTGATCTTTCTTGCAATGGGAGAAGTGCTTAGCTTTGGGTTTAATCTTGCGGTGTCCTTTCCCAGTGACAGTAGGGGCAGCAAGGTACGTATTGTATTGTTGCCATTGAGGATAACAAGATGGGGTTTATATGATATTGCATGAGTTTATCCCTCTACATCATGTCATCTTACTTAAAGCGTTACTCTGTTTTTATGAACTTAATACTATAGATGCATGCTGGATAGCGGTCGATGTGTGGAGTAATAGTAGTAGATGCAGGCAGGAGTCGGTCTACTTGTCTCGGACGTGATGCCTATATACATGATCATACCTAGATATTCTCATAATTATGCTCAATTCTATCAATTTCTCAACAGTAATTCGTTCACCCACCATAATACTTATGCTCTCGAGAGAAGCCACTAGTGAAACCTATGGCCCCCGAGTCTATTTTCCATCATATTAATCTTCCAACACTTAGCTATTTTTATTGCCTTTTATTTTACTTTGCAACTTTATCATAAATATACCAAAAATATTATCTTATCATATCTATCAGATCTCACTCTCATAAGTGACCGTGAAGGGATTGACAACCCCTTTTTCGCGTTGGTTGCGAGGATTTATTTGTTTGTGTAGGTGCAAGGGACTAGTGCGTGGTCTTCTACTGGATTGATACCTTGGTTCTCAAAAACTGAGGGAAATACTTACGCTGCTTTACTGCATCACCCTTTCCTCTTCAAGGGAAAACCAACGCAGTGCTCAAGAGGTAGCATTAAAGCAAATTTAGGTAGGCTTAATTTATATGCAAATTTGAACTGGACATGTGATATGTGGACATGTCATGTTTTCGACATGTCATGTTTGGAATTTGGACATGTCATTAGGACATGTGATGTTTTGGAAATTTCATATTTGGAAAATGATGATTATGTGCAGGGTAAATGATCCGAGCGGCTTATGTTATGCCAGAATGTTGATTCATTTCCATTCTGGTGAATTTCAGGCGCTCGATATGTCCATTTTTTCGCAAAGGTCATGCTGAAATTTTCTGTGAATTTTGGCATGATTTTTGCTAGATAGTAGGCATATCGAGTGCTAGGAGTTGCTGGGAAACGACATTCCGGCAAATATAGATTTATTTTTTATGTCATTTCTCATTTTTTCATACTTTTAGAACTAAATGAGGAGACTTAATCATAGAAAACATGTTGAACAACGAAGAAACTGGGCCTTCTAACCAAGATGCAGACGAGATGGATTATGAGGGTGAACAAGAGTACCTCGACTATTTGACTCCTAAGCAAGGTTTGCAGGTCGGCCTCGATGATGGTACTGACGCCGACATCGACACCGACGGCGACGGCACCGATGGCGGCGCCGAGACCAGAGGGGAAGGTACCGGTGGGAAGATACCGATGGGGATGGTACCGACGCCGATGCCGCTACCGAAAAGAAGAAGCAAAGGATACGAAAACCTAACAAACTAGGGATTGGATGACTAGTGATCACAAAGATGGCACCTGGCAAGTTTGACCCATTAGAGCCGGAAGAACCTCGCAAGTGCTATGGGAACCAAGTAGGATGCATCCTACGGGAATGCGCGAGCATCAACGACGATGACTTAAGGAGTAAAGAACATTTGACGCAGTTGCTTCTGACGAAGTTGCACAAGAGATTCAAGTTCCCCGACTGGGATGATAACATAGAAGAACCGTGGGATGATCCGAAGGTGAAAAAGATTAACAATCATGCCATGGGCATGTTCAGCAATGATTTGGCCTCCTGGAAAGGGAGTGTGAAACGAGCTATTGAGGCTGAGGAACCCCTGTCCAAGATTCTGGAGGAAAATCCGACACTTACGGTAGAGGAGTTTGAAAAGTTCAAGGACACTTGCGCTACCGAGGCAGCCGAGGCTAAGGCTGCGAAATTCAAGAGCCTTCAGCAAAGGAACACGAGGAAGCATCGCATCGGAAGCCGTGGCTACCTCGGTAAAAGGCCCATATGGGATAAGGAGGACGCGGAACGTGAAGCCGTGGGTCTCCCAGACCCTTAGCGAAGTTCCCCAACCCCTTGGAGCGTGACTTCATCAGGGCCCGCTACAAGTGGGACAAGGAAAAGAAGGTTTTTTACATGGAAAAGATCACGAGGAAATTGATTAGACTACTGGTAATTATTCTTTTACCACCTTACATTTAGCTCCATATCTAGTCGACTACACATTCCTAAACGGTTCACGCTCATTCTGCAGGAGAAGCAACACCAGCTTGCAGCCGAAAGCCCTACTTCTCCGATGAGGCCCAAGTGGGACACCCCTCTCAACTAGGCCTTGAACGAACTTAAGGGGCTCCCTTTGGGCCAGCGGCCTCAATATGGTCGTGTGCACGGTGCTGGAGACGGCGCCACGTGGAAGGTGTTTTACAACGAGAGCCCGGAGGCCAAGAAGCAGAAAAAGAAGTTTAGTCAGGCGGACATTGACGCGAAGGTGAAGCTTGCGGTCGAGAAAAAAGCAGCTAAGGACGCGAAAAAATAGCCGAGGAGAAAAATGAGTTGCGACTACAAGCAGTCAATGCAGCTGTAACTGCCTGCAGAAATGATTTTGCTACTAACTTAGTTCTAGCTATCATCAACTGGACAAAGGAAAATCCAGACAAGATGGTACATGATTTCCCGTTGCCCAGTTTCGTCGGGAGCAACTCCATGAACAACAACACCACCGCACCATCACTTGCTTACGCAACCAGGCCTCCTCTCGCAGCATCTCCCGCTCTTAGCAGCCCGTCCTCAGTCTCTGGCATGCTAGGTGGGCCTTCGTCTTTGGCCGAGCTCGACGCCGTCACGGTAATTACATGTCGCACCAACACACACACACACACACACACACACACACACACACACACACACACACACACACACACACACACACACACATATATATATATATATATATATAATATTCCATTTTCGTTGCTTTTTGGATGTTTCACGCCACAGACATATGTGTTTGCAGGCCAAAGAAACCCCGTGCACCATACTCTACTTGATCAAAGGCCAGAAGGTGGACGTGGGAAAGGGGATGATAATGAACCCCTTGAAACCCACGTTCCACAACCAGCCGATCCCCGCTGGGCACTTCAGGGTTAGCTTGTCCAGTGTGAAATCGGGGCACGAGCATTTTCCTCCTCCAGTACATCCTGTGGGAGAGGACGACGAGACGCCGCCACGGATTGGAAACTGCAAGGGTTGGGTGCTGCTATGGCCGAAGAATCTTATTCGTCTAGAGCCGGCCGAGAGCACACCAATAACCACACATCAACAACCATGTGCGGAGACCACCACCCCGCCTACGCAATTACCAGCTCCTGTAGTGTTGGGTGAGAGCGGCGGACAACGTGATGAAGGGGCTGCAATAGTACTGGCTGATGTAATCGGTCCTGTAGAACATATAATGGATGATGAGACGGAGGTCGACCCAATGTGTTTCCTCAATACAAACACGTATGACTGTGACATAGATATGATGAGTCAACCATATGACGAATCGGGCTATCAGCATGCTAATGAGGATATGGATGATCTTCCCGGGCAGGAAGGTCGTAGCAGGGATTGCAAAAAGTCTCTCTTCATGAGATCCTCACAGGACATGCCTGAAAATGCCGCCTCAACACAGGCTCAACTAGCCGAGGGTCATACAGTGCTTAGCCCGGGAACACTGGGGCAGGGGTTAAGGAAGGGTCTGGAAGGTGTGCCCAAGAAAAAGGAGAGGAAGAGATCGGGGAAGATAGCTGCCTCCAAACAAGCTAGAGCACATAGCAGCCAGATGATGGATTCTGAAGAGCGTGTACCCGTGAAAGGTGCGGCCATGTTCCATCTCACGGGCGAGCCGATGCTACCATCGAAACCGCTGGAGGCACCATTAGGGGATCTCAGGAGACTGCACGACCATGTGCTATCAACTTAGAAAAGCATACTAGCCTCGAAGGATCCAGGATATCCGACATATGCGGCTCGTGTGCCTAAGGGGAAGTGCTACGTCGACACACGACCCGTGGAGGTGTTCTTCCTGCGGTTTGACCATATCTTTGAGATGTTTCTGACAAGGCGGCTCGATTTTACAATCGTCCACCTTTTTGCGCTACATATGAGCTCCATCATGAAGAGAGAAGAAGTCTCGCAAATCTATGTGGCGGATCCGTACTACATGCACGAGTCTTTCTTGAGTCTCGGCGACTTTGAGTGTGAAACTATTAGGGACTACCTCCAAAACTTCATGGTACAGAATAAGGACCAGGAAATTATCCTCCTGCCTTATCATCCAAAGTAAGTTAGTTCCGGACAACCCTTTCGTACATTTCAATTATTCCTTCTCGCTCATATGAATAATAATTTGAGGTATCTTTTCCCCGCAGCAACGGGCGCGCCATCCTTATCGTTCTTTACCCGCGAGTCTCCCACGCCGTGTATTTCGACCCTTCTAGAGACTACGAGAAGAAGGACTACACCCACATAATGAATATTCTAGATGATGCTCTCCAAGGCTTCAGCATTAGAGGTGGCCACATGCAGATCAGGAAACAAAGGAACAAGAAGATGGGTTTCGTGCATAAAACTAACTTCTGCTGCATCCATGTCCCAAAACCAAGCAAGAAGGATGGATTCTACATCCTCCATCTCATGATTGAGTTCAACACGGATCACCAAAAGCTTCGCATGACAAGCAGAAATGATGAACATATCCACAAGTGGCTAGACTCTCCTGGAGAAGGGGATTATAAACTTAGATATGACTTCTTTTGCATCCAAAGGGACATTGCGACGATCATCATGAAAGAAGTCGTCGATGAGAAGGGGATGTTCCACCACGGCCCTATATCGCGAGCTGACGTCCGAACTCGCATAGGTATGCAACAGCAAGACCTCACGCCGTTCAAGAAGCTAGGGTCCATCCTCGATGATATGGAAGGATGGAACTTCTAGTGATTTACGATTCCGATGATGATGATATGTGTCGGTTGAACTTGTATACTTTCTGTAGCGATGAAACTTTGTGATGTCCATGGTCCCTGCCGAACTTGCGTAACGCTACTTTGTTTGTTTGGGTACGATGACCTGCGTACCTCTAGTTAATTAGATTGCGTACTGTATGTTGCATCTAGTTGCTAATTAACCCTTTCTTTTTCGTGTTCCTCTAATATATATATTTTGTTGCATATGATTGTACATCCTCTTGATGAACATGCATCTCTAAAAGGTACCTAGTTTCTTGATGGCGAGATGGTGGTGCTATGTCGTGTACAAAGGGAAGGTTCCGGGGGTGTACAACGAGTGGCCTGAGTGTCAGGCGCAAGTGAATGGGGTCTCGGCGCCAGCCATAAAACTTCAAAAGCGCACAAGAAGGAGAAGCTAGTTACTTGAGGTTCACGCTAAGCGAGAGAGGACTCGTAACCGCCGCCTCATTGTAACATCCCAAATTTTGGAATGTTAATATAATTAATTGAATTGTTTGTTTGTTTGCTTGAGTGAATTAAACTTGAGTGAAATTTGAACCTTTTCAAAAACTTTTGAAAGAGAGGAATAAAATGACTTTCCCTTCTCCGTAAATTCAAATTCATCCTATTAAAATCAATGAGAGAAGATGACATGACTTATTCAACTATAAAGAATTTGAGCGGGTTTTGCAATTTAATTCTTTCAAATATTTGCACTTGCTTATCTATTTTTCTTCCCAGAAATACCCGAAAATAAATTCTTGCAAGCAAGAAAGAGCGGAGGAAAATGACCCTCCAAAATCAGGGGCATTTTTTGAAAATATTTGAGCCAAGAAAAACCAAAGTTTTTATTTAAAATTTTTTTGCAAAAAGAAATAAAGCCTTTAGGGATTTTCTGAAAAAACATATTTTTTTAAGTTTTTATTTTGGCCGTGGAATAATGCTCATCATCTACATTTTATTTTTCTGATAATTTTAGTATATAAAAACTCTTTATTCCGAATTGATTTGATTTCCCTTTTTTATTGTTTTAGTTTCCTAATTTTAAAAATAGGAATGGAATCGTTTTTATTAGGAAAAAAACCTGGCCCATTAAGCACTTTCCTATTCTAGCCCAACAAGAAGATCATCTCCTTCCTCTGTTTCCTCTCACGTTACAGAAGCTTTCCATATCCATGGAGACAGGAAACTCCACCTTCCCGATCTCCTCGTCTTTCCATCCCAGCGCCTCCCGAGACCGCCTATAAAACCCCTCCTCTCCTCGTTCCATTTTTCCCATCACCACGCCTCCCCGCCCGTAGCCTTCTCGCCACCGTCCTCCTTTTCCTGCCTAGAACGCTCACCAGGAGCTCTCCTGAACCTCCCCAGCGCCGACCCCTCCTCCGCCACCCCACCCTCGCCGGCGACCTCGCCCCCTCGCCGAGCAGCCCTCCACATCGCCGTCTCCTTCCTGCCATCTCTGCCTCACGTCAGGTAACTCCTTGTTGTTTTTTTCTCTTTCTTTTGTCTATTCCCGTACCACCGTTAGATCTTGATCCTAATGGCCCCAAATAGATCACTTAATAGCCAAACTGTTTTCTTCAAATGTGCGGCCGTCCTCTAGATAGCCTAAAACACGCACACCCGACAACCAATCAAATCTCGCCACGTCGCCGTTTTCGTTTTCAGATTTATTTCCGTAACAGATTTAGTTCCGTTCTTGTTTAGCTTATAACTTTTGATCTAGAAGTCCAATGATGCTGATTCTTTTTGCGTTAGATCAAAATTTTCTTGTAGTTTCAAAAATATATAATTTGTCTATGTTTGGATTTATAAAAATTGAGTTAGATCAGATTTGAATTAAAGCTTGTTTTGCTTATTCCGGGAGTTTCATAATAGATTTTTATTTAATTCTTTTTGCTCCTAGTTGCTTAATGAAATATTTTCTGTTTAGTTAACATAAAACTATGATTAGGTGATGTTAAGAAATTTTGTTATATAAAACTAATTTTGTTGTTATTTGAAGTAGGAAAACTTTGAGTTGTTTTTTCTTTAAGTTTTCCTTTGGGGTTTGCTTTGTTGGTTTTGGTGTGTTACTTTGTTATGTTATGTTATGCTATGTGCTTATTATAGTTATTGTTTGCCTCGGTAGAATTTCCGAGTGCGAAGATTGCTACTCTGAAACCCTAGTTTTCAAGATCGTCAACAAGGCAAGTTCACTTTGACCATTGCTTTCATACCTATGTTTATTGCATTTAGTGGCACCTTTGCAACCACCCCTCAGAGTGTTATTGAATCCTTGTAGTTGAGTAGTATGCATGAGGTAGGAACCCATCACCCTGTTACCAAGCCCGGGCGTTACTTATTTTAATGCTACGCTATAGTAGACGGGTTTGGTATGAGTACTCGGGAGTGGTGTGAGAATGAAGGATTTCGCCAATGACGACAACTCCATGATGGCACCTGCAAGGACTGCATCTTCAAGGCCTCAAGACTTCAAGACTCGAGACAAGAATTCAATACACACTCTGGGTGAAGGATTTGTTGACGGGCACCTGGAGAACCCAGTGGTTGGCCGGGATGCATGGAGAAGCGCCATGACATCTTGCGGAAAGCTTCACCCAGACTCAAAGAGACGGAAGAATACTTCACGCCCGAAGCTTACCTGCAACCGCAAGTCATTATGGGCTCGGCTTGGTTGACCTTAGTTGTGACTCTGGCTGGGGCGGTACTAGCAGATGTAGAACTACGGTAGGATGGGTTGAGGACCGGACGGTGGTCGAGGAACTCTTTAGAAGACCATGTTTGGTCATCTTGTTCTCAAACACTCAAGTGCGAGAACGTAAAGAGAGGATCGAATCTTGCGGGTAAAGTGTACAAACCTCTGCAGAGGGTTATAACCTAATCGATTAGCCGTGTCCCGATTACGGACAATTTGAGCCTCTGGACTTGGATCTATCTCGAACTCTCAACACGGATTGATAACTTAATTGTGGGCAACTTATGATGATTTTGGGCTATGAGACATCGGTTGGCGGAACCATGTCAGGATAGAAAACTCTATAGTACAGACTTCATTTATTCTTTTGATGTAGGGAAAATAAATCAGCTTTTACGCAAACAAAACTCGATCTGAGCCACAAAGCCATATTGCATATAGTATAGTTTTATCATCTGTTTTCTCATGTTGTGATCTTGCGGTACATTCAATGTACTGACCTACACGGCTGCAACGTATCATGTTGCAGATATTTCCTCGACGAGTAAGAGTTACGATACAGGGTTACGGTCTACACTCAACCTGCCGATGGCGTTGATGGGACTCCACACCCGTTTGATTGTTTCCGCTGAGTATTATGAGGTATATATCATTTTACGTTATTTATACATGTGATTGCACTTTGATATATACATTGATGTACTGTGTGTGCCGAGATCTTGATCCGAGGATGGCACAGATATACGTAGGCTTGACCGTCGAGGTCGGGTCGCTACAGAAATGGTATCAGAGCACATGTTGACTGTAGGACGTGACCCTAGAAATCGGAAAGCCCTAGGACAGGATATCTCAAAAACTTTATTTTCAAAAAGACTCTTACTCCTCATCTTTTCTGATTTTATCAAATAGACCCTCTCATCTCAAATAGTTAGAATATACCCCTTTTCCCTTTTGAAGGATCAACTGAAGACGCTCCAAGAAGGATTTGATATCGGAGAACTGATGATCCCTTCAGAGTAAAGAGGATTCACCATGTATTAGAAGCTAGAACAGTTGAAGACTCCGAAGACTTGAAAGGATCTGAAGAATTATTAGACCTTTAGAAGACCAAACCCCTATTATACACTTACGTTAGATACGATGATTTGTGAGCTGTCATTTGTTTGATGTTTTTCTGACAGCCACAAAGTAAAACTCGTTTCTTGAAAAACTGTTGTATTGTGTGTATATCCCTCACCACCTCTCTCATATCTCATCCCAAAACTTTTGAACCCCATAGATGATGAATGAAGTTGGACTGATATTCTCTGGATCAAGACTCAGCCGAGGCGAGCTATGGATGCAGAACATGGAAAATCACTTGGGAGCAATTTGGTTTCAAGGAAGTATGAGGTCCAATCGCTCTTGATTTTTACGTAAAGTGCTGCAACCTGGTGGAACATGCATCAAGCCATACAGGGATTTAATGGAGCAAGAACTTGGGAGGAATTCAGGAAGACCCTGTTGAGATCACGTCTCATCCGGAAGCACTATGATAACCCGAGACCTTGTGCCTGCAAGATTTGCGGAGAAATAGGACACACCCAGGAGGAACACAAAGATGGATGCCCTCATTGTGAGGAGAAACACCCAGCTGAGGAATGCCCAACTAGCCAGGTGACTTGCTTCCTGTGTGAAGGAACCACCCACTACCCGGTGCAGTGTCACATTTACTCCACGGTGCAACAAACTATTCCGAAGCAGGAAGAGGTAATGAAGGAAGCCCTCAAGGAAGAACTGGAAGAACCAGAAATGAATGAAAGTGTTGAAGACCTGGATGGAGAAGGTCTCAACAGATTTTACTCCAATGCCTGCTATTCATGTGGAGAAGAAGGACATTTTTCACGGTATTGCCCCAAGGGAAGAAAAGAGTATCCAGGATATTTCCCGACAACAGAAGTGAAGTTTGACCCCCGGGAGATAGAAACTCTGATCATTACAGAGAAATCCAGGAAGAGAAAAGGAAGGCAACCCGAGAACAACGCAATTTTTACAGAGAAGGACCTAAGTCATATCACTTGTTACAGGTGCAAGGATTTAGGTCATTACGCTAGTAAATGTCCAGAACAGAAGCCAAGAATCCAAGGAGTTCGCATAGTCACAAAGAAGCCCCGAGACATGTCGGAAGTCATTTGTTTTCGCTGCAAGGGGGCAGGACATTATGCTATTAAATGTCCCGACAAGATGAAAGCTGGAGTTGAGTAATTGGAATTTTGATATGGAGTAGTAGAAAGCAATTTCATTTTCATGAGCTCAATGAGTTGAATTATGTAATAGATTACTCTGAGATTGTAATAGTTCATGACTCAATAAAGTTGTAATGTCACATGCTGAAAAGCTTTAAGGAGTTGCCATGTTTTATCTTGGAAATTAATATTTTTGATGAACATGGAAGAAAGTGAGTTGTGATGCATAAACAGGAAATTGGAAATTGAGTTGGAAGTTCTGTTTGGATGATATGAATGTATGCCCCAGGAGATAAGTACCTTAATTCTGAGCATCATTTCTGTTCCACAACTGCAGATGACGACCCTTTATGAGTCCTTCCTTAAGGGTCCGGAAACTATCATTACTTTGACGAGTGATCATGATTACCCGAAAATCCTGAAGGACATGATGAAGCATATTCACCTTGAAGGAGATGCAGTCTACAAAGGCTACCCCTTCATGCAAAAGGGAGTGGAACTTTGGTATGTGGAGGTACACCTCCACCATGTGAAAGGAGTTTGCCCAAAGATGATGGGGCAGTACTTTTTCATCTCACGTGTGCCACAAGCAACCTTCTTCGATGCTGTTCGTGAAGCAGCCATGGAAGCCATACGCCAGATCGGAGAAATACTTGAAGCAAGACTCCGTTATACTCAGGAATACCTAAGCGAGGTGCATGCAGAGATGATGAAGGTGAAACTCAAGACCACCATGATGCAAAAGAAGATTGAAGATTTCAAGGCTCATGTCGCACACATCCCGTGGGACTGAAGAATCCTCGAGGAGGATAAATAAATAAAGTGGAAGTAATGTCTGACCATACCAAATCATGTGGGTGGCAGCATTTGTAACAAGTACTTTTTGGAATTTGGATTTACGAAAATGGTTAAGGATGTAATGAAAGATTGATATGAGATTAATGAGATTTTATGGATAAACTTGTGCACTTCTTTTGGTCATAGTACTCTATAAAGCCACAGGATCAATGAAGAAAGAAACGTGTTATTCATGACGGCCATAGAAGGAAGCTGGACAAAATAAGTTGGAGTTTTGTTTTGATATGATGGTATGAAGAAACAGAGTACTACTGGATTTAAAGGAGGTGTAACAAGAGGGTTACTCCAAGGATGAGTTAAAGCTGCACTAGTGTTGAAGTGGGCCATAACCCACAGGCCCAGGATTTTGAGAAGGAACCGTTGTAACCTTGATAAAGGAATAAATTTGGAAGAATCTGTGATCCAATCAGCCTACGTTTCGTAGGAGGTTACGCAAAAACCTGAGAGTGGTGAAGTAACGATAGATGTTTTGTTTGGCATGCAGAAACCATGGATTTATACGAACTCAGTTCGAGAACAAGAGAAATTCTGCAATGCTTGTGAGTATGCCCAAGTGTTAAAACACGTGATTCGATATTTACATATGTGGTAATGATTCAAGTACGGGATGGATTGGCCCCCATACCGGAGACTTCTATCATGAACTATCATATGTTGATGGAAAATCAGAGAGCCTTGAAAAACTTAGAAGAGTGTCGACGCGATAAGCCATAAAACCATAAAATGGTAGGACGATGGAACCCCATTACAGCAACCGCTGCCAAACGTAGGTTATACGGTGAGGTTCAACCTGACCCGTTTTCTGCAGGAGAAAACCATAAATTGTAGACCACCATGAGTGTTTCGATAGTTGTTTAGAATGGACACAGACCCATCAGCTAAGAAGATCCGGTCTCGGACGAACTTCAACTTTGACGAACCGACCCAAGCTTTTGAGGAAAACTCTATGCTTCCGATGAAGAGCTTTAATGAAGGAGCTATTGTAAGATATGTGAAGAGACATACATTGTCAGCCCTCCAGAGGAAATATCTGAGTTTATTGGAACCATGACCTTGTTTTTAAGTGTGGTAGCACCCGACCTTCGACCAAGACATTTGCTAGAAGACCCCAACCCTAACCTTTTCTTGTTAGCCTCTTGAATCTCGAGGACTAGATTCATTTTAAGTGTAGTAGGTTTGTAACATCCCAAATTTTGGAATGTTAATATAATTAATTGAATTGTTTGTTTGTTTGCTTGAGTGAATTAAACTTGAGTGAAATTTGAACCTTTTCAAAAACTTTTGAAAGAGAGGGAATAAAATGACTTTCCCTTCTCCGTAAATTCAAATTCATCCTATTAAAATCAATGAGAGAAGATGACATGACTTCTTCAACTATAAAGAATTTGAACGGAGTTTTGCAATTTAATTCTTTCAAATATTTGCACTTGCTTCTCTATTTTTCTTCCCCGAGAAATACCCCGAAAAATAAATTCTTGCAAGCAAGAAAGAGCGGAGGAAAATGACCCTCCAAAATCAGGGGCATTTTTGAAAATATTTGAGCCAAGAAAAACCAAAGTTTTTATTTAAATTTTTTTTTTCAAAAAGAAATAAAGCCTTTAGGGATTTTCTGAAAAACATTTTTTTTAAGTTTTTATTTTGGCCGTGGAATAATGCTCATCATCTACATTTTATTTTTCTGATAATTTTAGTATATAAAACTCTTTATTCGAATTGATTTGATTTCCTTTTTATTGTTTTAGTTTCCTAATTTTAAAATAGGAATGAAATCGTTTTATTAGGAAAAACCTGGCCCATTAAGCACTTTCCTATTCTAGCCCAACAAGAAGATCATCTCCTTCCTCTGTTCCTCTCACGTTCTGAAGCTTTCCATATCCATGGAGACAGAAACTCCACCTTCCCGATCTCCCTCGTCTTTCCATCCCAGCGCCTCCCGAGACCGCCTATAAAACCCCTCCTCTCCTCGTTCCATTTTTCCCATCACCACGCCTCCCTGCCCGTAGCCTTCTCGCCACCGTCCTCCTTTTCCTGCCTAGAACGCCACCAGAGCTCTCCTGAACCTCCCCAGCGCCGACCCCTCCTCCGCCACCCCCACCTCGGCGACCTCGCCCCCTCGCCGAGCAGCCTCCACATCGCCGTCTCCTTCCTGCCATCTCTGCCTCACGTCTGGTAACTCCTTGTTGTTTTTTTCTCTTTCTTTTGTCTATTCCGCACCACCGTTAGATCTTGATCCTAATGGCCCCAAATAGATCACTTAATAGCCAAACCGTTTTCTTAAAATGTGCGGCCGTCCTCTAGATAGCCTAAAACACGCACACCCGACAACCAATCAAATCTCGCCACGTCGCCGTTTTCGTTTTCAGATTTATTTCCGTAACAGATTTAGTTCCGTTCTTGTTTAGCTTATAACTTTTGATCTAGAAGTCCAATGATGCTGATTCTTTTTGCGTTAGATCAAAATTTTCTTGTAGTTTCCAAAAATATATAATTTGTCTATGTTTGGATTTATAAAAATTGAGTTATATCAGATTTGAATTAAAGCTTGTTTTGCTTATTCCGGAAGTTTCATAATAGATTTTTATTTAATTATTTTTGCTCCTAGTTGCTTAATGAAATATTTTCTGTTTAGTTAACATAAAACCATGATTAGGTGATGTTAAGAAATTTTTGTTATATAAAACTAATTTTGTTGTTATTTGAAGTAGGAAAATTTTGAGTTGTTTTTCTTTAAGTTTTCCTTTGGGTTTTGCTTTGTTGGTTTTGGTGTGTTACTTTGTTATGTTATGTTATGCTATGTGCTTATTATAGTTATTGTTTGCCTCGGTAGAATTTCCGAGTCTGAAGATTGCTACTCTGAAACCCTAGTTTTCAAGATCGTCAACAAGGCAAGTTCACTTTGACCATTGCTTTCATACCTATGTTTATTGCATTTAGTGGCACCTTTGCAACCACCCCTCAAGAGTGTTATTGAATCCTTGTAGTTGAGTAGTATGCATGAGGTAGGAACCCATCACCCTGTTACCAAGCCGGGGCGTTACTTATTTTAATGCTACGCTATAGTAGACGGGGTTTGGTATGAGTACTCGAGTGGTGTGAGAATGAAGGATTTCGTCAATGGCGACAACTCCATGATGGCACCTGCAAGGACTGCATCTTCAAGGCCTCAAGACTTCAAGACTCGAGACAAGAATTCAATACACACTCTGGGTGAAGGATTTGTTGACGGGCACCTGGAGAACCCAGTGGTTGGCGGGATGCATGGAGAAGCGCCATGACATCTTGCGAAAGCTTCACCCAGACTCAAAGAGACGGAAGAATACTTCACGCCGGAAGCTTACCTGCAACCGCAAGTCATTATGGGCTCGCTTGGTTGACCTTAGTTGTGACTCTGGCTGGGGCGGTACTAGCAGATGTAGAACTACGGTAGGATGGGTTGAGTACCGACGGTGGTCGAGGAACTCTTTGGAAGACCATGTTTGGTCATCTTGTTCTCAAACACTCTGAAGTGCGAGAGCGTAAAGAGAGGATCGAATCTTGCGGGTAAAGTGTACAAACCTCTGCAGAGGGTTATAACCTAATCGATTAGCCGTGTCCCCGGTTACGGACAATTTGAGCATCTGGACTTGGATCTATCTCGGAACTCTCAACACCGGATTGATAACTTAATTGTGGGCAACTTATGATGATTTTGGGCTATGAGACATCGGTTGGCGGAACCATGTCAGGATAGAAAACTCTATAGTACAGACTTCATTTATTCTTTTGATGTAGGGAAAATAAATCAGCTTTTACGCAAACAAAACTCAGATACAGAGCCACAAAGCCATATTGCATATAGTATAGTTTTATCATCTGTTTTCTCATGTTGTGATCTTGCCGGTACATTCAATGTACTGACCTACACGGCTGCAACGTATCATGTTGCAGATATTTCCTCGACGAGTAAGAGTTACGATATAGGGTTACGGTCTACACTCAACCTGCCGATGGCGTTGATGGGACTCCACACCCGTTTGATTGTTTCTGCTGAGTATTATGAGGTATATATCATTTTACGTTATTTATACATGTGATTGCACTTTGATATATACATTGATGTACTGTGTGTGCCAGCATACTGATCCAGGGATGGCACAGATACACAGAGGCTTGACCGTCTGAGGTCGGGTCGCTACACTCATGTACTGCATAGTTCCGCTCTCACTCATAGTGATAGCTCTTCTCGCATATACAATTGTTTAGATGGATGACGTTGTAGTTGCAAGTATTCGAGACTTGCATGTATCGCTATTTTCGAGATGATGACGAGATACCACTTTGTATTGGATGATGATTATGATGAGACTATTTGTATGTATATGCTATGATTACATTTGTGGTCTCGCAGCAGCCATTGGTATGTGTATCATGATGACATTTGTATCTGCCAAAGATTCTTGTGTAAAGCCTGTTCAAATACAAAACAAATATGCAGAAAAAACAAAAACTACTAAAATTAGCAGTAGCGAGTGGAGAAAAGTTAGCAGCAGCGCCACAATAGTAGTAGCGGGTCCAGGAAACGCGCTTGAGCTATTAGCAGTAGTGAGCTTCCACGAAGCGCGCTGCTGCTACACTTGTATAGCAGTAGCGCCGGTGTGCACGCACTACTGCTACGTGTTAGCTGTAGCGCCTTATTAGCGCCGGTCCCCGCGCTACTGATACACATAAAATCCGCGCTGCTGCTAGCCTTTTCCCTAGTAGTGTTTGATAAGGTGCGGAAGTGCGGCAAGTGATGGATCGATGAGCTGCGGGTGGTTCTTTGGTCCCTTAGAACGACACCAAATCGAGCTATCGGGCACACTTCCTTCTCCCTAGTCTATGTGGCAGAAGCAGTTATCCCCACAAAACTCATTTACGGGTCACCTCGAGTACTTGCCTATGATGAAGTAGCGCAGGAACATCACATGCGTGACAATGTTGTGCTTCTCAAGGAGAACCGTCTCCGGGCTGCAACGCGTGCTGCACGCTACCAGCAAGCCCTGCATCGCTATCATAGCCGCATGGTCCATGCCTGGTGTTTTGAGGAATGCGACCTTGTCCTTAGGCGCGTTCAGTCCGCCAAGGGTACAAACAAGTTGACGCCAAAGTGGTAAGGCCCTTACCGGGTAGTACGAGTCACCAGACCTGGAGCAGTCTGTCTGGAGACCGGAGATGGCATTCAATTGCAAAACTCATGGAATATTGAGCATCTCCACAAGTTCTACCCGCAAGGCGCGGCTGTCGGGCCCTTCCCGACAGCCACCCTTTCGTACATGCCTTGCCTCAGCCGCATGTAACCCCTTGTACAAAGCCAGGTGCAGACCCTGAGCAACAGAGAAATAAACGAAGCGCTGGGGGCCCTCGACAAGTTGCATGCATGCATCATCATATCATGTAGATAGGTTGCATGATCATGTAGATAGATTGCATGATCATGTAGATAGATTGCATGATTCATGTAGATAGGTTGCATGATCATGTAGATAGATTGCATCTGGCATCATCTTCATTTACATAAATTGCAGGCTCCTGCTGTGGACTTAGTCCCAAAAAGGAGGTGAGAAGACATGCCAGCATTGCGGTCTCTTGCAAGCTAAACAGATAAGTTCCATCTCTTATCCATACATGTTCTGTGAGTAGAACTTGTGCATATGAAAACCTCACCACCCTGGAATCAAAGGTGCTCCCATCTACTGACACGAACACTGCTTCCGTCAAGATGGCCATAGTGGCCTTTGGCTGAAAGGGTTGGCGGGGGCCTGGTCCCTTCCTATGGGTTATGCGCCCGGCAGGCTCGGCCTCATGGCAACGATCCTAGGGGATACCGGCAAGGTAGCTTACCAGGATCTACTTGTTTACATGAAAGTATAGAGGTGTTTCACCTCCGCATGGATATCATAAAATGCACAAGTGCCTGACAAAGCTTATCTTTTTCATTAATATGCTGATCAACAAGTACAAATCTCATAGAACATAAACATGGATTCGAGAGATTACATTATTTGAACTAAAATTTGGCAAGTGCCTACAGATTTAAGATTGAAAAAAGATAAAATGACACGTGATGTCTTTGCCCTTGTCCATCTCCTTCATGGAATTACAGGGAGGGATGAAGAAGGCGGAAGGCGGGCCTGGCTGGGATTGGAGCCTCCCCAGGATCAGGAGAGCACCACCATCTAGCAAGGAGGAAGAAACCAGAGGGCAGGCGCGAGTGATGGCACTGCCGGGAGCCCAAACGAAGTCACCGGCAAACACGACTCGTCGGAACAGTCGCTCTCGTTCTTGACGCGTCATGGGTTGCCTCCGCCTTCCACACCACCATCTCCCAAAGCTCCCACCACACCCACCAATGCGAACGTCGTGCGCTCCGGGTAACCCCACAGAAAGCATGGTCGTCCCCTACGGCCAGGCGATATGAAGACCCCTCCCATTAAGGAAACATGCATGGGGAGTAGAGGCTCTCCCATGCGCCAGACGGGCGGTGTACTGAGTGATAGGGTCCGCTCTCACTAATGGCGAACCATCTCTGCAACCTCCCTCCAACGCCACATGAAGAGGGGGGATAGGCCACGATCGACTACCACACCCTCTTCCCAGTATGGGCCTCGGCGTGGTGTCATTTGCGCCGCATCTCACTAAAATTGAAGCCACGGCTGACGCGGAGACGAGCACACCAGAGTCGCCACCTTCGGTGCTACCATAGAGCCGCCCGAGCGCCCCCCTGTGGCTTACACGAAGCTCTAAGCTAGGGCCCAGGGTCTGGCCCCGGGCTCTCCCATTCAGCATAACCAGAAGGAAGCAGAGAGTGGAACAAGAGAGGAGTGTGGATGAATGCCTCCGCTCCTCCCCCGCTCCCCCTTTTATAGGCGAGCTGGGGGCTGGGGGCTAATTCCCCGGTGTAACCGCCATCCTCCTTCACCAATCCAAGAAAACCAGGCCCCGATCATGATGCTCTCCCGCACCACACACCTCCATTTACCTACCCCACTCAATGCATGCAACATACGTGGCTAAGGATAAGGGCGTGGTTGGAAGAGTGAATTGGCAGTTACTCACCCGTGCGTTAAAGTCATTCACGGGCCATTGCAAGAGCGGCCCCACCACGACTGGCGTTACACGACACGCGGGAGAACCAGAAACTGACCCAAGCTTGGGTTAATAAAGAAGCAAAGAAGATCTCAAAAGAGCAAAGCTACCCTCTGCGCTCCTGCCTGTGCACTGGTTAGGGCCTGCGCCGACGACACCCGGCGGCACGTTCGTGCCAGGCCCGGGGGCTCTTGTCGGTGCAACAGACCCTGGGTCAGTTGCCTAGACTATGCACAGGCCCAAAGACAAGATTACAACACCAAGATTAGATCAAAACACGAAGAGACCTGTTCTTTGAAGGATCCAAGTGCAAATCAAGAAGACCAAGATGAGCTAGAGAAGCAAGATATTGCTATGGGAAGAACCTCCTTTGTTGGGCATGCGAGCCTGGCGAGGTTGGGTTCGCCCCGGAAGCAAACTTCCAGATCGTCCCGGCAGGCCTGCCGGGGCTTACGGAGGCAAGCCACTCCACTGCTCCACCTCACAAGCGATGCAAGTCATTAATCAGTGTGGTTCAAGTTCCAAAGTGACTAAGTGGCTGCTTCTTGCTACATGGCAGCCACTTCCTACAGCAAACACCTCCATATGACACACGTCCCGAGACGTGTCAAGCAAGCAGGCACAAAGCTGGAAATATAGCTCGGCAAGGACTGTCGGGCACACTGTGATGTGACACTAGACACGCATTTAATGCGCTTTGTTAGCCTGTAGAGTTAGGTATGATAGCACTGTTTGCTATCTAATCAGTACCTAAAGACTGATTTGCCACTGTGGTGACCCCTTTATCTATAAAAGGTTGCCCATGGCGACCGTAGAAAGGGTTGGACCCTCGCACATTCATACGTGCGTAGCCACTCTCGCCCCGAAGCAACCTTGCCGGGCAAGTGCGCTATGTTCACCACCATTATCCACCATCAATCCACCAAAGAAGGAGTAGGGTTTTACGCCTCACGGTGGCCCGAACCTGGGTAAAACTGCCCGTGTGATCTCTGCCGCGCTGTGCAATGCTTCTCCGCTCTTTGTGCAACGTGACATCCCCCCGCCAAAACTGAAAGGGGATCATGGCCCCATAGGTGGCCGTGGTTTCCCACGACATACAGGTTCGGTGACCGCCCCCAAGGGTTGCCATTTGCACGGGTTCGATGACCGTGCTCAAGGGTCCCTTAGTGGAATCACGTCATCTTGCACTGTGCGAGGGCGTGAGGAGATTACAATGGCCCTAGTGGCTTCTTGGGGAGCATTGTGCCTCCACACCGCTCCAAACGGAGATTAGCATCCGCAAGTGTGTGAAATTTGGGATACATCGTCGTCTCTGCGTGCCTCGGTTATCGCTTACCGAGCCCTTTACTTATGCACTTTACTTTGTGATAGCCATAGTATGCCATGTTATATATCTTGCTATCACTTAGTTGTTTATCTGGCTTAGCATAAGTCACTACTAGGGAAAAGCTTATAGGCAGACACTTACTAGTAGCGTAGGTTTATACCCCTCGCTACTGCTACTTACTAGTAGCGCAAGTTTATAACCCCCGCTACTACTAAGTTGATAGTAGTAACGCGGGTTTATAACCCTCGCTACTACTAAGTGATTTCCACCGTGCCTCTCGAGACCAGCCATAGCAGTAGCGGGGGTTATAAACCCACGCTACTACTAAGCTGATAGTAGTAGCGTCGGTTATATACCCCACTCTACTACTAAGTGGTCTTCACCGTGCACCCGGGACATGCCACAGTAGTAGCGTTGGGTTAGCGTGGGGTATAAACCCAACGCTACTGCTAAGTGATCTCCTTGCCGCCGCCACCTCCGCCTCTCACCTCTCCTCCGCCTTTGTCTCTGTGTTCCACTCCCCACGATTCCCCCAACCAACCCCATCGCTGTCGCCAACGCCGACGACCTCGTCTCCCCCAACCCCATCGCCGGTGCCCCAACCTCACCAGCAGCCACTGCCATGGACAGAGCTGCCGCGACCCACCCGCTGCGTCCCACGTTCACGCGCGAGATCCGCCCCATGGCGATGCTCGATCCAGGCAGGCCCGAGGAAGGAGAGCAGTCGGCTCCCTTCCTCCTCTCCGGTGAGCCTGAGCAAGCACCCCCTCCCCTCACCGCCCGCCGGTGCCGACGCCGCGACCCACCCGCTCCGGCAAGGTCAGTCCCCCTCCTCCTCCCACACCCCTCCCCGTGAATCGCACGCTCAGATCGGGTGCCCTGCCGCAGGGACGGAGATCTCACGGGTTGTTTGTTTGGTGGCTGGTTCCGCAGATGAACAAGGAGAGGCTCATGAAGATGGCCGACACCGTCCGCACTGGGCAAGGGCACCGTGCGCCGGTAGGTCCTCCTCCTCGACTGGCTCGACTGATCTGTGGAAAAGGTTGGGATTGCAATTGCTAATCTGGCTCGTTGGCTGGGGTCTGGTGCAGGAAGAAGAAGGCGGTGCACAAGACGGCGACCACGGACGACAAGTGGCTGCAGAGCACGCTGAAGAGGGTGGGCTTCAACACCATCCCCGCCATTGAGGAGGTCAACATCTTCAAGGACGACCTCATCATCCAGTTCCTCAACCCTAAAGGTCTGTTATTTATTTCCTTCATGGTGTCTCTGCATACTCGCTGCTTGCTTCTGCTTACCATGTGGAGGTGCAGATGGGTATTACTGACTTGTTTGTGTCCTGTTTTCTTTCGATGCAGTGCAAGCGTCCATCGCCCAAACACATGGGTGGTCAGTGGGACTCCCCAGACCAAGAGTATGGATCCATCTCACTTCTCTATCATTTGTCCATGATGATGATGATGCAAGTTGTAACATTCTTAGATTGGATTTATGGATGCATTGCTTCAATGCAACAACTAACCCTCATTCGCATCCATTCAAGCAAGATCCACTGGTTGTTATTCCTTAATTATCCTAGTCAATCTGAACAAGTTTATAACATCTCTTTATGCACCCGATTAGTCTTGTATCCCTGAAGCCATGCACTTTAGTTTGCCCATTCATGACATGCCTGCTGTTAAAACATGTGTTCATTTGCAGCTCCTTTCAATTCTTTTGCAGCTCACTGAATATATTTTTGCAGTTCGTTGTAAGAATCCATGGCGCTGGCCGCGCCGCACCTTTTCCTGCTTCTTCTCGTCTGAGGCGAGCACCATCGGTACGTATCAGCCCTCTTCTCTATGGTGTTGGCTAGGTAAGAACTAGGGATCTGTGGCAGCAGCTCATAGATTAGAATTAGATTTGATAATTGGAGATGGATTCCTAAACCAATTTGCAAATTCGTTGGTGATTTCAGTGCTTATACTTATTTGGTTTTGGTGCCTGGTCGGACCTTCTCTATGTTAGTTCCTTTGCTTAGCCAAATCAGTTAGGGATATAGCCCATCCATGATGTTGCGAGGTGTTGATTGCCTTCTAGCAAAAATCTAGAGCATTGGGTATCTCTGGCTGTAAACTGAATCTGGTTCGGTTAAAAACTGCACTATCAAATCTGGACAGCCAGCTTCTAGGTGAAAAACGAGTTAGTTATTCTCAGAATTTTGAGTTGCCTCTCTATGAAATTTGTAAAGCAAGTTCCAAGCTTTCCGTAGAGTATTTATTTGTGTCGTTTGGATGCAAGGAAATACATGTCTGCTGAAATTTAATTTAATTTGTTCTTTGCTCTTTACAGAAATCTTGGATTCATAAATGGGAGAAGCACATAAGGGAGAAGAAGATGATTGCAAGGATGGAGAGGGAGCAAATCATTTGGAGGGATAGAATGCCACTGTTTGGTGTTTTTATGCATTTTTGTTTGCTTTCAACTGTGTTTGCACTAGCTGGGAATAAGTGACTAGGCAATAAGTGTAGATGTATGGATATGCTCTAATGCTCCTGGTTTACTATAAATCTTCGATTTGGAATGATGTGTAATGTTGCTGGTTTATTACAAATCTGGGCTTGTTTTAGTTGTTCGAATTGTATGCATAGAATGGAATTGATGGATTTTATTTTTTAAATTCCTAATTAGTTAGTAGTAGCGTGGGGGGGGGGGGGGGTGGTGAAATGGAGCGCTACTAGTATTCAGGATACTAGTAGCGTGTGGTACTATAGACGCGCTACTACTATTTCGTTAGTAGTAGTGCGGGTGACATCCACGCTACTAGTAAAATGTTAGTAGTAGCGCGGGTTTACCTCGCGCTACTACTAATTATTAGCTGTAGCGCGATACTAGTAGCGCGGGTACCCGTGCTGCTAGTAGCCATTTTACCCACGCTGCTAGTAGCCTTTTTCCTAATAGTGAGTTGTTGGTGCACATAGGTGAGCCTAGTTGATTTGGTTTTGTGCGTGACAAATTAAACGCTAGTTTTATTCCGCATTTGTTCAAGCCTAAACCGTAATTATTTTAAAGTGCCTATTCACCCCGCCTAGGCGACATTCACAATCTTTCACTCTTGCAAGCATCCGCAACTATGAAACAATAATTAAGATAAATCTAACAATAGCATAAAAACATATGGATCCAAATCAGCCCTTTATGGAGTAATGCATAAACCAGGGTTTAAGCTTCTGTCACTCTAACAATTCATCATCTACTTATTACTCCCCAATGCCTTCCCCTAGGCCCAAACATGGTGAAGTGCCATGTAGTCGACATTCACATGACAGAGGAAGAACAACATACACATCATCAAAATATTAAATGAATACGAACTTCACATGATTACTTATAACAAGACTTCTCCCGTGTCCTCAAGAACAAACGAAACAACTCTCGAATCATATTCATGTTAAAGATCATAGAGTATAATGTATGATTGAGGATCTGAACATATAATCTTCCACCAACTAAACCAACTAGCATTAACTACAAGATGTAATCAACACTACTTGAAACTCACACGTTCCAATATGAGGTTTTGAGACAAAGATTAAATACAAGTGACGAACTAGAGTTTGAGATGAGATGGTGCTGGTGAAGATGTTGATGTAGACGAGTCCTATCATGATGAGGGGAGCATTAGTGATGTTGATGGCTTCGATTTCCCCGTCCCAAAGGGAAGTATCACCAACGAAGTCACTTCGCTGGAGAGGAATGGTGCTCCTGCTCAGGTTCGGCCTTGAGACAGCAGCGCTTCATCCCAAAAGTCTTTTTTTCTAGGGCAAATAGCTTCCTATAATAGAAGGAGGGCCCGGAGGGCTGCTATGGGCCCCATAAGACATTAGGGCATTGTTGGAAATATGCCCTAGAGGCAATAATAAATTGGTTATTGTCATATTTTCCCTATTCATGATAAACGTCTATTATCCATGCTAGAATTGTATTGATCGGAAACTCAGATACATGTGTGGATACATAGACAACACCGTGTCCCTAGTGGGCCTCTACTAGACTAGCTTGTCGATCAAAAGATGGTTGAGGTTTCCTAACCATAGACATATGTTGTCACTTGATAACGGGATCACATCATTAGGAGAATGATGTGATGGACAAGACCCATCCATTAGCATAGCATATGATTGTTCAGTTTTTGCTACTGCTTTCTTAATGTCAAATACATATTCCTTCGACCATGAGATCATGCAACTCCCGGATACCAGAGGAATACCTTGTGTGCTATAAAACATCACAATGTAACTGGGTGATCATAAAGATGCTCTACAGGTATCTCCGAAGGTGTCTGTTGAGTTAGCGTGAATCGAGATTGGGATTTTTCACTCCGTATGATGGAGAGGTATCTCTGGGCCCTCATGGTAATACAACATCACAAGAAGCTTGCAAGAAAAGTGACTAAGGAGTTAGTTACAAGATGATGTATTATGGAACGAGTAAAGAGACTTGCCGGTAACGAGATTGAACTAGGTATGGAGATACCGACGATCGAATCTCGGGCAAGTAACATACCGATAGACAAAGGGAACTACATATGTTGTCATAAAGGTTCAACCGATAAAGATCTTCGTAGAATATGTAGGAACCAGCATGGGCATCCAGGTCCCGCTATTGGTTATTGACCGAAGAAGCGTCACGGTCATGTATACATCATCCTTGAACCCATAGGGTCCGCACGCTTAACGTTCATTAATGATATTGTATTATATGAGTTATGTATGTTGGTGACCGAATGTTGTTCAGAGTTCTGCATGAGATCACGGACATGACGAGGAACTCCGGAATGGTCCGGAGGTAAAGATTGATGTATATGATGATATGGTTGATCCAAGGGGTAAAGCCCACGAGGCTTTAGGTCGGTGCACAAAGGAGTTCTATGGAAGGCAGGGGCTAGACGCCAGGGTTCATGGCGTCTACCCCTGGTTTAGAAGCCGGAGTCTGTGGCATCTACGTAAACGCAGGGAACCGTGGCGTTTAGCCCTGGAGTCCGAGAATGACCGTTCCTTGCATTCCAAACTGACTTTGGGGAGGCCTCCTCTCCAAGTTACTACCCCAAGGCTCAATATATAAGTAGAGGAGCAGGGCTAGCCCCTAGAACACAAGTTTTTGAGCCTCCTCTAGTTCTTCTAGTTCTAGTTGGTCCTAGTTGACTAATTAGAGCTAGGGTAACCTTCTAGTTCCTCCTCCGCTCTAAATCCGTTGTGCTTGGCGAAGCCCTGCGGAAATAGTTTCACCACCACTGTCACCACGCCGTCGTGCTGCCAGAACTCATCTACTACTTCGCCCCTCTTGCTGGATGAAGAAGGAGAGGACGTCATTGGTACCTCTTGAGCATGCGTTAGTTTTCCCTTCAAGAGGAAAGGGTGATGCAGCAGAGTGGCGTAAGTATTTCCCTCAATTTTTGATAACCAAGGTATCAATCCAGTAAGAGTCTACACGCGAGTCACCTAGTACCTCACAAACAATCAAGAACCTTGCAACCAACGCGATAAAGGGGTTGTCAATCCCTTCACGACCACTTGCCAAAGTGAGATCTGATAAAGATAATAAGATAAATATTTTGGTATTTTTGTTGTATAGATTGGAAAATAAAGATTGCAAAGTAAATAGTAAACTAGAATTGTAGATTGGAAACTTATATGATGTAAAGTAGACCTAGGGGCCATAGGTTTCACTAGTGGCTTCTCTCATGATAGCATGTATTATGGTGGGTGAACAAATTACTGCCGAGCAATTGATAGAAAAGCGCATAGTTATGATGATATCTAAGGCAATGATCATGAATATAGGCATCACGTCCATGTCAAGTAGACCGAAACAATTCTGCATCTACTACTATTACTCCACACATCGACCGCTATCCAGCATCCATCTAGAGTGTTAAGTTCATAAGAACGGAGTAACGCATTAGGCAAGATGACATGATGTAGAGGGATAAACTCAAGCAATATGATATAAACCCATCTTTTTATCCTCGATGGCAACAATACAATACGTGTCGGTTCCCTTTCTGTCACTGGGATCGAGCACCGCAAGATTGAACCCAAAGCTAAGCACTTCTCCCATTGCAAGAAAGATCAATCTAGTAGGCCAAACTAAACCGTAATTCGAAGAGACTTGCAAAGATATCAAATGATGCATATAAGAATTCAGAGAAGAACTAAATAATATTCATAGATAATCAAGTTCATAAACCCACAATTCATCGGATCTCGGCAAACACACCGCAAAAGAGTATTACATCAGATAGATCTCCAAGAACATCGAGGAGAACTTTGTATTGAAAACCAAAGGGAGAGAAGAAGACATCTAGCTAATATCTATGGACCCAAAGGTTTGTGGTAAACTACTCACTCATCATCAGAGAGGCTATGGTGTTGATGTAGAAGCCCTCCGTGATCAAATCCCCCTCCGGAAGATTGCCAGAAAAGGCCCCAAGATGGGATCTCACGGGTACAGAAGGTTGCGACGGTGGAAAAGTGATTTTGTGGCTCCCCTAGATGTTTTAAAGGTATAATAGTATATATAGGCGAAAGAAGTAGGTATAATAGAATTTTTTATGTGGAATGCTACCTAGCATAATTTTCAATGTAATTCTCTTTATTGTGGCGTGAATGTTTAGATCCAAAGATTCTAGACAAAAGTTTAATATTGACGTAAAAATAATAATACTTCAAGCATGCTAACCAAGCAATTATGTCTTATCAAAATAACATAGCCAAAGAAAGCTTATCCCTACAAAATCATATAGTTTGGCCATGCTTCATTTTCGTCACACAAAATGCTCCCATCATGCACAACCCCGATGACAAGCCAAGCAATTGTTTCATACTTAGCCTTTTCAAACTTTTTCAACTTTCACGCAATATATGAGCGCGAGCCATGGACAGAGCACTATGGGTGGAATATAATATTATGACGGAGGTTGTGTGAGAAGACAAAAAAGGAGAAAGTCTCACATTGACGCGGCTAATCAAGGGCTATGGAGATGCCCATCAATTGATGTCAATGCTAGGGGTAGGGATTGCCATGCAACAGATGCACTAGAGCTATAAATATATGAAAGCTCAAAAAAGAAACTAAGTGGGTGTGCATCCAACTTGCTTGCTCACGAAGACCTAGGGCATTTTGAGGAAGCCCATCATTGGAATATACAAGCCAAGTTCTATAATGAAAAATTCCCACTAGTATATGAAAGTGACAAAATAAGAGACTCTCTATCATGAAGATCATGGTGCTACTTTGAAGCACAAGTGTGGAAAAAGGATAGTAACATTGCCCCTTCTCTCTTTTTCTCTCATTTTTTTATTTGGGCATTCTCTCTCTTTTTTATGGCCTCCTTTATTTTATTTAGGCTTCTTTGGCCTCTTTTTTTCATCCGGAGTCTCATCCCGACTTGTGGGTGAATCATAATCTCCATCATCCTTTCCTCGCATGGGACAATGCTCTAATAATTAAAATCATCACACTTTTATTTACGTACAACTCAAGAATTACAACTCGATACTTAGAACAAAATATGACTCTATGTGAATGCCTCCGACGGTGTACCGGGACGTGCAATGAAACAAGAGTGACATGTATGAAAGAATTGTGAAGGTGGCTTTGCCACAAATACGATGTCAACTAAATGATCATGCAAAGCAATATGACAATGGAGCATGTCATAATAAACGGAACGGTGGAAAGTTGCATGGCAATATATCTCGGAATGGATATGGAAATGACATAATAGGTAGGTATGGTGCCTGTTTTGAGGAAGATATAAGGAGGCTTATGTGTGATAGAGCGTATCATATCACGGGGTTTGGATGCACCGGCGAAGTTTGCACCAACTCTCGAGGTGAGAAAGGGCAATGCACGGTACCGAAGAGCCTAGCAACGATGGAAGGGTGAGAGTGTGTATAATCCATGGACTCAACATTAGTCATAAGAACTCACATACTTATTGCAAAAATCTACAACTCATCAAAACCAAGCACTACATGCATGCTCCTAGGGGGATATATTGGTAGGAAAAGACCATTGCTCGTCCCCGACCGCCACTCATAAGGAAAGCAATCAAAGAACACCTCATGCTTCAAATTTGTCACACAATGTTTACCGTACGTGCATGCTACGGGACTTGCAAACCTCAACACAAGTATCTCTCAATTCCACAATTACCCAACTAGCACGACTCTAATATTACTAACTTTATATCTCAAAACAACTATCAAGTATCAAACTTCTGATAGTATTTAATGCACTCTATATGAAAGTTTTTATTATACCCATCTTGGATGCCTATCATATTAGGACTAATTTTTATAGCCAAAGCAAATTACCATGCTTTTCTAAAATACTATCAAAATAATATAAGTGAATCATGAGATATCAATAATTTCTATAAAATAAAACCACCACCGTGCTCTACAAAGGTATAAGTGAAGCATTAGAGCAAAATTATTTAGCTCAAAAGATATAAGTGAAGCACATAGAGTATTCTAATAAATTCCGATTCATGTGTGTCTCTTCCAAAAGGTGTGTACAGCAAGGATGATTGTGGTAAACTAAAAATCAAAGACTCAAATCATACAAGACGCTCCAAGCAAAACACATATCATGTGGTGAATAAAAATATAGCCTCAAGTAAAGTTACCGATGAGATTTAAGATTTAAAGAGGGATGCCTTCCGGGGCATCCCCAAGCTTAGGCTTTTGGTTGTCCTTGAATTTTACCTTGGGGTGACTTTGGCATCCCCAAGCTTAGGCTCTTGACACTCCTTATTCCAAAATCGATCAAATATTTACCCAAAAACTTGAAAACTTCACAACACAAAACTCAAACAGAAAATCTCATGAGCTCCGTTAGTATAAGAAAACAAATCACCACCTTAAGGTACTGTAATGAACTCATTATTTCTTTATATTGGTGTTAAACCTAATTTATTCCAACTTCTCTATGGTTCATACCCCCCGATACTAGTCATAGATTCATCAAAATAAGCAAACAACAAACGAAAAACAGAATCTGTCAAAAACAGAACAGTCTGTAACAATCCGTATCAAACGTATACTTATGTAACTCCAAAAATTCTGAAATAAATTGTTGGAAGTGAGTAATTTTTCTATTAATTATCTTCAAAAAGAATCAACCTAAAAGCGCTCTCCAGTAAAAAAAATGGCATCTGATCTCGTGAGCGCTAAAATTTCTGTTTTTTTACAGCAAGATCGCAAAGACTTCACCCAAGTCTTCCCAAAGGTTCTACTTGGCACAAAAACTAATTAAAACATAAAACCACATCTAGACAGAGGCTAGATGAATTATTTATTACTAAACAGGAACAAAAAGCAAGGAACAAAAATAAAATTGGGTTGCCTCCCAACAAGCGCTATCGTTTAACGCCCCTAGCTAGGCATAAAAACAAGAATAGATCTAGTTATTGTCATCTTTGGAGCATATCACTAAGCACATGAAGCAAGAGGCTCATTAAGCAACACCTCATCCCTCCTTGATAGTATTGGCTTTTCCTATAGACTCAATATGATCTTGGATCACTAAAATGTGAAATGAAGAGTCTTGAGCTTGAAGCTTGAGCCAATCCTTTTTCCTTAGCATCTTGAAGGAGTTCCCACATCCTTTAGTCCATGCCACTCCATTGTTGAACTTATCTAAAACATACTAGATAAAAGTGTTAGTCCAACAAGAGATATGTTGACATTAATTACCAAAACCACCTAGGGAGCACTTGTGCTTTCAATCTCCCCCTTTTTGGTAATTGATGACAACATACATCAAAGCTTTAGATAAAGATATAAAGAATAGCAAGTAAAGCTTCGGAAAGACATGTAACAGGCATAGGCTCCCCCTACATGTATGCAATCATGTGAATATGGAATATAGAAGCATGTGATAGCATAACCATGATAGAGCAGGCAATGTGTTACATGTATCTTGGCCATATGCATCAGAGCAAAGAATATTAAAGAATATACCTTCATGCCCATGAGTCCTTCTTGCAAACAGTATGTACATCAGCAAGAATTCCTCATATACATGATTGTGATGCATATACTTACCTTGTAGCCTTGAGTTGGCTTAGGATGGAATGAACCTGCGTAAACAAGGTTAGATAACACAGATGCACCTACTAGCCAGAGCAAACAAAAGAAACCACAAGAATACCAAGACTGGGATGACATGTTGAGAGTGAGTACTAAGTACTACATTGGATTTGACATGTCCCCAAGAATAAAGATATGCAATGAATTTAGATGATTTCTTTCCCTTAGATGTCTTGCTCCCCCTGAATCTAGTATGGGATACTGGGAGAAGGTAGGGAACAGGAAATCAGAGCTGAAAAGAAAATCAGAGCTGAAAGATATAAATGAATAGAGCTAATGCAAGCTAATGCAAGCTAATGCAGATAAGCACTTACGAACATGTCTTTCCCCTCAAGAAGACATGTAGCATCTCTCCTCTTGAACACCAAGCATCTGGGATCCTTGAGAAATACTTTTTATCTAATATTATCTCCCCCTGGAGATCTCTCTCTCCCCTTGAAGGATCTCTCTCTCCTTCTCTGATGTGATCTCTCTAAGTGATAAGCTTTGATGTGATCTCTCTCTCCCCCTTTGACATCAATTTCCAAGAAGGGCTTGAAAAGAAAAAAATTTAGCTCTCTCTCCCCCGCTGGAATTTGTCATGAATGGGTTTGATCCTTGAGTCACAACCTAAAGCAATGATAAAAATGTGATGCTTGTAGAGGACAAGATTCATTGAGTGGAGCTGGATCAAAAGAAACACAGAATAAGTGGCAAACCATTTTTCTTGTTGTGAAATCGGTGGCACCGAGTGGTATGCTTCGGTGGTACCGAAAGTTTTCGGTTGGACCGAAAATAACAAATCGGTGTAACCGAGTTCATCACAGAGAAAACACTTGTCACCTCAGCTCACTTGTCTAATAAGATCTCACAAAGATTTGCAAGAAATTTACTGAAAGATTTTCCATGAATTGGAATGCAGAGAATGCAAAGCAAATAGAAAGAAATCTAGATGAAGTTTTTTTTTGAAAGGGGAAACACATATGCATGAGTCAAATGCAAAAATTCAGAAAAGAACACAAGAGAACTTCATCTAGAGATGGTCGGCGACAAAGTCACCTATGTTAGAGTATATTGACTTAGGAGTCAAGTGAGATCACTTGATCATAGGTCATACTCATCGTTTTAGCTCAAAATGGGGTTGCCATTTTTAGTTTAAGCATTTTGATGTATTCACATCTTGTTGAGTTGCTTTAACTCATGACTTGGTGTAAAGCTTCTCTAAGATGGAATAACATACCTTGGTTGGTGGTGTTGTCCATGTAGTTGAACTTGTGTGAGTTGCTCAAGATTGATGTAGCTCATCAAGAGTTGGGAGCACCACTTGGAATTTGAGTCCATCTACCTACATGGGTTAGTTCGTGCAAGGAAGAGCACTTGTGTATCCAATAATGACAATCATGAAGCTCAACATAAAATATGTCAAAGGATATGTTTAAATGGTTTTGTGCTTCCTTGGCTTCAACCACCTTGTGTAGAGACTTGGTGATGTAGAGATTGCACAAGATATGAGTGGTTTACAATCTCATGGATTTTAATTCAACCAAGTACCTACATGGGTTAGATAACATGCAAGATACAAATATATCCAAGACATAAGATTTCCATCATAGGTGAGATATCAAGGATTATGCATAAGCTCATGTCTTGCATGTATCCAAAGGAGTTTCTACTCCAAGTTTGAAGCATCAATGATGTTCAATTCTCCTCTTAACCAGCAAAACACTTTCTCATCAAGAGGTTTAGTGAATATATCCGCTAATTGCTTTTCGGTGCGAACATGCTTAAGATCAATGTCACCCTTAGCAACATGATCTCGAATGAAATGATGACGAACTTCAATATGCTTAGTTCGAGAATGTTGAACGGGATTATGACCAATTTTTATAGCACTTTCATTGTCACAAAGCAATGGAACATGTTTCATATATATCCCATAATCTTTAAGAGTTTGAGGCATCCAAAGTAATTGAGCACAACATGAACCAGCGACAATGTATTCCGCTTCGGCAGTGGATAAGGATACCGAGTTTTGTTTCTTGGAGGACCAAGACACAAGAGATCTACAAAGAAATTGACAAGTACCCGAAGTGGACTTTCTATCAACCTTGTCTCCGGCATAGTCCGAGTCGGAGTAGCCAACAAGATCGAAAGAGGCCCTCTTAGGATACCAAATGCCAAAATTTGGTGTATGGATTAAGTATCTCACTATCCTTTTCACGGCCTTGAGATGACATTCTTTAGGAGCGGCTTGATATCGTGCACACATGCACACACTTGGCATAATATCGGGACGTGAAGCACATAGATATAACAATGAACCAATCATAGAGCGATAAACCTTTTGATCAACCAGTTCATCATCTTTGGTTAAGTCAAGATGTCCACTAGTAGGCATGGGTGTAGACATACCTTTGCATTCTTGCATATTGAACTTTTTGAATAAGTCCTTAGTGTACTTCGTTTGAGAGACAAAAGTACCTTCCTTAGTTTGCTTTATTTGCAATCCAAGAAAGAATTTGAGTTCACTCATCATTGACATCTCAAACTTCTCCGACATTAGCTTCCCAAACTTTTCACTAAAATGAGGGTTAGTTGATCCAAATATGATATCATCAACATAAATTTGGCATACAAATAATTCTCCATTAACCCTTTTAGTAAAAAGTGTGGAATCAATTTTCCCAATTTCAAAGCCTTTTTCAAGAAGAAACTTGGTCAAGCATTTATACCATGCTCTAGGATCTTGTTTAAGACCATAAAGAGCTTTGTGAAGTTTGTAATCATGATTGGGTTTCTTAGGATTGACAAAGCCGGGAGGTTGCTTAACATAGACTTCCTCCTCTATTTCACCATTTAGAAAAGCACTTTTAATGTCCATTTGGTACAAGGTGATATCATGATGATTAGCATAGGCAAGTAAGATCTAATGGACTCAAGTCTAGCAGGGAGCATAAGTCTCACCATAGTCCATACCTTCGACTTGTGTGTAGCCTTGGGCGACGAGACGTGCTTTCTTGCGAACTACTTGTCCATCTTCATCTTGCTTGTTGCGAAACACCCATTTTGGTACCAATGATGTTGTGGTTGTTGTCAGGCTTCTCAACCAATGTCCAAACTTGATTCCTCTCAAAGTTGTGTAGCTCTTCATGCATAGCATTTATCCAATCCGGATCTTCCAATGCTTCTTCAACCTTCATAGGTTCAATTCTAGAGATGAAAGAATAGTTTTCACAAAAGTTAGCTAAACGAGTTTTAGAGCGAGTGATTCTCCCGGTTTGAATATTATTATAGATTTGTTCGACGGGATGGTCTTTAGCAATTCTTGCTCGAACTCGTGAAAGCTTTTGCTTGGGTCTTCGTTGAACATCTTCTTCATCCTGTTCTTCTTCTTGGCCTTCTTCATTGTTGGAGTTGTCGTTCTCTTGTTGTGGTGGAGAAGGAGGTCGTTGACGTTCATCTTGATGCACTTCCTCGTTTTCTTCATCTTGGTGTGTACCACTTGTGGATGCTTCCGTATCAACTCTTGGTTCACCTTGTCGTGAAGTAGAAGCTTCCACTTGGACGGACGAGGTACTCTCCTTCACCTCCGCTGGACGGACCTTGCCAATAGACAAGTCTTGGATTGCTTCCGAAGGGTCTTTGTCTCCTGCATCAATTGGCAATTGCTTTATTTGCGAGTCGTTAGATTCATCAAACTTCACATCTACCGTCTCTTCAACCTTTCGGGTGAAATTGTTGTAGACACGGTAAGTGTGAGAGTTTGAGCCATAACCTAGTAGGAAACCTTCATGAGACTTAGGAGCAAATTTAGAACGATGATGCTTATCAAGAATGTAGCACTTTGAGCCGAATACTCGAAAGTATCCAACTTGGGGTTTGTTACCGGTGAGGAGCTCGTACACCGTCTTGCCGAGTAGCTTGTGAAGATACAAGCGATTTGTTGCATGATAAGCTGTCTCAACCGCTTCTGCCCAAAAGTGCTTCGGTGTCTTGTACTCATCGAGCATCGTTCTCGCCATTTCGATGAGCGTCCGGTTCTTCCTCTCAACAACTCCATTTTGTTGAGGTGTGTACGTAGCCGAGAACTCGTGTGAAATCCCTTCTTCGTCAAGAAAGGTGTCCACATTTGCATTCTTGAACTCCGTTCCGTTGTCGCTATGAACCTTCTTGATCTTCACTTCAAATTGATTTTGGGCCTTTCTAGCGAAGTTTTTGAAGATCTTTTGGACCTGCGATTTATCATCGAGAAAGAACACCCACGTAAATCTTGAAAAATCATCAACTATAACTAAACCAAAAGAATTTCCACCGAGACTCTTGTAGGAGTTGGGACCAAAGAGATCCATGTGAAGTAGCTCAAGTGGCCTCTTTGTGGTCATGATGTTCTTCACGGGATGCCTTCCTCCAACCTGTTTACCTGCTTGACAAGCACTGCAAAGTCTATCCTTATCAAATATGACATCATTAACTCCAAGGATAGGATTCCCTTTAATAAGCTTGTCAAGGTTTCTCATGCCAACGTGACCTAATCGTCTATGCCATAACCATCCTTTTGAGGATTTAGCAATGAAGCAAGTTTTAGGTTGAGCCTTTTTAGTGAAATCAACAATGTATAGATCACCTCTACGCACACCGGTAAAGACCATTTTATGATTGTCTCGACGAAACACTTGGCGATCAATTTTAGTAAATAAGACATTGAAACCGAAATCAGCAAGTCTAGATACTGAAAGTAGGTTGTAGCCAAGAGATTCAACGAGCATGACATTTTGAATGGAGCTATCATGTGAGATGGCCACCTTACCGAGGCCAACCACCTTACTCTTTGAGTTGTCACCAAAAGTGACAAACTTTCGAGGACTATCATTTTCAGCAAGCTCACGAAACATGTCTTTATCTCCGGTCATGTGATCGGTAAATCCACTATCAAGAACCCATTCCTTTCCTCCTGACACATATCCCCGAAGATTTGCCATAAGACCAAAATGCATCAGCAAGATCGAAGTCACTATGATCATCCTCATCATAGTATCCATGTTCAACATCGTCATGTGGTGGATCAAATCCTAGAGAGGGTAATTCATTAGAGCGAGTTTGACAATGATCTTGCTTATGGATTCTTATAGCTTTGGAAATAATATCACCAATAATTCCAACATCTCCTTTGGCACGCATAAGGTCGGTAAGTTCAAATAGACGATCACCAAACATAGGATCACTAGTATTCATCTTACTCAAAGCAATAGACTTATAGAGAATTTCATCTAGATTTTTCAAGGAATAATTTGGAAATCGTTCCTCAAGAAATTTCCATATAGTGTAGGCACACTCAAAAGTAGGCAAGATTCTAATCAAGTTTCTAGGCAAGCCTCTAGTGATAAGATTAACAGTTCTAAGATTTCTAGTCATGTCAATAGATTCATCAAGAGTAGGATGCATAGGATCAACATGAGGAGCACAAGGGCTAGCAATGTACTTGTTCAAATGATATAGATTGAAAATTGCAAGCATCTCATTTTTCCACTCATGAAAATACTCTCCATCAAGAATAGGCACTCTATGTCTAAGACTCCCCAGAGTAGACTCATCCATCTTCCTCCAATGGTGATTAAACCAAGGCAATGGAGACCAATTATCTAATACCACTTGTAGGATCTTTAGAAGAGGTGTCTAGAGGGGGGTGATTAGACACTAAGTACCAAAGTTGTAGTTTTTAACCTTATTAAAGTTTAAGTGGAGTTTAGGCACAAGTTTAACTTTTTCAATACATAACAAGAAAGCATGCAAAGAGTATATGAGCAACGGAAAGTAAAGCATGCAACTTGCAAGAAAGTAAAGGGAAGGGTTTGGAGAAATCAAACGCAATTGGAGACACAGATGTTTTTGGCGTGGTTCCGATAGGTGGTGCTATCGTACTTCCACGTTGGTGGAAACTTCAACCCACGAAGGGTAACGGTTGCGCGAGTCCACGGAGGGTTGCACCCACGAAGGGTCCACGAAGTAGCAACCTTGTCTATCCCACCATGGCCGTCGCCCACGAAGGACTTGCCTCACTAGCGGTAGATCTTCACGAAGTAGGCGATCTCCTTGCCCTTACAAACTCCTTGGTTCAACTCCACAATCTTGTCAGAGGCTCCCAAGTGACACCTAGCCAATCTAGGAGACACCACTCTCCAAGAAGTAACAAATGGTGTGTTGATGATGAACTCCTTGCTCTTGTGCTTCAAATGATAGTCTCCCCAACACTCAACTCACTCTCATAGGATTTGAATCTGGTGGAAAGAAGATTTGAGTGGAAAGCAACTCGGGGAAGGCTAGAGATCAAGATTCATATGGTAGGAATGGAATATCTTGGTCTCAACACATGAGTAGGTAGTTCTCTCTCGTAAATAGGATCTTTGGAAGTGTAGGTTCAGTTTGATGGCTCTCTCCACGAATGAAGAGGAGGTGGAGGGGTATATATAGCCTCCACACAAAATCTAACCGTTACACACAATTTACCAATCTCGGTGGGACCGAATCATAAAACTTGGTCAGACCGATTTTAGTAAACCTAGTGACTGTTAGGGTTTTCGGTGGGACTGACTTGCATCTCGGTAGGACCGATATGATTAGGGTTAGGGCATAACTTAATCTCGGTGAGACCGATTACACAAACTCGGTGAGACCGATTTTGGTAATTAGCTAACCAGAGAGTTGGTCAGGCAAACTCGGTTGGACCGATTACTTAAACACGGTGGGACCGATTTTGGTAATAAGTTAACCAGAAAGTTTGCATTGTAATCTCGGTAGTACCAATTCTCAAACTCGGTGAGACCGATTTTGATAGTGGACATACATAGAGAGATTACAATCCCATCTCGGTGAGACCGAGATCCCTATCGGTAGGACCGATTTGCCTAGGGTTTGTGGCAGCGGCTATGACATATGGAATCGGTGGCGCCGGATAGGAAGAATCGGTGAGACCGATTTTGGCTTTAGGCTTAGGTCATATGTGGATGTGAGAAAGTAGCTAAGGGTTTTGGAGCATATCACTAAGCACATGAAGCAAGAGGCTCATTAAGCAACACCTCATCCCTCCTTGATAGTATTGGCTTTTCCTATAGACTCAATGTGATCTTGGATCACTAAAATGTGAAATGAAGAGTCTTGAGCTTGAAGCTTGAGCCAATCCTTTGTCCTTAGCATCTTGAAGGAGTTCCCACATCCTTTAGTTCATGCCACTCCATTGTTGAACTTATCTGAAACATACTAGATAAAAGTGTTAGTCCAACAAGAGATATGTTGACATTAATTACCAAAACCACCTAGGGAGCACTTGTGCTTTCAACATCAATCACTTTTAGATCTTCATCATTGTTATCATGAAAACTAGAAGAACACGTTTTCACAAAGCAACCTTTTTTAGCACGCATCCTAGCGGTTCTTTCTTTGCACTCATCAATGGAAATTCTCATGGCTTTGAGAGACTCATTGATATCATGCTTAGGTGGGATAGATCTAAGTATCAAAGAATCAACATCAAGAGAAATTCTATCCACGTTCCTAGCCAACTCATCAATCTTAGGCAATTTTTCTTCAAGCAAAGCATTGAAATTCTTTTGCGAATTCATAAATTCTTTAACACTAGTTTCAAAATCAGAGGGCATCTTATTAAAATTTCCATAAGAGTTACTGTAGGAATTACCATAATTATTAGAGGAATTACTAGGAAACGGCCTAGAATTAAAATTTCATCTATACGCGTTGTTACCAAAATTGTTCCTACCAACAAAATTCACATCCATAGATTCATTATCATTCTCAATCAAAGTGGACAAAGGCATATCATTAGGATCATAGGAAACACTCTTATTAGCAAACAATTTAATAAGTTCATCCATCTTTCCACTCAAAACATTAATCTCTTCAATAGCATGAACTTTTTTACTAGTGGATCTTTTGGTGTGCCATTGAGAATAATTAACCATAATATTGTCTAGGAGTTTAGTAGCTTCTCCTAAAGTGATTTCCATAAAAGTGCCTCCCGCGGCCGAATCTAAAAGGTTTCTAGAAGGAAAATTCAATCCAGCATAATTTTTTTGTATAATCATCCATAAATTCAAACCATGTGTAGGGCAATTACGTATTATTAATTTCATCCTCTCCCAAGCTTATGCAACATGCTCATGCTCAAGTTGCTTAAAATTCATAATATCGTTTCTAAGAGAGATGATCTTAGCGGGAGGAAAATACTTAGAGATAAAAGCATCTTTGCACTTATTCCATGAATCAATACTATTTTTAGGCAAAGAAGAGAACCAAGTTTTAGCACGATCTCTAAGCGAAAACGGAAATAGCTTCAATTTAACAATATCATTATCCACATCTTTCTTCTTTTGCATATCACACAAATCAACGAAGTTGTTTAGATGTGTAGCGGCATGTTCACTAGGAAGGCCAGAAAATTGATCTTTCATAACAAGATTCAACAAAGACGTATTGATTTCACAAGATTCAGCATCGGTAGTAGGAGCAATCGGAGTGCTAATAAAATCCTTATTGTTGGTATTGGAAAAGTCACATAATTTAGTATTATCTTGAGCCAACGTGACAAACAATCTATCCAACACACAAGCAAACAAGAAGCAAGCGAAAAGAGGCGAACGAAAAAGGGCGAATAAAACGGCAAAGGTGAAGTGGGGGAGAGGAAAACGAGAGGCAAATGGCAAATAATGTAATGCGAGGGATAAGAGTTTGTGATGGGTACTTGGTATGTCTTGACTTGAGCATAGATCTCCCCGGCAACGGCGCCAGAAATCCTTCTTGCTACCTCTTGAGCATGAGTTGGTTTTCCCTTGAAGAGGAAAGGGTGATGCCGCAAAGTAGCATAAGTATTTCCCTCAGTTTTTGAGAACCAAGGTATCAATGCAGTAGGAGACTACACGCGAGTCACCTAGTACCTGCACAAACAATCAAGAACCTTGCAACCAACGCGATAAAGGGGTTGTCAATCCCTTCACGGCCACTTGCAAAAGTGAGATCTGATAAAGATAATAAGATAAATATTTTTGGTATTTTTGTTGTATAGATTGGAAAATAAAGATTGCAAAGTAAATAGTAAACTAGAATTGTAGATTGGAAACTTATATGATGTAAAGTAGACCCGGGGGCCATAGGTTTCACTAGTGGCTTCTCTCATGATAGCATATATTATGGTGGGTGAACAAATTACTGCCGAGCAATTGATAGAAAAGCGCATAGTTATGATTATATCTAAGGCAATGATTATGAATATAGCCATCACGTCCATGTCAAGCAGCCCGAAACAATTCTGCATCTACTATTATTACTCCACACATCGACCGCTATCCAGCATGCATCTAGAGTATTAAGTTCATAAGAACGGAGTAACGCATTAGGCAAGATGACATGATGTAGAGGGATAAACTCAAGCAATATGATATAAACCCCATCTTTTTATCCTCGATGGCAACAATATAATACGTGTCGGTTCCCTTTCTGTCACTGGGATCGAGCACCGCAAGATTGAACCCAAAGCTAAGCACTTCTCCCATTGCAAGAAACATCAATCTAGTAGGCCAAACTAAACCGATAATTCGAAGAGACTTGCAAAGATATCAAATCATGCATATAAGAATTCAAAGAAGAACCAAATAATATTCATAGATAATCAAGTTCATAAACCCACAATTCATCGGATCTCGGCAAACACACTGCAAAAGAGTATTACATCGGATAGATCTCCAAGAACATCGAGGAGAACTTTTTATTGAGAACCAAAGGGATAGAAGAAGTCATCTACCTAATAACTACAGACCCGAAGGTCTGTGGTAATCTACTCACACATCATCGGAGAGGCTATGGTGTTGATGTAGAAGCCCTCCATGATCGAATCCCCCTCCGGCAGATTGCCCGAAAAGGCCCCAAAATGGGATCTCACTGGTACAGAAGGTTGCGGCGGTGGAAAAGTGGTTTCGTGGCTCCCCTGGATGTTTTCAGGGTATAAGAGTATATATAGGCGAAAGAAATAGGTCGGTGGAGCTACGAGGGGCCCACGAGGGTGGGGGGCACGCCTACCCCCCCCCCCCCCCCTGGGCGCACCCTCCTGCCTCGTGGCCGCCTCGTTGCGTCTCTGACTTCCACTCCAAGTCTCCTGGATTGCGTTTGTTCCAAGAAAGATCCTCGCGAAGGTTTCGTTCCGTTTGGATTCCGTTTGATATTCATTTTCTGCGGAACACTGAAATAGGCAAAAAAAATAGCAATTTGCACTAGGCCTTCGGTTAATAGGTTAGTCCCAAAATAATAATATAAAAGAGCATATTAAAGCCCATTAAACATCCAAAACAGATAATATAATAGCATGGAACAATAAAAAATTATAGATACGTTGGAGACGTATCAGTCATCAAGCTGAAGGTATGTTGAACGCGAAAGTGTCGTGCGTTCGGTGCTTGATTGATATGGACCGTGAAGGTGTACGACTATGTCAACCACATTTATAAGCGCTTCCGCTTAGCGATCTACAAGGGTATGTAGATGCTCTCCCCCTCTCGCAGCTATGCATCTCCATGGATAGATCTTGCGTGTGCATAGAATTTTTTTCCATGCAACGTTTCCCAACAGGCACGACCTATTGTCTTGTGGACAGCAGGTGGCCCCGCTCTGATAGTTCTTCATTCCAGTATTTTTTATATATTCAATAAAAAATCTCCATGAAGTATCAGGTCATTTGAAGCTTCAAAGAATAGCTATCTCTGTTGTAGCTCTTTTAGGTCCAGAATTCCAGCTACCGGTGTCGGGGTAAAACCACGGCCACCTAAGTGACCAGGAGGTCCCTTGATGGTTCGGCAGGGGGCGACATGTTGCAAAAAGAGCAGATGAGCGTGGGGCAGCATGAAGAGATCACACAGGAAATTTACCTAGGTTCAGGACGCCGTGAGGCGTAAAACCCTACTCCTGCTTTGGTGGATTGATGGTGGAAAAGGTGGTGGCGAGCATAGTACACTTGCCCGACAGGGGTTGCCTTAGGCAGCAGCGACTACGCACGTATGGGGTTGTGAGTTATCCAATCTTCTAACCCTTTCTACGGTTGCCATGGGCCTCCTTTTATAGATCAAGGGGCCACCACAATGGCAAAGTAGTCATTATGCATTGATATGATAGCAAACAATGCTATCATACCTAACTCTGCGGGCTGACAGGGTGCATTAAATGCACCGCTCAGTGTCACATCCCTGGTTGCCCAGCAAGGCTTGTCGGGCGATCTTGCCAGCTCTGCACCTGTTCTCTTGATAACGTCGCAGGACGGGTGTCATATGCGGGTTTCTTCTGCATGGAGAGGCAGCCATGTGGCGAATGACTGCCACTCAGTGAATTTGCGGCTTGACACCGCACTAATTGACGATGTGGGTCGTGGCTGAGTGGGTGGTGATGTGTTTTTGCCTCCGCGAGCCCCGGCAGGCCCTGCCAGTGTGCTTCTGTTATCTGTTTCTGGGGGTGGCCTTGCCCCTTGCCGGGCTCGCCTGCCCGGCAAGGGAGGCCTTTCTCTTGGTGATACCCAGCTTCTCGGGCTCTATTTTGGTCTCTCTGATGTGCATGTTGGTCCTTTGAATCTCTTGGTTCCTTGAACATCTTGACTTGATCTTGGATTGTCCGTGCATGAGTCAGGGGAAAATGCATACCCCTGTATATTTTCCCCGACATAAGCCCCGGGGCCTGAGCCACATGTGTCGCATGGCACATTGGGTTAGGCCCCAAACAGTGCGCGGACACGTGGCAGGAGAGGGCTGAGCATGACGGTTTGCCACGATGACTAGTCAATCCAACATCCACATTTGCGCAATTACTGCATGTCGTGGGGTTGTGGGACAGTTGCAGTTAAGGTAAATCGGTAACTTTCTGAAGCGTCGCGCCTCTACCCCACTTTTCCCACTTAAGAGCGGGGAAAAACAAAGCGGCACGATTCACCTGTCTCTTGCCCCGCTCCCCCATCTTCTTCCTCCGCAAGCCAAGAGATCGTTCCTTATCTCGCTCCTTCCTCCGCCGCCACCTTCCACATCAAATCCCTCTCCTCTCTGTGTTGCCGCACGAATGGGCAAGAAACCCGCAGAGAAGAGAAAGCCAACGGCCGCGGCGAAGGAGGCCACCGCCAAGGGGAACAAGAGGTTAGCGGAGCTGAACAAGAAGTGGAGCGAAGACGTCGTCTTCGTCCCGTCCACTTTGAGTGGTCCTGTTCTCCAAGCGATGTATGAGTATTTATGGGGGAAGCCCGTCGAGAAAGGGCAAGGAGCGCCTGTGGTTTACACGGCGGGGAAGGAAGAGCCACTGAATTCTTTATCACTTCTTTGTTGCTTACTTCATCCGCGGCCTCTGTCCCCCCTTCTCCGAGTCCTTCGAGGCAATCAAGAACATCTATGGGTTCCACCTCCTTGACTTTACGCCAAATGCAATGTCGACCATGGCCATCTTTGCGCATTTGTGCGAGAATTTTGTCGGAGTGAAGCCCAATGTAGATCTGTTCCAGCATTACTTCGTCTCGCGGGTGGAGAGCAAAGTCAAACGCTCCGGAATCATCAGCTGGATGCCATGCATGGCGAGGAAGATTTGGGATTACACTACAAAAAAATACACTTCCGTGATGATACGTGTTTGTCACAGTAGGTCACGTTTTCTGTCATGCATGTACATGCATGACAAATTTATGATGAATCAAGATAGTCATACCGTCTTTGTCGAGAAGTGTTCCATGACATTACCAAAATTATCATCACGAAGTGTCCACTTCCATGACGATAAATCGGGCGTCACAGAAGTGCTTTCGTCAAGGGTGACTGACACGTGGCATCCACCGTAAGGGAACGCCGTTAAGCTATCGGGTCCGGTTTTTGATCCGATAACCCGTTAACAGCACGGACCAATGGGGATTTTCCACGTGTAAAATTCTGATTGGCTGACGGAAACACGTGACAGCTCTGCGTTGGCACAGGTGTCATCATCCAATGGGCGAGATGCGCCTATGATATGTTGACACGTGGACCGTCCCAAACGTGGCCAATAAAGTTTAAATGGGCCGGCCCAACTAAAGGCCCACAAGATTTTGCGGTCCATAATGGGCCGGCCCAGCAAAAGGCCCACGAGATTTTGCGCATCATAATGGGCCGGCCCAGCTAAAGGCCCGCGAGATTTTGCGGACCATAATGGGCCGGCCTAGCTAAAGGCCCACAAGATTTTGTGGACCATAATGGGCCGGCCCAGCTAAAGGCCCATGAGATTTCGCCGACCATAATGGGTCAGCCCAGCAGAAGGCCCAAAAGATTTTGATGACACTAGTAGGCCGGCCCATTAACAGGCTGCCATGTTTTGGGCCAAATGCCAGCCCATATTTGATCCGGTCCATTAACAGGCTGCCACGTTCCGGGCCTAGTAAAGGCCCATATGTGATCCAGCCCGTTAAAAGCCTACCATGTTGTGGGCCAAATTACGGCCCAGATCAGGTCCGGCCCTTTGAGAGGCTTTGGGCTAAATTATGGCCCATATCAGATTCGGCCCATCAACTGGACGCTATCCTTTTGGGCCCACTTGATAAAGGCCCATTTAGTAATTCGTCCTGATATTAGTTTTGGCCTGTTAAAGGCCCGTTTAACATTTCAGCCCTATATATATTTCGGCCTGTTAAAAGCCCGTCATATAGTTGCGCCTAACCACGGCCCCGTTTGCATCCGGCCTGCTCACAGATGATAATCTGATTGGGCCAAACAAAGACCGAGACAATTTTGGCCTGTTATAAGCCCATGATTTGATTGGCACAATCATGAGTCGGGATCTATTTCGGCCTACTGCCGGTCCGTGAGCTGTTCGGCACGTTTCAGGCCCAACCTACTTTTCAGCCTCCTAAAAGCCCATTGAGTTTTCTTGGGAAAATAGGGCCGGCGGTATACTAGGCCTATTAAAGGCCCGAATCTACTAGTGGGCCAGTTTACATTTAGGCCTGTTAACGGACCAAGATGACAGGACCGATGATGTGGATCATACATGGTGATTTGCATGATGGCCCGATTATGTACCGTAATTTTACGGTTTGGTCGGCTTACTGCGAAGACATGATATAACTGCAGTACACATAATAAACAGTTAATTTTACGGGAGGGAGTACATAATAAACTTTAAACATGCAATTTGATGCAAACACCAAAAATAAACAGTTGTTGCAGTCATGCCTAACCAAATATACACAACAAAGTTTGAAGGCTTGAGAAGGACAAACTTACATTATTGGCGAAGGCAGGCTCTATAAAGCCCTTGTCCATGCTGATGGGGGGCAATTCAAGAATTTTACCACATAATCTTCTTCATAAGCATTGCCTTTATTCTACATTTTGTTAAGAGTCAATATAGATGTGACAATATAAGAAAAATGGAGAATATTTAAGATAAGATGAAGAGTGATGCTACATAACCAAGTAGCTATAAATGTAAGTGCAGCGATACAGGCAAAAGGTACATCCAAGAGCAATGCAGAGCTAAACTTCTTCAGTACCATCGGTGTTATCCAACCTTATGGTAAGAGTAAATATAGATCTTATGTGTAGAAAATGGAGGGCAAAGGAAAATAAGCTACAGAGTGATGGTACATAAACAACTACCTGTCAATATAAGTACACTGATAAAGGACAACAGGTACTTACAAGAACAATGCAGAGCTAAAAAAATTCATTGGCATTGGATATATTCTACACTAATGTAACCATTCATATAGATCAGATAATTTGGAGCGAATAATTGATAAGCAAGCTATCATGCATACTGCTGTCACATAATGAACCAGGTATGTATGCAAGTACAGTGATATAGGAAAACAAGTACTAACAAGAGCAAAGCAGTGGGCAACATATTTGCGATATCCTGTCGTTCTTTTCAAACCAGAATTCTTTTTCGAGGAGATTTCCTGCAAAAAGATCCGTAAGGCACATGCGGAAAAGTAGAAGTTCAAATTGTCATGCGATATCATAGACAGTACCTCATCCTCCAAATGAGACCAGTGCATAACAAGGTTTTTCCATTCAATGTCTTCTAAATTTAGCACAGGAGACTTCACCAGAAATTCGTTTATAGACTTGCCATCAAAGTGTGATTTCCTCAGGTAACACCAATACTGCTGCAATGCTTCCTTGAAAAGCGCAAGCAAGCTTTGCTCGTCATGACTATATAGATTGACCCTCGCCTACTTACAACAATATAATGTAAATCATTGATGTGTTCAATCAGTAGAAAACAGGAAAATAATCACCATGAATGATAGCACTTATACGTAAGTGGGACAGGAAGATGTGAAAATGGTGTTTGTCTTCACTATAGTCTTCCCATGATGGGAATATATGCATGTAGTCCCTAACAACATGGAAATCATTGTCTTTTAAAATGGGGTTCCAATCTGCAGGAATTGGCCGTCTATGCAGTTGGGATAGGTCTTCGGCCGGTGGACTTGCTGTACTTTTTGCTGGAGTCGGATTTTTCTGTGGTACGGCTGGTCCTATGGCAACTGAAATCGGCATACCTTTTGCTGGAGTGCAGGTCCTGTGTGGTGCGGCTAGTGGTGTGGACAGTGAAGTATGGGTACAGTCTGCTGGAGTCGGTCCTACGTTTTGTGTCACTGGTTGTACAGCCAATATAAGTGGGTGTCTTGTTCGATTTCTCCGCACAACCACATTTTCAAGGACTTTGCTTTGGTGCTCCTTCAGGTTCAGCAATCACCCTCTTCCTTTTTGATGTCTGATGCACAAGAACGACATTTGAGTGGAAAAACATGGTATGATGACAGATGGAATATGTATTGATAATGGATGGGCATGGCATCTCGACATATATGATGAGTAAACTAAGCAGATGGCGGTGCAACAAAGTAGAAGAAATGCAAGACAACATATGCAAGAAACGCGCAATCAATAAAACCTTGCAAAATTAGAACATGCACCTTGATGGGTGAACAGGTCAGGCCATCTTCCTTTGACCCCTCGAGGTTAGAATAGTCATTAGGATCATATTTTGAACAAGAATCAACAGGTGGGGAGCATATGAGTTTCATTGCATCCAGAATGGCACTCAATGCCTTGGTGCCAATTTTGTAAGTCATTGCGGTGTTTAGCTTCAAGAGTGGACTGCTGCTGGTGCGACACAAAGCAGCTACACAGATCATAGTGTAGATATAACGGGAAAACCGTAAGCATTAGAGTAAAATCAGCAAAGTGGAACTTGCTGGAATATATGTGCTAGTATTGCCGGTACGGCTAGAAGGGCTTCGGATACTAGCTCTCTTCAACTGAAGGTGCGGTACTGTTAATATCAGTGTAACTCTCAAAGGCGACACATCTCCCCGCATTTCCTTGCTATTCTTATAGGATTCAAGTGGGCAGGCCACTACAAATCATATTCCCATGTTTAAAAAGTCCTACGAATCAAAGAGGCCCGAAGAGTTCAAAGTGTCCATACCAACCGACCGTATAGACCTCTACACTGCATATGTCCCTGCTAATCTTCACTACAAGGAACATACTGTACTACTATCATACTCCCTCCGTTCCAAAATATAAGTCTTGGTAGAGATTTCCACTATGGATCACATACAGATGTATCCAGATACATTTTAGAGTGTAGATTCACTCATTTTGCTCCATATGTAGTACATGGTGGAATCTATACAAAGACTTGTATTTAGGAATGGAGAGAGTACTTATTAAAGAAGAACGGAAGAGGAACATGCTAAAGAAGAGCAAGCAGATTTTGGATAATAAAATGTTCGTTGCACAGTGCCCACACATGATGAACCAGAGCGCATTAAGAAAGCAACTCCCTGCTGTCTATCTATATGTGGTGCACGTGCTTTTTCGAAAGTAAAGTAGGAACATTAGCTGACCAATTAAATGTTATCTGTTTAAGTAATATCAGCATCATATCAGATTCGTACTTGAGCAACAAGTTTGGAATTATGAGTGGCACGTTGTTTAGCTTGATGGATTCAGGAGCAGTGCTAAGCAGGTACGATGATGGTACTGAATATAAAGGCATGTCTGCATGCAAGTAGCATGACTTTTGTCATTTGGGTCAGTCGACCATTTCAGGCGGTTGGATGAAGATCCTACGTCTCCTAACCCTTCTTCTTCCTCGTCTCTGATTCTTCCCATACAGAACACCGCACGGGCCGCCGGCCGGACCACTGGCCCCCACCGCCTGTGTTCCTCCGCCACCCCCACCCCCACCCCGCCCCCACCTGTGTCGAGTTTTCTTTGTTCAACGAGGCCCCACCACTGCCCCCCCCCACAACCAAAGTCCCCACCCGAGCCCCTTCGCACCGGCGAACTCCGGCGAGCTATGAAAAATTGACTGACCCAATTTTGAAATTTAGTCTACTGTGATTTAACTAGTGTGGAATATAAAAGGAGAAAACCATAAGCATTGGGAGTATAGTGTTGAGCGTGCCATGGCGGATCTGAAGGTGCAAACCGGACAAAGGCAACTTCGCAACCAATGTTTGCTTTCAACTAGCAAGTAAGTGATGGACAAGAAATCAGAGTAAAGCAGTGGCGATTTATTTTCTTGCTTTGATAAATAAGCTGAGCAGATATGAAAGAGTACCGCCTCTGGTGCGGCGCCGTGTATGCATCTGCTGAGAATTTGACGGTGCTGCGGTAGCGATGGCTATCGACGGCGTGGAAGCAGATCTAGGAGGGTAGACGGTGGCGGTGGGGCACGGTGGACGAGACGGTCGTAGGAGCGGCGCCGGCAAGGTGGACGATGGCGGGGATGAAGCGAGAGGACGGGATGCAAGGATCCCGGTCCGAAGCCATAGATGAGAGAGGTTGATCTCTTGTAATGGACGGCGGCGTCGGGGTATCAGCTCCGGCATGGTGGAGGAGCACGACGGTGGATGGGGTGGCGGACGGAGGAGGCTGGGGTGGAGAGGGTGTTTTGGCGCCCACGGAATACGAATGGGGAAATGGAGGTGGAGAGGAAGGGGGGAACCATGTCTTCAGGGGGCGCTTGTCTCAAATGCGAGAAAATTTACAAACTTAGCCCCCGTTTCAAATTTCCTACATCACAGCAATATTAGTCGGTTGGGGGATAGGACTGTAATCTAGCATACACCGAATATTTGCCGACGAGAGTTTCTTTTTGGCGCCCACCGTGTATGAATCGGGGAGGGAGTCAATTTCGGCCGAGGACACACTATGTTTTGGCGCCCACCGTGTATGAATCCGGGTGAGAGGCGGTTATGTCACATTTGAGTGAAATTACAAACCTACCCCTATCGAAACCTATAGAAATCGAGTAGATAGGCTTTGCGTGGCAGGGATAGGTAGTAGTAATTTCCATCTCGCGGATTTTGGTTTCGGGCGGTTACTGCGACTTTCCCAGCTTCGTTCAAATTTTGCAGAGTGCATGTTTACCGTGCCAACTCAATTCGAATCCCGTTTGTATTCTATTTTTTCAGGCGGGATCCATTTTCGATTGGAATAAAATTCGATATACATCATTTTATATATACTTTCAAAAGCACGACACCCTTTATACATAAATATGGTTTACAAATGGCATGATCTCAGATTCATAAGGTTGTATCCATCAATTTGGATTTTCAAATATTTGAAACCACTTTATGTTGAAATCCAATGTATGCATTCCTCGCTAACTGTCTCCAATTAATGTGTGTTTCATGCGGGTTTTTTTTACTTCTCAAACATGTATAATGTGTTTCACACACGCAACATATAGTGTAATCCAGTTTAGACATTAATTGCATATAAACCATGCATTGTTTCTAATTAAAGAATCTATGGATCACCGAATGCACGTTGAAGGTCTCTATGGATCACGTTCCCGTTTATACCTCTCACACATGCACGTTGAAGGTCTCTATGTCTCCATACGTAGTTAATTACCCTCAACCCTAACGCCACATTGAATCGTTCTCTTCTTGTGTGCACATAACTTCCGCCTGGATGGGTAAAACACACACTCACACTTAACAATCTCCTTCTAGCTACCCCCCTCTCACTCTTCCCCTATATCCCCGAAACCAATAATACCATCCCTTCGTTTAATTCCCACCTACATGCACCATTCATATATAGTAGTCTTTCTCGGTGTCTCTCGAACAAACACGTTCTCTCAATGTCGACTACTCTCACGCGCTTCTCTTCCCTCTCTACGGGCATTTTCTCTCTCGCACCCCATCGTTGGTGGCCTCTTCCGTACACATCATTTCTCTATGATGAAGCCATGCACACTTAAATTACTCTGCCACCGAGGACCCCACGACACACACACACACACCCACACCCACACACAAACAAAAAAACACACACACACACACGCACGCACCCACCCACCCACCCACACACACAGACACAAAGACACACACACACACACACACACACACTGGGACTCCATCAGACACACACGCACACGCACACACACACTAAGACTCCATCTCTCTCTCTCTCTCTCTCACACACACACACACACACACACACACACACACATGCTCCACCTCACACGCACATGCTCTAGGCGGAGCATTTGTTCCTACCACCCTTCATCCACCCTTACCCGTATGATAAACAATCACCTTAATTTACTTGTATAACATGGACAAATTCCACTTTACTTTAGTAGTTAGCAAACTTATCATCTGTACCCTTATAAAAAACTGAGTTGGCGATGATTGTGTGCCTGCCATCTTGTAATATAGACCGTATGATCTATATCTGACGGATAGAAAGCAAAGCAAACTATGATAATTTTACAAAAGATAGCCGCACCTCTCTCCACATCCTTATCTCCCACAAACTCTTTGCCGAGCAATTAAAAAAGAAAGTCTATGGAACAATCTAGCATGGTGGCCGCTGCCACCTGCCGGCGCCGTCCATCCCCATGCATCCGCCCATTCCGACCACCAATCACCACCACGCTCCACTCCTCCTCACGTTATATCTCATCTTTCATTTTTTCGATGACATTCTCGAGATACCAGTTTTCCGATAAAATTCTCGAAATATCATTAGTTTTTACACATGGGATTACTCCAGCATGGGTAAATCACAATAGGTGTTTTGTAAAAAAATGCATATTGATGTTCCGTGCAATGTACGAGCATCTTGCTTGTAATTATATAACGCAAATCACGAGCCGGAAGTGACATTTTTTTACACAACCACGTTAACATGGCCACGTAAATCACTAGCTAAAGTAAATACCATTATACTTATATCCCGATGCAAAAGGTTGAGTGCATGTCTAAAGAGTAGAGTTGCACACACACACTCTTTCTCTCAGAATCTCTCACACACACACCAGTTACGTGACGCCCACTTAAGCAGACATGTACGTTACAATTTGTGCACCCGTGGGTACACATGATGCTGCGTATTTAAGCCGGACGGTGAACCCAAATAGTAGCTGCATTCATTCCCCTCCCACCGCCTCTTCTCTGGTCGCCGTCGCCCAGTAGGATGAGGATCCCCTGACGTGAACAATCCTACCATTCTATCACTGACATGTGGGACCCCCAAGCGTGAGTCCCACAATGTTCAACGAAGGAAAGGCAGGGTAAGGCAGTTATAGCCACGTCAGAGGATCCATGTCCCGCCCGGTAGCCATGGCCTGGCCGAAGGTAACAACATACACCATACTCCCGCCGGAGCGGCTCTTTAATCTGGAAATTTTAGTGGTCATGCATGCATCTTTTTGTGCTAGCACTCCTATATAAGGGTTGACCGGTCGCTTCCCGCGGACATGCGCGGGCGGTGGAAGAGGAAGGAGAAGGGAAGCGGGCTGTGGAGTAACGTTTTTACCACAATTTCTTAGGAAACTGAGTGCAATAATTGAGTAGTTTTGCAAACTACCAATACTACACCAAACGGTTCAAAACCTATACTCCCTTGCCAGTAGCGCTTCCCGTGATAAAATGGTCAGCGTCGCTCGAGCGCGATGCCGCATTAATGCCTGGCCAGAGCGGATGCGACCTCTCACCGGCGCCGCATTGAAGCGGGCGCGACGGCCGAGAGCGCCGCTTCGGTGCACCGATCGCCTCCGCCGAGGCTGTCCATAGGCCCTGTTTGGATCCATGGGTTAGAGTTAGTTTGAGCTAGTTGGGGCTCAAATAGCCCTAAAGTATCCAAGCATGAGGGTTTAAATTTGAGCAAGTTGCACCGAACCCACAAAAAACTATCCCACCCAAGAGGTGCTAATCGAGATAGTTCTCACTGGGACCACTGAAAAATCACTTCTCTCTCTCCATCAAGTGAATTTATTGTCAATCTAACCCTGTCACCCAAACACCTCTTTGGCTATAGTTAGTTCAAGGTTAGTCATGAGTTAGTCTAACCTCTAGCTAAGTTAGAGTATCCAAACAGGAGCAGTATAGGACATGCAAGTTGCTCAAAGCATATAGTCAAATTCGTACGTGAAAGGATTTTTTATTTTTGAAAACGGAACATGAAAGGAATTTTTTTTAGAATGCTCTTGGCATGTCGCTAACATGTGATGAGTTAACCCACCTCAATAGACAGCAAAAACGCCAGCCCGCCGCACTTTGAGAGAGACGAGGAGGGAGAAGCGATACGGGTTGCTGGATTACTAGAAATAGGTGTCGCACGGAAGCCAAGAAATATGGTGATAGCGTGGGTTAGCCATGTACTAGTATGATGTAACTACACTGGACTGCCGTGTTTTGTACTCTTCCAGTCCACTGTGGAGATGATTGGTTGATTTTATATCGCTGAATAATATACAATATTATGAGTGCAGACGCTTCACCCCGAGGTTCCTTGCTCCTTCTCGGTCGTCGGGAATATATGTTCTTCCACTCTATTTTTTTTACGCGAGCTTTGTTCATCCTTTTGCCAACACACGACACATCTAGCATCAAGGTGCACGTGTCATGCAAGGATCGTTCCATCTATATGAAGAACATGTGGGACTGGAACTACGAGACGGACATGTACCCAGGAGTGGACGTGCAAACCTGTGTAATGTAGCGTATTAAGTGAAGTAGAAAGGCACAAATAGTATGAACATGCGTGGCATATAGGCATTTGTCTCTTACTACCACTAAATGTTGTACGTGCAATGCCCGGTGATGTTATGGAGTACGTGACTAAGTACTCTACTACTACTATATTAATTGGAGGCACATATTAGGTTTTATATTTGTTTACGTGTATGCCCCTAGACCTTCCAACTAGACGTGTCTTTCTCTCCGGGTCGCACTTTGTATCGTTCATACCACTAGTACAGTAGTACTACTACGTGTGGTCTCCGACCCAGAAGTGAAGACGCTCTACCATGCTGTTCATGTCCCACTCCTTTCGCTGACGTGTGCTACATCCAGCAAGTGCCGTGTGTTTGGCACTCCTTTGTCGTCAGAGATGAAACGCGAGCATTCATTAGAAATAAAAAATAAATATGAATCACCAGTGATACTATACCACGCGGTTTCCTTGCTCCTCAATATTGGAAAGAATACATCCGCTCGCCGACATGTGGGACGTCGACCATCCTGGTCCACTTGCAATGCCCGCAGAACTCCAAGGGAGAGTCACCCCGGTCGTCGCGCCGCAGTAATTACTAATTACCCACTATGAAGTTGCTCGGACGAAGGAACCATCATGACTTCATTGAATTCCGCTTCTTGAAGAAAACTACTTTACCAGCAGTACTGCTAGCTATAGTAGTTACTCCAGCAGAGGCCTCCTTTGGTTCATAGGATAGGAATTTTATAGGAATATGAAAATCATAGGAAGTGAAATGACATGCATCTCAATTCCTATAGAGAAAGAGATGCCATTTGATGCATAGGATAGGAATTTTTCCATTGAGTCTAGGCTAATGTACTGGTAATTTGCTCTAAAAACTTCAGTAGTAACTAGTAGTACTGTTACATGCTCGTAATTAATTAAACAAACGTACGGGCGACACAGACACACACACTAACTACTAGTACTACTACTTCTCACATGCTGGCCAGACGCCATCGTTCTCCTTCCCGGCTTTGTCGGTGAAACCACACCGTGCTTGGATCTCTGCCGACCTCTCCGCAGCAGCGCGTGCATCCTCTTCTTTCTTGCGGCGGCAGGCCTCTCTTTTCTTGAGTGCTTTCTGACTTTTCCGCTCCCTCTGTGCGGCTTTGGCCGCCTCTTGCTCTACCGCCCATTCGGCCGTGGCATCTTCAAACTCCTCCCACATTGGTGTGAGGTCGCGAGCGACGATGAACTCCGCACGGCAGGATGCCACCGCTTGCCACCATTCTATGTGCGGTCGTGGGAGGCAAGGAACTCGGCGCGGCGGGATGCCATCGCTTCCTTACCTGTTAGTGTGTGGCGTGATGGCATGAACGACGCTTGGTGACAGCTCTGGGGTGTAGTGGCCGGACAACCGTAAAGTGCATTGCTTTGTCAAGAGCTCAAGGACAGAAGACGAAGGAAATTTGGATTACCCTTCAATCCTGGTCATTTATTACTGAGTAAAATGCATTGGCGGTCATTGAACTTGTCTTGATAGCTCACTTTGATCATTGTATACAAGATATGGTGATTATACGGTCACTGGCTTAGCGTATAGCTCCATATTTGTCTGGTTGACCAGTCAAACAGTCCGCATGCGCCTCATCAGCTCATGTTCTTTATCTATCTATCTATGCGGGCCTACCTGTCAGTGGAGAAAGAAATAAAAACCAAAATTATGCGTATGTGACATTACTGTTCAGACGTTTGCTGGAGGCCTCTGCTAACACCGAGCATGTATTCACTTGGCTCAACACCAACGGTCATACTCATGACTCGGCGCGTTGCTCATGTATATCGTCCATCACAACAACAATCTATAAAACAGCCTAGCTAGAGAGGGTACTATGGTGCGGAGTATGTACTATCGTGACCAACCGATCATATTGCCACTGCACACGGGTGTGTGTCTGATCGATTGTCCATTATTCGTAAGTTATGTATGGTTGTGTGGTGTCTAATGGTGGTCGTCGAATGCTAGCTGGCGACAAGAGCGGTTGCATGGACGCCTAGTTGTCAATACGTGCCGCATACGCTTCAAAGGCTCGTCATCCATAAGTTCACATTTTACCACCACGCCAGCGTCTGACCACCCTGGCCTACCGAAACCCCTTCCATCGCTAGCGCGCGCTTCCCGCCTGAAACGATCACCGTCTCTCCAAAACGTCAATGCCGCATTCACTGGCCTTAACTGCAGGTGCAGTCGGTGTGTCACTGACATGCGGGCCTGATGCCCGTTGGGCCCACATGTCAGTGAGACAACGCACCTGCGGTTAAGTCACTGAAGCAACGTCTGCATTCACGCCCGACGTGACCTCTCACTGGTGCCGGCATTGCAGCAGCACGACGGCCGAGAGAGCGCCACCCGCGCGGCATCCCGGTGCAAGCGACTGCTCCGTGTTAATGACACCACGGTTGCCGCCGAACCTACTCCGGTGCCAGCCGTCCATCCGTCTGCCGCGGCTCATTGACATTCGCCCGCTATATTAACTTGAGCCCCAGCTCCCAGCCATAGCCAAAGACCCACACTCATTCTCCTCCGGTCCCTTCCTTCTGTTGGCACCTCTCCAACCATCACCTCTGGGCACTCCAAAGCTCTCTTGGATGTACTGTCGCAAGAGTAGACGAAGGACATCGGTGGCTCCGCTCTGGGCGCGCTCCAAAGCTCTCTTGGACGTACTCTCGCAGGAACAGACGAAGGAGATCGCCGGCTCCTCCTCCCCCCGGCCGCCCTCCGCCGCCACGACCACGAAGCCGGTGCGCATGCGTGGGCGCAGCCGGCAGCGAGGAAGAGTAGTACACGGTAGGTCGCCACCGCTCTGGTCCCAGGAAGGCCACCGGTCCTCCACTCAGTCGATGCCAAGCTTGGTGGGATAAAAATCGGCGGCCGATTAGCCGCTTGACGGTGATGTGGAGGCGGAAATCTTCATAACCTTGTGCTCCGGAGGAGGAGGTTATCGCGGCGGATAAGGAGGAGGCAAAGGCAATGGCCGGCTTTCTTGGGTTCATGGCAGGACATGGTGGTCGGGGCCTGGCGATCGTTTAGATTAGGTTTACAGTAGGTTTTAGTACGGTTTGTGCGAAATATGTAATGAATTTCGTCCAGTTTATAGGAAAAGTTCTCGAAATGTAATGAATTTCATCCGGTCAATTTGAAATTTGCTTTGTTTGCATGAATTTCGTCCGGTTAGTTCATATAGTTGTCGAAAGGTATGCGGGCAGCATTGGATGGCATCCATCAGTGTCCTCGGACAGATGCCGGTGTAAATTTGAGGGCCAGCGCTGGAGATGCCCTAACTATCATGCTATAATCGCTAACAGTGCTCCATTATTTCACAGGGAACAGTCATCCCTCGATCAACATCAAATCCGCCGTGTTTCGCACTCCTCCCACGTAAGAGTGTAGACTCTTGCTTACATAAAAATGGAGCAAGTGGACAGCACTGTAACACGTCATATCACTCAAACTAGCCCGCCTAACGCGCGGGAAAGCACCGCCCTCATCATTTTGTTCTGGATTTCTAACAATCGATTGCATGAAAATGTTATGCTTTGCAAGTTCAAAAGGAAAAAGGCGGCACACTTACAACGCGTACGCGTCGCGTTCACGTCGCACCCCCAATAGTCCAGCTCGCACGCCGCTCACCAGAGGGGACACACGTTGTCTTGCATTTTCACTGACATGTGGGACTGCAATTGAATAAACCGTCGATAGCCGAAATCTAATCGCTCGGCGGGCGTCGGCTGAGAGGAGAGAGACGGGGGAGGGAGAAGAGATCGCCCACCCGCCTTGCACGGACTCCAAGAAATATGTGGTGATAATGTGAGGTGGGCCATGCGGGAGTCCACACGGCTTCCAAGCCCGCTTCTTACCGCCCTGGCCCACCAGAACCCCTCCCCCACCCCACCACCTCCCCGCGTGCGCTCCCCCCTCAGAGGCCAGCTGCCCACATTCATAGCAAGTACTATAGCTCGCACTGGAAAAATTCTGGGCTGTAAAGGGCATGTACAATGGTTGATAAGATAGTCTTATCATAAGTCTTGCATGTAATTTAGAGATGACAAAAAACATGTGTACAATGGATCATCTCTTAGCCTTATATTCAATAACTAGTTATTCCTAAAAACATGGTGAAACATATTGTGATAAGAGATCATCTCTTGTCTTCTCGACAAGCCCGCTTATGTGGAGGAGAGAGAGGCATTGACAATGTCAAGGAGTGGGATCTGCAGGAGCCCGTCTCTACACATGCTCCTAGGTGTAAAAAACTAATTCTGAAAAAAGAGGCATAAAAAACAATTGTGTCTAAAAAAAGAAAGGTGAAAAACATTTGAGAGGAAATAGATAGAGAGAAACTGAGAAAAAGTTGTAACCTTATAGTCAACACTATGGTAGTATTACATGAGGAAGGAGGGAGTGGTGCACATGCAAGTTCACTGGGCTGCTGTGTTTCACACTCCTCCGTCGTACAGTGGAGACAATATGTTTCATCAAAAATAAATAATGAATACTCGTTGCTCGTCCACTATATCAGAAAGAATACTTTCATTCGCCGACATGTGGGACGTTGACCATCCTGGTCCACCTGCCATGCACAAAATTATCTTGGTCCACCTGCCATGCACAAAGTTAGTCGGACGAAGGAACCATCATGACTTCGTTGAATTCTGCTTCTTCATGAAAACTTACTCTACCCGCAGTACTGCTACCACACGCGAAGACTGGACGGCACTGTACCACATCATATCACTAAAACCCACTAGGCCAAACTAGCCCGCCTAGGATTTGTACTCCCTCCGTTTCAAAGTTAGTAGTACAAAGTTGACTCATCTATTTTGGAACGGAGGGACGTCTTTGTACTGCTACAATTTTGTGTTGTACGTCTCTGTACTTTTGCTACGATTTTCCTACCCTATGAACCAAATGAGACCTGAATGTATCCATGTCGAGTATTGTCTGATCGATCGCTAAGCCTACAATTTTAGGAGCTTGGGCTATTGGCCGATCGACGACAGATCAGTATAAGCGTACCACGAGCTCATCAGCCCCAACATTTCTCTTCGGTGAGTGTTTTGCAAGTACTATAGCTCGCACAGTAGCTAGCCTACTAACACAAAGAATCAACAAATAAGCCCTGCTGATATGATAAATAGTTCAAACTTACATCTAAGCATGCCATATATTACATCAAAAGCTGGTGAGGATACATCTGTTTCCATAACTCGGAGAGGGTTCGCATGATTCACTATCAAACAAAAGTAGCAAGTACCGCCCACACAAGACAGTGCACTAGCCCTAAGATGGTTTGATAACACACATCGTTCTGGTAATTAAACAAAAGGCAATGCAAACTACCCTAAAGGATTAGCGCGACCAACTATTTCTTGTCATCGATCTCTCAGGCAATGACCACAACACGGACAGCGGCATGGGAATCGATCTCTGGGGCGATGTCCACAGGACTGACCGTGACATCGGAATCAATCTCTGGGGTGATGTCCACAGGATGGACAGCGGCATCGGAATCGATCTCCGAGGCGATGCCAACATGACGGACTGCGACATCGAAAACGATCTCTGGGGCGTTGTCCACAGGACGGGCCGTGACATCGGAATCATCAAGGACGTCCACCGGCACCTGCACAACCCTAACATATTAGCAAGCACATTGAACAACCACAACTTTCAGTAATAAGCCATTATTTTTTACCTTGTGCAGCTCACCGGGGGATCCCATCCCTCCGGGGGCCATCTCCTCGTCCTCGATGGGGACCATCACCTTGCCAAGGGAATACTGCTTCTCAACGGCGACTATCTCCTCAAACTCGGCCTTGAGCCTCGCATAGGTGGCCATCAGAGTTTTTGGGGTAGGCACGGTGGGCCCCTTGCTGTTCTTCCAACTTTCTTTGAGGAGTTCGTCCGCCAACGTCGTCAACTCTTTGCCAAGTGCTTGTTTCTTGGAGTTCTTCGTCTCCATGGGTTGGCCCGCCAACATGGTCAACTCGTTGGTCGATGCTCGCTTCCTGGAGATCGCTGTCTCGAGTGGGTTGTCCGCCGGCAACTCTTTGCCTAGTGCTCCAGGATCCATCAATGAACTGACAACAAAAAGCAATCGAAAGGAAACCACAATCGCAATGAAAACGAGAAAAGAATAGGCTGTGAGAATCGGTCGGTGCTTCGCAAAAAGAAGATTCTTGGAATGAAAATATAGCAGCATCACTGATTCGCCCACCTTTCCTTCGTCGGTACAGAAGAAAAATGGCAGAAGTGAGTAGCCTAGAGTGAGGTTTTCTTCAACAAAGGGGAGAAAGGGCTTCAACGAGCGTTCCAGTAAAATGATGGTTGCTTCCTCCAGTCCAACTTCGAGGCCACTTTACCACTGCTGGTAAAGGTGTGGGTTTTGTGCTATGACGGGTCATGACGGCCACACCAGGGTGACCGGTGAGTTTCGACTGTAGCACCTCGCTGTGATTTGGTGGATGGCATGCGGGCCCAGATGCTTTGATGTCCCGCATGTAGATAGAGCGGCTAGTCATATAGGAGTGCTCAATATTGTGCACCGCGACCCTGGTGGAGAGGAAAACGAGAGAACTATGTAATTAATGCATGAGTTTAATTAGGGTAGTTTTGTAAAGTACGAGATAAATTCCTCCAATTGCAAAATGCCTTGGTTGATGAGATTTGAGATTTGAGCCCTATAAACCGGAAGGGAGATTTGAGATTTGAGATTTGAGATACTGCACGCGGTGTAGTCTAGTCACTTGTTGGAATCTCTAGAAAGACTTATACTGCATGATTCTTTGCTCCTTCTTACTACTACGTACTACTTCGCCGACATGTGGGACAGCCAGCAGGATCCGGGTCGATGTAATACGTGTCATGCACCAGATTATAGTGCGAAACGGAAGGGGGGTGAGGGAGTCCTGGATTAGGGGGTATCCGGACAGCCGGACTATATCCTTTGGCCGGACTGTTGGACTATGAAGATACAAGATTGAAGACTTCGCCCCGTGTCCGGATGGGACTCTCCTTGGCGTGGAAGGCAAGCTTGGAAATATGGATATGTAGATCTCCATCCTTGTAACCGACTCTGTGTAACCCTAGCCCCCTCCGTGTCTATATAAACCGGAGGGTTTAGTCCGTAGGACAAACAACAACAATCATACCATAGGCTAGCTTCTAGGGTTTAGCCTCTCCGATCTCGTGGTAGATCAACCCTCGTAATACTCATATCATCAAGATCAATCATGCAGGAGTAGGGTTTTACCTCCATCGAGAGGGCCCGAACCTGGGTAAAAACAGCGTGTCCCTTGTCTCCTGTTACCATCCGCCTAGACGCACAGTTCGGGACCCCCTACGCGAGATCCGCCGGTTTTGACACCGACATTGGTGGTTTCATTGAGAGTTCCACTGTGTCGTCATCGTTAGGCCTGATGGCTCCTTCGATCATCGATAGCGATGCAGTCCAGGGTGAGACTTCTCTCCCCGGACAGATCTTTGTATTCGGCGGCTTCGCACCGCGGGCCAAATCGCTTGGCCATCTGGAGCAGATCGAGAGTTACGCCCCTGGCCACCAGGTCAGGTTTGGAAGCTTAAACTATACGGCCGACATCCGCGGAGACTTGATCTTCGACGGATTCGAGCCCCTGCCGAGTGTGCCGCACAGTCACGATGAGCATGATTTAGCTCTGCCGTCGGACAGTGTTCGGGAGTTCGCACTGGCAACCGCTCCGACCCTTGATTCGGAGCCAATTGCGCCATCCATGGATGGGTGGATAGACCCCGCCACGGAGGCCGCACTCTCAGCGGCGATCGAGCCGAGTATCAACCTTACCCTTCACGAGAGCCGTGACTCTAAACTGCCTGATTCTTCTCCAGCCACGGACTCCGAACCGCCTGCGCCCGTGCCTATCGAATCCGACTGGGCGCCGATTATGGAGTTCACCTCCGCGGATATTTTTCAGCACTCGCCCTTCGGTGACATAATGAACTCATTAAGGTCTCTCTCCTTGTCAGGAGAGTCCTGGCCGGACTATGTCCGGCAGGATTGGGATGCGGATGACGAAAAAATTTGCCGCCCACCCACCACCCACTTAGTAGCCACTGTCGATGATTTGACCGACATGCTCGACTTCGACTCCGAAGACATCGACGGTATGGACGATGATGCAAGAGACAAACAGGAACCACTGCCCACAAGGCATTGGACAACCACTTCATCATACGATGTATACATGGTGGACACACCAAAAGAAAACAACGACGAGGAACGGAAGGACGCTGGGAAGGATCATTCCCTCGAGAAGCAATCAAGGCGGCGGCGTAAGCGCTGCTCCAAATCCCGCCTCAACAGAAAACAGTGATCATATAGACCCAACGATAGAGCAGGGTGAGCCAGCGGACGACGACCACGGCAACACGGAGAATCCAACCAAACAACCCTTCTCCGGCGAAGATAACAGTCCGGATGATATCACACCGGACAAACACCTGGAACAACGGAATCTCCATCAAAGGCTTGTTGCCACTGCGCAGAGTCTGAAAAAGTAGAAGCGAAAGCTCAAGGCGGCGCAAGATACACTCAGAATCAGATGGAGTAAAGTACTCGAGAACGCGGAAAAGTATGGCGGCAGTCGCCACACAAAGATCTACCCGAAGCGAAAACTACTGCCTGAATTCGATGATGAGGCCTTAGAGCCCCCGCAATCAAGAAACAAAACAGCCATCCGGTCAGATAGACGACCTCATAGCCAGCATAAAGCGGCAAACGACGCCGCATACAAGCCAGTATGCGACCCACGTGAGGACTCGCATCAAAAGGACGGCCCAACCAGATCCATCCACGAGCCAAGAAAGCGTGCCCCAGCACGCAATACAATACAACAAAATTCCGAACACCACGGTACACACAAATACAGGGGTGCCGCACACCCCCTATGTTTCACCGATGAGGTGCTGGACCATGAGTTTCTAGAGGGATTCAAACCCATAAACATAGAAGCATACGACGGAACGACAGACCCTGAGGTCTGGATTGAGGACTATATCCTCCATATCCACATGGCTCGAGGAGACGATCTCCATGCCATCAAGTACTTACCCCTCAAGCTCAAAGGGCCAGCCAGGCACTAGTTTAAAAGCCTTCCCGAAAACACCATTGGAAGTTGGGAAGAGCTCGAGGACACTTTCCGAGCAAATTTTCAAGGGACCTATGTCCGGCCACCGGATGCAGACGATTTAAGTCATATAACTCAACAGCCCGGAGAGTCAGCCCGAAAGCTTTGGAACATGTTTCTTACTAAAAAGAACCAAATAGTCGACTGTCCAGACGTCGAAGCCTTAGCAGCTTTTAAACACAGCGTTCGAGGCGAATGGCTTGCCAGACACCTCGGCCAAGAAAAGCCGAGAACAATGGCTGCATTAACAAGCCTCATGACCCGCTTTTGCGTGGGCGAGGATAGATGGTTAGCCCGATGCAGCACCAACGACCCCGGTACATCCGAAGTCAGAGACGGAAACGGGAAGCCACGACGCAGCAAAAGCAAGCACCGGAATAAAGAAGACAGCCCGAAGAGCACGGCGGTAAACGCCGGATTCAAAAGCTCTCGGCCAGGTCAGCAAAAGCCGCCCGCCAAAGGCAATAGAGACGAACTGTCCAGCCTAAACAAGATTATGGACACACTATGTCAGATCCACAGCACCCCCGACAAACCTGCAAATCATACCCATAGAGAATGTTTGGTCTTCAAGCAGTCCGACAAACTCAACGCCGAACACAAGGGGCTGGATACACGAAGTGAAGACGAGGATGAGCCTCGCAAACAAAACACTGGGGAACAGAAGAAATTCCCACCAGAAGTCAAAACAGTAAACGTGTTACACGTGACGAAGGGGAGAAACAAAGCGGCGCTCCTAGAGACACACGCCCCAGGGTCCGTTACCATGGAGTTCTGCCACGGGTCGTCCCAACCGATCACCTTCGACCATCGGGATTACTCGACTAGTATCCGGCATGCAGGATGGGCTTCCTTGGTGTTAGACCCAATAATTAACGGATACCACTTTACACGAGTCCTGATGGACGGTGGCAGTAGTCTAAACCTGATATATCAGGACACAGTCCGCAAAATGGGGATGGACCCAACAAAAATTGGCCATAGAAATACTACCTTTAAAGGAGTAACACCAGGCCCAGAAGCCCATTGCATGGGCTCCCTGCTACTAGAGGTTATATTCGGTTTTCCCGATAACTTCCGGGTTAAAAGTTAACCTTTCACATCGCCCGCTCCAAAGTGGATATCAAGCACTACTCGGACGCTAAGCTTTCGCCCGCTTTAACGCAATACTGCATTACGCTTCTCTCATGCTTAAGATGCCCGGTCCACGCGGCATCAATACAGTACAAGGAAATATTGAGCGCTCCTTGTGCGCGGAAGACCGTGCGGCTGCCTTGGCAGCCGTACACTAGACGGCCTCACCAACTAGAGCATCTGACAAGTCGTTAAGACCATGGACACGGTTAGACGAGTCCGGTATAGCTATACATAATTGATACAGGTTTGACGGCTATACCCCTATAATAATACAAGGGGCTCAACGCGTGTAAACAAGTGACAATTCGACTCAACTCAACTTTACTCATCTTGAACTGTATATGGTTTATTTAGTATAACCTACCTTTCTGCATGACTACTTTTCAACTAAGTTCCTCTCTTTACAGATGACCATCGTACTACCTGTCCGTGATACGCACAACGGAGACACAGCGCAGACGCAGCAGGACCCGCCCTAAGGATTCTTTTTAGATTAAGACCCTGCGTAAACCTTTTTCTACTGCCTCTTGTTGATACACATCCTCGATTCCCAAAGACAACCGAGAAGGATGTCATGCGTCTTGGCATGTGGCCACGTTAGAATATTGCACGCATTCGGACACCGTGGGCTTGTTACAAAAGGGCTCATTAGCCCTGTTTACATCATAAAGACCGAATACCTTAGGGAGTGTTCGCGTCATGAGTTTGGCCTTATATGCATTAGCTCCGAATCATGTCTTTGGTCAAATGTTGGGTTAGCCCGCCCTGTGTTTTGCTGCCTTACGCCCGCTCTATCGCTAAGGCGGCACCAGAGAACTATCGCGACAGTGCCTCGGGTCATCCGGACGAGCACCTCAAGAGAGAAAGCCAAAACTGACTGTCATGATATAGCGTGAGACTGGTCAACCACTGATGACCTCGCGGAATCTTCGGATTCCTCCGCTTTAACGGCGGGCCATTTCTGCCGTGCATGTACGCGGCCCCGACTCGATGAGCGAAGCCACCAAGGGCTATATAGTAGCCCCACTGTCAAACTCCTCTGGCTAAGTGAAAGTGTTAAAGCATTATAGTCCGATTGCCTAGTTCGATGCGCTATCACCTCCTTAATGGACCAAGACGTTGGATCAAGTGTGAACATGCGTCTTCTGCGAGCACCCCCGCATTATATGCGTGGGGACTGAAGCCGACGACTGCCATCTTTCAGGCTATATACATATATACATAAACGGCCGCACAGGAGGTATTATAATTATTTTAGGCAAAAGTATAAAATAGCCTTTACAATTCAGTAAAACATTGTTTTTCAATGGGAATACATGTCATTAGAACATAATATTCTTCGAGCACTGCGCTTCTTTTGAATGAGCGCCCTCAAGAACTTCTCAAAAGTAGTGCTCGGCAGGTACTCGGCTCTCGTCCAAATCTTGGGTTGCAACGGCGGTGGCTTCCATCTCCGTCCAGTATGTCTTCACACAGGAAAGGGTCATCCGCGCACCCTCTACGCACGCCGACCTCTTCATCGCGTTGATATGCGGCACTGCACCAAGGAACTGCTGCACCAAACTAAAATAACTGTTCGGCTTTGGCCTTTCCGGCCATAGATGATCCACAACAGACCTCATGGCGAGTCTGGACAATCTATTCAGCTCGGCCCATTCGTCCAACCGGTCAATCAATGGAGGCGGACGCTCTGGAACGTTAAATTGTGACCAGAACAGCTTTTCCACTTCGCGATTCTTTTGATCTCGGAAGTATTCGGCCGCATCGGCAGCACTCGCCGCTAAGTCCATATATGCGTCCAAAGAACTCCACAGACGGTCCAAAGGGGCATACTTCAGATCTCCGAACTTCATCCGCAGCATAAAGGATTTCCCAGCCGCGATATCTCTGGCTTGACGCAGCTCCTCCTTCATCGCTCTCATCGCAGAGCAGGTGTCTTTGGCCGCCATCATGGCCTTCTCCAGGTCCGCCCTCTTTGCTCGATATTCCTTTTCAAGAAGCTCGTAACGGTCAGCGGCATTCCTCAATTCCACAGCCATCCTGGCTATTTCTTCCTTGCTTTAGCAGTGAGCAGCCTGTTCGGCTTTCAGCTCCTCTATTGCCTTTAGGGTAGCCGCATCGCTTTTCCTGGCTCGATCTTTGGCTCGAGCAAGTTCCGCCCGAAGGTTTTCCACGGCCGCAGCTCCATCTGCATTCACACACATGTTATAGATACTGGAATTATGCTCTTCTTCCCATGTGACACCAGAGGAATCACATACCTTGCGCCTCGTCAAGCCGCTTGTTGACAAGTACGATGTCGGCGTCTACCACGTCAAGTTGCCGCTTTAACTCGGCAAACTCATCAGTCCGGCTGGCGACCGGACACTTCGCCACCTGCATATTAAGGCGGTCAGATTATTCCTAGGACTATGATCCTCCGTGCACCGTCATCTTCGACAACACCCAGAGTCTCAGGGGCTAGTATCTACACAGGGCGCATCTAAAAATGCGCGGTACTATCAAAAAATGTACATCATTTCGCGTACCTCAAAACCCGTCAGTAGACTCGTAAAGGCTTCATGCAACCCACTTTTGGCGGACGAAATCCTTTCAATCACCATACCCATCAACGTGCGGTGCTCTTCTGAGATAGCTGCTCGCTCTAACAGATCCCTCAGTACGTCCGACCGGACACCAAACGGTGCCGGACTCTTTCGCTTGCTCTCCTCAAGAGCCGGACACTAGGGACTTCGGGTGGCCATAGGATTGCCCTCTGGCCTTGCCAGATCAGGAGAAACCCTCCGTGACGACACCTCGGGGTCGCCTGCCTCACAAGGCGGTGTGGCAGGGGAGGCGTTTCGCTCTCCATCATCTCTGGAAGAAGATCCCCTGAAGACGAACTCTACTGAGAAGGGCTAAGATCCGAACTGCAAGATGAATGCTTCGGTTATCTTCCTCAGAAGCAAGGCAAAATATTTTTATTAAGGTACCCTTTTACTTATAACTCGGTGGAGGGCTGATCCCCTTGAGGGCATAGTGCGGCCGGGGTAACCCCCGGGGCAGGACCCTCCGACGAAGATTTCTTCCCCCGTTTGGAGACCATTATCTCCGGGTCCTCGGAGGCGGTCCTCTTTCCTCCCTGGGGAGAGGAAGTTTTGGTTCCTCCTCCCCGGCTAGCCTCCTTGTCCCCCCTTTATCTTCTCCTAAAGGCGCTTGATAAGGCGCGATCTCCAGCATCCTGATTAGCAAGGGATCTGGTGAGGTCTCAGGGAGAGGGGCCGGACACCTGATCAACTTTGCCTTTGCTATCCAATCCTGGTCAAAGAACGAATTTTTTAGGGCGACATTGTGATAAATAAACGGACAGTGTGTTCGGATGCGGGGCTACTTACTTGGGTATCCGGGCGATTACAGCTCAGGTCTGCATCCTCAGTGGTGTCCGGACACATTATTTGTGGTCCGAAGAACAATTTGTACATCTCCTCAAAGGCCATGCCGAGGAAGTGTTGAAGAGCTTATGTCCCTCTGGATTAAACTCCCACAAAGGAGGGGATGACGTTTGCAGGGCAGGACTCGCAATTAACATAACTTGCATCACCGTGACCAGACTGGCATCTCTCTCAAGGAGATCTCGTATCTGGCTCTGCAATATGGGCACATCCTTTACTGGCCCCCAGTCCAACCCCTTGTTGACCCATGACATTAGACGTGGCAGGGGACCTGAGCGAAATACAGGTGGGGCCACCCACTTGGTACCCCTGGGAGCTGTGATATAAAACCACTCTTGTTGCCATAGACTGGACACCTCCTGGAAAGAGCCCTCGGGCCATGGGGCGCCGGCGTTTTGCTTATTACGGCGCCTCAAGACTTCAAGTGCCACCCCTCGATCATCTTTGGCTCAACTTTGAAGGTCTTGAGCCACAGTCCGAAGTGAGGGGTAATACGGAGGAAAGCTTTGCACACGACGATGAACGATGAGATATGGAGGATTGACTCCGTAGCTAAATCATGGAAGTCCAGCCCATAATAGAACATAAGCCCCCTCACGAAGGGATCTGGCGCAAAACCTAGCCCTCGGAGGAAGTGAGATACAAACACGACGCTCTCACCAGGCTTGGGAGTGGGAATAACCTGACCTTGAGCAGGCAACCTATGCGGGATTTCGTCGGTCAGATACCTGGCCTCCCTTAGTTTTGTCACGTCTTCCTCCGTGACGGAGGAAGGCCTCCACCGACCTTGAAGGTTGGATCCGGACATGATCGGAGGTCCAAAGCGCCTAAACCTGAGCTTTGGGTGTTGGAACTCGGGGCGGGAGGTGGATTCGATTGAGATCAAAAGAAAAGAATAGGCCTTGGTCTCTTTATAAAGAGGTTGAATACTGTGCCCTCCTCGTGACCGCTTGGGACTTACCTCCAATCGAGGGGTCATACTAACGGCACGATTGGGATACCCATGTCCGTATTGATGGGAATCCGCAAGAATAAGGGGACACGATCTCGCTTCACAAGACGTGCCAAGAAACCGCCGCAAACACGCCGAGGTTGGTTGTAAAAACGATTCAATGGTGACTGCTGTGGTGTGATGACACACCGTGGAATACGCCAGCAGATTAGATTTGTGGAAATATTATTCTCTTCGGTGGTATGTGGAACTTATTTTGAAGAGCCGGACATGATCCTCGTGTTCAAAATCTTCTATGAAGTATTCGGAGGAGGAACCCGCCTTGCAATGCCGAAGACAATCTGCGCGCGACTCATCGCCATTGAAGCCTGGTTCAGGGCTACCGAGGCAGTCCCGATTAGGGGTATCCGACAGCCGGACTATATCCTTTGGCCGGACTATTGGACTATGAAGATACAAGATTGAAGACTTCGCCCCATGTCCGGATGGGACTCTCCTTGGCGTGGAAGGCAAGCTTGGCAATATGGATATGTAGATCTCCTTCCTCGTAACCAACTCTGTGTAACCCTAGCCCCCTGTAGTGTCTATATAAACCGGAGGGTTTTGTCAGGACCCCGATTCCAAGTCACATCGATCTAGCCGGTAACACCTCATATCACTTTGCGGTCTCACGCACGGTATTCCCACAGGTGTCGCCTTACCATGGCCCAGGACCGTTTGCGCCTTTTGGCTCATGTATATGATAGTGTCTCTAGCATCCATATGACAGAGAACCCGGGCCGACATGGCTAGTCGTGAACCCAAAGCGGCACTAACCCATGGGGACAGTATACATGAATCACATCGAGCATGTCGGTCAAAGCAGCGTGTGAATCCGGCTGTAGAACTGGGCTAACAGACTCGGGAACCTGGACTGTAGCAGCTAGGCAGGACTCGGATGTCATCGCGTGACATTTCCCCAAAGGGACAGACACAAGAACGAAGTGAAACACATGCCGCCACCAAGTGTCCCGAAAGTAGTGCTGGGCTAGCAGGACTCGTGAACCAGTCAGAAGCGGACTACTATGGCTCAAGGAAGCACTAGACTACATTTCCCCATAAGAGAGGCTGCCAAGGATAAACAACTAGATTGTCGGATCCCACACATACCAAGCATTTCAAACATACACACAATATGCTCGATATGTGTAAATACAACATGGCATCACAACATAACTCTACGACTCCAAGTATTTATTCATTAGGCTCCGAGGAGCGAGATATTACAAACATGGGTCTCTCGACCCAGCATTCAGAGCATACAAGTCAAACACATGAGGAAACTTAACATGTCTGAGTACAGACAACTATAAATGAAGAAGGCTGAGAAGCCTGACTATCTACCAGATCCTGCCAAGGGCACAAGATCGTAGCTGAGGTAATAGGCTAAACGTCGAAGTCCACGCGGAACTACTAGCGAGACTGAAGTCTCTCTGCAAAACATAAAATAAGCAAACGTGAGTACAAATGTACTCAGCAAGACTTACATCAGAACTAGCTACATATGCATCGTTATCAACAAAGGGGGTGGTGGAGTTTGACTGCAGCAAGCCAGCTTTGACTCGGTGGCTATCCTGAACTACGACTGCAAGTAACTCTTTTGAGGTGGCACACACGAGTCCACATATTCACCAATCAATACACAACTATGGATTCGATCTCGTCTTCCTACGAGAACGCCATCCATAGCACTCATGCTTATCTTGCGCATTTTAGAGTATCCACTTTCACTTGTCTATGAACTGTTATAGGCAACCCAGAAGTTCATTACCGTGGACGCGGCTATTTGAATAGATCCTTTATAACCCTGCAGGGGTGTACTTCTTCACACACGCTCTCACCACTTACCGTCGTTTACACGACATGTACTCGCCAACCTTCAAGCGGAAGCCCAACGAGGGTGTCGGCCACGGCCTACCTAAACACTCAAGACTCTAGTCCAGGTTTATCGCCTACTCAGGTTCCATCCGCAGGGAGTCCGGCCGAGGTTTCCACATACGGCCCCGAACGATGTGAGCAGGGTTCCCGAGACACCAAACGGGCGCTCGGTACACCGGGCCATTGTGTATCTACCGCATCATAGCCCACCCCTAGGGTCAGCGCTATGCACGACCTCCAACACATATCCTACAAACACCAGAAACTAGTTGCAACTCCTGGACAGAGAACAAGGGTAGTTAAGAAGCCGAGAGGGTCCATTGGTTTGGGGCCCAATGCATGGTAGTAACTGTTTCATGGATCACAAACACAGAATTCAGTTCCTAAGGACGGTTTCAATGAGACAACCCACCATGTACTCCTACATGGCCTCTCACCGCTACCTTTACCAAATCGTGTTCACACACTTAGCTCTCAACAGTAGGACATGTTTACACACCTCCGATTCATTCCCGATGAATCAGACCTTGACTCAACTCTAAGCAGTAGCAGGCATGACAAACAAGCATGAATGAGTAGGCACAAAAGGGCTCAAATATATCCTACTCATGCTAGTGGGTTTCATCTATTTATTGTGGAATGACAGGTCATGCAGAGGATAAAGGGGTTCAGCTACCGCAGCAAGTAACAGATGAATCGTTGTTGTCCTAATGCAGTAAAAGAGAGCAGGAGCGAGAGGGTGGGATTATATCGGAATGAACAAGGAGGTTTTGCTTGCCTGGCACGTCCAAAGATAATATAGTTCTTCATCAGTGTCATCGAACTCATCGTCGAAACCACATCTATCGAGAGGGGACAAATACCGGCAACAGAGAAGAGAAACACAAGCAATGCAATGCACACTATGATGCATGATCATGACATGGTAAAATGAGTGTGTTGGGATAATGCAACTACAACCAGATGGGTTTGAGCTATTTTGAACCAAAGATTCAAAGTTCAAACACATTTGTGATCTTTAATAGTGCTATATCATGTTTTGCACTAAACAGGAAGTTAACTTGTTTAAACATGCATGAAACTAGTACATATGGATAGATTGGATGTTTCTGATCATTTTTCATATATAAGTTATTTCATTTGGAGTTACAGATTAACTTCTATGAATTTTTAAAGTTTGCAACAATTTCTGGAATTTTCTATATAAAAATAAATCCAGAAATTAGTTATAGCATCGAGAGTGCGTCGAGGTGACGCCGGTGGTCAAGGGGACGCCCAGTCAACCCCGACCTGGGTCCCGCGTGTCGCAGCAGCTAATTAAATTAACTAAATATAGTTAGTACTAATCTGAGTTAATTAGCGAGCGGCCCCACGTGTCATAGACTGGGGAGTCAACCCGCCCACCCAACAAAGTCAACGGGTCAAACCCGCCAAGCAGGCCGACGCGTGGTGGAAGTGCGGTTTCATGCTCGGCGACCAAATGGACGGCGGAGACCTTTCTGTAAGCCGGGAACGAGCCGCGTTGTTTGGTGGCGTGGAGGAGCTCGGGGTGACGGGAACGCCGCCGCGATGACCTTGGCGGTCGCCGAATTGGCGAGGTCGAACCCGAGGCTACGGGCACGGCGAGGCGATGGGGTGGTGCATTGGGCTCCTGCGAAAGCGGTGAAGATGGTGACGTGCTTCGGATCAAGCCCAAGTGGCTGTGGCCACGACGCAACGCGTCTTGATGGCGCGGCGCAGCCTCGGCCGTGGTGGAAGATGGAGCTAGGAGACGGAAATGGAGGGGCGAACGCAGAGGAAGAATCAGGAGCTCACGGCGAGTGCAGAGGTGGCCTCAGCGTGCTCGGGGAAGTCCTGGCGGCGCCAAATCGACCGGAGACGGGCTCGGGTGCCCGAGGTTGAAGACGAAGGCGAAGACGGCGTTCGGCGGCGTTTGGAGTCGCGTGAGTCAACAGGGAGGCGTAGGCGACGGTGGTGGAGCTCCTAGGCATGTCGGAGAGGCGAGGAGGAGGCGGTGGCCGCGGTGGTGCTTGTCGGCGGCGACGGTGGCGTTCGGCTGCGGGAGAGCAAGCGAGACAGAGAAGGGGAGAGGAGGTGTGGGGGATCCATAGGGCTCTAGGGGGGACGCGTGGCATCTCCAGAGCGTCGAGGGGGAAAGCGGCAAGTAGGAGGTGGCCGGGCGGCGGTGCGCGCGCGTCGGGCACGCGCCCGTCCTTCTGGCAAGGAGGAAGACGACAGGAGGAGGCCAGTGGCTGGGCCGCCAGGTGGGCTGACCAGCTGGGCCGCGACAGGTAAGCCAGGTAAGTCCCTTTTCTATTTTTCTTCTGTTTCAGTTTTCCTATTTCTTTTATTCTATTTTGAATTAGTAAAAATACTAATTCATTTTTAAAACTCCTGAGATAAATTGGGGGCATTATTTGGATTATTCCAAAAGCCCACAATTGAAACCAGAATTTTTGGAGCATTTAAAATATTTATAGAATTCAAATCCCCCAATTCAAATACAATATGGGTTAATTCAGAAATCCACAAAATGGCCAACAATTATGCTCATCATTTTTGGCAGAGGTTTTCACCTTTATCAAAATCATGAACATTTTCACAGGGCATTTTGGAATCATTGAAAATGATTTTATTTGAACCTATTTGAATTCATTTGGTGCTAGGGCTTGGATCAATCCCCATTTCAAGTTTCATGAAATTTAAGCATGATGCATGGATGCAATGCCACTAGTTACAAGCAAACTCTAGGGCTGTGACAACTCACCCCAACTAAACAAGAATCTCGTCCCGAGATTCAAGTCGTGAGGTAAGAAGACAGAAGGATACAAGCTAACACAATCTTCACGATCCAGATGTCTTTCTCGAGGATGTTGATTCGTTGCATCACCTTGATCTCAACTTCTTGCTTTGAGAACTACATCCAATATGACAACGAGTGGAAAGGAAGAATTTTAGAAGAATCAATCTTCCTGAGGTTCGAGCAACTTAGGATCATCTTAATGGTCACAAGATCAACTCACGGAATGGAACATAGAAACATCTCTGGAGCTGAGAGGCAAGACATGCATCAGGAGGGACGTAAGAAACAATTTGACGAGGGTTTCAGAGGAGCGAGGAAAAAATTGCCATGATTCCATAACGGGGCACCTTAGGGAAGGTGACTCGTAGGTTTGTTACCTTAAGTGGCAAAAGGAATTACTTTTGATTCAGAGATCATTGATACTCTTCTCACTTGCCTAAGGCATTTTACAATTGATCGTTTGAAAGAGCTCGAAGGAATGGCATACTCGGACTAGGATGGATGATCTGGACTACCTTGTTGAGGACAACGCAATGGATGACCTTTGCTTATCACCGGAAATGGATGGGACCCATGATAGGACCACTGTTGAAGGCGATCCTGACCAGAAATTACCGAGAAGGGTAGTCCATGGTTGGATGGCACAATGGCGATGCAAGCTGGGAACAAGATGCAACTGTTGGGAATGTTCCAACCATCATATCTTCCTGAGATCCAGATCCGATTGGTAATAGGATACTTCAGACTCAACATGTCTGAAAAGAAAGTTTCCAACACAATTCGACGAGATGGCGTTGCGAGATTCTCGGGGAAATGAACTATGATAGCAAGCTCCAAAACATGAGCTGGTTCTGCTAAACACATGTGAACACGCTGTCCCAGACAAGCATGACCACATAGTAGTCTTATGATAATGCACTGCCGAGTTCAGGTGGGGAACCATCATCTAGGGTAACGAAGTCTTGTGCATGACCTAGGATTTGCACAACAACTCCTTTTCCTTGAACAAATCAATCAGTGGCTTGGTGTGCTAGGGATACCTATGCAATGAAGGTTGCGAGCCTATCAAACCATGGAATACTTCACACATGCATGACTGACTTGGGATGATTCCGGAGAAAGCAAAAACAATATTTCTCGAACTCACGACGGCATCTTGCACCAAATGCACATGAATTCGAGGAAGTCACCCCTTCCATCCAAGCATAAGCTTCATGAACGGAACACGAAGGCATTGCTTATAAAATTTTCAACACCAGGTTGATGTTCAGCATGAATCATGGGGGAGACAAAATGATGCTGATGGGTTCAACAACAACTCATCAGAATTTCCATATCAATGGACCTCCACCATCATGTGAACACGGTGATAGCGTTGGTCAGATCAAAAGATGTAATGGTGTATGCTCGAGGGATCAACCATGAGTAAGACAACATTACGAACATCGTTGGTTCTGATTTGACTTGACGATGGCCCATACTCAAGTCAAAGTTTTGACAAGGCAATAGATCCAACAACTGATCACGAGGACCAATCGATGGAGATATCATCTTTCTTCAACACACACACACACACATAAGGGTATCCCTTAGTGATGAACTAAGTCGGACAAGCTTTTATCTTCCAACTCTCCAAGTTGTTGTTTAGCTTAACCAACTAGCTCAGGGTATCCAACACAGATTCTTGGAGAAAGGGTGTTTTACAACAAAACCAACTTGATCACGAACTCAACATAGCGGTCAGGTGACAACCTGGTGATACTTCCGAGAAGATAATCAGAATATCACGAACCACCGATATGTTACTAAGCTCGAGAACAATCCTGCTTTTCAGAGCAAGACGATATGATCAAAAGAGTGAGGAATTAACACAATCCTAACTCATTGATCAAAGAGTGCACCAGAAATAAGGACTAGTTAGCACGATCAATCTTAGGATGATGATTTAATAACCAACACGCTAGCAATGGAATATTGTCCATTAACTACCAAGCAACGAGGTTGCTAGGAGTATCGATTTCACACATCACAGTTCACTTGTCGGCATTCCGGTTACAACAACACGGGACCGAGGAATGAATAATGATGGCGAGAAGTATCACTACGTCAAGAGTTCATGAGAAATGGTGCAATCCTCACGACAATCCTGACGTAAAGGGGGTAATACTCCGAGGTAGAACATAATCAAAAGCTGGTTTGGCATTTGATTTGGGGATTACAACTGCTTTGACCCAATCCTGGATATGGATGAGGTACTGGAGTTTGTTTCTCCTAGTCATTCCAGAATAGAATGGCTTGATAGACCACAAGAATAATAGTCATCGATGAACGAATGCACGCATACTCTTGATTATCAATTGATAGATGGAGGTCAGAAAATAACTAAAGAGGGACAACTCGAGGAACATATAACTTTCTAAGTTGTGGATGCATAGGTTAGTATGTCGAATCAAGTTCAAAAGGTTTCTTCCGGATAACCCATGTAGGAAAGTAGAACTGGCAAATTCACAATGTAGAACGAAGAACTCATCAAGAGCACTCTTATTGTGATCTTTGGTTCAAAGGAACACCTGCCAAGGATGGTTCATGGTATTTGGAAGAATGATATACCACGGACTTCGAAGACTATCACAAAGGTTACTAGTATCCTAAAGGTACGAGCAACACTATCAACACGAGGTAAGTAGAGTGAATCTTGGGTCAAGAACCCAGGAGTAGAATACCTACTAACTAAATTGCATCACGGGATGCTTTCGAGAATAATGGCCAGAATCATCACACTAGAAATATAAAGCATGCTAGATTACTAGATGATCCTCTAAGACACCTATGGTCATAATAATAGTTCCAACATATATGTCGAGGCAACAGAGTACCTCAACTCACCGATTAGTGTGGTTAATCTGGCCCAAAGGGACATCAAAATGGGAGGAAGGGATTTTGCAAATGCTTCAGATTGTATTAGAAACCTGGGATGACTCGGACAGCATAACGGCTGTAAATGCTCAAAATGATTTGAGACATCCTGTAAAAATGGTGGCATAACCACTCAGAAGCACAATATAAAGGTTCCGAGACCAACTATGAACACACGGAAGTAGTAGAAACTGAACTGAGATTTGAAACTATCAATTCTATAAGTCTATGGATTAGTAACACGTCATCCTGATAGATAGATGAGAAGGCCTAGTTCTTAATCCCCGTAGAGGAGAAGAGGATGACTCAGATCAGAAGGCCATGAGGTATAAGGAGTAAAAAGAGCCTTACGTTCCCTTCCACAATCAATTCCCTTACTGTCACGCCCAATATGCGACCCTATCCAAAAGGAACTCGACGGTCCCACCAAGGATAGACCCGCATATTGAAACGCTTTTGCAAGGTGGATATCATTACATCAACATTACATAATAGTGGGGATACATACATAAGGCACAAATGCCACAAGAATACATCAACATCATACATGAGAACAACATCCGACTACGGATGAAACATAAACAAAACTCAAACGACATCCACCTCGCTAGCCCAGTGCTGCCGACCGGAACCTATCCCCGATAGAAGAAGAAGCGTAAGAAGAACTCCAAACAAGCAACATCGCCTCACGCCATGATCATCGTGACAACCTGTACCTGCAACTGGTGGTGTAGTAATCTATGAGCCACGAGGACTCAGCAATCCCATTACCATGGGTATCAAGACTAGCAAAGCTTAAAGGGAAAGGAAGGGGTAAAGTGGTGAGGTTGCAGTAGCAACTAAGCATATATGGTGGCTAACATACGCAAATGAGAGCGAGAAGAGAAACAAAGGAACGGTCGTCAACTAGTAATGATCAAGAAGTGATCCTGAACTCCTACTTACGTCAGACATAACCCAGAAACCGTGTTCTCCTCTCGATCCACGCCGAAAAGAGACCATCACGGTTACACACACGGTTGGTGTATTTTAGAAGAGTTTGCTTCAAGTTTACTACAACCGGATATTAACAAATTCCCATCTGCCACATAACCGCGGGCACGGCTCTCGAAAGTTTATACCTCGCAGGGTGTCCCAACTTAGCTCATGATAAGCTCTCGCGATCAACGAAGGATATTCCTTCTCCCCGGGAAGACCCGATCAGTCTCGGAATCCCGGCAACAAGACATTTCGACAATAATAAAACAAGACCAGCAAAGCCGCCCGATGCGCCGACAATCCCGATAGGAGCTGCACATATCTCGTTCTCAGGGCAACACCGGATGAGACTAGCTACGAGTAAAACCAATACTGGGTTGCCTCAAGGTGGCCCCAGTAGTAGTGGTTCGGGCCAACACTTAGACAAGCATTGGCCCGGGGGCTAATAAAGATGACCCTTGGGTTAATTACTCCCAAGGGAAATGTAGGTGGTGGTGAGGCAAATGGTAAAACCAAGGTTGGGCCTTGCTGGAGGAGTCTTATTCAAAGCGAACTGTCAAGGGGGTCCCATAAATCACCCGACCGCGTTAGGGAAGCAAAATCCGGGAACATAATACCGATATGACGGAAACTAGGGCGGCAAGAGTGGAACAAAACACTGCATAAGGCCGAGCCTTCCACCCTTTACCAAGTATATAGATGCATTAATTAAATAAGATACATTGTGATATCCCAACAAGTAAACATGTTCCAACAAGGAACAACATCTCCATGTTCCAACAAGGAACAAACTTCATCTTCACCTGCAACTAACAACGCTATAAGAGGGGCTGAGCAAAGCGGTAACATAGCCAAACAACGGTTTGCATAGGAAAGGTGAAAAAGGTTAGAGGCTGACATGGCAATTAGGTAGGCTTGAGCAGCAAGTGATAGGTAGCGCAGCATAGCGATAGAATGAAGCAACTATCATAGCAATGATAGAAGTGAGATCCAGGGTAGCGGTCATCTTGCCTGAAATCCCGCTAGGAAGAAGAACGAGTACATGAAGAAGACGAACGGATGAAGCCGAACCAAGCGTAGACGAACGAATCCTCACGACCGCAACGAAACGGGAACTAACAAGAAGAAGCACACAACATAGTAAACACCCACACATAGACAAGACATGATGCTCAACAAAGTATGATGCATGACAAGGCTACATGAAGCTACTCATGGCAAAAGATGATGCAAACAAGAGCAACACATCAAAGCAAGTTTAAATGAGGCCGGAAGCAACATAGAACAATTCCGGTAAGTCCTCATATGCAAATTTCCAAATTGGTCCAGATCTGAATAACTTTATGTTCAAGTTGTTAAACAGCAAGTTAAGATGCACCACGATGATCTACATGAAATTCTAGTCAAGTTACATATAAAGTTCATTAGATTCGGAGCTACGACCTAGAAGATATGAGCAAAACAAGATAAACATGGCATTGATGCAAAATGCATACAAACATCAAGCAAACACCTCAAAACAAGGATGCAACATGATAATATGAAACTACATGCAAAATCAAGCAAGTTTCACATAGAGCACACTCAAAACGGAGCAACGGTTCAACACATACACATGAAATAAGTCATGACAACAATCTATCCAAAACAGCAACTAGGCATATTGCAAGCATCAAAACAACATACTACAGAATCTCAACATGATAACAAAAGGAATGGGCATGATGTACAGGTAAAGCATTACAAAACATGAACACTGAGCTATCTCCAGAAATCACTAGAACATGCTCAAACACACATGGCAAGATTGCAAATAATAACAGTTCAGACTTATCAGGAAATAACATCAGGTTGCAATGTTTAGAGCTATCAAACAGCATGTTACAGGAACTTATCATGGCAAGCAAAGGCATAGAATGAATCTACTAATTGCATAGAACAAAAGTCCTTTACTGACCATGAGCCAAAAAGGATCAGAAAATATGATGGCACCCATGTAAACATGGCAAGTTATATTACAGATTCATACATGGCAGGAACAACAATAAGTAGGCATGTTGGTGAGCTTGAACCACTCAGCACAGAGCAATACATGGCATGTCAAGGCAACTCACAGTAAGAAGACATGGCATAGAAGCTATACATGGCAAGAACAACATCATAACATACACGGATCAACTACAACAACCTTGGCAAAATTGAATAACATGTAAACAACCTGCCAGGAAACATTTTATAGCAAAAGTAGAGCTCGATTGACTCAAGCTATGGCACTCCATAATTGCAAAAAAGTGCATGGATGGATAGAGAATACCCATTTGTTCAAAACATCCTTACTGAAGTATCTCAAAATAATCACGAGTTTCTCGGTAGCATCAAGTTAACATGGCATAAAAATATCAGCAAAACAAGGGCTGAAATTAGCAACATCATGAAGCCTAGTTTGCATGCTTTTGCTAGTCACCACAAAGATCACAAAAATACGTGGCATACACCCCTGTAAAGATGGCATGGCATATTACAAAACACATGTAGGACTCAAATTCATAGGGTGCACACATAAATCATGGCAAAAATGACAAAAGTGCATGTTCTGATAAGAATCTGAAACTAACATCACATAGCCCTCTTCCAACAGCATTTCGGGCATCAAGATGAGCTCAAATGTAAATGGTGCAATGAGATGAAATGATGAACTCGTCGAGACGAACAATTTGACATATTATACGCACGAAACGGAGCTACGGATGCAGAGATACGGCATGATGAATATGGCATGAAAATGTCACAGATTCGGGACTTAGTGGAATTTAGACCTCGCAGAAAACTGGGACGGAGGGGTCCCGGGATGGAGCGGATCCGGGACGGGGGCACGCGTTTGGTTGACCGAACTGGTGGATCTGGTCCACCTGACCAGATCCGGTGAGGACGGGCGGCGATTTGCCGGAGGATGGCCGAGCAGCGCGCCGGCGAGGTCGGACGGCGAGGGAGTCGGGACCGCCGGATCCATGGGCGGCGGGCCGGAGGACGAGCGGAGGCGCGCTGGGCGGCGGCGCTGAGGTCGGGCGCCATGGCGGCGGCGGAGACCGGGCGCTGGCGGGAGGCGCCGGGCGGCGGACGGCGAGGTCGGCGCCGAGGCGATTTCGGGCGCGCGACTGGCGAACGGCGGCGGAGCGGGCCGGCGCGAGCACGGCCGGGAGGCGGAGGCGCGCCGAGGGCGCCGGCCGGGCGGGCGGCGACGCCGGGCGGCGGGCGGAGGCGCGCTGGCGGCGGGGACGAAGCGGCGGCGCTTCGCTCAAGCGGTCCGCCGAGGGTCATGGCGGGCGGCGGCGCGGGCGGCGGCGGCGGCCACGCGGCAGGCCGCGATTGGACGGGGAGCGGGCGGACGGTCCGCCGTCGGCGCGACGTGTCCGCCGTCGGCGGATATGTCCGCGCGCGGAGGGAGAGATCTAGGGTTTCGGGGGGATTCATCCGCGAATTTCGGAGGGGTTCACTTATTTATAGGTAGAGGGAGCTAGGAGAGTCCAAATGAGGTGCGGTTTTCGCCCACACGATCGTGATCGAACGACCGAGAGCATGGAGGGGGGTTTGCTGGGTTTTGGGCCACTTTGGAAGGGGTGTTGGGCTGCAAAGAGAAGGAGGCTTTTTACGGTTACCCGGTTAACCGTTGGAGTATCAAACGACCTCCAAATGGCACGAAACTTGACAGCGGTTCACCGGTGCTATACCAAGGCCGCTTGGCAAACCTCGTCCATTCCGAGACCGCTTAACACCCGCACATGAAAAGAGGTAAAAGGGGGCGCCGGGGGACATAGGAGTGCCGGATTGCAAAACGGACAACGGGGAAAATGCTCGGATGCATGAGACGAACACGTATGCAAAATGAGATGCACATGATGACATGATATGAAATGCATATGATGACATGGCAAAGTGCGACACGCAAGCACATGACATGGCAACAACGGCGAATAACTGGAAGACACCTGGCGCATCGAATCCGGGGCGTTACAGCACTCCTCCACTAACAAGAGATCTCGACCCGAGATCTTAGGACCGAGACGGAAGGGAAAAGGATGAGGTGAAACAAGAACTCAAAGAAGAAGCAAGGAATCGAGAGCACTCGAGAAGAAGAGAGGAACGAAGAGAATGACGAGAATCGAAAGCTCACGGAATCAGAAAGACTATGAAAGCACTCGTTCTAACCGGTGTGGTTAGAATGAGAAAAGAAACGGATAAGACTGAAACGATTTAGGTAGCACTCCGGCTGAAACATGGAAGGAATAGAACATGAACTTCACAAGATGGGATGAAACTTGACAAGATGAACAACACAATGCCTCCGGAAGAATTGAAAGCATTGAATTAAAAGAACTTAGAAGGAAGGATTGAATGGAGTTGTTGAGAAAATCAATAACGAAGGAATAAGCTTGATGTGGACTTATGGATAACATCTCAAAAATTATGAGGTGATAAACAGCCGTCAATGGAAATGATTGAATAGTTGAGAAGAATGAAGGAACGCAAAACTCCACTTCAAAAGAAAAGGAAGAATTATTTGCACTTCGAGACGCGAGATGAAAAGATACTTGAACTCTACCAACAAGAATCTTGATGAGCACTTGAGAAATGAATTAAATCGTGATTTAACCACCATGAAGTACTCCGCAACAAAAAGGATGATGAGATAGAATGAAGGAAGAAAGAAAGAATAAGATGAGCCTTGCGGTGATTTAGATGGAGGTTCCGTCGAGATGGCCGAGGAAAGATGAACTCCGGAAAAGAAAAGATGAGAACGCTTGGAACTAGAATTTATTCCTCACGAACAAACTCCGAAGAAAAAGATTAATCACTTTGATGAAATGAGAATAAGATTTATTGTATGCTTATCCTTCATCAAATTAAATTGATGACAAGCAATGGATTTTGCATACTACTTATCCTTCTTGAAAAGGATTAAAGGGGTATGGCCCAAAACTTAAGAAAGTCTTCATGAACCACCGATAGGATTGAAAAGAACGAATGAATTAAAATGATAAACAAGGAAAATAATCTTGAATGAACCACCATAAGAATTCGAAAATGACTGATGAAAGAGAATGAATCACCGGAAGAATTAGAAGAACCAATAAGCTAGAGGGGATTTAGATGCAAAAGAACAAAGAGATCATGAGCTGCTTAAAGAACACTTGAACGAAGCACCGGGATAATTGGATAACGGTAGCTGAAATGTGAGGACAAAGAATTCTTCTGGAATGATGGCCTCCGGTAAAAAGAAATGGAAAAACAACTCCTGACATACTCCGGATGGTTAAGAAAAGAATATCTGACAAATGGAATAATTCGAGAGGATAACATGAACTAGAACCACGAATCTTCGAGAGGACGGACAAGATTTAGAAGGAACTCTTCTTCGGTCTTCAAAAGACGACGGAAAACAACACCAAAATTACCGAGGATACTCCGGGAGAATGAAAAGCAAAGAGGTTGAGCCAACAATGAAAGGATTTGAAATTGATCTTGGAAAAGGCATGTGACTGATGAAATGCATTCTTACGTCACACTTGAAAAGAATTTGGGAATAACTCCGGGGAATTAGAAGAGTCAGGTAAGATCCTGGGAAAAGACCTGTGGGTTAGGGCCCACTAACAGAAAACACCGTTGGAAAGGGATGTTGAACAAATAGATGATGCACCGGAAGAACTGAAATATTTGAATAAGGTGACAACCTCAATTAATTCAAACACGCATTTAATCTTCCGAGATGACTTGAACACTCCGGAAGGATAAACTGGCGAGAGGCGAACGAGCAAGGAAAACACTTGAGCCGAGGAAAAGAATATGATCAACACCGAAAAACTTGAATTGAATCCACCGGAAAAGAAAAGAGATGAAGAATGACGAACAAGACGAGAATTCACCGGTTGAAATGATTGAGGGAAGACTGAAGAGGCTCCACACGAATGAAATTGATGCTCGAAAAGACTCAGACTCCGGGAAGAACAGGGTGGGAGAGCGGGAAAACAAAATCAACTTGGAAGGGGAAATCGACGAATATCTTGAAGAGAAAACACCGGTTGAAAACATTAAGGAAAGGAAGCAAAGACTTCGCACGAGTAGGATGGATACTCGATTACGAACTCCGGTTCCGACAAGAAAAAGGGTGGGCGGGTGGGAAAAGAAGACAACTGAGGATTGAACTTGGCAAAGATGAAGAGGTTAGAGTCGACTTGACGAGAAATGCACCGGACAAGGAGGATGGACAACTCACGAAACTAACCGCTTGAACCTAAAGAAAAATTTGAAGGGGAAGAGAAGTAATTCAAAACACCTACGTCAAGATTCCTTACCAGAGCGATGAAGGGGATGAGGAGTAAAAAGAGTCCTACTCCCCGATATAACTAGACTCCGAAATCAGTTTTCTTCTAGACTCAACAACGGCCAAACTACACGATCAATCAAGGGGGCTCCTAAGGTCGGTCGAGGCTCTGATACCAACTTGTCACGCCCAATATGCGACCCTATCCAAAAGGAACTCGACGGTCCCACCAAGGATAGACCCGCATATTGAAACGCTTTTGCAAGGTGGATATCATTACATCAACATTACATAATAGTGGGGATACATACATAAGGCACAAATGCCACAATAATACATCAACATCATACATGAGAACAACATCCGACTACGGATGAAACATAAACAAACTCAAACGACATCCACCTCGCTAGCCCAGCTGCCGACCGAACCTATCCCCGATAGAAGAAGAAGCGTAAGAAGAACTCCAAACAAGCAACATCGCCTCACGCCATGATCATCGCACAACCTGTACTGCAATCGGTGGTGTAGTAATCAGAGCCACGAGGACTCAGCAATCCCATTACCATGGGTATCAAGACTAGCAAAGCTTAAAGGAAAGGAAGGGGTAAAGTGGTGAGGTTGCAGAGCGACTAAGCATATATGGTGGCTAACATACGCAAATGAGAGCGAGAAGAGAAACAAAGGAACGGTCGTCAACTAGTAATGATCAAGAAGTGGTCCTGAACTCCTACTTACGCCGACATAACCCGAAACCGTGTTCTCCTCTCGATCCACCCCAAAAGAGACCATCACGGTTACGCATTACGGTTGGTGTATTTTAGAAGAGTTAGCTTCAAGTTTACTACAACCGGATATTAACAAATTCCCATCTGCCACATAACCGCAGGCACGGCTCGAAAGTTTATACCCTGCAGGGTGTCGCAACTTAGCCCATGATACGCTCTCGCGATCAACGAAGGATATTCTTCTCCCGGAAGACCCGATCAGTCTCGGAATCCGGCTACAAGACATTTCGACAAGAATAAAACAAGACGAGCAAAGCCGCCTGATGCGCCGACAATCCCGATAGGAGCTGCACATATCTCGCTCTCGTGGCAACACCGGATGAGACTAGCTACGAGTAAAACCAATCCTCGGGTTGCCTCAAGGTGGCCCCTCAGTAAGCTGTTCGGCCAACACTTAGACAAGCATTGGCCCGGGGCTAATAAAGGTGACCCTTGGGTTAATTACTCCCAAGGGAAATGTAGGTGGTGGTGAGGCAAATGGTAAAACCAAGGTTGGGCCTTGCCGAGGAGTCTTATTCAAAGCGAACTGTCAAGGGGTCCCATAAATCACCCGACCGCTTAGGGACGCAAAATCCGGGAACATAATACCGATATGATGGAAACTAGGGCGGCAAGAGTGGAACAAAACACTGCATAAGGCCGAGCCTTCCACCCTTTACCAAGTATATAGATGCATTAATTAAATAAGATATATTGTGATATCCCAACAAGTAAACATGTTCCAACAAGTAACAACATCTCCATGTTCCAACAAGGAACAAACTTCATCTTCACCTACAACTAACAATGCTATAAGAGGGGTTGAGCAAAGCGGTAACATAGCCAAACAACGGTTTGCATAGGGAAAGGTGACAAAGGTTAGAGGCTGACATGGCAATCAGGTAGGCTTGAGCAGCAAGTGATAGGTAGCGCAGCATAGCGATAGAACGAAGCAACTAGCATAGCAATGATAGAAGTGAGATCCAGGGTAGCGGTCATCTTGCCTGAAATCCCGCTAGGAAGAAGAACGAGTCCATGAAGAAGACGAACGGATGAAGCCGAACCAAGCGTAGACGAACGAATCCTCACGATCGCAACGAAACTGGAACTAACAAGAAGAAGCACACAACAAAGTAAACACCCGCACATAGACAAGACATGATGCTCAACCAAGTACGATGCATGACAAGGCTACATGAATCTAATCATGGCAAAAGATGATGCAAACAAGAGCAACACATCAAAGCAAGTTTAAATGAGGCCGGAAGCAACATAGAACAATTCCGGTAAGTCCTCATATGCAAATTTCGAAATTGGTCCAGATCTGAATAACTTTATGTTCAAGTTGTTAAACAGCAAGTTAAGATGCACCACGATGATCTACACGAAATTCTAGTCAAGTTACACATAAAGTTCATTAGATTCGGAGCTACAGCCTAGAAGATATGAGCAAAACAAGATAAACATGGCATTGATGCAAAATGCATACAAACATCTGCAAACACCTCAAAACAAGTATGCAACACGATAATATGAAACTACATGCAAAATCAAGCAAGTTTCACATAGAGCACACTCAAAACGGAGCAACGGTTCAACACATACACATGAAACAAGTCATGACAACAATCTGTCCAAAACAGCAACTAGGCATATTGCAAGCATCAAAACAACATGCTACAGAATCTCAACATGATAACAAAAGGCATGGGCATGATGTACAGGTAAAGAATTACAAAACATGAACACTGAGCTATCTCCATAAATCACTAGAACATGCTCAAACACACATGGCAAGATTGCAAATAATAACAGTTCAGACTTATCAGGAAATAACATCAGTTTGCAATGTTCAGAGCTATCAAACAGCATGTTACAGGAACTTATCATGGAAAGCAAAGGCATGGAATGAATCTAATAATTGCATAGAACAAAAGTCCTTTACTGACCATGAGCCAAAAAGGATTAGAAAATATGATGGCACCCATGTAAACATGGCAAGTTATATTATAGATTCATACATGGCAGGAACAACAATAAGTAGGCATGTTGGTGAGCTTGAATCACTCACCACAGAGCAATACATGGCATGGCAAGGCAAGTCACAGTAAGAAGACATGGCATAGAAGCTATACATGGCAAGAACAACATCATAGCATACACGGATCAACTACAACAACCTTGGCAAAATTGAATAACATGTAAACAACCTGCCAGGAAACATTTTATAGCAAAAGTAGAGCTCGATTGACTCAAGCTATGGCACTCCATAATTGCAAACAAGGGCATGGATGGATAGAGAATAACCATTTGTTCAAAACATCCTTACTGAAGTATCTCAAAATAAGTATGGGTTTCTCGGTAGCATCAAGTTAACATGGCATAAAAATATCAGCAAAACAGGGGCTGAAATCAGCAACATCATGAAGCCTAGTTTGCATGCTTGTGCTAGTCACCACAGAGATCACAAAAATACATGGCATACACCCCTGTAAAGATGGCATGGGATATTACAAAACACATGTAGGACTCAAGTTCATAGGGTGCACGCATAAATCATGGCAAAAATGACAAAAGTGCATGTTCTGATAAGAATCTGAAACTAACATCACATAGCCCTCTTCCAACAGCATTTCGGGCATCAAGATGAGCTCAAATGCAAATGATGCAATGAGATTAAATGATGAACTCGTCGAGTCGAACAATTTGACATATTATACGCACGAAACGGAGCTACGGATGCAGAGATACGGCATGATGAAAATGGCATGAAAATGTCACAGATTCGGGACTTGGTGGAATTTTGACCTCGCAGAAAACTGGGACGGAGGGGTCCCGGGAAGGAGCGGATCCGAGACGGGGGCACGCGTTTGGTTGACCGAACTGGTGGATCTGGTCCACCTGACCAGATCCGGCGAGGACGGCGGCGACTCTTGCCGGAGGATGGCCGGAGCAGCGCCGACGCAGGTCGGGACGCCGAGGGAGTCGGGACCGCCGGATCCATGGGCGGCGGGCCGAGGACGAGCGAGCTGCTGGCGGGCGGCGGCGCGCGAGGCCGGGCGCTATGGCGGCGGCGGAGACCGGCGCTGGCGGGAGGCGCCGGGCGGCGGACGGCGAGGTCGGCGCCGAGGCGATTTCGGGCGGCGCGATCGGCGAACGGCGGCGGAACTGGGCCGGCGGGCATCGGCCGGGCGGCGGAGGCGCGGCCGAGGGCGCCGGCGGGGCGGGCGGCGACGCCGGGCGGCGGGCGGAGGCGCTGCCCTTCGGGACGAAGCGGCGGGCGCTGGGTTCGGCGGGTCGCTGGGTCGCGGCGTGGGCGGCGGCGCTGGGCGGCGGCGCGGGCTACGCGGCAGGCCGCGATTGGACGGGGGAGCGGGGCGGACGTGTCCGGCATCGGGCGGACATGTCCGGCGGCGCGGAGGGAGAGATCTAGGGTTTCGGGGGGATTCATCCGCGAATTTCGGAGGGGTTGACTTATTTATAGGTAGAGGGAGCTAGGAGAGTCCAAATGAGGTGCGGTTTTCGCCCACATGATCGTGATCGAACGACCGAGAGCATGGAGGGGGGTTTGCTGGGTTTTGGGCCAATTTGGAAGGGGTGTTGGGCTGCAAAGAGAAGGAGGCTTTTACGGTTACCCGGTTAACCGCTGAGTATCAAACGACCTCCAAATGGCACGAAACTTGACAGCGGTTCATCGGTGCTATACCAAGGCCGCTTGGCAAACCTCGTCCATTCCGAGACCGTTTAACACCCGCACATGAAAAGAGGTAAAAGGGGGCGCCGGGGGACATAGGAGTTCGGGATTGCAAAACGGACAATGGGGAAAATGCTCGGATGCATGAGACGAACACGTATGCAAAATGAGATGCACATGATGACATGATATGAAATGCATATGATGAGATGGCAAAGTGCGACACACAAGCAGATGATATGGCAACGACGGCGAATAACTGGAAGACACCTGGCGCATCGAATCCGGGGCGTTACACTTACATAACTAAATCATTTCTAGACACAACTTCGACCAGTTTGGCTTGGTAATCCTACAGGCAGTCAGGCTCTGATACCAAAGCTGTCAGGACCCAAATTCCAAGTCACATCGATCTAGCCGGTAACACCTCATATCACTTGGCGGCCTCACGCACGGTATTCCCACGGGTGTCGCCTTACCATGGCCCGGACCGCTTTGTGCCTTTTGGCTCACGATATGATAGTGTCGCTAGCATCCATATGACAGAGAACCCGGGCCGACATGGCTAGTCGTGAACCCAAAGCGGCAGAACCCATGGGGACAGGCATACATGAATCACATCGAGCATGTCGGTCAGCAGCGCAGAATCCGGCTGTAGCATCGGCTAACAGACTCCGGGAACCCGGCTGTAGCAGGCTAGGCAAGAATCCGGATGTCACCGCGTGACATTTCCCAAGGGACATACACAGAACAAAGTGAAACACATGCCGCCTACCAAGTGTCCCGAGCAAGAGTGCTGGGCTAGCAGGACTCCGTGAACTGGCAGAAGCGGACTACTATGGCTCAAGGAAGCACTAGACTACATTTCCCCATAAGAGAGGCTGCCACGGATAAACAACTAGATTGTCGGATCCCACACATACCAAGCATTTCAAACATACACACAATATGCTCGATATGTGTAAATACAACATGGCATCACAACATAACTCTACGACTCCAAGTATTTATCATTAGGCTCCGAGGAGCGAGATATTACAAACATGGGTTGCTCGACCCAGCATTCAGAGCATACAAGTCAAACACATGCGGAAGCTTAACATGTCTGAGTATAGACAACTATAAATGAAGAAGGCTAAGAAGCCTGACTATCTACCAGATCCTGCCAAAGGCACAAGATCGTAGCTGAGGTAACAAGCTAAACGTCGAAGTCCACGCGGAACTACTAGCGAGACTGACGTCTCTCTTCAAAACATAAAATAAGCAAACGTGAGTACAAATGTACTCAGCAAGACTTACATCAGAACTAGCTACATATGCATCATTATCAACAAAGGGGTGGTGGAGTTTGACCGCAGCAAGCCAGCTTTGACTCGGTGGCTATCCCGAACTACGATCGCAAGTAACTCTTTTGAGGTGGCGCACACGAGTCCACATATTCACCAATCAATACACCACTATGGATTCGATCTCGCCTTCCCACGAGAACGCCATCCATAGCACTCACGCTATCTTGGCGATTTTAGAGTATCCACTTTCACTTCTATGAACTGTTATAGGCAACCTAGAAGTCCTTTACCGTGGACACGGCTATTCAATAGATCATTTATAAACCTGCAGGTGTACTTCTTCACACACGCTCACCACTTACCGCCGCCATACACGACATGTACTGGCAACCTTCAGCGAAAGCCCAACGAGGGTGTCGGCCACGGCCTACCTAAACACTCAAGACTCTAGTCCAGGTTTATCGCCTATTCAGGTTCCATCCGCAGGGAGTCCGGCCGAGGTTTCCACATACGGCCCCGAACGATGTGAGCAGGGTTACCGAGACACCAAATGGGCGCCCGGTACACCGGGCCATGGTGTATCTACCGCATCATAGCCCACCCCTAGGGTCAGCGCTACGCACGACCTCCAACACATATCCTACAAACACCAGAAACTAGTTGCAACTCTTGGACAGAGAACAAGGGTAGTTAAGAAGCCGAGAGGGTCCATTGGTTTCGGGCCCAATGCATGGTAGTAACTGTTTCATGGATCACAAACACAGAACTCAGTTCCCGAGGACGATTTCAATGAGACAACTCACCATGTACTCCTACATGGCCTCTCACCGCTACCTTTACCAAATCGTGTTCACACACTTAGCTCTCAACGATAGGACATGTTTACACACCTCCCATTCATTCCCGATGAATCAGACCTTGACTCAACTCTAAGCAGTAGCAGGCATGACAAACAAGCATGAATGAGTAGGCACAACAGGGCTCAAACAACTCCTACTCATGCTAGTGGGTTTCATCTATTTATTGTGGAATGACAGGTCATGCAGAGGATAAAGGGGTTCAGCTACCGCAGCAAGTAACAGATGAATCGTTGTTGTCCTAATGCAGTAAAAGAGAGCAGGAGCGAGAGGGTGGGATTATATCGGAATGAACAAGGGGGTTTTGCTTGCCTGGCACTCCGAAGATAATATAGTTCTTCATCGGTGTCATCGAACTCATCATCGAAACCACGTCTATCGAGAGGGGACAAATACCGGCAACAGAGAAGAGAAACACAATCAATGCAATGCACAATATGATGCATGATCATGACATGGTAAAATGAGTGTGTTGGGCTAATGCAACTACAACCAGATGGGTTTGAGCTATTTTGAACCAAAGATTCAAAGTTCAAACACATTTGTGATCTTAAATAGTGCTATATCATGTTTTGCCCTAAACAGCAAGTTAACTTGTTTAAACATGCATGGAAATAGTACAGATGGATAGATTGGATTTTTCTGATCATTTTTCATATATAAATTATTTCATTTGGAGTTACAGATTAATTTCTATGAATTTTTGAAGTTTGCAACAATTTTTGGAATTTTCTATATAAAAATAAATCCGAAATTAGTTATTATGTCAAGAAGGCGTCAGGTGACGCTGCTGGTCAAGGGACGCCCAGTCAACCTGACCAGTGGGTCCCGCATGTCAGCAGTTAATTAAACTAACTAAATTTAGTTAGTACTAATCTGAGTTAATTAGCAGAGCAGGCCCCACGTGTCATAGACTCAGGGGGAGTCAACCCGCCCATCCAACAAAGTCAACGGGTCAAACCCGCTGGCGCTTAGCCGCCAAAGAAGGCCGACTTGGCGGTGGAAGTTTGTTTCATGTTCGCGACCAAATGGACGGCGGAGACCTTCACGCTGAAGCCGGGAACGAGCCACGCTGCTTGGTGGCGTGGAGGAGTTCGGGTGACCGGAACGCCGCCGGCGACGACCTTGGCCGTCGCCGGATTTCGGGCGAGGTCGAACCCGAGGCTACGGGGCACGACGAGGCGCATGGGGTGGTGCGTTGGGCTCCTGCGAGTGCGGTGAAGATGGTGACGTGCTCGGGATCAAGCCGAAGTGGCTGTGGCCACAACGGCGACGTGCGGTGGCGGCGGCGAGCTTCAGCCGTGATGGAAGACGGAGCTAGGAGACGGAAATGGAGGGGGCGAACGCAGGGGAAGAATCAGGAGTTCACGGCGAGTGCAGAGGTGGCCTCAGCGTGCTCGGGGATGTCCTGGCGGCGCCGAATCGACCGGAGACGGGCTCGGGTGCCCGAGGTTGAAGACAAAGGCGAAGACGGCGTTCGGCGGTGTTTGGAGTCGCGTGAGTCAACAAGGAGGCGTAGGCGACGGTGGCGGAGCTCCTAGGCATGTCGGAGAGGCGAGGGGGAGGCGGTGGCCGCGGTGGTGCTTGTCGGCGGCGACGGTGGCGCCGGCCAAGTGGAGAGCGAGCGAGATGAGAAGGGAGAGGAGGTGGGGATCCATACGGCCTGTGGGGGTCGCGTGGCATCTCCAGAAAGGCCGAGGGGGAAAGCAGCAAGGTGAGGTGGCTGGTAGCGGTGCAAGGCCGGGCACGCGCCCATCTTTCTGGCAAGGAGGAAGACGACACGAGGATGCCAGTGGGCTGGGCCGACAGGTGGGCTGACCAGCTGGGCCGCGACAGGTAAGCCAGGTAAGTCCCTTTTCTATTTTTCTTCTGTTTCAGTTTTCCTATTTCTTTTATTCTATTTTGAATTAGTAAAATACTAATTCATTTTTAAAACTCCTGAGATAAATTGGGGCATTATTTGGATTATTCCAAGCCCACAATTGAAACCAGAATTTTGGAGCATTTAAAATATTTATAGAATTCAAATGCCCCAATTCAAATACAATATGGGTTAATTCAGAAATCCACAAAATGGCCAACAATTATGCTCATCATTTTTGGCAGAGGTTTTCACCTTTAACAAAATCATGAACATTTTCACAGGGCATTTTGGAATCATTGAAAATGATTTTATTTGAACCTATTTGAATTCATTTGGTGCTAGGGCTTGGATCAATCCCCATTTCAAGTTTCATGAAATTTAAGCATGATGCATGGATGCAATGCCACTAGTTACAAGCAAACTCTAGGGCTGTGACAGGTTTAGTCCGTAGGACAAACAACAACAATCATACCATAGGCTAGCTTCTAGGGTTTAGCCTATCCGATCTCGTGGTAGATCAACCCTTGTAATACTCATATAATCAAGATCAATCAAGCAGGAGTAGGGTTTTACCTCCATCGAGAGGGCCCGAACCTGGGTAAAAACATCGTCTCCCTTGTCTCCTGTTACCATCCGCCTAGACACACAGTTCGGGACCCCCTACCCGAGATCCGCCGGTTTTGACACCGACAGGGGGCATCACCCCGGCCGTACCGCCTGGCCTTGTTTGGATACTCTATCTCTGTTAAAGGTTAGAGTTAGATTCTAATCCTGAACTAACCCTGAAGTAACTCTAGCGAAAGAGGAGTTTGGATGACAGGGTTAGATGGAGTGCGGATACGGCGAGGTGCCTTCATGGACGGTGCGAGAGGGAGGGAGGGAGAGGACGAGAAGCTTCGAGAAAATGGGGAGGGATCTGTTGCGGGGAGAGCGAGAGAAAAATGTGTTTTTTAGTGTCCCGAGAAGAACTAACCCAAATAAGCACCCCTTGGGTGGGTTAGATTTTTTTGGGTGAGTTGAGTTCAAACTAACGAAACTAACTCTAACACATGGATCCAAACAGTAACCCAAACTAACCCTCCTGTTTGGATATTTTTGGGTTAGTTGAGTTCAAACTAACCCAAACTAACTCTAACACTTGGATCCAAACAGTCACGCGCCGTCAAATTAAACAGCCTGAACTTTCTAGCAGTAAGCACTACAAAAAAAAAGACACATCCGTGACATTTTGGGCCAAACGAAAAAAATTTCTGTCATACATATGACACTTCTATGACGATAATTGTGACAAAACCTGGTATCATCATAGATGTGGTGGGCTCCTACTTCTATGACAAAAATTTCGGGGAGTTGCCGGTTACGGTGGGAGGTCGGGGGCCCGAGCAATGCGCGTTTCTCTCGTACACGTATGCTGCAGTGCGTAGGCGTTGGGCTCTAATCAACCCGAAGCGATTGCAACCGCAGTTACGCTACATCGAACCCGAGCGATCGATCGATGGCTGTTAATCAACTCGATGGAGCGATTCTTCGCTGCTGCCGCTAATCAAGCCGATCGATTGATGAACAAAGGAGCGCTATGGGGGGTTGGATGAATAGTGAGCGTGGCGCTACTCTGGATGAACAGGACCCCGTGGTGTGGAGGGCTGGATGAACAATAGATGGTGGAGGGGTGGCCGTGGAGGGGTGGTTGAACAGGACCCCGTGGTGTGGAGGGCTGGATGAACAGTAGACGGTGGAGGGGTGGTTGAACAGTAGCCGGCGGAGTAGCGCGCGATGGAGGCTGGATGAACAGGAGCCCGTGGAGGCTGGAGGAGGCCGACGGTAGCCCGTGGAGGCTGGAGGAGGTCGACGGTGGAGAAGAAAGTATCCCGTGGAGTCCCGTTTTGTGGTACGCCACACCCCTCCCGATGAACAGGACCCCCGTTTCGACCGTAGCGCTCCAACACATGTTCGTTTCCTATGTTTTGCAGTACGCCACACCCCTCCCGATCAACAGGACCCCCATTTCGACTGTAGGAGGTCCGCTTCTCCGCTTTTGCGGTACACCGCACCCTCCCGGCGAACAGGATCCTGCTTTAACGTGGCCGGTCGAACACAAGGCTGTTTCTCTCACAGCGGTACACCAGGCCTCGCTTCATCGCCTGTTCGGCCCAAGCCTCCCGGCGAACACGACCATGCATTCCGCTCCGACCCAGCCCGCTTGGCTCCCACGCCGCTCGTTGCTTCCCGATGAACACGATGCATTCCGCTGTTTCCCCATGAACACGCTGCATTCTCGCTGCCTCCCCATGAACACGACGATGACGGTTTTTCTCCGTTCCGACCCAGCCATATACGTATGCGCGAAGTTGGCGCTCGAGACCCTGCTCAGATGTACGTGACGCGGTCAGATATTCTTTCTTGCACCTCGCCTGCACGCGTGCGTGTACATGCTACATGCGCTTACTACGACTTCGCGGCGCCGCTTACATCCACCAAGATATATATACGCATACGTCACGACCTGAATGACAACACCACGACGCTTTGACCAGGTGGGTCCCGACCGTCAGCACTTCCTTGCTCGCGAAGATGTAGCTGGTGGGTCCTAGCAGTCGGGGCTAATCGCTTTGTTTTTTTGCCCGGACGCACTTCCTTGCGTATAAGATGTAGCTGGTGGGTCCCAGCAATGGGGGCTTAATCGCTTTGTTTTTTTGCCCGACGCACTTCCTTGCATGCGAAGGTGTAGCTGGTGGGTCGCAGCAGTCAGGGGGGAAATGTTCTTTTCGCGAAATATGGTGGCCCGTCCGGTGGGTCCCCGTTGTCAGGTGGAGGAATAATTATTTTCCGCGTAATAAGGAGGCACTTCCTTACCGCGGCCGTGGACCCAGCTGTTAGCCTCTCCACGTACAGTCCACGTCCGATGGAAGCCGTTCCTTGACCATGTTGACCACGCCGCGCCGAGAGCACCAGGGAGGTGGATGACGGCGAGGCCAAGGAAGAGGACGACGCGGAGCCAGGGAAGACGCGGCAGTGGATGCCCACTCGTAGAGGAGTACGAGGGTTCACTGGTTCGCTGCGGTGTGAGGCTGCCGTCACCGCAGAATAACAGGGGGTGTGGGTGAGTAGAGGGATGGCCTAGCCAGCGGTGGGAGTAGTAGGGGCGGCGAGGCCTCCACCGCATCGCAGCGGGCCACGGGAGGCAGGAGCACGAGGCACGATCGGCGCTAGTTTGGGCGGCTGGAGCAAGAAAACCAGAGGTTGAAGAAGCACTACGGCCGTTGGATGGACATCGTATGGTCACTGGAGCTAGAATCGTGCATATAGACTAAGTTGACAAAGCCCTCCGTCCCCGTCAACTTGGTAGGCCCACAAGTCAGCCTGCCACTATACTAGGTCCCAGCTAACAGGGGGAGTATTCATTTTTTTGTGCGTAATAAGAAGGCACTTCCTTGCGTGTGAAGATATAGCTGATGGGTCCGAGCTGTCAGCGGCGGTAACATTTTTTCGTGAAATACAGAGGCCCTTTTGGTGGGTCCTTGATGTCAGCTGGAGAAATCATTATTTTGCGTGTAATAAGGAGGTATTTCCTTGTGTGCGGCCGTGGACCCAGCTGTCAGCCTCTCCATGTACAGTCCACTTCAGATGCATGTCGGTTGTTGACCACGTTGACCAAGCCGCCGAGAGCACTGTATGGTGGACGACGGTGAGGCCTAGGAAGGAAACGACATAGAGGCAGGGAAGACTCGCAGCTTGTTTCCCACGCTGAGGGGAGTACGACTATACGAGGGTTTATCGTTCGTCTGCCGTCACGGAGAATAACAATGTGTGTTAGTGAGTAGAGGGATGGCTAGGCCAACGATGGGAGTACGGTGGGTGGCTATAATTTTTTGGAATTTTCAACCCTTTTGATATTACTTTTAATAGACATTGACCATACTTTTGGCCAGACGGAATGCATCCCTCCTCGCCTTGAAAGATTTGCAGCCCAAGAATTGGAGAAAACAAATAGGCCTAGCTTGGGTATTCTTCAAAAGAAATACTGGGCTACCTATTTTCCAAAGAACTGTGCATGAGCATTTAGCTTTATTTATTTATTTACTTATTTATGTTTAGGGACCATGAGCATGTACCGGGCCGGATTCATGTGAGAGCCTCCTTCCAGCTAATTATGGGCTTCTATTGGGCCTTCATCAAGGCTGCATGTTATCAACAAGTGGAAAATGTGTTCCATATTAAAAATAGTATGAGCTACGACGGTACGGGCACTAAAGGATCAAACCTTGCACCGACTTTCAAAACAACACATTTATTCAACCAATGCATTTAAATATACTACTGATTGTACATTGAAAACAGCAGCAGCAGAAGAACCAGGGCTGGGGTGCAATGTATAAGAAGCAGTGCCGTAAGAGTGAAGACGCAGCTCTCTTCCAAACCAAACATCAGCCATCATTACAAAAGGGCTACCAAAAAGAACAAGTGTATGCATCAAACTAAATAAAGATCCTACTACACCAAGTGTACGATCTAACTAACTGCCTCGCTTAGACGTTACTATTTATTAAGTCGGAGATTGGTCGACGGCTTGAACCAGATGGGTGCCTCGACGGGGAAACTCCAGCCAAGAGGTCGAAGTCCGATACTTTGCACCCTCTCTCCTACTTTGGGCTGCAGAGCGTGGCGGCACATATCGGGTATGGTGCATGCAGAGACGCATGGTATGCTGTGTACACACAGCTTTGCCTCGATGAACGAAACCGCCGCCATCATGATCCTTGCCGTCGGTTATCTCCTCGTTAATCCGATAATTCAGTCCGACAAACAGAGAGCGGTACTAAGGTTACTTACCAGCCTCCAAAAAAATTCTCAAGGCCCAGAGAAGCTGGGATCCTGCTCAAAGACTGGCAAAGGATCGTGATTGTATTCCGCTAAACAACACGTCCGGTACGTATAACGATCATCAATCTTTCGCCGTCGTTCGACGAGCCAGAACCACCTGCAATCGCCATGCCACTTTTCTTTGAAAGGTTCTGGGATTAGGAAGGGTAGGGACACCAGCGCCTACAACATCATATCAAGTTGAGTCAAATAAAAAGGGCTCTTGATTTAGTCAATCTTAAGAACAGCATGTTATGAGCATGAATATTTTTTCAAGAAATGTTGATGAGAATATAAGCAAGCCATCATGATATCATAGGAAAGTAACATACCGCCGTAATAGCCGCTTGTAGCGATGATCGGAGTAGGCCAGCAAGACGCCCAGCCATAGAAGGAGTCGACAACAGTAAATGAAGCCCTTGTGTTCAATGGCATCGAGAACCATGGAGGATGTATGATCCTGCGATGGACGGCAGATTTATCCACTTACCGCAGTGACTCGCCGATAGGCGAGACCGCAGTTGAAGAACGCAATTATCCTGAAATATTTATAATTCGCAGATCTTGTGGGCACTTGGCAGATTACAACCTTGAGCAAATCAAACTTGGTATCATGTTGGCTACCGAAGATTCTCGAGTATTCGGGCCGCGATGCCAAAGCAAAGGCAATGTTAATCGGGAAGGGGATCAATCGCCGGTGTAGACCTCCACGAGCATCCAACTGCCGCGACCGCCGACGCAGCACCATCCAAGACGTGTTCATGCCGACCAAAGACATACCGTTAATGTAGCTGAGGTTGACGAGATCGATCACCGTGAAGGGGTTGATGCTCGCCACCCCACGATCGTTATGCTGCGTGACACACCGCTTCAAGATCAGCGGCATCGCAAGCAAGGAGCTGGCTTAAAAGCTCCGCCCGAGGGCTTTGAGTAAACGGTACACCCACGATTTAGCACGCCGTGAGCGGCATGGTATCGAGATTGTCCACACGCAAAACAATGAGCTTGATTACCTCGTGGGGAGCGAATTCCAGCCACTCTTTCGTGGACGCTGCTCGGTTCTCGCCATTGTTAGTGCTTGGGTTTCGACGAGGGGGAGGCGCTTTAGCGGGATGGAAGCTTGACGAGATTATGTGCGGACAAAGATGGAGAAGCTTAATATGTGTTGTGGGAAGTGGACATGTGATGATGACTACAAAGATGCCGCTTGACTTACGAGACACATACCAGCAGCGAGGGTCATATCGATGCTGCATAACTTGCTTGAGTGATCACAAGATCGGTACTCCCTATAGTACCTACTACAAGATTATGCCCTAGCTTGTTAGAGTAGAGTAGTAGAGTAGGACTCGCCTACTACTAGCACCGGGAGTAGTATATTCTAATCTAAAATAGTTAAAACTTCAATGCCCGAGCGTGGAACGACTACTTAACCGTGCTCAAAGACCGTGGTTCACGTGGTGTTTGGACTTATATGCAAAAAATAGCAAGATGCCCGCATTGCACGGCACACCATCATCACCAACTCGGTTTTTTCTCTATTCCTACTCCTATAAAAGACTCAGTTGGTGATCATGGAGGCGAGGAGGCGTGTTCAGCCGGGCTTACAGCGGACGGCGCAACACTATTCGATTTGTTATTAAAAAAAGTAGTAGAGATAGAGACATAGGGAGGAGCACGAAGTTGTGGGAGATAAGGATGAACGAGGCAAGGCCTTATCTATAAATGTGGAGAGAGGTGCGGGTATCTTTTGTAAAATTGTCATAGTTGGCTTTCTATCCGCCGATATAGATCGGACGGTCTATATTACAAGATGGCAGGCATACCATCATCACCAACTCGGTTTTCTATAAGAGTAGATATATATAGATATAGATAGATAGAGACTAGGAGTACTAGTAAGGACACCATCTACGCTTCGTGCTACTCCTGCGCCCATTCGGCGGCCGCAACATCCCCTACAGCCACTCCCTCCTCGCCCATTTGGTGGGCGCTATTGAAATCTGGGAGCACACTCGCGATCACCGGCAGACACGACTTCACCGACGACGACTTCTTCCCCGACCTCGCAACCTCTTCCTCAATGACATGGGCGATAACTCAACGCCAACGGTGCTGCTCCTGCTGCACCGTATGTGTTTCTTTCCTTCCTGTTCAAATCGTGGTAGAATTCATGTTTCTACTCAGATCCTACTACTATGCTAGTCCACATGATTAGTTTCATCTCTGTTATAGCCATCATGATTTATTTTGTGCTTATTCGGATTAAATCTCGAGTAACTTGCTCACATATTCAATCGCGCGCAACGTCCCCTACAGCCACTCTCGCTTCATGGACGGCCTGATCGATGCCTCCAAGGAGCCCTTCGCCCATCGCTATGAGTGCCCGATGTTGTTTTGTGGCTCGCCGGCGACATGGTGCATCACCACGGATGCATGAAGTGGTCACCGCTGGCCCTTGGCGGAGAACATCAAGCACGACACGCGCTACCGTTCACCATGCCGGAGTCGCTGGAGGATCACCGCCACCGCTAGTCTCGGAGGAGGACGGCAGCGCCTTCCTCTTGATCGTGGCACCGGCGAGGCCCGCAGCAGCCGCCGCCTGCCTTTTGTAGCGCGGCGTCAGGCGCCGCCACTGACGCCGACAATCGACACGACGCAGATGTATGGGTGCGAGGTCAATGTTACTACCACTCCGGTCACGTGGGCAGCGAAACCGCCTCATCGGACAGACTTGGAATCGAGGAGCTGGGACTATCCCGCCAATGTGGACTTGGAAACCCATGGCATCCGTTCTATCCTTTACTCGCCGACTCGGTGCATGGGGACTCCAAGGAGGTTCACCGACATACGATTATCAAGTGCACTTAGAAAACATGTAGTGTGTGTGGGCGCTTATGGCCCGTGGTCTTTGCCGCTTTTGATTCTGTAAGCTTGTCGTTAAACTTGAGTGGCTTTCGCCGCAGTCCTTCCTTTGAACTGCTCCTCTTAGTGAGCTGATGTAAGACACTTTGGGTTTCATTTGATAATGGAACCGGGGAGGAGCCTCCTGTTTTTCTAAAAAATATGCATTATCAAGTTAAATGTTGATCATTAGTCTTCGCCAATGTAATCCGCTGTCTAAGCATGTGGAGACTTCCATGCAGGATCTTGCTCTATTGGAGTATCGCGATGAATAAAAGTGTATCCGCTTATGGTTTAGTCTAGAATCTTCCATGTATGAATTTTACTACAAGATCGTGAAAGACTTATGATGAACCATTTCTTACATCTCCTCCGCCCCTTGCAAGTCATCCTGATTTAATCCTCCGCCTAGGTGTATAAGGGCATGGTTAATATTACTTAATAGTATAGCCAACTGTTGACTATAAGAAAGTGCCATGTCATCTGTAGCCAACATGTATAACAATCGATACTCAAAAACTAATTTTAAAGATCATTTCTTGCAAAGCACAATAAGTGTTATTTCTTCACAAGTTTTGGATGCAAAGTTGAACAGTTGAACGCTTTTGTTTGCAAAAGATACCTTTTATCTATTTCACCCGGATGTTTGTGAGCTCTAGAGATGAGATAATATCCAAGAAACCTATCGACACCAAGCTACACATGAGATGACCCCCACATCCTTTGTCAAAATAAACAACTCCCCGATCAATGCATTTCACTCTTCGGTGCAACGCACGGGCACCTTACTACTATAGATTAGTACGACCAAAAATTGAACTAACATTATATATAGTACGATAAATACTGATGCATGTCACCTAAAATTATATCATTCAAAACTATGTTCAAATACGAATCCAACGATATAGTTTTTGTTGACATGCACTAACATTTTGTCAGTTAAATCTTCACTCAAATTCAATGGGGGACTAATAAACCACGACCGATGTAGTACAAGTGTAGAGGGCGGCGCTGCACGGGAGTCTCACCTCTCACTGTGGCGCGCAAGAAGCCATCATATCACAAAACCCAACCACTCCCAAGAATAAGTGGCCTGGTAAAATAAACGGACAAGCAACCATCACATCCTCCGCCTTTTTTGCATTTCATCTCTCTGCATTTACTTTCTCCAGTTCATCTCCCACACTCGATCCCTAGCTACTACTCCTAGGGCCAGTTCTTTTGGCGGCTTCCCCAACTTTTCCCACAAGACTAGTCACAGTGGTGAGTAACAATAAGGCACCTCACTCATTTATTTAGGCTTCTAAACTACTACTCCGTCCTGGTTTATTCCTCACCATTGTAATTTGTGCTAAATTTTGACCAAAGATTTAACTGATAAAATGTTACTCAAAACACTTAGGAGCGGTGCATCTAGGTGTGTAAGTCATCTTACGAAAACCAAATATCCCAAAACACTTAGGCGTGGTGCATTAACTTCTACCTCATTTCTTGTTTCTTGACATATCAACCAATAAGAGATAAAGAGTGTGCATGCTTTTAATGACTTGAGATATCAAACACGACATGCAGTGGTTAGTTCATTGCATGCAATACTATTAATTAGAAAATAAACATTAACGCTTTCGCTTTCTCCTCCTCCTTGGTCACGGTGCACAGCCTAAGATGACTTACTCACCTAGACGGATGGAGTAGTGCATGTGACATGCACTAACATTTCATTAGTTAAATTTATGATCAAAATTTGACACAGATTACAATGGGGACCAATAAACCAGGACGGGTAGTAGTTATGGGATTACTAATCTAGAAGCCTAAAAGAATCGCCCCGGTACTCCTACTAGTAGTAGTACTCACGTTGGAATCGCTTTCACAAGCTTGACTAGTGCTGTTTTTCTACTTTCACAAAAACCGCATCGTAATGTTTAAACGCGCATTTGCACGCATATAAGTAATAGTAGTACTCCTCCGCCTAGGTGTACAAATCTTCCTCCTTCTTGGTCACCGTGCACAACCAAAGATGACTTATTGACCTGGACGGAGGAGTAGAAAAGTCTGCAAGCATATATCGAGAGAGACGTAGTCCGATAGTCTATAGTAAAGTTTGTGCTATATGCACGTACTTGCAAAATGCGTAATAATACACAACGCTTCCAAACTTTCCTTTACATACTTAATTAAGGACGCTAAAATTCCTGAACGCTCGATTTATCATTTGCGCCCCAAAACTAATGAGATCGCTTTACTAAACAAAAATTATACTCCTCCTAAAGCCACGGCGCCGCAGGAGCGCTTGCGGCGCGCCACGAGTGCCCTGGTGCGCAGCCGCTTCTCAAATACGCCGACACAACGCTTCTTCCTCAGCCTCGCAACTCGCGAGGTGCTGATTGGCGGCTTGTCGGGCGGCGAGCGATCTCACCGGTTTGGTGATCCGCGCCAACAGTACTCCTCCTGGCTGGAAGCGCACCGTCCACGACGCCAAGCGTAGATGAGGCGCTTGGGCCCGACCGCACTCGTATGCGCGGCACGGGCGCCCTCCACCACCCTCACGGCCCTCGCACGAGCCTTCGCCAAAGAACCAATTGCTTGACTCTCTCGGACGCGACATAGATCTCCCAGAAGCTTGTTGCGCGGCGCTTCTCTTCGGCCTTCTTCTCCGCTTATTTTGGCACGCCTCATTGGAGGCAAAGCCTCCCACAAGGCGACATCCATTTCTTGCCAAAGCTCCTCAAGGCTGGGGGCTCGGCGGCGGCGCGGCGTTTCCTCAGAGCGGGGAGCCGACGCGCCTCCGACGCGCTGCCGGGAGATTGGGAACGCCGACGCGCCCACCTCGACACGCCGCGGGCGAGGAGCGGAACGCCGACGCGCCCTCCTCGACTAGTGGCGGCGAGGAACGGAATGGCGACGCTCGCGCCGCGGCGAGGAGCGAACACCGACGCGCCCTCCTCGACTAGTGGCGGCGAGGAACGGAACGGCGACGCTGCCGCAGAAGCGGCGAGGAGCGGAACGCCGACGCGCCCTCCTCGACTAGTGGCGGCGAGGAACGGAACGGCGACGCGTGACTGTCCGCACGGTGCAGCGAGGGGCCTTAGGGCTTGGGAGGCGGCGCCATGGTGGTCGACGGAGAGGGAGGGGAGGAGATAGCGATGAACGGAACGTGAGGGGAGGAGATAGCGATTTCGTGGGAGGCGCAGATTTATAGCGAGCAATGGCACACCCACGTAAGATATGGATCGAGCTGCACCGACTTAATCAGCAGGTTCAGCTATGCCATCGACATGTGGGCCAAGACACCGCTGGGCCCGTATGTCGCTGACCCAATGCAACCGGGTTAAGTAAAAGCTACGGGGCATATTTGTTGGAGTAAATTACGGGGAGCGAAGGGGTGGAAATATTGCTGGTCACAACGGATTGGACGAGCGTGGGGGAGGAGGGTCATGCATGCAGATTTTTTCACACGGGTGGAGGGTGGGACCGCCGGGGAGAAGGAGAGTTTAAGCAGCATATTGTTTCCACACATGGAGAGGAAAAGATTTGGAGACGAACGGGCTTCCTGCAGGTATGGGGAACGTGCATAATAAGTCATCTTGCATGCCGGGCTAGGTATAGTCTCAAGTCATTAAAACATACACGCCCACACATGTTCATATTTCAAGGTGCACTAAATTATTGCATGCGATGATTAAGGCTGGCCATAATGGTGGTATCTTAGCTGGTATCATGCACACGGGAATAGCAAACATGCTGATGTGGCAAAGAATTAAAGAAGAGAGGGGGGTTAGAGTAACTAGTGTTCATGCATGCATTGGTAAACACATTTTTTGTGAAGAACGACAACATTAGTTGAGTACTTTTGCAGACTTCAAAAACTATTCCACCGCCTCTACTATCTTGCTAAGAGTAGGTGAAATTTTTGAGTCGAGCCCTTTAAACTAGAAGGGAGGTAGTGGTACTCTAATAGCTAGGTGTGTAAGTCATCTTACTTAAAACCAAATAATCCCAAAACACGAGGCGCGGTGCATTAACTTCTACCTCGCTTCTTGTTTCTTGACATATCAACCAATAAGAGATGAGGGTGTGCATGCTTTAATGACCGAGACTATCAAACATGACATGCAAGGGTTAGTTCATTGCATGCAATACTATTTAATTAGCAAATAAACATTAATGTCTCTCGCTTTTCCCTCCTCCTTGGTCACGTGCACAGCCTAAGATGACTTACTCACCTAGACGGAGGGAGTATCAACATTCACAATGTCAAATCAATATTTTTACACTCATTATAAAACGTAGTTCTTATACTCATTATAATCAGTATTGTAGATATTGATATTTTAGTATAAATTTGGTCGGGATTTCATTGATGCCTCACAAAGCGTGGAGGAACCGGAGCTTAGGGCTTGCATTGCCGGTCTCTACATAGGTATTTCTCTTCATAATCCTGTAATTTTAGAGACTGATTGCGCTTTTGTGGTAGCGCCTCTTGCATCGGGGACTATGACAGTCTGCTATGCGTGACTCAAGATGAAAGCGTTGAGCATCTCGGTTGATCAACAATCTTCAATTGTCAAAGATTAGCCGCTCGCCAATAAGGTGGCACACTTAATCGCTAAGTATAGCTTTGACAATAGATTAGATGGTATTCTTGTAAATAACATACCGCCTGTGTGGTGAATATTGTATCGAATGAGTGTACCGTGTGGCTGGTTAATTAATATAAGGTGGTGTTCAAAAAGTATATATTTGGTCAAACACTTTGCAAACGGTTGACGGGAGTAAAAGGACCAGAGGGAGTATCATGCATGCGGAGTAGGCAAAAAATTGCTCATTTATAGCCGGTCGAAGTCTCAAAGGGCGCGATCACGAGGGAGGCGAAGGTCGGGAGGCGCGACGGTTGACGGAATTAAGTGAAGTTACATCCACGCTACCGGCATGGCGTGCTAACAGGCGAAGCTATACCGTCAGCCTACGATATGGGTCTAGTAGACATGACATCTAGTGGGTCCCGATAGTTCTCGAGAACTTTTGGGGCTTGCAGCCGCTTATCCACCGGCAAGCCAGCAACCCCACGCTGCTCAAGGCCTCTACTTATCCCCGCCTTCTACCTCACAACAGTTCGCCTCCCAATGTCTCCGCCCTTTCACATTAGTTCGCCCCCAGTTTTTATGGGTACAACAGTTCAACTTCTCCTAACCTCCTCCAAAATCCATGGCCTCCCAAATCTCCATGGTCGCCGCTGAGTACCAGGTTAGAGCCATCACCGCGATCAGTTCATCGTCATCTACACACGTGATCCGCGACGGTGAAAGCATGGCTTGCTCGCTTCCTACGCATGTTCAACAGCTCAACGGATGAGTGGGTCGCTGGGCTAGATGTTGAGTACACCACAGTCCCGGGACGAGAGAAGGATCTAAAGGACTAAGAGAGGAAGAAGCCCGCCGTGATCCAGGTTTATGACATAACGCTTGCTTGGTCTACCACATATGCCATGCCGACGTTGAGTGCCAGGATTTTAAGAACTTCCTCAAGGACAAAAGAGTGAAATTCACATCAGAGGCTTTAAGAACGACAGAGATGTCCTCGGCCGGATAGGTCTCGCTGTAGGCCAGCCCTTCGATCTCCGTAAGGCAAGCCTGGTGTCCTCCTCTCAACCTTCAATGTTGACCCTGGCAGCAGCCATGATTGATCCTTCAGACGCTAAATCAAGAAACCTCATCACGAAGTTTCATCATGCATGGGAGTCAAGACATTAGATGAAGATCACATCCTGTACGCAGCAATGGATGCCTACCTTTGTTTAAATATCTACATGGGTTGGATGAAGAAGCAGAGCCCAAAGGTCCGTTCAAGCAAAGAAGGCCGCGAAGAGGAAGAGGAAGAGGGACGAGGACTAAGTCGAGGACGTGGACTCGACTCGAGTAGGTGGCAGTGTTGCCGCCATGCTGGTTCTACCGCAGGTCAAGCGGACTAGTTGCTTAGTTTATTTTCAAGGGTGTGTTGTGCCGAGGCCCCAGCAGAACTATGTTTATGTTCTTTCTCGTTATTTGAACTCTTTAGTACGTAGAGTAGTACTAGTACTATGTCTTACTACTGTTCTTCTTGCAGTTGGTACTATCGTCAGATCTTCGTGTTCCTACTGTACTTAATACGCTCGTATTAGTAGTATAATTTGGGTCACCGATTTGTGAAAGAAGTTCGACGGAGCGAAGGAAGAAGACGGCGAAGAGGTGGAAGAAGCCCTTCTAGCCATCCATGTTGCATCAAACGGCTCACATGAGTCGATCGACCCAAATTGCTCCTTCAGATTGCAGGATCCACGTGGCATTCAAGGTCTCAAGGTAGATTCCATGTCCGCACCCGGTTTATGGGCTCGACGCTGCTGAACGCTTCCGCCGCGACAGCCACCATCTGCGCTCTCCTCCGCTGGGCGGAGACGACAATGACACGCTTAGTTCCTCCTCGCCGGCGCGGCCGAGCACACGCCGCCCTCCTCTTCGTACGCTGCGCGCATAGACGCTGCTCCACCAGCTGCTCGCGTGCTTGGCAGCGCGGGCGGCATGGCGAGGAGGGACTGCAGACGACGTGAGCGGGCGAGCCTTCGCTTCATGGCACAGGGATGGCGGTGACACGGCGGTGATGGGCGAGAAATTGTTGGTCGAGCAAGGCGGGCGCCGATGATGCGCAACGGCGGGGTCGGTCATATTGATGAGTGCGCACCCTTAAAATGGGAGCTTACTTTAGTTTTATATAAGGTTGGTCAAACTTAAAAGAAAACCGCATTAGTACACGTAAACATTAGACTTAGGCAGCGCTTTTATTAATTTTTTTAGTACCACAGCCACGATATGGAATCCTGTGTAAGCGCGTGAACCGCGGGCATGCTGGTCGATCGAACGGTGCAAGGCCACCGTGTCGCGCCAAGGACATCCACCGAACCTTTTTGTGTGTGAAAACAATCCTCTAATATTACTCAAGTTTTTTTCCTGGAAAGTTCTTGACGCTGCAATATTTCCATATATTTGAATTTAGCTCCAGTTTGTGTTTATTTGGATTTGGACGCTTTAGGTGCGCCTAGTTTTTTTAATACTTATTTTGTGTGTGTGACTGAGAGAGAACGTGTGTATGTGTCCATATGTGTGTTGTATGAAGGGCAATGTGGAGACGGTGTGCGTGATACGTACATAGAGAGGTGTGAATGTGCAAATGATCATGCATGAGTGAGACATAGACATATGCCGATACGCTTGTGTATACATGAGAGAACGGTCTTCTAGTTTACTTGTGTGTGTGTGTGTGTGTGTGTGAGAGAGAGAGAGAGAGAGAGGAGCATCCGTAACACAACAACCATCTCTCTCGATTCGTCTGTCTCTCGTGACGATCGCATGCAACACATGCATCAACGCGCACATTTTGACACCTCACTGCCCCCGCCCACCTCAAGGCCCGCATAATCTCTTCGTGAATACCCATTTCTCTCCTTAGGTTTGTTTTCGCCAATATCCGACACACACACACACACACACACACACACACACACACACACACGCAGCACAACACACACGCACACCCCCGAGCACACAATTCATCCCCATCCAAGGTTATACGGCGACCACTCGCTTGTGCTTCTTTGCACCCCAACATGCACAACACCTCAATCTTCAAAGAGGGCATCGAGCAGATCAAGACGGCGACCACACCGCTAGAGAATGCGGGTCATTTGGAAGCAGTGGTGATGTGACGACGGCCGACTCGACTCCTCCCCCCCTCTCTCTCTCTCTCTGCACAAAATTACCAATCCTCTCTCCCCGCACAAAATTGTCAATCCTCAACCCATGAGATCCTTCCTCTCGCCCATGTTTTTCCAGCTCTCTCATCAAACATGTTGTCTCTTCTCCTTCCACGATACAGAATCCGGATGCACACGATCTCACGATATTACATGTCTCCATCTTTCTCACAGCACCTAACTTCTCCTCTCTCTCTCTCTCTCTCTCTCTCTCTCTCTCTCGGGTTTGTCTCCTACTCTCTCGCCCACATACATACAATCTTTCCCGCCCTATCTGCTCCATCTTCAAAAGCTCTCTCGCACGCTTCATTCACACAATGGGATATGTCAAAATGTTGCTTCTATAATGGCTGATGTAGAGTTTTGGTTGTTTTTGTTGCATCCTACAAAGTAATAACTATGAAATGCATTTAGATTCTCATTTGACTGGGATTATGTGAGTTTGAGCATGTTGTGAAGTACTATAGACCTTGTATACATCTTGGGATTCACAATGATTGTAACTATTGAATTGTATAGACCATTACATTCAAGTCAATAGCCTAATATATTTATTTCACAATTTCAACAAATGATTAGTTCACTACAAACTAAGAAAACAAATGTGTACTCCTCCGCTTTTATTTAAGTCCGCAGATTAGCATTGGTCAAAGTCAAGTTTTGTAAACTCTCAAAAGCTTATAACAAAAAGCTAAAAATTTGTTTTTGCCAATTTAGTTTTTGCCCATTTGCTTATGCCACTTAATTTGATATTTCACTTTTGCCACTCTTAGCTTTTGACAATATATCACTTTTGCCCTTCCGTGGCAAAAACAAAATTTTCCAAGTGGCAATTGTGATACATGTCAAATGCTAAGAGTGGCAAAAGTGAAATGAAAAATTATCGTTTTTGCCACGGAATGGCATTTGTGATGTATTATCAAAAGCTAACAAAGGCAAAAGTGAGATGTCAAATTTAGAGTGGCATAAGCAAAGTTGGCAAAACTAGAGTGGCAAAACAAAGTTTTCCTATCAAAAATATTAACATATACAATAACAAATAAATACCATTAGATTCATTATTGAATGTACTTCCACATCATACATATTTGTTATGGTAAATGTTTATATTTTTATATAAACTTGGTCAAACTTTAGGAAGTTTGACTTCGGTCAAACCTAATATGCAGAGTTTACTACTACTACTCGCTAGTTGCTTAGCCGAATCACTCAACACGCCACACGGGGAGTCCAGTGTCACAAAATTTTGAGGTCGGCGGGAAAATCTCCCGCGACCCTGATTCGAGCAAAGGAAGTTACCATCATAGCCTTCGAACAGGCCTACGGACGACGCTTGGTAGGGGCTGTTTTCAGTAACTTCAGTTCACCCTACCCAGCCAACCCCACCCCGCACCCGAGTAGTACACCTGAATACTCCCCATTTTCTATCCCCACCGCAAAATAGACTTCTCCACGGCACCGCAGCCTTCGTGTTCTCCCTTTACATCGGCGCACTCGCCCACCGCAGCAAGATCTGCCTCATCGACGACCTCAGACGCCGACCGAGCCGGTCCACCATTGTCGTCAGAGACGGAGCCTCTTCCCGCATCGCCTTCCACGGTCTCGGATCTGCTTCCCGAAGCCGACGCCAAGCGCAGAAGTACCACCGCCGTGGACAATGAACTGACTCTCGCTGTCCGATTATGACTCACAGAGGCCGCCGCGACCATCGCTCTCCTCCTCGATTGGTAATGTGTGTATTGAATCACTTAGCAAGACATGTGCAGTTCCAATTTTGTTCATACCTACCCTTCAATTTTCCTGGGTGCTATTGTTCCCGTAAAAGTAATTGGTTATAGCCCATTGTCCAACAGAATATCAGCTGGTAATTGTGCGCCGCCTCCCAGATCGCTACTGTGCTTGGTAGGTTTTTCATCCGCAACCTGTAGTGTGGCAAATGATGGAAAGGTTTTAGAAGTAGCAAGATGCCCATGCGCTGCACGATCAAGATGCATTTGTATGAGTAGTTTATCTTGTGGGAGAAAAGGATGAACGAGGGAAGGCCTTATTTGCAACTGAGAGGGGTATGGGTATCTTTCTGCAAAATTCCATTTGTTTCCTTCCTATCTCGCCGATATAAATCGGACGGCCTATATTGCAAGAAAAAAGTATAGAGAAAAAAGTAGACAGTAAAGGAAGTAGAGATAAATATTAAATATTAAATATAAAATAAATATAACCGAGAGAAGAGAGTAGAGATAGCAGAGACGTCGGAAAGGATCACGCTGCTGAAAAAGCGGCCGGGCGTGCGCTTAGTTTTGGCGCCAAGGCGCCGCCGCGCGCTTATAAAATCCAACGCCTCCCACCGCTCTATGCCTTGCCACCGCTCAATGCCTCGCCACCGCTCTTCCCCGCTTTTTTCGCCACGCCAAGGCCACCATGCCACCGCCGCCGAAACTTGGGGATACCAAGGCGTCACTGCGCCCGCCGCTTTCTCCGCCGAGATCCGTTCCGCTGGATGCGCCGCCTCGGCAATTTCGACACCGCTAACGAGGCCGCCACAGATGACGCGGGCGGCGTGGCGCCCGTGGCCTCATAGAACATTGAACTTCCCAACGTGCCGACGCTGAGCGGGCGCAGAGTCGCGCCGCCGCGGCTTAGCACCGACGAGGATCGTCGCGACAACCGGAGGCGGGAGCACCGTCTCGGCATCGCCGAGATGGACGAGGAAGCCATGGCGCTGTGGCGCCAACACTTCCCGCAGGACATCATCAACGAGCGCGAGTTCTACGCGCAAAGGAGGGCGGAGAGGGATAAGAGGAGGGCGGAGCGAGCCGCCTATCGCGAGGACAAGCGTAGGCGAAAAGCGGACGCTCAATTCAACATGAGGCTAGGAGCAGCGTCGCCCTGGGAATCCAACGACGATCGGTATCTTCACGCCTACAGTCAGACGTCGGAGGAGGACATCACCGAGGAGGAGTCGGACGACGAGGAGTAGTTGAATTATCTTTTTTTATCTATCTATGCTGAGAACTATCCTCTACTCTCTAGTATCTACTTCTCGATCTCAGCACTGTAAACGCTTTTTTAAAGCGCCGCGCGTTGCGATTCTGTTGGAGATGCTCTAACATGGCGATTTAGTGCTTTAATGTTGCCCACAAGATGCGCGAGTATTACTAGTAGTATTTTTCTTGCCATGTTGAGATTTTAAAACCACGAGTGTGAACATGCAGAGGAGCAATGAAGACCAAACACGGATATTCGGGACATCTTCAAGGAGCGTGGCAAGTTAAAGAGGAGCTGCACCAACCTCAGAAACGAGCTTTGGTAAGTAACACCTTTCAATTACTTTCGCTTAGCCTCGTGTTCTTCGATGTGTATATGTTGTAGTTTCTGCTTTCTTAAGCGTGGTGTTCTTCGATGTGTAATAAGAAGAGTCTTAATCGCCCTAATGCTTTCGCTTTTAACTTGATGTAGGAAGTGGGTGTTCTCACCTTGTAGTCTGTTTTATATTTCTTTTCCTTTGAATTCACTTCTCCGAGTTCTGCTTATCCGCTTCTACTAAATGGATCTAGGTTTCTCTAAGTATTGATCTAAAAAGAAGTAACTTCATGTCGATGCAGTTCCTCGCGAGGAGGGAAGTATGGTCAACCTCGAGATCATGTTTCCAAAATGAGGCTGGATTACACACAAGGTGCCGCCTCTAATGATGCTGGATTAGACACAAGGTGCAAATTCCTGATGATGCTGGATTACACACAAGCCGTGGAGTCGCCACTGTTCGTGTCCTCGTGGCATTAGTAAAGGCTGAAAGAAAGCGCAGCAGCCCTTGAGAATGTAGCTGAGTTCTCAAGAAGCTTAAAAGAGCAATCAGATGCTCTTCACCCAAGCCAAAGAAGAGATGGAAGAAGCCGAAATAAGCTAGCAGAGGCAGAGCAGGCTAGGCGCTCCTGCTATCTAAAACTGTTGTCAATACAAAATTTCCTTCATAATAGCTAGGTTCAAATGTTTATCCAACAAGATGCTGTTGTGATGTCTCGCATCTACCGATGTGGCACAAAATGTTTTTTCGGGTCATGTAATAACAGCAATTACTTTCCAAACAATAATGTATTTAAGCATTGACATGGTATAGTTCACGCAAAGCCCGACATTCCAAGTTCAACTTCCACATCAAACTCATGTTCACAGATATCTGCACATTCATACATAATGTCCACAACCATGATTCACTTCAAAGCCAAAAAATGTGAGGAGAGTTATAAATAAAGAAAACCTCTACTAGTTCCTCGCTACCAAAGGCAGCACAACAAGTCAAGACCATGAGTATATTTTAGTCATGTTTTCTGTTCTAAAATGCCTGCCGCTCATGGAAGGACGTGGTTGCCGCACACGCCGATGGATTCAATGAAGGCAAAGCGGGCAGTCTTAAGCTGGTTGCACGCGGCGAGGAGGCGTGCTCACCGGCTCTGCAGCCGAAAAGCGCCCTCTTGGCCGGGCGCGCCGTTCAATGCCTCGCGCTTATGAGAGGTCGCGTCTGTCGTGAGCAATCACTCCTCCAATTCTTTTTTGTATGGGTATAACAAAATCTCATTTTCCATTCACATTTTACAAGTAAAATTCATGGACAAACTTTGACCCAAAGTACGATGGGGACTAGTAAACCGAATGGAGGTAGTAGTTTTTTAATCAAAGAAGGGTTTCCTTCCGACATCGAAAACCAGCATCTAAATCTAAACCATAGTATTTGCCCTAGAACTACCAGGTTCAACATCTCGCAACATAAACCCATACAACCATACGCCAAGGAGGTACGTAGTACTATGAATTCCATTTTCGCCCATACCAATCGCTCTAAAACTACTTACTACTTATAACGTGCCATTGAAAATCGGAACTCTTAACCCCGCTAAAAAATGATATTTTAAACGTGGCTACTCGATCTGTGGCAATCGGCGAGCCACCGCGCCCAAGTCGCTCACCGTGGTCCCACCATCAACTCCTACAAAGGTGCTCCACCACGCACTCTGCACCCGCGAATGCAGCAATCGTGCGCCTAGGGTTTTAGGGTTTATTTGTTAACGCCGCTTTACGTAACACTCATGTGTGCGAGACAGCGAGAGGTCGATCAAGCGTATGCGCGCCTCTTCTCTTCAGATATGTACTCCACCGCTTGTCCGTGTCCAAAAATTATAATAACTACTAGCAATGTGCCAATGCGCTGCCACACGATCAAAGTAGATTAATACATATTCACCGATTTGATAGAAAAAAGTCTAGTTTTGAAATACGATATCACTAAAAATATGTTATGTTTCACTCAAAATATATTCCTTTGGCGGTTTTGATGAGATAAGGAGGAATGTTGTTGGTTTCAAGATTCGAGAAGTGGTATATGTCTAATTTCTACTTTACTAGTAAGATGCTCGTATGCTGCACGGAACATCAAGATCTTGTGGGAGAAAAGGATGAACGAGGGAAGGCCTTATCTGCAAATGTGGTGAAGAGTGCGGTAATTGTTATATTTTTCTTCCTATCCGTCAGATATAATCGACGATTTACATTGTAGATGGCAGGCCCACCATCATCACCAACTCTATTTTTATCCCTACTCTTATAAAAAGCATTGTCGGTGATGATCGTGTGCCCGCCATCCTGCAATATAGGCCGTCCGATCTATATCCGACGGATAGGAAGGAAACTATGGCAATTTTGCAAAAGATACCCACACCCCTCTCCACATTTGCAAATAAGGCCTTCCTCGCTCATCCTTTTCCCCACAAGATAAACTACTCATACAAATGCATCTTGATGTTCAGGTAACGCATGGGCATCTTGCTAGTTGTTGCAAAAGGCCCATGTGTGTGTGAGAGAGAGGGAGAGTGGAGGAGGACGGAGTGCATGTGTGACAAAGACACAAGTAGTGTGTGTGATAGGTATCAGCTTAAATGAGGCGATAGTGTGTGTGTGCACGATCGAGAGGGCGGTCTCAAGAAGGGAAGAAAAGCTACATAGATACAAGGAGCGGAGAGAGACATGTATGCGATGGTGGAAGCACGAAAAGGGTGTATAAACCTATCTAGAGGCTAGCCAGTCGATAAATGTTTGTGAGAGAAATACGAGTCGGGGTGCGAAAGCGAGAGTTTTGTGTGAGAGAGAGAGACGGTAGTCGGGAAGGGGAGTGGAAGCGGGAGTTGTGTGTGTGTCTGTGAGAGAGAGAGAGGAGACGGTAGTCAGGGTTGTCTGATCGGTAAACAAATGAATAATGTCACTGGGATGGAGATTTAAAAGGAGACCGCAACAAATGTTGTGTCTACAAGAGAGAGAGAGAGAGAGAGAGAGAGAGAGTAATTTTAGTGGTATGATTCATATGTAGAGACATATAGGGTGTGTGAGAGAATCCCATAGAGAGAAAGACAAAGTGAAAGACGAGTGGAGACTGTGTGTGCGGTGAAAAGAAAGCTTAGGTACCGAGTGATACCAGAGAACAGTAGAGACGTGAGAGATAATGAAACCGTAATGTATAATGATAGGGAGAGTGTGACACTTCTCAAGGAGACGCCGAGAGACCATGTTTATGAGGATAGGAGAAACATGAAGTGAGCGTATGGGTGAGCTGGAGAAAAGAGAGTGATAGCTACCAAGGAGCATGCATGCGAGAGAGATGGGCGGAAAGGAGGAACAAAAAGGATTCAAATATTTGAATTCGAGATGATGATACATGTAATCCATACTCAACCAAAATTGATCTATCAAACATGCATACTCATATGAATTCACGCACATCTATGTTATTTAATATGTAGATATTACTGATCCATACATTTTAGTAGAACATAATTTGTTAAATTTTTCAATTCAACCTTAAGATTTCGAGATCGTTGTATTTGTAAATCATATTATACATATAAAGGAGCAGAATTCTTTGTTGTGCTTTTGAAAGTATATATAAAAAATGATGTATATAGAATGTAATTCCAATTGAAAATGGATCCCGCCAAAAAAATAGTAGAATACAAACGGGATTCAATTGAGTTGGCACGGTAAACGGCACTCTGCAAAATTTGAACGAAGCGGGAAAGTCGCAAGAACCCCGCCCAAACCAAAATCATGAGATGGAAATCACTACGCCTATCCTCGCCACGCAAAGCCTATCTGCTGGATTTCTATAGGTTTCGATAGGGTAGGTTTGTAATTTCACCCAAACGTGACGTAACCGCCTCACCCGGATTCATACACGGTGGGCGCTAAAACACAAGGTGCCCTCGGCCAAATCGACTCCTCCCCGATTCATATTCATACACGGTGGGCGCCAAAACAAACTCTCGCCGGCAAATATTCGTGTATGCGAGATTACCGCCCTATCCCCAACCGACTAATGTTGTTGTGATGTAGTAGAAATTTGAAACGGGGCTAAGTTTGTAAATTTCTCTCGATTTGAGACAAGCGCCTCAATACATGGTTCCCCTTCCTCTCTACCTCCCTTTTCCCCATTCGCATCTGTGGGCGCCAAAACACCCTCTCCACCCCACCTCCTCCGTCCGCCGCCGTCCGCCACCCCATCCACCGCCGCCCTCCTCCACCATGCCGGAGCTGATACCCCGACGCCGCCGCCCATTACAAGAGATCGACCTCTCTCATCCACGCTTCGACCGGATCCTTGCATCCCGCCCTCTCGCTTCATCCTCGCTGCCGTCCACCTTGCCGGGCGCCGCCCTACGACTGCCTCGCCCACGCGCCCGCCGCCACCGCCTACCCTCCTAGATCTGCTTCCACGCCGCCGACAGCCATCGCTACCGCAGCACCGCCAAATTCTCAGCAGATGCGTGACATCGGCGCCGCACTGTAGGCGGTACTTTTCAGATTCGCTCAACTTATTTATCGCAGCAAGAAAATAGATCGCCACCGCTTACTCTGATTTCTTGTCTTGGCTATGGTTGCCTTTGTCCGGTTTGCACCTTCAGATCCGCCATGGCACGCCAACACTATACTCCCAATGCTTATGGTTTTCCCTTTATATTCCACACTAGTTAAATCACAGAGACTAAATTTCAAAATTGGGTCACCGATTTTTCAGAGCTCACGGAGTTCGCCGGCAGCGATCCAAGGGCTCTGGTGGTTGGGGGCCTCACGAACTAAGAAAACTCGACGCTGGTGGGGGGTGGGGTGGCGGAGGAACACAAAGGTGGGGGTGTGGTCCGCCGGGCGGCCTGCAAGGGTGTTCTCAGATGGGAAGAATTAAGAGACGAGGAAGAAGAAGGGTTAGAGACGAGGATCTTCATCCAACCGCCTGAAATGGTCGAGAGACACTGGAGTTGCATTCTTAATGCGCCTCGTTCATCTTGTGGGCACTGCAAGAACCAACATTTTATTATCCAAAATCTGATTGCTCTTCTTACCATGTTCCTCTTCCGTTTTTCTTAATATGTATTTCTCCGTTTTAAATACAAGTCTTTGTATAGATTCCACCATGGACTACATATGGAGCAAAATGAGTGAATCTACACTCTAAAATGTATCTCGATACATCTCAGATGTGATCCATAGTGGAAATCTCTACCAAGACTTATATTTTGGAACGGAGGGAGTATGCTAGTAGTACAAGATGTTCCTTGTACTCAAGATGAGCAGGACATTTGCAGTGTAGAGGTCTATACGGTCGGTTGTGATGGACACTTTGAGCCTCTTTGATTCAGAGGATCTTGTAAACATAGGAATAGGATTTGTAGTGGCCTGCCCACTTGAATCCTATAAGAATAGCAAGGAAATGCGCGAGCTGTGTCGCTTTGAGAGTTACATCGATATTAACAAAGACCGCACCTTCACTTGAAGAGAGCTGGTATCCGAAGCCTTTTCTAGCCGCATCGCAATACTAGCACATATATTCCAGCAAGTTCCACTTTGCTGATTTTACTCTGATGCTTAAGGTTTTCCCGTGATATCTACACTATGATCTGTGTAGCTGCTTTGTGTCGCACTAGCAGCAGTCCACTCTTGAAGCTAAACACTGCAATGACTTACAAAATTGGCACCAAGGCATTGAGTGCCATTCTGGATGCAATGAAACTCATACGCCCCCATGTGCTGACTCTTGTTCGTAATATGATCCTAATGACTATTCTAACCTCGAGGAGTCAAAGGCGATGGCATGTCCTGTTCACCCATCAAGGTGCCTGTTCTAATTTGGCAATGTTTTATTGATTATGGTATCTTGCATATGTTGTCTTGCATTTCTTCTACTTTGTTGCACCGCCATCCGCTTAGTTTACTCATCATATATGTCGAGATGCCATGCCCATCCATTATCAATACATATTCCATCCGCCATCATACCATGTTTTTCCACTCAAATGTTGTTCGTGCATCGACATCAAAAGGAAGAGGGTGATTGCCAAACCTGAAGGAGCACCAAGAAAGTCCTTGAAAACATGGTGGTGCCGAGAAATCGACATCACCCCACTTATATTGGTTGTACAACCAAAGGACACAAAACGTAGGACCGACTCCAAGCAGACTGCACCCATACTTCACTCGCCACACCACTAGCCCCACCACACAGGACCTGCACTCCAAAGAAAAGGTATACCGATTTCATTTGCCATAGCACCAGCTGTACCACGAAAAATCCCACTCAAAGAAAAAGTACAAGAAGTCCACCGTCAAGACCTATCCCAACCGCAGAGACGGCCAATTCCTGCAGATTGGAACCCCATTCCATTTATTCCCAGTTTAAAAGACAATGCTTTCAATGTTGTTAGGGACTACGCATATATTCCCATCATGGGAAGATTATTGTGAAGACAAACACCATTTTCACATCTTCCCGCCCAACTTACGTAAGTGCTATTATTCATGGTTATTATTTTCCTGTTTTCGCTGATTGAACACATCAATGATTTACATTACATTGTTGTAACTAGGCGAGGGTCAATCTGGATAGTCATGACGAGCAAAGCTTGCTTGTGCTTTTCAAGGAAGCATTGCAGCAAAGATCGGTGTTACCCGAGGAAATCACACTTTGGTGGCAAGTCTATAAACGAATTTCCGTGAAGTCTCCTGTGCTAAATTTAGAAGACATTGAATGGAAAACCTTGTTATGCAATCGGTCTCGCTCCTGTGATGAGGTACTGCCTATGAAATCACATGACAATTTGAACTTCTACTTTTCCGCATGTGCCTTACGGATCTTTTTTGCAGGAAATCTGCTCAAGAAGAATTCGTTTGAAAAGAACGACAGATATCGCAAATATGCTGCCCGCTGCTTTGCTCTTGTTAGTACCTTGTTGTCCTCAGTATCACCGCATTTGCATACATACCTGGTTCATTATGTGACAGCAGATGCATGATAGCTTGCTTATCAATTGTTCGCCCAAATTATCTGATCTGTATGAATGGTTACATTAGTGTAGAATATATCCAATGCCAATGTTTTTTAGCTCTGCATTGTTCTTGTAAGTACATGCTGTCCTTTATCGCTGTACTTATAATGACAGTAGTTGTTCATGTACCATCACTCGCAGCTTATTTTCCTTTGCCTCCATTTTCTACACATCGATCTATATTTACTCTTACCATAAGGTTGGTAATCAAGAAGTTTAGATGTGCATTGCTCTTGGCTGTACTTTTGCCTCAGTATCGCTGCACTTACATTTATAGCTACTTGGTTATGTAGCATCACTCTTCATCTTATCTTAAATATTCTCCATTTTTTCGATATTATCACATCTATATTTACTCTTAACAAAATGTAGAATAAAGGCAATGCTTTTGAAGAAGATTCTGTGGTAAACTTCTTGAATTGCCCCCCATCAAGATGGACAAGGCCTTTATAGAGCCTGTCTTCACCAATAATGTAAGTTTGTCCATCTCAAGCCTTCAAACTTTGTTGTATATATTTGGTTAGGCATGACTGCAATAACTGTTTATTTTTGGTGTTTGCATCAAATTGCTTATTTAAAGTTTATTATGTAGTTCATAAACAAAAGTTTGTCCTTCCTCAATTTAAGTTTTCAGTTGTACAACCAAGTTCCTTCTTCATACCATGTAAATTAAACTATACAGAGCAAGTGATCTTCTTTGCACCGCATGTATGCTTCGTTCTTCATCCGTAATCCAAAGGGTGTGGTGAACCTACCCACTACAAAGACAATGTCATATTCTGCAATGTCTTAACTATGAACAATGTCATATCATTCTACTATTATTTAAACCGCCTCTTTATTTGCCAATTTGAAATGGTATAAATTGACAAAGACACTAACCATTGATACTTATGAGTTCTTGATCTGTAATCCAAAGGTTGTCGTGAAGCTGCCAACTCCTTCACAATGTCATTTCCTGCCATGTCTTGACCTGAACAATACCATATTGTGTTAATGCAATTTTAAACTGTGTCACTTTATTCACAAGAAGAAATGTTGTGAATTGTCAAGACCGATACTTTTACGTGCAAAACCTGTCATCCGTCTCGCTTGTTTATCTTTCAGAGTGAGGAAGATATAAGTGTTGAACAAGCGCAGCCTCATCATCTTGCTCACCGCTTATGCCAGAGTTTCACAAAGAGGGCTAACCTTTCTTGAACTCTATTGAAGTGTCACGGTTTTGTATATTATTTTGTCGGCGTGTTTATTTGCACCGGTGGCATCTTTGATGCCCAAAGTATGTAATCTGTTGTCCGCTTATGCTTTATTATCATAGTGGCGTAACTTTGATGCCCAAAGGGATGTAATATGCCGTAATTTCTTTATTGTATAGTCTAGGTTTTTTCTTATTCACGATGCTGCAGTTATTTTATCAGATATATATCCTGCTTCGCAGAAACCGCCAAACCGTAAAATTACGGTACATAATCGGGCCGCCATGCAATCACGATGTAGGTTGGGCCTCAACATGCTCATAGCTCACGGCCGGCAAAGAGTCTCGAATGAACCCCGCCCATGATTGTGCGAATCAAATCACGGGCTTTTAACAGCCAAAATTGTCTCGGTCCTTGTTTGGCCCAATCAGATATCGGCTACGAAAGCAGGTCGGATGCAAATCGGGCCGTAGTTAGGCCCAACTATATGACGGGCTTTAACAAATTAAATTAATATAGGGCCGAATGTTAAACGGCCCTTAACAGGCCAAACTAATATCGTGTCAATTACTAAGTGGGCCTTTAGCAAGTGGGCCCAAAAGCATAGTGTCCAGCTTGTCGGGTCAATTTGATATGGGCCATAATTGAGCCCAAAGCCTCTTAAAGGGTCGACTTGATCTGGGCCGTAATTTGGCCCGTAACGTGGTAGGCTTATAACGGGTCGGATCTCATATGGGCCACTTTTAGGTCTCAAACATGGCAGGCCATTAATGGACCGGATCGATATATGGGCCGCATTTGGCCCAAAACATGGCAGCCGCTAATGGGCCGCCTACTAGGGTCCTCAAAATCTTGTGGG